>CM037157.1:7321363-7989559 GCA_020921065.1 Vaccinium darrowii
TCGTGCACGTGATAACTTTAAAGATCTTTGTATTCATTCCTCCCTCAAAACTTGGGGGTTTCAACTTAAGAAAATCATTTGTGTTCAATCCTTCCATGAGTTGGGATGTTGGGTTCGAGGTTTGTGTCTGATTTGGTGGAAGGGGGTGCAGTATTGACTGGTTCTTGTTGATTCTTTGGCGTGGGTTGTGTTTGTGGTGGCACGACGAGTGGTTGTTCAGGTAGAGGAGCAGTATTGGTTGGCATTGCTGCAAATCCCTCACTAATCCTACTAACTATGTCAATGTCTTTTATAACCTTTCAAAATTTTCAATGTTGGTTTGTTTATGTGTGCGCACCATGGTTTCTCTAAGTAATAAAAGCAAAGTGAAGAGAATTATACTCTAATCAACCACAAATAACAATAACGTAGTACAACATTATTAATTCACAGTCAAGTGTATTTACACTAAAGACTAGACTGAGTATATCATCTCACAACACTACTACTATTAGAACTATTCACATGGCTCCACTACACGTACCATACATCTTTTTACATTATTCATGCATGTCATGAACTTGGACTTGTGATGTTCTTCAAGAACACATAACCGATTCTGAAATTTCATCACCTACCCATCTTTTTGTAAATTCTTGATGGGAAAGTGTCCCAATCTGATCACTTATTTTATTCAACTTAGGATCCTCCATATGCAGGAATTTCACTTCTTCCATTAATGCTGGCTCTACCATTACAATTGCACACATCGCATCTGACCCTTTAACGAGTACATCCAAATTCAGCCTTTCCGTATCCTCAAGTAAGTACTCCTTTTGAGTAGTAACGAGGTGATTCAAACTTCCAATTGTCTTATGGCTTACAGCATCAGCCATTATATTAGCCTTTCTCGGATAATACTGAATGGTGACATCATAGTCCTTTAACAACTAGAACCAACGCCTTTGTCTTAAGTTTAACTCCTTTTGAGTGAAATCATACTTTAAGCTCTAGTAGTTAGTATACATACTGCATGACACTCGTATAAATAATGACGTCAGATCTTTAGAGACAATATAATGGCTGCCAATTCCAAGTCATGGGTTGGGTAATTTTTCTCATGGGATTTCAACAGTCAAGATTTGTTCGCCAATCTTTTCCGTGTTGCATCAAAACACATTCCAAACCTTGACGAGAGGCATCACTATAGATTGCAAAATACGTCGACTCCGTCGAGAAGGGTTAGAACAGGGGTTGTGGTTAGTCGTCATTTTAGCTCTTGGAAACTTTCTTCATGACTTTCTGTCCAAGCAAATCGTTACTGCTATTTCTGAGAAGCCTTAAACAAATGATCCACTTCACTTACAGTCGTCGGTCTGGGCCAGTTTATGACAATTTCAATCTTTTGCGAATCTTTAGCTATTCTTTCACTGCTAACAATATGCCCTAAAAACACCACTTTGTCCAACCAAAATTCAACACTTTATAAAATTTCGCATACAACTTCTTCTCTCTATGAGTCTATTATACAATTCTCAAATGATTCGCATGCTTCTCCTCACTTTTTAAGTATATCAAAATGTCATCGATGAGTACTATTACAAAATCATCCAATTAACATTTGAAACTCGATTCATCAAATCCATAAAACGCATCAGGGGAATTAGTTACTCCTTTCCTTCCTTGACCTTCAACTGAGATACCATGATCTTATATTTATTAAGAAAATCTCTAGATCCTTGCATCTGGTCAAATAGATCATTGATCCTCGGTAATGGGTATTTATTTTGATGGTCACTTTATTCAATTCTCGGTGGTCAATACACAACCGCATTGTCCCGTCATTTTTCTTTACGAACGATACACACACCGGATAATATCAAAATTCAGATGAATAGGTCAAACATGTAGTAAATCAACCATCATCTAATCAATTCCAGTTCTTTAAAATATACCATGGTACAGTAATTCCAATTCTAGTGTAAGAATTGACTATGAGCACATAAGATATCCATTACTAAAATTCCAATTCTGAAAATATACCATGGCTAACAAGAATAAAAAAAAAAGAAGTATGAATATATCATGGATATCAGTTTCAGCAAATATACCATGAACTATTATGTGATGCAAATATATATTGAATAGTAATTAATTAGATCCCAAAGATTTGGTAACAATTATATAATAAATTGAAGAAATCAACACAACTACATCATCATTATGCACATTTCAACAAACAATAATGAACTTCGACTCAATCACCAAATCGAAGGTATTTTGGCATGCTCCAATCGACAAATCCAAACTGATCGAGAATAAAGATTAAATGGGGTTAGATGGAGTCACTTATAAAACTGAGCCATGCAAGAATTGTTCCCTTCTTCTTCACTGTTTGATGTAGCAATGGAGGAAGGGAGTGGGTTCTCGCCGTCTTGGGTTTTCCTAAAAAATATTTTTAAACAACTTCAGGTGCAAATGTGGGATCTTGGGTTTTCTTAAAAAAACATTTTTAAACAACTTCAGGTGCAAATGTGGGTTTTGGATTATTGGGGGTTGCATGCTCCGATTGTCTTCAACAAAAAATGCAACAATAGAAGGCTGGTGTGGGTTTCTCTGTTTAGGGTTTTACCCAAAAACCATTTCAAAAAATATTTAAATGTGTAGATTGGGCTTCCTGTTTGGGGATTCAGTGAGTTATTCGGGATGGTGTACGCCATCTATGGAACAAAAAAAATAAAGGCTTTTCCATTAGGACTTGTAGAGTTTTTTTTTTCATCCCAAAAATTTATGCTATTTATATAAGAGAGAGTTAATTAGGCATCCTGTACAAAAAGATCATTATGATTCCATCTTATGAGATTTGAATACTTATGATTCCATTCTGAAATTCAAATAAATCATAAAATACCCTTTCTCTCTCCTAGATTTCCTAATATCTCTCTCCTAATTTTTCTAATATTTATCTCTCCTAATCTCTCTCTCTCTCTCTCTCTCTCTCTCTCTCTCTCTCTCTCTCTCACATCCTCAAAATCTCAAAACAAAATTAATAACAAATAATCATGACATTTTTTTACCTAAAAACACGAGTTATGAAAACATGTAGATTAATGCACCACCAAAAATCATAACAAAAACTGTGAAACATAAGTTAGATTAATGCACTATAAAACCACAACCCAAACCCAAACCATGAAAAACACGGTTGATTAGTGTACCATAAATCACATGAAAATATGGTTTACGCCCAATCACCAAAGTATCGAAGTGGTAAACTAATAAACCATCTTTATTGTATCAAATCACCCAATATGGAAAATCAACAAACCATGTTAACGTGTCGTTTATTTCATATAGTGAAAATAGTTTATTGATTTACCACTTTTATTGTATCAAATCACCAAATGGTAAATCAATAAATCATATTCACTGCGAAATAACCATCTTTTAAAGGGCAAGTGAACATGGTTTATTGCTTTACCATTTAGTGTAGATTCACCATTTAGTCTTTTCAATTTGATTTTCAAAATCTGAAGGTGTGATCGGTGGACATGGAAACCCAAAGGTTTGATTTCATATACTTGTACATACAAATACACCAATCAAAATCTTCAGTGCAATACCATAAACTATGATTGACTTTAATTCACGTATAAAGCAAGAGATTTAGAGATTTCATATCCAGTTTAGCAAAAAAACTCTGTAAAAAATATTTATAAAAAAATCACCATTTAAGAAGATAGCGAAAAACATCTTCACCGCTGAGGATGGCTTTTTGCGGCCACTGTGACGCAAACTAAGAGGTCGGAGATGAGAGGAAACAACGACGAGAACGCCAACATCGATGAGATCGCTAGAGAGGGGCTAATGATGAAAAGATCGGCGAAGGGGGTCCAATCGTTTGGAGAGGAAACAACAATGAGAACGCCAATATCGATAAGATCGCCAGAGAGGGGTTGATAATGACAAGATCGACGGAGGGGTTTGATCGTTGGGTGGCGGCAACAATCGACGTACGACGATGGGTGATGGGCGGCTGTTGGAGGATGAAGATTAGGTTTAGGGTTCAATATCCAGAGGCAGAAGAAGAAAAGAGAGAGTAATTAAGGGAAATTTGTAATTAAGGGAAATGATGATTTCGCCGGACTTGTTTTAGTAGTGGAATATTATGAGTGATTGTTTCTTATTTGAATTGATTCTTCATTAATGGTAGTAATTATCTCTTCTAAAATACATAATAGGGGCACAATGGTCCAATTTCAAATTCACTAGGGTGGAATCATAATGGAAATATTAGTTTAGGATAGCAAATTAAAATTAGTTTATTTTAACTTAGTCATATATATATATATATAGGATCCCGTTCTACTAAGGACTCTCTCAAACTCGTAATTTGGGGACATCATGGATCGGGGTCGAATCTTGACGATCCGAACCGCTCAATGTGTTTAAAACGTGATTTTAAGGGTCAACACAAGGATTTGTCCAAAAAAAATACTCGGAAGGGCGTCATTCGAGCATTTTTCGATAAATTATATATGTACGGTTATTATGAAAAACCGCTTGGATGAAGCCCTTTCGGGTATTTTGTTTTTGTGATTCCTCGCGTTGGCCATGGAAAACATGTTTTAAACACATTGAGCAGTTCGGATCGTCGAAATTTGGTCCGGAAAATCAAAAAAGGGGTGGTCCTCACGGAGGAGATCTTTGAGAGAGTCCTCAATAGAACATCTTCCTATATATATATATAGTAACCGCTTCCCCTCCAAACTCCTAGAAATTGCAAAAATCCGGACCTTCGCGCTGAGCAGTTGGATTAAATCCAACGGCTGAGAGAACAAACGGGCTAAAAAAACACATGCGGGTCTAGGGGTACGGGTCAATGGGTATGGGGTCGCACAAACGGGTCACTATATTATCTCACATCACCCGAATACCCCTCATTTCACACGGTTTGCAGAGAGAGGAGAGAGAGGGCGATCGAGAAGAAAGCAGACGAAGAAGACGACACCACCAGGACTCCATGACCTCAGCCTCTCGATCTCCAGGTCTCGTCTCTCTCTCTCTCTCTCTCTCTCTCTCTCTCTCGTCGTCTGTGATTCGAACAAACGATTCCAACAAACCCTAGTTTTTGAAAGGGGAAATCGAGACCTTTGTGGTTCCTGGTTCGATTTCTCTCTCTCCCAACGTTTCTGTGTTTGTGTGTGCTAGTATTTTAGTCTCTTTAGTTTCATGGATTAGGGTTTTCAAAAACTAGGTTTTTTTTTTTCAAAAAAGCATGAGTTCGGGCTTGAACAAAAAAATTTAGGGCTTTCAATTTTCATCCAGTTTATTTTGTGATGCTATTGGTTGTTTTTTATTTCAAGCTGTCCTCTTTGAGCTTAATTTGAGTCAAAGCTTCTATTTTGACAGGGTAGGAATTTTAAGCTTAACTTGCTAGATTGTTGAAGCTGAGATACATCGGTGTTTGTTGGAAGCTGATTGCTTACCCTTGGAACTGTCATTGGCAAACTAAGGTGAGTCTCTCTTTCACATGTTCCATGGTCTGTCTTTCTTGGCATTTGTTGACTGACTGAGTTTTATAATTATTATTTGTTTGGGTTTTTAGAATGCAGTCTATGGAAGATATAGAAGTAGTCTCACCGTCAACATTTGTCCATTGTGAATCATCTGCTAATTCTTCTGAACAAGTTTACATTCCTCAAGTTAGAGATGACGTGATTCCGAAACTTGGGCAACATTTTGACAATTTAGACATGGCTCATAAGTTTTACAATACTTATGCTAGAGAATCTGGGTTTGGGACGCGAATTAATTCTAGCAAGAAGAATAGGAAAGATGAAGTCATTAGGAAAGAGTATTGTTGTTACAAAGAAGGGACGAGAAAAACTAATGCAAACAATGTTGAACCCACTGTACGGAGACGGGGGCTTACTAGAGAGGGTTGTGGTGCAAAAATGACAATTGTAAGAGACAAGTCAGGTAAGGGGTTTGTTGTTTCCCAATTTTTGGAGGGTCATAACCACCTTCTTACAACTCCAAGGAGGGTGCATTTGTTGCATTCTCACCGGGGAGTGTCACTTGCCAAGAGAGCTTTAACACAACAACTATCTGCTGCAAATGTGCCAACATGCCAACAAATGGCTATTCTTGAGTTGGATGCCGGAGGGCTTGCAAATGTTGGATGTTTACAACAAGATCTGTATAACGCTGAAAGGGATAGGAGAAAAGCGTCATTGGGTCAAGACGGCAATATGTTGTGTGAGTATTTTGACTGTGAAGAGAAAAAGAATCCTGGTTTTAGATATGCAGTAAGAAAAGATAATGATGAAAGGCTGACTCATTGATTTTGGGCTGATGCAACTTGTAGAAAGTCATATCAGTATTTTGGGGATGTGGTGATCTTCGACACAACTTACAACACAAATCGATATCAAATGATCTTCGCACCTATCTTAGGCAGGCCCGGCCCTGTAGGGAGGCTGGGCAGGCTCGGGCCTGGGGTCCACCGAAAATGGGCCAATTTTAGGGCCCCCAAGTATATGGGTTAGTATAGGTATGGGTTTGCATAAAATGTCTAATAAATTGATCCAAGAGGCCTACCAAAATCACTTAAGCCCCATTTTATTTTTTGAGGCCCATTTTATTGTTAGAGGCCCACCAAAATTGAAACTATTTTTTGAGGCCCATTTTATTGTTAGGCCCCATTTTATTTATTTATTTATTTATTTTAATTGTCAAAATTGAAAATTCTGTGAAAAGACTTGGGGGAGTGACTCAGGAGACTTAACTCTTAAAGTCTCGGTGAAACCATAAAATTGAAAAACGATTCAAACGGAAGAGAAAAAAACAAAAGAAAACGTAACTTTACCAAAATCTCTCTCTCTCCGATTCTCTTTGCCAGTTGAAGGCTTGAAGCTCTGGGCCTCCACTCCGGCGACCGGCGACGGCGAGGCACCGTCAATTGAAGAGAAGTGCAGAGGAGCAGAACGGCAGTCGGCAAAGGACAAAATCTTGGAAGACCCGAAGAGGTAAGAGCCCACCAAAATCACTTTCACAGTTTCACTTTATTCTTTAAGGATGGTGTTAAAGACCTAATGTAATCTACTAAACTACTATAAAAGTAATAGACTTGTATCTTGTTTTGTCTTATTCTCTACAAGTTTAATCTTTGACAGTTTGACTCTTTGTGGGACTCTGGATTGTATAATTGTTTTTTTGTATTCTAGATCCAACTCCAAGGACCACCGACTGATCGACCACTAGTTTAATTGTTTGTATGTGTATTCCCGGTTCCGAACTTTGTTTGAAATTTACATGAGATGTTGATCTTTGTTGCAATAATTGTCTTGCTTACTCTTCTCATAGAAATTTTTTTTTTATATACAAAGGGCCTCAAATTGATGATAGGGTTGGGGCCTCGCGAAACACAGGGCCGGGCCTGATCTTAGGGGTTAATCACCATGGGCAGACAACTTTGTTTGGTTGTGCATTCTTAAATCATGAAAATGTTGAATCTTTTGAGTGGCTTATCAGGGTATGGTTGGAAGCGATGCCAGGACCCCCTCCAAAAATGCTCATTACTGATCAAGATTCGGCAATGAAGGTAGCAGTTCAAAATACCCTTCCTAATACACATCATAGGTATTTCATTTGGCATATAGTGAACAAATTTTCTGAAAAAATAGGTGCGTTGGCCTATAAACAATATTATGATGAGTTCAAACATTGTATATGAAAGTCCGAAAGCCCAGAAGACTTTGAAGCAAGATGGGTAGATGTTATACAAAAAGCTAATTTGGAGACCAATGAATGGTTACATGGGTTGTTCAAAATTCGTGATAGATGGGTTCCAATCTACATGAAACACATTTTCTCTGCCCATATGACTAGTAGTCAAAGAGCCGAAAAAACTCATGCTTTCTTCAAGAGTTACGTGTCTAGTCAAAATTCATTGTGGGATTTCATTACTCGATTTGATAGGGGACTTGCACGTATACGGCATAATGAGTTGGATTTGGACCATAAAGATATTAATGAGAAGCCACTCTTGAAAACCATGTGGGTGATGGAGTCGACATTGAGGGATTTGTATACACGGAACATTTTTTACAAGTTTCAAGATGAACTTTTTCAAAATAGTGCGTATGTGGTGAGGAAAACACTTGAGGATGAACATCGGTGTTTGTACAATGTTCAGAGGGATATCTAGAATGCTCTAAAGGGTCGTGAGGTGTCGGTAGACAAGTCATCAGCCCATGTTTGTTGTAGTTGTCAGATGTTTGAAAGTGATGGAATTCCTTGTCGGCACATGTTAGCGTACTTCACTACCATGCAAATTAGAAAACTACCTGAGCAGTACATCTTACGGAGGTGGACGCAATCAGCAAAAGCTGGGAGAGTTAGAGAAAACTTGGCTCGGGGGTTCAAAGAAATATGTGACACTGCTTTGGTAGTGAGGCGAAGTAAGATTTTCAAACGTGTTTCTAATGTCATTGAAGATGCTGTATTAACTGAAGCGGGAATTGAAATTATGGATGAAGCTTTGGAATTTGCTGAAAAGAAGCTCGCAGCCTTGAAGATTGGAAGCAATGATGGGGATGGGGATGGGGATGCGGAAGGGAGTGCTATTGATGTGACTACTCTTGCAAGCCAACATAGCTGTAAAGAACCACTCCCAGTGAGGTCAAAGGGTTGTGGCAAACGGATGATGGGAGGGAAAGAGAAGGCAGTGAAGAAGGCAAGGCGTTGCAATGGTTGTGGGTTAACGGGACAGTCACATGACAAAAGAAATTGTCCGAAACTTTTGGGCCTGTAAGTGTGCATCAAAATTTCTCGCATTTGTAATTTATATTTACTTGTTCAAACGATTATTGTTGTATTTTTTTTGTCTTAGTTCTTCGCAAGATGTTAGGTTCAATGATGACGATGACGACGGTGACAACATATGCTCTAACGATGATTGTAAGTGTTTTCAAAAAAATTAGTTGAATTCGTAAATTTTGAAGCCATATTATGACCTATCCGCGTTTCAGGATGGGAAAGTAGCTGGTGCCAATGTGGAAATCAAGATGAAGAATTGAGTAATCTGTTGGGAGTTTGAGTAGTTCTGAGTTTGTTGGCAATTGGTGGTTCTGACTTTGAGTAGTTCCTGGATTAGTCCTTCTGACCTTGTGTTAAATTCAGTACTCTTTTTATGCTTGTGTTATTTTGTTGGGATTTTCCTATGAAAGTGAGCCAGTGACTTGTGCTTGTGTTATTTCTTCAATGGAACATGATTTCTCTTCAATGGAAGATGATTTTTCTTCATTAATTCTTGTGCTTTAATGGTGTATGTGGCAGATTTGTAGAGTAATCTGTTGTCTGTTTGTGTACTAGTAGTCAAATGGGAGATGTTTGGACAGTGGCTTGATGTTTGGACAGTGGCTTGTACCAGTTTGATGCTGCTGCCCTTAACCAGATTTTTATCAATATAGTTTTTATTTTGAGTTGTTCAGTGGCATGTGTATTGCGTAAGGTAGTTGGTATGTGGACATTAACTTATGTAGAAACATCAACGAATACACTTCTGAAGAATGGTTCAATCTTATGCTATTTAGTTGTCAAAATCTTCATTCCTCTTCATTTGATTCTTGGTTTATAAGAAAATCAATTCTTGGTTTGATTTTTGGCTTATATAGTGGGCGATATTTAGCTAAATGGTCCAGAAACTGTTTTGATGCCTTGGTACATGTGAACTTAGAGCATCTGAGTGAGCAACTGTATTTTGCTTGATGGAAGTCTACTTAGCTAGAGCAATCCGCGTTAAAATGGGAAAAAAAAAGGCAATTAACATTGTCGAAGTAGTAGCTAAACAAATAACAACCAAATAATTACTTTGCTTGAATCTTGTTCTATTCATGAAGCATTCAGTTTGTGGACATCCACGTACACTCCACATGCATTTCCAGAGAGCATATTGTCCCAAGACACAAACTTCAGTTGATATGCATTTCCAGAGAGCATATCAAAAAAATAGCTCATAATTCACGCTGCAATAGCAATTTTCTACGACCATTCTTCCAACATATATAACAAACACAGAGTACATATTGTTCCAACACACAAACTTCACCAACAGAGTACATATTGTCCCAACAGAATCGAACCATAACACATTGTCCAGCAGAAAAAAAAAAAATAAATGCAGCAGTCAACAATTCCAGTGAGCAAATCCAGAGAGCATATCCAGAGAGTATTTCCAGTGAGCAACCAGTCATCAAGCAAATCCAGTGACCACTAAACAAGGAAAATGCAGCAGAACCAACTTCTGGAAAATGCAGGAGCAGCAACACCAAAATGCAAAATGGGACCTGAAAATGCTAAATTCAGGATCTACACATACAACTACATACAGATACACACATAAGGGCCTAGCCCTGCAAGAGACCATTTTATTCTTGTACATTACCAAACCAAACCAAACCAAGCCTTATGTCCCAATCAATTGGGGTCGGCTACATGAATCCTTTTTCTCCAATGAGCTCTGTCCAGTGCTGCTTCATCATTTAAACCTAGTATACTCAGATCTTTGCGTACTACCGCATCTAATGTCAATTTGGGTCTTCCCCTCCCTTGTGCGTTTCTACCCAAAGCTATCCTATCCACTCTCTTAACTACTGCATCCGCTGGTCTACGATAGACATGCCCAAACCACCTTAGCCTATTTTCCCTTAACTTCTCCTCTATAGGTGCTACGCCTACCATCTCGCGAATTTTTTCATTTCTAATCCTATCTCGTCTAGTCTTACCACACATCCACCTCAACATCCTCATTTCCGCTACACTTATCTTGTTCACTTGCTGCTTCTTAATAGGCCAGCATTCTGTCCCGTAAAGCATCGCTGGTCTTATGGCAGTTCTATAAAATTTTCCTTTCAATTTTGTTGGTACCCTCTTGTCACACAGTACACCAGTAGCACTCCTCCACTTGAGCCACCCCACTTGGATCCTATGAGTCACATCATTTGCAATCTCTCCATCTTGACTAATAATAGATCCTAAATACCTAAAATGGTCCCTCTTTGGTATCTCCTGATCTTGGATCCTCACTCTTTCCTCATACGTACTTCTGGTATCACTAAACTTGCAGACCATATACTCAGTTTTACTCCTACTTATCCGAAAGCCCTTAGACTCCAATGCTTCCCGCCAAATTTCTAATTTAGTGTTAACACCACTAGCCATTTCATCTACAAGGACAATGTCATCTGCAAATAACATACACCATGGGATATCCTCCTGAATGTGCCAAGTCAATTCATCCATAACTAACGCGAAAAGGTACGGGCTCAAGGCAGACCCTTGGTGCAATCCTACTATAATGGGAAATTCACTCGTTTCTCCTGCTGGTGATCTAATGGCAGTGACTGCCCCTTCATACATGTCTCTAACCACGTCAATATAGCCTCTGGTCACTCCCTTTCTCTCCAGAACCCACCATATAATGTCTCTAGGCACCCTATCATAGGCCTTTTCCAGGTCTATGAAAATCATATGGAGGTCCTTCTTCGTTGACCTATGTCTTTCTACCAATCTCCTTAGTAAGTAAATAGCTTCCATAGTTGATCTTCCAGGCATGAACCCAAACTGTTTCTCCGACACCGTAGTCACCATCCTCAATCGATGCTCAATAACTCTTTCCCACAACTTCATCGTATGACTCATCAACTTAATACCTCTATAGTTGTTGCAGCTTTGAATATCCCCTTTATTCTTGTAGATAGGTACTAAGGTACTCCTCCTCCACTCGTCGGGCATCCTCCTAGATAAAATAATCTTGTTGAACAATTTTGTCAACCAAGTCACCCCCAAGTCACCTAGGCTTCTCCACACTTCAATGGGGATATCATCTGGTCCTAAGGCCTTACCCGGTTTCATCCTCTTCAAGGCCTTGGCCACTTCGAACTTTTGTATCCTCCGATAGAACTCGTATTCTATTTTCTCGCTAGGGACATCAACTTCCTCCTCACCAAAGCTTCCTTCATGTTTCTCATTTAACAGCTTCTCGAAATACATCTTCCATCTATCCTTGATCTCCTCATCTTTCACTAACACTTTTGAATCACTACCTTTTATACACTTAACTTGAGAGAAGTCTCTAGCTTTCCTTTCTCTTAGCTTGGCGAGTTTATATATATTCTTTTCTCCATCCTTACTATCAAGTCTAGCATAAAAATCATCGTAGGCTCTCAACTTAGCCTCACTAACGGCCTTCTTAGCTTCCCTATTAGCTTGCTTGTACCTCTGAAAATTTTCCACACTCCGGTCCTTCTGCCACTTTTTAAAGCAATCCTTCTTGGCTTTTACCATGGTTTGAACCTCGTCGTTCCACCACCATGTCTCTTTAGAGCTTGGACCTTTCCCCTTTGACTCCCCAAGAACTTCTTTTGATATTCTTCTAATCCCGTCAGCCATTGTATTCCACATACTATCACTATCACTTTCTCCTCCCCACTCCACCTCTTGGCCCATACGCTCCTTGAACACCTCTAGTTTCTCTCCTCTTAAGAACCACCATCTAGTCCGTGGGCTTCTAGTTCCTTTTCTCGGTCTATTATTCCCCTTGAGACCAATATCTAACACCAAAAGTCTATGTTGTGCCACTAGGCACTCTCCGGGAATGACCTTACAATCCTTACATAACAAGCGATCTGCGCCTCTAGCAAGGAAGTAGTCGATCTGGCTTCTATTGGCTCCGCTCTTAAAGGTAATTAAATGTTCCTCACGCTTCTTATAAAGAGTATTCGCAACTATAAGGTCACCAGCTACCGCAAAATCCAAAATCTTCCTACCCCCTTCATTTAGGTCACCAAATCCAAATCCTCCATGTACCTTCTCATACCCTTGCCTCTGCACTCCCACATGACCATTGAAATCTCCTCCTATAAAAAGCTTCTCTCCACAAGGTATCTCTTGAACCACATCATCCATCTGTTCCCAAAATTGCTCTTTAGTGAGATCATCCAAGCCAACTTGGGGCGCGTAAGCACTAATAATATTCACTATGCTCTCTCCAATCACAAGCTTAACTAAAATAATCCGATCTCCTTTCCTCATGACTGTGACTACCGAGTTCTTAAGGTGCTTATCTACTATGATGCCTACCCCATTTCTATGCCTATCCTTACCCGTATAATAAAGCTTATACCCTGTGTCTTCTATCTCGCTAGCCTTCTCCCCTACCCACTTAGTCTCCTGAAGGCAAGCTATACTAATTCTCCTCTTAATCATGGTATCAACTAGCTCCCTAGACTTACCCGTTAAAGTCCCTATATTCCAAGTTGCTAAACGGATCCTATAATCCTGGGCTAGCTTCTTTACCCGCGCTCGTCCAGGCACGCGCGAGAACCCTTGCTCACTTCTCACCACACCCGGGCGCCGATGTGGCGCCCCTTGCCCATTTTTCGAAGCACCCGAAGGCAGGCACAACGCGTCGCTTAAAGGGAACGCCCTAGCATGTCTCGTTGTATGATTAAGGTTCATGTCATAGGTTCTAACGGGTTTTTTTTTATGTGCTGGCTGTCAGCTACCTAACGCACAACCCTCCTCCTTTATCCGGGCTTGGGACCGGCTGAGATCCAAAGATAAGGCTTTAAGAACGTCTTAGGCGGAGTTTTGTGAACCATAAAAAACTTAAGATAGTGTTTTATGAATCTTTTACAACAGGAATCAAGTGAATCCATGGAAACCCATCTCGTGAAAAGTTCGAATATATTTCAAAATTTCAAGTACAAATACAGTGTGGGGAATCACATCAAATGTTTTTCAAAATTTCGAATTTTTTTTCTGGATTTCGTAGATCTACAGAGAGCGAGAGAGCGAGAGAGAGAGAGAGAGAGAGAGAGAGAGAGAGAGACCTGTCACCGAGAGACCTAAGTCGTCGTTCGTCGTTCGTCTAGGGTTTTTTGAAACGTGTGACAAAAAAGTTAGGGTTTTTTCAAAACAAACGAAGCATCTTCAAACGAAAGCCAGAGGAAGTCGGATGGAGGGAGAGAGAGATGGACATGGAGTTTGATCGATGGCTTGCTCGATCTAGGGTTTTTTGAAATCTAGGGTTTCCATTTTTTAAACAAACCGAACAAAGAGAAAGAGAGAGCCACACAGAGAGAGAGAGAGAGAGAGAGACGAGAGAGAGAGACGAGACCTGGAGATCGAGAGGCTGAGGTCGTGGAGTCCTGGTGGTGTCGTCTTCTTCGTCTGCTTTTTTCTCGATCGCCCTCTCTCTCCTCTCTCTGCAAACCGTGTGAAATGAGGGGTATTCGGGTGATGTGAGATAATATAGTGACCCGTTTGTGCGACCCCATACCCATTGACCCATACCCCTAGACCCGCGTGTGTTTTTTTAGCCCGTTTGTTCTCTGAGCCGTTGGATTTAATCCAACAGCTTAGCGCGAAGGTCCGGATTTTTGCAATTTCCGGGAGTTTGGAGGGGAAGCGGTTACTATATATATATATATATATATATATATAGGGAGAGCTTCTCCTCCGGACTCCGGACTTCCGGACCTCCATGATCCGAACATTTTTTTGACGATCCGATCCGTCTAATGTGTTCAGAAGGTGTTTTCAAGGGTCCACGCGAGAAATCTTCAAAAAAAAATACCGGGAAGGACTTGATCCAAGCAGTTTTCGCAAAAAAATTATATTTACAGTTTTTGCGAAAACTGCTTGGATCAAGCCCTTCTCGGTATTTTTTTTTTGAAGATTTCTCGCGTGGACCCTTGAAAACACCTTCTGAACACATTGGACAGCTCGGATTTTCCAAAAATAATTTGCAACACAAAAAAACTCACTTTTTTCTTATTTTCGGGAGGTTTGGACTAGAAAATCCACCTATATATATATATATATATATATATATATATATTGAGTTTATTTAGAAGTGGGGATGAAATCATAATTGTTCAAAATGACAGGAATAAAAATACTAAGGTTGTCTTATACTTACTTATTTTTTATGCAAATCCAGTGCCTTGAACGATGCAAGATTTGACAATGCAAAACTTGACACCACGATGCAAGATTTGACAAAGCAAACTTGGTGTCAAGTCTTGCACCAATAAATGGCTTTTTTATATTTCTTTTTTGGTGTAAAAAGTTAGAAACGGGTGAACGTGAAATTCATAAAACAGTTAACTATCACTTTGATCACCTCTTAAATGTTCTCATGAGTGGACTTGCTCTCTACAAACAAAAATGTTAACATGAAAAGTTTCCTTGAAATGATCGAGGAAATAAAAACTAATGGTCCAGATTCATAATCATGTATGTCTGGGCCATTAATTTCTCTTTTGTAGAATGTTTCGGAAAAAAATTTCATTTTCCCTACAACTCTTCTAAAGGAGAACCCTCGCGGTCACTTTTTAGAGGTATTCCAAGCCCAGCCCTACTGAACAGCAGAACTTATTAAAAAACACCATTGTTAAATTGGTGTCAATTTTGAAGTGCATGCGCTCTCTGTCTATGGAAATAGGTAGAAGAATATTCAAAAGCACTAACACCTACTCTTAAAATAATCTGCTTCTGAAACTTGAACATTGAGCTACTTGCACGTATATATATGTCACTCTCCAGTACAAACTTTGCATTGTCAATAAAGTGGGACTACCAAACGAAGTGCCAATATATAAAGTGCCTTACAAAAGACTAAACGAAGCAAAAAACACAAGTCTTCTAAAAATTCATAGTTTTCTTCCTTTTTGCTTTTTTTTCTCTCAAACTTTCAAAAATGCTATCATGGTCCCATACTTTTTTTCTTTTTTTTTTGACGGGCAGGCGTGTTTGGGCTAACTTACTCACACCCGACTAATATCCTACCGGATAGACAATTCACGCTGTGACAATTGGATTCACAAGAAATGACTATCTTGTGGTTTGATCCTTAAGAATCGAAGTCAAGACAATAACCGAACTAATCCTCGGCGCTACATTACAAAAGACTAAAAGAAGGGGAAAAAAGAAAAAAAAAAAAAAGGTCTTTTAAAATTCATCGTTTCCTTCCTTTTTGCTTTTCTTTTTCTTCTCAAACTTTCAAAAATGATATCATGGTCCAATACGGCTGTTAAGCAACACAGAAACACAAACACTTCCCCTTTTTAAAGCATCTTTACCTTATGATTCGTTTATCACTTTTATTATTGGTAGTAGCCCCTCCACATCCCACTACCTTTGTTTTTTCTTGTTTTAATCCTTCTAAGATGCACATGCAACTTCCAATCACGTGACTTGCGTACATCTTTTGATAAATCGGTATCCGGCCAATTAAATTCTATAAAAACTAGTGTAGCACAGAAATTAAGAGAAAGTCGAACTTCAGGCCAAATGCTTGCTATAGCCTACATGACTTATGTATATGATACATATAAACAAATTGTTCGAACCGAATGGAGACACTTAAACATAAAATTTTGAAAATTTTTCAAAATTTATATTTTTTATTAGAAGAATGCATTTAAACTAGTATTAGAACTAAGCCTAAGTCGAGTTGAGAAAACTAAATAACATAAAATATATATTTGAGTTTAACTTGTTTAAATAATAGGTCACGGTGCAAAGAATATTATTTTAGTTTATTTGTTTTTCTATGCTTCCACAAACCGGGAGAAGGACAAAACAAACATTGTGTCAAAACTAGGGTTAGGATTTTTGGTATAAGACAAAACCTAACCATTTGCCCTATCAAAACATTTCTTATCCTACATTCTCTCTCCTCTCTCTCTCTCTCTCTCTCCCCCTCTCTCTCTAAAGGTGAGTGGTAGCACTTTCCTCTTTCCTTCTCTTCTTCCACATGCAAGTTTCAGAGTTTCTCAGTTTTACAATTGAATAACACACACCATGGAAATACATAAACAAACAAAAGAGTCAAGAAAAGCAAAAGCCAGAAGGCAGCAGGGAAACTTTACTTGTATACATATGGGATATTGGGTAAAGGAACAAGGAAGAAAGCAATAAAAGAGAGGGGTTTTTTTTGGGCTAAAGTTTGATTTTCCACACATGCACACTCACATGTACATACATAAATATACAAATGGGTATATATACACACACACAAAGGGGCTGACTGATCGAGGGGGTGCTTGGCTTCTGTACTCCTCTCAATTTCTTCCAATTTATATATTACACGTTTGAATTTTTTTGTAAAATTACTGAAGAGTGGTCCCTGTAAACTAGGTGAAATTCGCAATCCTACGTTCGCCATTGTATATGTGTGTGCGAGTCAAAGGAGTGTATGTCTCTTATTCATGAGATATTATTGTGATTCTGGAGTTTTCCTTATTGAGAGTAGGATGGAGAAAAAAAGGGAAGAGAGGATTTTGTAGTGTAGTGTCGCTCACAAGAGTTTTCCTTATTGTGTGTGTGTGTGTGTGAGTCAAAGGAGTGTGTATGGCTCTTATTCATGAGATATTATTTTGATTTTGGAGTTTCCCCTAATGAGAGTAGGAGAGAGAAGAAAAGGGAAGAGTGGGTCCTGTAGTATGGTGCCGCACTACAATATTGAAGTGCAACATCCAAGCCGTTGATTGTGTAATCAACGGCTTAGATTTCAACTTGGCACTTACATGATCCAAGCCGTTCATTGCCGAGATGAAATCCGAGCCATTCATTACCGAGATCAACGGCTCGTGTGCCGCACTACAAGATCCCCGGATCCAGGGAGGTAGAGGATGGAGAAGGGGGGATCCAAAGAGGGTATTAAAGACTTTGATCAGATACTTAAAGGAGGAAAAAGGCGAAGGTTTTCTGGTCTTCAGAAGAAGCATAGAAGCCTTGATAGAAACGTTTCAAACACCACATTTTTTGTCACTTCTTTTCTATTTCACTGTCATCCAAGAACCTAATCAACTTTTCTAATTGTACGTACACCCATTTTTGTATTTTTGATTGCAAATATTACTGTGATCCTATTATAGTAATAACTTATTTAGATATCATGAAACCATTTTATGTAAATTGTGGGCATTTTGACCATCTAATACCGTAGTGCTAGTCCTCGCAACCATATTGGCCAATGCTGTTACCTATGGATTCATATTCAATTGTTAAACTGTTTCACGACTTCTTGATCACTTCGACCACTTCTTCAAATATTTTTTTTTGCTAATCTTATTTATAAAAAATTTACGACCGT
Source organism: Vaccinium darrowii (assembly GCA_020921065.1). Taxonomy (NCBI): domain Eukaryota; kingdom Viridiplantae; phylum Streptophyta; class Magnoliopsida; order Ericales; family Ericaceae; genus Vaccinium; species Vaccinium darrowii. The sequence continues at coordinate 7,339,512 of CM037157.1, forward strand.
TACACCCAATTTCTAAAATCATATACCGTGTACTTTTTCTATTATCTTTAGCCATACCGCCATAACTATTATTTGAAACCTTGGTATTGAGTATGATATATAGAAATCAAATAGAAAATTATAAATCTTATAGTTTTTTTGTAGTATTTTTGGATTTGTGATGCTTTATACTCATGTTCCCATCTTGGGTTTGGGGTGGTTGACTGTTAATTTCAAAACCCAAAAAATTGAGATCATCAACTTAATCAGAAGAAATGATGACCTTTTTTTTGGACAAATCATGTGTAAGTATATACTTTCTTCTTGGCAAATGTGGTTGTCATAATTACAATAATTACCACAATAATGGCACTACTTATTATTTTCACCACTAGATTTTCTTGGAGAAATGGGCATCATTAGTTTTCTTTTTTCTTTTTTTACTTTAGTTGTTCAAATATAGGAGTAATATTCTTTTTCTTTTAAAAAAAAAAAAAAAAACTCGAATTCAAAATATTATTCTGATGACACTGATTCGTGAGATCTTCTATGTCGTATAGCTGTACGGACGGATCAACCCATTAATGACTGAATCAGTAAAAGGTCCGAATAGAAAACTGCCCCATGAACCTACCCCTGAAACCCTTCTCAGCTTTTCCCACTATACATCTCTCTCTCTCTCTCTCTCTCTCGTGTTGTACAGTAATTAATGTAACTGAAACCTTCACATATGAATTATGAAAGCAAGGAGAAGAACCAGAGATCCGATAATCGAGGCAATGAAATTGCAAAATAAACTTCAAAAATAAAAATAAAAAAATTGATGCTGATCATTAATTAAACAGATTTTGATCTGGGTTCCAACCAAATGGTGATATCATGTTACGTATTTGGTATCAGTGATATGGTCAGGTTTTTAAATATCGACCCATATATGTTAGAACTTATGAGTATCAGTTTTGTGTCTTCCGATACACTAACATGTGGAAATTTTATATCCAATTCAAAATTAATTGGTAATGTGTGGAGAGGTCGCTCATGTTATTAAGTGATCACCTATTCTATCTCAACGCAATATTAAGAGTGATTTATATGCTTATAGACCAGTCCCGTTTTGTTTCGTCCATTTCCAATTCGTGGTCCACTTCACAAACATTATCAACTATACTCAAACGTTACGAGTGATTTAATTAACTTGTTATTTTTGGCATCACTAAGTTCTAAGAAATTCATGACCATTACAACTGATATTCCTGCTATATATTTGTATCACAAAGTATTGTCGATACCATAACACTACAACTATTACTGTACCATAACACTACAACTATTACTGTACCATAACACTACAACTATTACTGTTACGTGTCCTGATATCTTTAAAACCTTAGATACAGTCTTATATAGGCCGATACGTAGAGGGATGGGAACAAAGATAATAAACCTCACTTCATGTAATATATACACAAGCATTCATACACTCACAAACACCAACAGACATTCCTCAACAATCTGAGTCTCTCTCAGACCCATGATAAATAAATAAAAAAAAGAAAAGAAAAAAACAAGATCAACAATCTAAACCAAGAGAACATTAAATTTAATTTCTCCCAAAAAAAAAGCAATTTAAAAAAAAAAAAACAAGGAAGAGAAAACCCAAAAAAAAAAAAAAAAAAGGAAGAAAGAAACTAACATGGGGAAGGAGGCATGAGATTCAACCCTAAATCATCCTTTTCCATCGCCAATCTCGCCTTCTTCGACTGCAAGTGCACTCCGAACAGCTTCGTCCGAGTATCGTTCGCGTCTTCAATCCTCGCAACCTGCTTAAAATTAGGGCTAGAGGAATAGAGATTGTTCTGGTGATGGTGATGATTGATCCCGAGCAAATTATGATGGTTTTGTGCCCTTTGAATCGCGAAAGACGGCGGCGGCGGCGAGTTCGAAACAAAGAGAGAAGAAGGGTTATAAGAATTACTAGGAGCAACGGGCTTCACGTGATTCTGAACAAAGTATATAATGTCATTGTATAGTTTCTTCATGTGCGCGAGTTCGGATATTAGCATGTTGTTGCTCCGCCTCAGCCTCTCGTTATCCTCCGACAGCGCCGCCGTCACCGATCCGCCAACGTTAGTAGTCACGACGGTAGTCCTAGCGGGCGGAGGAGGTGGAGGAGGGGGAGGAGGAGGAGAGTCACACCAGTTCGGAACAAGCTCGTCCGAGCCGGTTGGGGATAGGCTGGACCGGGTTGTGTACGGGAAGAAACTCGGTCCGTTGCCGATCGGAGAATGGTGGTGGTGGTGGTTGATGGGCATTTGTTGCGGCTGAGATGTTTTTCTGCGGTGGATCTCGCACAGCAGATGCTTCTCTCCCTTTTTGAAGTACTCGTTTGCGAACTCCCACCTGTCTGGTACAATCTTTCTAAAACCCTAATTTTCCAAAAAAAAAAATCAAAAACAAAAACCCAAAAACCAAATCAGCTACCTTACTAGTGTTTAAAATTACACAACACAAATTTTTTTATTTTAAAATACTAAATTTATCGGTTGATACTATCCGATATCAACTGATGCAGCTATAAAAAAAAAATAATACATTAATATCGACCGATACATGACCGTATATGGAGAGGGAACGTACGTAGGTGTTGAGCTGGCGGACGAAGCTGGAGAAGTTGTTGTGCTTGAAGTAGTTAGGGAGGAGGTCGCGGGCGAACTCCGGGGGGCGCCAGACGACGAAGGTGGAGTCGTCTTCGCCCCAGGAGACGATGTGGTCGGTGTTGGGGTCGTCAACTAGCTGGTAGGTTTTTGTAAGGAATGGAGCTGGTACTGATTTGTGTGAGTCGAGAGAGAGCAGTATCCCCTCACAGTTGTCCAGCATCAACGCCATTCTAGAGAGAGAGAGAGAGAGAGAGAGAGAGAGAGAGAAGGGTTTTGGTGTTGGGTTCTGGGTTTGTAGTTTGGATGGATGGAGTAGTGAGGGGAACTCAGTTGTATGTGAATTGTTTAAAACTCCTCGAGGGTGTAGTGAAAGAGAGAATATGTGTCTGTCTGTCTGTCCAGAACCATGAAAAATAAGGGCTTTTCAAGACAAACCCGTGACCCTACTCTCTCTCTCTCTCTCTCTCTCTCTCTATAGGTGAACTGATTTTTTTTCCTCGGAGTGTTTTGACCAGCTTATGCGTACACCAACTAATCATCTTTTCAGTTAAATTAAAGATAAATCATTCACGTTGAAACTAGGGAATCCGCTCCTAAAAATCAAAGAGATAAACTTATTTACGGATGTTTGCGCCACTCATTGTGCATCCCACCGTGCGAAACTGTTAATCTTATAGAGCTTGTAAAAATAATGTATCCATGAAAAAAAAAAAAAAAAAGGAGCAAGGAGAAGGTGCAGGCAGGGAGTGGTGGGAGGGAATTGACAGAGACACCCCTCCTCCCCTTCCTTTTTATTGTCTTTTTAGGAAATCTTTCTTTCTTCCTTCTTTATTTTCATTTGTCTTTTATATCCTTTCCTACTAACCAGTCAATGCCTCCTTTTTTTTGCTTTTTTTTTTTTTTTTTGGCAACGGAAATTCAGTCAATGTACGACAACTCTATAATGGAAATTGATAAGCACTCCTTTTTTGATGTGAAACAAGCAGTATTTGCAAAAGCTATAATTTCCCTTAAAAAGGACCAATTTTATGTGTTCAGTATTGACATTTTAACTTAATATATATACAGCAACTATATTTGCATTGTCCATCATCTTATTTTAAGCTTTACATTTTAACTTCTCTCAACTAACAATTTTTTTCTAATAGAAAAGAGATTATATAGAATTTATCCAATATTGTTGTTACCAAATAAGAATTGCCAGCTCCGACTACTCTTAAACAAATCAAATTGGGAGTCTGGGAGTGAGTTTGGCTTTTCTTGATAAGTTTTTTTTTTTTTTTTTTTTTCACGCAATTAGGGATAATATATATACTCGGAACAAATCGGCATGGTCTAGATGAGAATGGCTTTTGAGTTGATTATTCCAAATAATACTCGAATCTAGCAAACCCTAGTTTAAAGGGCAAGTCGGTCACTTCACAAGCAAACCCCTTGTTTTTTTTCCATTTCATTTGATTTGATAGTGTAGTATCTTCAGCCAAATTAAATAGAGAGCAAGAAATGAAGGAGCTAGAAGGTGCATGGGGTTCTCACTTCACGTCAAACGAGTGTCCTTCTTTCTTTTCTCTTCAATTTTGGAGGTTTCCCGTTGTTGTTTTTCCCTTTGTTGTTTAATGTCACCAAACCCATCACCCTCTCCCCAAATTTTCGAATACACCCATCATTTTCTACTGTATGCAGAAAGAGTTAAGGGATACATTGAACTACGTGATGCGATTTAAAGCCTGTGCTAGTGTGTGTGTGTGACGACATTTCACCTTCTTCTTCTTCTTCTCCTGTTCCTATTTCTGCTTCCTCCTCTCTCTCTCTCTCTCTCTCTCTCTCTCTCTTCTTGTTCTTATGTGTCTTCTCTCTCATGCATAATATTTCAAACTTCTTTTCCTGTACAGTGTACACGGTCAGGGTGTCCGGTCTAGTTTATGCGTACCTCGACTAATCTCTTTCACGATCTAGTCAAAGGCAGGCTGTCCACGCAAGAAATCACGAGAAGTTACTTTGTTACAGTCTCAACAGGGATGGAGCCAAGGGTACCAGTAGGGGCGGTCGCCGCTTCCAGAGAAAAAAAGCCACACTCTACACTTCATTTTCTGATCCAGCTTACATGTACCTCGACTAATCCATTTTCTGATCTAGTTAAGAGTAGGCGATCCACGCAAAAATTCACAAGAAGTTACTTTGTTGCGTCTTAACTCCAATTATCGAACTCTAGTAAATAGTGTAGGGAGCAAACCAAATACACCAAAAGGTCTGTAAATATTCCAAACTTCAAAATGATACAAAAGGGGACATGCATATGCTCTCTGACCACTACCTTTAGTGACTATTATTTTGCATATTCACATAAACAGCTAGGTTATCCTATAGATAGGCTCCTGTGCTACTGCTTTGAGCCTCCAACTTTGCCTTCTCTCTTGCCTTTTTATTTGCTGACGTGGCTCAGGTGTTTGAATTATTGGCCCATAAAGTTCCATTAATAACTGGGTAAAAATATTACTCCACTATATCAACTTTTTCTTTCTCTTGACCTTTTTCTTTCTTTTGTTGGCAGTTTAGAACCAAAAAAATTGTAGCTTTTTTTTATTTTTTTTATTTTGTAAGATTGTTGTGGAGTCATGAACTTTCATGACATTTCGTTTTATAAAATTAAAAATACATTTTTTTTCATGAAATAACAAGTATGCATTTGTTCATGCATGCAGTTGTAGTTAGTAAATTTCTACATTCTAGTGAAGTTCTTGGCGTAATTTTCTTATTCTTTTTAACGTGAAAATGATAATAAAAAAAAATTAGGTGACCACCCGCACTCCATAGTCTCCTACATCATCGTTACCCAAAAAAAAAAAAAAAATGTACAACGGTTTGACTGGTCTTGAAATACTTGCTAACGTAATTATTTTAAGACCATAAAAGTCACACTCTTTTTCAAGATTTTACTTTTTCATGAACCGTTTTACCTCAAGCATCCTATTCTAATTCCTTCCTCAATTCCACAATTGGTTTCAAAATAAAACAAGAGAGGTCAATGTAATTCAAACTATTTGTACTAAGGATATAACGGTCTTTTATTCATCAAAAAGTTAACACTATTAGTCCAAATTTAAAGGCAATGGGCCACCGGTATTTTAAAGTAAGGGATGTGAGAGTAATTTCAAAAACTAAATGAGGGGTTAGTTTATTTGTCAGAACTAGAGGGGAGGTCAGCGTAATTTATCCTTCTAGTATCTATCAAAACTTGTGTTCCAAGTCCAATTTCGAACAACGGGTACTTAAATTCCGTGCAATTAGTGGTTGCCACCAAACAAGGATGGGATAGAACTTTGAAGTAAGACATTGATTCGTTTCATGATTGTAGAGGGACATAACATGGCCCAAAGTGAAAGAATAGGAAAATGATTAGTACTAATTTCTTTCTTTTTCGGCTCCACGGTTAGTGTCTAAACCAGTTTACATGCATCTCGATTAATGATTTCTCCTCCAGTCTGGTCAATTGCAAGTCATCTACGTCAAACTCGAGAATTTACGATAAATTATTCTCTTGCGGCTTGTCCCAAAACAATAGGAAAATGATTAGTACTAATTTCTCTCTTTTTTCGGTTCCACGATCAGCTTTTAGACTAGTTTACACGCATTTCGATTAATCCTCTTTTCCAGTCAGGTTAATTATAGGTCATCCCGTTGAACTCGAGGATTTACAATAAATTATTCTCTTGCGGCCTGTCCCAAAAATATCAAACGCGATCTAATCGATTGTGTAGCTTGCAAACCCGCCAATTAACCGGACTAACTTGAGGTTAATGATTACAAATTATTACCACAAAGATACTCAACTGATAATTTGCGGATCATGTCTCATGATACTCATTATTGAGAAAACAAAGTTTTAAACTGTTCTATTTCCCCACAACCTTTTCATCATTTCTCTCTTTTTGTGTTTTTTGGGTCTTCTCCATATGCAAATCAACTGTAAATTAAAGATGATCACTTAATTAGTATCTTATGATTCAGCTCCCTATACCCAAAATTGGTTTTTCAGTTTCTCAAATTTCTAACGACTTAAAAACCAACAACTTTGTTTAATCCAAGAACATTGCAGTGAGTAAATAGTCATTAATTAATGTCACAGCCAACTAATTTGTGACACATATTTGTAACAAAATCATACTCCTTCAGTACCAATTTATTGTGCCTCGTTACTAACCGAATAAAAATTTATTTATATATTGAAATTGACAATACTTGTAGTATTTGTAACAGGATTCTTATTTGATAAATGAAGTAACAAAATTCAAAACACTTACAAACAATTAAGATTATAAACAATTTAAAAATGACACGAACGTCAAAAAGAATTAAAAAAGTTGAGACGGGTCAATGAAGTAATACAGTACAAAGGTTTCAAATAATAGTCAAAAACTAAGATGCTCATTATCTTATGTTCCATCCCAAAAATTTTGATGAAAATAATACAAAATTTTCAAGAAAAATTAAATATTTTTTTTAACAAGTTACTAGATATCAACAAGTACTTTTAATTTATGAAAAAAGTTTGAAAACTTTCTTTTCAAAGACTCGTTATTTTTAGGTTCTCGTTTTGCAAACCAAACAAAAATTTTGAGACGATTCAGATTGCGCACTACAGTTTCCAGGATTCGCACAATCCCCAGACCCGTTTGCATGTGACATTTGTAGTACTAGTAAAATAGTAGCAAGCGAGAGACATCAACTTCAAGTTCCAATATTCTTCTAATAACAAATGGGAAATTAATAAAAACAACACTGGACCAAAGTCTGAGAAGAAGACCTTCTAAAAACTATACTACTCTCTCTCCTCTCTCTCTCTCTCTTGCTTTTTCCCTTCGTCTTCTGCAGTCTGCACACACACCCTCTCCTCTTCTGCATGATCTGTGAAATTTGTGCAGCGGCTGACATGGAGACAGAGTCCTATTTTGTAATTTTATGCAACACCTTCTCTCTCTCGTGAGTCCTCTTTTGTATTTTTCCCTTAAAACATCTCATCTGTTCAAACCAGAGACCTTGCCTTGTTCATGGTACATGCATATATATAGGAATATTAGCATTTACCCTCCCACCCTCCAAATATTTACTCTTTTAACCCCCTACACTAAATTTCCACTGCACCTTCGATCTTAAAGAATTCAGTGCACGCCTTCCATTGGGAACCAACAGCTTCCATTTAGTGTCTAAGAATGAAATTTTGCATAAAACATCAAAAAAACAAAAGATTCAAATTTTTACATGAAGTTTGAGCACACATCCAAGGGATATAGTGTCATCTTCTTCTTTTTTTTTTTTTTTAATGGTTTGATAGTCAAGACTGTCCGGACCAGTTTACATGCACTTTGACTGCTCTTCTTTCCAGTCTGGTCAAAAGCAGGTCATCTACGCCGAAAAGTTTCATCTTGCTTTACTCAAATGTGTCACTCCGTACTTTGTTATGGTAAACACAAAGTTGTAAATCAATACTCTCTTAGGGTTTCCCTGAAGTAATAAATGCTCCCTAGCTCAATCCGAAATATTTATCTAGTTTTATATAGTGAGTTCATTTATTTTTTGAAAAATATTTGATTTTTTTTACGAAAATTACATTATCTTTTACGTCCTCATAAAAATCGAACAAATAAATCGGGAAAGAAATAGTGAAAAATAAAATATTAACACAACACTTTGAATTTCACTGTACAATTTGAAAGAAGAGAAAGAGAGTGACCAGAGAAGATTCTATTCTAAATATTGAAAAACTCGAATCAGTGACCCCACCGCCTATCACATGATCACTTTTCAAAAAATAATCACTATATGATAAGATCAGAATTACATAAACATTAAATGAGAATTCCAAGGAGAGACAACGTAGAACGCAGACCGAATAAAGATTAAAATAAAACCCCCAATTATTATAGAATTATTCTGACATTTTTGAGTAATTAACAAATGGGTTTTCAGTTTTATATTAATTTCTCTTTTGTCCATGTAATTAAAATATGAAAGGGTAGAATCTTTACATGTATCATACCACGACAAACTACAAAGGTTCTTTTCTTCTGTTTCTAGGCACACTCTCTCTTTTGTCCACTTTACTGCTAAGGGCGAGGAAATCAACATTACCCCTTTTTTTATGCTTAAAACTTGTCACACTTCCAATAAAATAATTATCCAAAGACATGTACATATATTTTTAACGGAAAATTCTAAAATTAGTTTATTAGACTGACAATTAGACAACTCTTTGACCGGTTTGAGTATAAGTGTAAAAAAATATATTGTAAAAAAATATATTGTTACCGGTCAAAGAGTTGTCTTATTGTCAGTCCAGTAGACTATCAATAGAAAGACCGTTTCAAAATTTAATTACATCTGTTTTTTTTTATCATTTTCTTTGGTCATAAGTTCAGAGTTCAGAGTTGTCTTATTGTCAATCCAGTGGGCTTGACACGGAGTTGAGAAGTTTGGAGGGTAAAGAAGCAACATCAATTTATGGCTTGTGCAGTTGCGTGTTTTGCTCATTCAATAAGGATTATTCAAGTTTTTGTTGGATGAGCAAATGATGTGCTTCGAGAGGTTTAGGAGGAGACTACGGTTGCATTTGAAGTAGTGCCTTTATGTGTTTTGTGTGAAAGAGGTATGCCCATTAAAGACTATTTTGAAGAGTTAAATCAAATTATTTTTTGTTATGCTCCTTTTGGATACTCTTATGGAGACCATTTGGAGTGCTTCATGTCGGCTGTCACCGTGGAGATTTGGGTCCATAATTCGGTTTCAACTATTTGGCATATGTGGGTTTCGCATATTAACTCTGCAGATTTTGAGCAAGTCTATGGCATCAATAATGGATGTGTTGGGAGGATGGTGTATGTTCGAAGACTGTTGCTTGTTTAATTGGTCCATTAACACCATGGTGGAGTTCAGTGTTTAGCTCCGAGTGGAGCTTGAGCGGATCTTTGTTTGCATCCTTTAGGGGGGTGTTGGGTGGGTATAGCCCGTTTGAAGATGGAGGCTCAATTTGGAGCATGTGCGGCTAGGTTTTTTGAGTCGTGTTTGCAAGGTCAAGCAGTTGTGCTTGAGCCTTGTTCGTTGGTGCCGTTGGCAATCGACCGTGTGAGGCTACCCCATGAGGGGTGTTTGGAGAAGAGTGGTGTGGCGAGAGAATTGCTATATGGTGTTGAGTTCAATGGAATTTAAATCAAGGTGGAAAATTGTTAGAATTATTCCTTGAATTTTAGACGTTCAAAGAATACACAGAAGTTTGTCGCAAGCAGTCTACATTTTTGGACCGAAGGTTTTGCACTTTTGGACCCGGGTCCCTAATGCAGCACACATCGCAGACGTCCATCTCCAAAATCAATGATCTGGAATCGCTGATTAATTCTTTCCGATAAGAATTAATTTTGACCAGTAAGAAAAACGTCTGCTTTCGGACCATTAAAAAAAAAACTTTTGAATGACTGGGATGATATGCTACACGGTGCAACACATTAAGTGCACAACAGGCCCCCCCTTCGCACATCATAACTGTATGCATATTTCTGTGCGCATAAATGGATGCTATGAGAAAATGGAGGGGCTTCCGATATAAATTAGAAAGGACAAAGGGGTTACGAGTTTTTTGTCTTTGTAGAGAGTGCAATGACCGTTCTTTGGTCCTTTCTTGATTTTCTAATGGCATCTCTCTGTCCTAATATCCCTCCCAAAGTACTCTCGCACTTGCCCAAATTCACACAAATGCATTTCACCTAATTTTTGAAGTGAGGGATTAATTTTAGAGCTCTAAATTGATTTTTTATATATCTCTAATGGGTTTAATTATAAAAATTTTGATTCTATTTTTTTGCACAATAAATGTCATAAAATACATCCAGTAATATGTAGAAGTCTATTTTTTTACATCAATATCCTAGAATTTTCGCAGTTCCATTCTTCCTCTTTGATTGTGGAGTTGCGGTGTTATAGTGGATGAAAAGTTAAGACGAGCCAACAATTGGTATATAGAAGGGCTTTTTGGCAAGTGGAGTGGTAGCCCAACTACAATAAATTCAGTCTTTCAAGACAAATTCGGTCTTGCAATTAAACAAAACATTTCGTCGTTGACTCTTTTGGCGAAGAAAAATTTCATCGTCCAAAGTTTCAGAGGTGTTCGCGACAAAAAATTTGTCGCCAAAAATAACATTGGTGACCAATTTCAACATGTTATTCATCACCAAATGTAACATGTGGCGATGACCAAACTAGAAAAAGAATTTCAACTTTATTGTTGCTCCTGTCAAACCCAAGACCTCTGGTTTCCCAACTACCATTGTCACCACTAAGCCAATTGATACTTCGTTGATAGTTTTGCAAAATTTAATATATATTAAAAAAATTGAATAATTTTCAAAGTAATTTATGTATAAAATATATAGATATAAATAACAATAACAAAACTTATCTAGTTCCCAATCATTGGAGGTATAGGCGGGGGATGATTAGAGACAGACCTAACCTTTTGTAATATGCACTAAGTATCTGCTCTCAGAATACCACTGAAATAGTGGCCCCCCTAAACCTCTAAGAAACTGAGGAATTTCTTCGGCAACGCGTACCTTTTTGGCTAGGAAACTCATATTTCGTCGCCTACCTTTTGGCGACAAAATCATTTGGTCGCCAGATGGTACATGTTGGCGATATTGGATTTCGTCCTTGATAGAACCTATTTAGCGAGGAAAATTGATTTCGTCGCCAAATGGGTATCTTTTGGGTTTTCTCGCCAAAAGGAATCCATTTGGCGACGAAATCAATTTTCCTTGCCAAATAGGTCCCATTTGATGATGAAATCCGATTTTCTCGCCAAAGGTACCATTGGAGATGAAATATGGATTTCGTCACGAAATTTCATCGCCAAAAGTGTTTTTTGTTGTAGTGAGTAATGGGCAACCATGTATCTATATGAACGATTACAAGAGAGAAACCCAAGTAGTTGGCAAGAAATCAACACAAATAAAAAACAAACACCAAGTACCCATTGCACTCCCCAATAGGGCTGTAAATGAACTGGGCCGTTCGTGAACTATTCGAGGCTCGGTTCGGTAAGAGTTCGTTCGAGTTCGATTCGTGCACTAAACGAACTGAACTTGAACCTCAATATTAGGCTCGTTCCATAAATGAGCCGAACCTGAACCGAAGTGGATTCGGCTCGGTTAGGCTCGCGAACCTGAGGTCAAAATGTAATTAATAATACTTTAGGGGTCTACATGTAAATATTTTATAGTTGTGAAACTTTTATGTAATTTGTTATTTTTTATCCCTAACTAGAGTATTCTACTACGAACAGATGGGTTTTATCCCTAACTAGAGTACTCTATTTAGTTCTCAATATTTTTTTCTCTTGTGTTATTTTTCTTTTGATTTCTTGATTATTGTGGTAGATTTGTTTATTTTGTTTAATTTCTTGATTATTGTGGTAGATCTACATGTAACATTGTTTTGAAGCATATCTCTTTCCCCTCTCAGTTTTGTGTTTTAAATTGCTAACGAGCCCTACCAAGCTTGATTCGAGCCTAAATTCGGCTCGGGTTGGCTCATTTGAGTTTAACGAGCCCTACCGAGCTTGATTCGAGCCTTAATTCGAGCCTAAATTCGGCTTGGTTCGGCTCGTTTGAGTTTAATGAGCCCTACCGAGCCGAACCCGAGCTTTGTAATTTTTTCACGAGCCGAACTCGAGCCCACTTGTCTAGGCTCGAATCGAACCCGAGCTGAACCCGAGCCGAACTCATGCCTTAACGAACTGATCCCAAACCTCATAGGGTTCGGCTCGATTTGGCTCGTTTACAGCCCTACTCCCCAATAATGTTCACACCTAAAGATTTCCCAACCAGGGCCGGCCCTGAGCTAAAGCGCACGAGGCGGACGACTCAAGCTTCCAAAAAAGTATAGCCAGATATGCAATATTTATTTAATATAGCACTTACACAACAAATGAGCTAGCTAGCCAGCCCAACGAAAATGCTTAGTTTTGCTATTCAATAGGTGCATGGTTCAGTCTTGAGGCCTCTCTTTTCCCTCTCCATAAGAATATTTTTTCCCCTCGCAAGTTCGTCTTAAGCCCGAGAATCTCAGGGCCGACCCTGTTCCCAACAGCCCAAACCCTAATACATTCATTCCCAATATTGCAATTAATGCAACACCCAACAACCCATATGAGCAACCATGCTACCGGAAAACTTCTAACTAGAAAAATTCCGTCAGTCATTGCCAAAATCACCTCTGATGAAAAGTTGTTCTTCACCTTGCTTGCAGTCTTGCACTGTAACTCTGTACCTCATGAAAAACTATTTTATTAAAAATGTGTATATTTACAGTGTTATAAAAACCTACTAGGATCAAGCCATATTTGGTTTTTTTTTTTTTTTTTGTGATTCCTATCGTGGACTTTTAAAAACACGTTTTAAACACATTGAACGGTTCGGATCATCAAAATTCGATCGGGATTTATGAGGATCGCAGATGACTAAAATGAAAACAAATAGTAATGCTTCAGTATTAGTAAATTTCAAGATATGAAGTGCGCTTGCTTAAAAAAATGGTTGCTATGGGCCCGGCTGGCCTTAGAAAAAGAGCCCTCTTAAATGGGCCCGGTCAACCTTAGCGAGCCCTCCGACTCAGTACTTGACTAAAACAGCATGTGTTTTGGCAACAAATTCCATCAGAACTCCGTAGTTAAGTATGCTAGATTATGAGAAACGACTGCATGAAAGATTGTTTGATTATCAACAGAAGAGTTGGAGCTGGAACTCTTTAACTTTTGACATGTTAAGTTGTACTAGGGTATATGCAATAAAGATGATTGGAAATAGATGTACAAAATTGAAATACAGATAAACTTGATTGATTAGATAAAGACAAGGAATCTGCTAATAGAAGTTGGTGATTAGAATAATTGAAAGGGTTTTGTTTCCATGCAAAAGTAGCTTTGAAAGGGGACATTCAAAAAGCAACTTCTTTGAAGAGAAATTTCTCAAGCATAGTTTCCAAAAGGGATTTTTCATGTATATATATAAATACATGACTTTGCATGGTTTCTCATCACATAAAGAAAAGCTCATTTTGACAACACTTTGGAGTTACATTAAAAGGAGAGAACAACAAAGTTTGTCTTTCCTCCCACTATCTTTCTCTTCTTTTTCTTCTTTTTTTTTTCCTCTCTTTTTCATCCTTTATAGAAGATACCTGTGTTTTCAACTACTACACACTTTGAGCTTTCTTTTATGTGTGTACATTCTCCATACACATAATGATTAATCAAGTGTTGGAACACTATATATACATGAAGATAACACTCATAAAAATACGTATTTTCTTTTAATCGGCAAAAGAAAATTTCATTATCGTAAAGATAAAAATGAAATCATTACAATATAAAAGAAATATGTTCGGCAATAAAAATATGTATACTTACCTCGAGCTCGATGGCAATGCGTCTTCCCCATTGATCACCATGACTTGTCCTATCGCTTCGGAGTTTTTTAGATAATCCCCTCTTATCTACAATGATATATGAAATTTGTTAAAATGAAAAATAGGTAGAACCTGAAAATAACATGAAGATTAGTGATCAAAGCTAGCATTTGACATAATGCCCTTGAAATAGATTCGTGTTTTGGCATCTAGAATTCCAAATACAATCGAAGCAGCATTATAATCAAATGCTAGCTTTGTCGATTCATTCGAAGCGGCATTATAATCGATGGGCCTAGCAAAGCAAACATATGGAAAATTCAATTAAAAAAAAACAAACTGCTGAAGTCGATTCAACCGAAGCAGCATTATAATCGATGGGCCTAGCAAAGCAAATATATGGAAAATTCAATTAAAAAAAAAAGAAACAAACAAATGCTAAAAAACACACATATATAAAAATATTCGTGACTTTGTGGAATAATTACGAAAAAAGTGATGCATATGTTTATTCAGTAAGATGTCAATGAATGACACAACTCTACGCAAATAATCCATCAAAAACTAATAAAATAAAAAACGAATCAATAATTAACGACAAATATCAAAAGAAAATAATTGCAGTACTCAATTTGTCATTACTTAATAATGTTGATGTCGTTTTGTACTTGAGACACATTTAACTCCTTGCAACCTTCTTCAATTATTAACACAATATTTTTTCGCCGTTGAAAAAAATAATTTTGAGCAAACCAAATACATGTTATGAAACCATTTTGTTAACAAATTCATGTACGCGTAAATTAATTTCTCGAAGAAAAATTATTTAATTTTTTTATGGAATGACTTGACAATAACGTTTATGAAAAAGATTAGTCAGAATTGTAGCACACAAGTTGACAAGAATACTGTATTAAATTTCTGTTTGTATAACAATATATATATATATATATATATATATATATATATATATATATATATATATATATATATATATATATATATATATATATATGTCCTATCAATCAATACAATTTGATTGGTGCGCGACCGACATTCGACCACCATGGATTCGTTAACAAAATTAAATAATTATGACCAAAACATGATTAACCAGAAAAGTAAGATCACCGAATGTCAAAAAAGAAAGGAAAGATTAGAATGGTGGGATTTTTGTATATTTGTGGCATAACAAGGGAACATAAAGGCTGTTGGATCACATGCACATCACCTTTCTTTTTCTTCTTCCTCCTTCTCTTCTCTTTTTACACTGTGGCTGATGAACCTTAAATGAAAGTTGCCTGCTCTAAGGGTTAGTCCACTTACTTGCTAGTTGTCCTCCGCAGAATTGGGGCAGGATTCGATTCTTGGAGTTAGACTTCAAGAAAATAATTTCTTTGGAATCTCGTAGTACACGGTGTGGATGGTATGTCTTTACCCAGGCAGGGGAGGAGATTAATCGAGATGCGTGTAAGCTAGACCTTCAAAAAAAAGAAAACAAAGTCACCAATTAAAAGGGCCCCCACAAAGCAAGGCTGCTGCTTGCAACTCCCCCCAATCCAAGGGATTCCTGTTGTGAAGATCAAAACTCTAATTAGGGCCCTCCATCACCTTCACCATCATTTCATGCATATATGAAAGACCCACCTAGATCTCTTTCTTACGTCCATTATTTGGCCAAAAGTAAAGCATTGGTATAGAGGTACCAAACCAAAACTGAGTCTTATGTCCCAATCAACTGGAATCGGTTACATAAATCTTTTTATCCATTAAGCTCTGTCGAGAGCTACATGTTTTCTAAATTGGAGTAGTCATGTTTTGCTAGCTAGAAGTATGCATGAACTCAACTTTAGATGACAATGAGTTCAGAGAATGATCAGGCTTATATTACAGTCTTAGATGTATTCCTTTAGTTGTATGAAATATTATGAAATTATCTAACCTATAACAAACTCTAACACTCTCCCGCAAACAATGAATTAAACGGGATGCCTTTTTCAAGAAAATATAGCTCTAATGCAATGTTCAAATAATTCAAATTAAGTAGCAATTAGTACTTTTGTTGTACTTAATTAACAAGTAGAGATATTTCATATACTCCATCCGTCCCAAATTGTTAGCCCCTCAAGGACTTCATGAGTACTTTAATTTGGCGCAAAAATACGTTCGAAACAAACTTACACGGAAATACTTAATTGCTTTTATCCAAAAAATTATACGACTATTCATACTTGGCAAGTCGTAATTTGGGACGGAGGGAGTATTATTAGATTCAACTCATTGATGTAGAACAAACTCTTAATTAATATGAAATCTGGTGAAATTGATATGGCAATCCATTTATCAGTTTCCTGGAGGGGTTCGTATTATTGTAGAATCATTTTTTCCCATTATTTCGTAGGTCCAGATATTTGAGTTACTCTGTTTTTTTCACAAATTCTTATAATCATGTAAATATTATTGCCACCTAACAGTCCACTTAGAGAAACTTTAGGGTGGTCAATCATTTCGAGAAAATGCTTTTTCAATTACCTAACTTCTTTTACTTTAGGGTAAACAAATTTGACCTTTGATCAACTATTGTTCAGGAAGTTCACACCAAGTGTTTTAGAATTTACCTTCAATATATCCAAATGATAAGGAGCAGGAATGTTGTTTTCTTTAATTTGTGTTTTAGTGTTGTACGTTCCTATCATTCCTCTTTCTGAAATAAGAAGCCTAGAACAAAACTTCCGGACACAATAGAGTTTAGAGCCGTCCGATGTATTGAGGTCAAGTGCATCGAACGGCTCTGGATGCACTTGTGTCCAGAGTTGTGTTTTAAAATTGTGTTCCTTTCATTGTTCTCTCTCAAAACACTCGTTGAATAGTTTCCTAAACCAATCAAGAGTTTTCTTTAGGGGGAAAAAACATCACAAATGCTTTTGAAATCAATTTACCCTCGTAAACGAAGACGAGATTGGGATATATGGGTTATTCTGATGATGGATGTCATCATATGGCTTGCTCAACTAATCACATGTTAAGGTATCTCAGATACAGGTGAATCATGGCTTTGATAGATTGCATTGCTAAGGAATGAGGTCGTCATATGGCTAGCCCAAGCAAATGCGGGGCTCATAGGCGAAAATCAAGGTTCAAGGATCTTGAAGATGTTCAAAATGTAGCCTTCGAAAAATACGGAAGGCTTAAGCGCAAAAGATTGCATATCATTGATGATAGCTATAACGATCGTTATCTGGGACTCGGGGGGCCTATAGTAGGCAATCACGGCCATTCGGATCGTTGATTGCCAAACGGACAGTCATGATTGCTCACCACAGGGGTGTAGTGAGCTTGCTGGCCCCCCGAGTCCCAAAAGAACAAACCAAAATCTTCCAAATTGAACAAACCAAAATCTGCCAAATTAAACTTGGAAATAAAATTCCAGAGAAAGAGAAGTACCTTCCTTGAAGTCATCTTCTTCCAAGTCATCAAGAACATTGATCATTTCCGCTATATCAGCTTTCTCCATTTCAACAAAAATATTTAAGATAAAGCTTCTACCCCCTCTAAATTTAACGCCCAACATGGCCCCTATATCCATTGACTTACGCGCATTCTCTTTGATTTGAATGTCAAGAACTCCCTTAGAATAAAACGCTTCCTTGAAAGAATCCATATTGCTCAGAGCAGGAAGTTCAACGTTCTTGTGTAACCCATCGATCTCATCGACCTTTTCCCTGAAAAAACATCGGCAACAGAAAGACCTGCTCCCTCAACGTACGCTTACCAAATTGCTAATTCGATTCCCTCCACCGTTGATGTTAGGGAGAATATTTGTATCTTGGTTGTGTGTTCCTTTAGTTGTTTTTGCAATCCAATAGGCATTCTTTTTTGTTGATTTTTTGGTTTATTTCTGGCCGTCTGCATTTCTTGTACCTTATCTTAATTTATCAATGAATTCTCTCTCTTGCTAAAAAAACAAAATTCAAGGACAAGAAAAAACAATCACAAAAAACAACTCCGGATGGGAGCCTCCATGCATGACTAGTTGAACTATTGACCTAATGAAGTGTGAGAGAATCAGCTGGCAAATTGGACCTATGCATTTGGGGAGCGGGGACAGGGTTTTAATCCCCAATCACAATCGTCCATTCGCTATCAACAGCACGGATTATTCTACATCTAAATACTTATCTTTACGCGGAGATAACATGAAGCTAATTTGGACTGTTGATTGCCGGACGGACAACTGAAATTGGAGGACTACAACCCTGTAGTACTTTGGGGCACTCTAGGGTCCTCGGATCCATCCATTTGTACAAAATTAAGATTCTCTCATGTGATGCAAAACAGACTACGCAATGTTCTCCTGCAATGATCGAATCTATTTATCTTAAAAGTATTGATGCCTACGCTATAGATGTAAAAAGTTAATTTGATCAGACATCTGTATCCATTTGAACAAATAATATTTGTCTTAAGCGCAATGGATGGTCGAAATTTGATCATTCGTTGCTCAAACGTAAACATAATTCAAGTAAGCCTTCATCGATGCTCAATGAACTTTTTTTGCAAAAATGATTCGCAAATCGAGGTCATGAGTCCTAGCCATTGAGGAATCATCGTATGAGAGGATCAAGGCTATTATAAGAAGAGGCATTAACTACTACTGAAATGATTTTCGCACTTCACTTTCTATTTGACGCACTTCAAAATTTGAAACTTATATCGTGCGTAATTTTAAATGCTAAAAGAAATATTTTAAAGTGCATTTAGGGAAATAATAATGCCAAAACCATTTTTGTTTGTGCCAAAACTGTAGTGCACAAAAGGCTTGTGCCTTGCACATGGTACAAGGTTTTTAAGCACTACATTTTTAGCACAAACAAAAACGGTTTTGACACAAACAAAAACGATTTTGGCATTTACACCACCCTCCTGCATATCTTAATTATACACGCCATACAGTATCAAATTTATGGCTCTGTCACTACATTGGATAAAGATACAATATACAAATACATGCATGATTAAAATATTTAAATAGCCCCAAGTGTTAATCAAGTTGGTTGGTGACTTTGTTCCCCATACAATTGATCAGGTTTCAATTCTTGGGATCAGGCGACAAGAAAGTTTTTTCTTATGAATCCCCTAGTCTTGGCATGCATGATTTGCCTTTTTTTAAATTTTTTAAAAAAAAAATGTGATTTGCCTTCTTCCTTTTTTTCCTGATTTTAAATTTAACCGTCAAACCAGGACGAAAAAAAAAAAAAAGAATATTTAAATGAATATACACATACTTCTACGGCATGCATGGGATGGGATGCAAAAGGAAGAAACAGGAAATGGAAAACGTAGGAGGGAAGGCTTTTTAAACAGAAACACACGCGAGAGTGAGCCCATTGTGCATGACAACGTACATGTCCAGCCAAATGGACCTACCAAACAAAAACTACGTGATGATAAAAGGAAGCCACACTTTGGCAGCAGATATCAGTAGAATGTGGATATTTGGGTTCCAGAACAAAATCGCACAACATCCCCTTTGGTGGAACTGGAAAAGATACACAAAGTGGAAGTTTTTTAAGCCTTACACACACATACACAGAGAGAGAAGGCCCGAGACCCCACAAAAGGAAACAACTTTTATAGGGGAATAAGGTGGAGTTTGATGATTGAAACTGACCTAAAGACATTCTCTCCCTTATTTGGATTTCCATTATTGCATGTACATGTACATTCCATGAACACAGGCTTATACTCCCTCTGTCCCATTTTCGTAGCCTCTTTTGAGGATTCCAACTTTTTGAAAAGTGGACGTTCACTTTGGGACGTCTCAAAATGGAATAATGAACTATCAACATAAGACAGAGGGAGCACACACACACATATATGGGGCGGTACATTTGACACATCAATAATAGAAACCCCCCCTAATAGTCAGAGGAGTTCAATTTTTTTAAAACATATTTTTAAGAGTACCGATAAAAGAAATCAACTCATTCAGATCGGTGAGGGTTTGATCGACTTGATCAATTCATTCCCTTCTTTTCTTGTTAAATTTAAGGACAAATACAGACCAAAATTTTACACATGTTGTGTCAAAGTAATGTCAAATTTCATGTGAGTGGAATTATTGATTCGGCTAAGTAGGTACTGCTTCTTCAGCTCCCAGATATTGTTACACGGTGATATACTATTGATACTACAAGTCCAGATGCATATTTTGCCAGAATCCCGACACAGCTTCGTATCCACTACAAAGCCATACTTTGCACTACCACCTATGTTACTTGGTCTCGGGTACAGGTGTCGGGTGCGGGTATGTATCTAGGTGTCGGATTCAACTATTTCTCCTTTTCAACTATTTCTCGTTTCAAGGACACGGGGACACGGCAAAATATTCAGATTTGTTTCTATTTTTTGTGTATTTTCTTACATAAAATAGTGCTTTAAGGTTCTATAGTGCATTTCATGGATAATAAGAGAGGTTTATGCATACTTCCATGATAAACTCGAATTACAATAAGGTTTTCTAAAGAAGTGTCTTACTAAACTTATCGGTCACATATCCCACATCGACACGAGTACTTTATACCATTACGAGAGTCCGCGTAACATAGACTACCACTACAAAACCATACTTTGACTGCTACGATCGCTTTAAGCACTCTGGCGACAAAAATGATTTTAAAAAATTCACGACTACTACAGCCAATTTATACTATATATTACACTAGAAACTCCCACAACCTTTACCATTACTCAACATGCGAAATCTTGGCCAGTGGTAGTATTCGTTTGACTATTTCAAACTTGATGGCAGTTTGCACAGAAGGGTCCTAAGTTTGGGGAACACTCTACTAGGGTATGTGAATTTCCATCCTATTTACTTTCCCAGAAACCAATTAATAGAGACTAATAATTTGGGTTTAAGTTTATAAAAATGCAGAAAGAAAGGACCTGTTGGTAGATGAGACTAGTTGGTAGAAAAGAAAAGGCAAAGTTATAAAAAAAGCAATGACAGGACTTGGATCGGCTAGAAATATGCGGTGGGAGGTGGAAGTGGATGTGGAAATGATGGAAACAATAATAATTCCAGCAGATTGCAGGCATAGTAGTGTATAATAATCATATAGGGGCAAGCAAATTTCACTTTCCTCTTTGTCATTCCTTTCTGTGGCATGATTAGAAAAAAAAGTTTTTATCTTCTTCACCCTCCAGAACTCAAAAAACCAAAAATTCAAAAAACATACTCTAGGTTTAAAATTTGAAGGGGATAGTCTCCGGTGATGTCGAGGCCATTCGTGGTCCATTTCAATGGTCGAAATCAATAAATGAGCTACAAAAATGAATGATTCTGACAATAAACGTGGACTGAGAAAAAACCCACTCTAGGACCGACAGCAGTATCCAGTCCTGGGAAAGGGACCGTAGAGGAGCTGTATCCTTTGACAATAACAACACTCTTGCATGCAAGCTAGAGCCCTCTACACTCACTCAACAACAATCTTGCAAAGAAACAAGTGACCGCTGAACTCGAACACATATCAGAGAGACGGGAAAAAAATAAAACTGTTCTCATGACCAAATTAAACAAAGTACCTGGCTATGTTGAGTCGTTGACTGATTTGACTTGATAATTGGACTTGAGCCCCATCAACTGTTGAACTAGCTTGAGTTGAGCTGAACCTGTTATAGTAGCATCTTTTATAAAATACAGGGGCCTACTACTCAACAAGCGACACAGGTGGACACAGGTGGTCCGGAGGTCGAGCCTCGTAGCCAACTCACTCTATCGGGACAAAAGAGAATAAAACATGAAGAAATCTAAAGGCCCCTAAAATAGGATAAAAGCAACTGCAATTATATTGCAATGAACAGGTATTATCACCTACCATGTTCCTTATATTGCCTGCCTTATTCCAAAACTAGAGTGGTTTACCATCTTTACACTCAGATACTAACAAAAAGACGAAGAGTACACTAAAATGTAGTAGTCATCACTCGGAACAAAATAAGCAAAAGAAAAATGTTTAATTTCAGACCAACAATGACTCTATAGGAAGTCGCATCTAGTTTGCTACATCACAGGCAACCTTAGGAGATGACTGCGCAGATTTCACAAGGAATTCAAAAAGGGATGCCTCTGTCCTTTTTCGAATTCTATTTGTTGTTTTGTTTTGTGTGTTCTCTTGACGGAAATCAACAAGACCCAACACTAACTGGCACTCTTAACATGTGAATGCAAGATAGACATACGAGAGAGAAAATACATATACGTAAAACCATAATCTAAGGATAGTACCTAGTACATTATCAAACCCCCATCGTTAAGCATGGACAACAAATTCTCCAGTTCAATGAAAACAAATACCCATTTCTGATGTGCTCGACAATGACCATGTCCAAAGGAACATCAGGAGAAGGAAAAAAAAAAGGAACATCTTATCTTAACACCTCATAGCTTTCAGTTAAATAAAAAACGCCAAGACTGGAACTATGATATGAACAGCGACCACAAAAATATAAAAGTTAATATATATATATAAAAAAAAAAAGTTACAACTAGTTAGATATGGGTAGAGAAAACTTAATATTCACAGGTGTCCCTAGTGCATCATATCGATAACGGTGGGCCTGTGCCAACCATACAAAACACTGGTTATTACAATATTGAGCTGAACTGCAGCTATCTCTAGTTTCTCAACCTTACTGGCAAGAATACCATTTTCCTCTATGACTAGCTAAAGATGCAGCAAACAAACACTGGTTATTTAAACGGGACAATATTGAGCTGAACCGCAGCTATCTCTATTTTCTCAACCCTACTGGCAAGAATACCATTTTCCTCTATGACAAGCTAAAGATGCAGCAAACAAACACCAACAGAAAACTCAATAAGCAACTACAATGTCTAAAACAAGAAACCAACTCTTTTCCTGCTAATTATGGGAGTCTCTTATCACCAGTAGTAGATTTTCGAGAATCAAAGGCACAACACCTAGCAGAAAATTACGAATCCTAAGCAACTAAAAAATGAAGCATAACAAAAAGCTTGACTCAGCATTCATGACAACTTAGAATTGTAAGAACTATGAATATATAGAACCCAGACTTCACTGCTTTATTTCCATAAACGAGACACTTGCTCAGACCAGTTGCCTGTCTTTTAAGCCTCGTACTATTAAAACCCACTTTTGACAAAATTTAGCTGCATATGCAGATCATGTGTCTACCCTAGCTGCAGAAATCCATCTTTTACTATAGCGGATAGGACATCCAGATTCTGCTATAGTATTGTGTTTTATCTTGAATATACAACAGAATCAAGATAACTGTTTTGTCACACTCAGAAAAAATCCATCCACAACCGCCCGTAGAACAAATCCAATCAACCTTGCCAATAAGGAGGGTGGAATCTTTAGTATCATACATGAAAGGAGAAAAACAGATCAATGCCTTACACATGCCAGCATTCAATTGACCTATGGCACAAATTAGAAGCTAGCTGTGTAGCATAGGATACGGGAAAAGGGCACCGATACAGCAGAACAAGGGTATACCAACAACATAAATCCTACCAAAAGTATGGTACCACCCTATATACACAGTGCCAAAGACACGTACGTTTCCATTTGTGAACACGTATTTTAAGCACGCATTAGAACTTATCAGAAAGAATATAAAGCCAAAACAAGCACCCTGATAATGCATCTTCTCTATTTACAATTCCCTAAGGTGGAAGATGAAGCTTTGCAAATTAGTTTAATCAAGTATTTCATGTGAACATTTGTATGGCCCTAGAATTACAAATGCAAATGTTGGGTGCTATATGGAAAGTGTTAGAAGTTGCCAAGTACAGGAAACTATCCATCCAAATTACGATACACTATTCAAACTATGCACACGTGCGAAAGTGCCTTAGAGCTCTCAAGTGTCAAGGCATGTCTAAGAGATTGTAGGAGTTGGCTCATAACTAACACCAACACTATAGAAATAAATGTGAGTCTTATTGAGCATTAAACCCAACATATCTTAATGTGTAAGAACATGCAATTTTACATGTATATTACTTGTCACGTGAGATGCACATAGATCCCGTCTCTCCATCCTCAGTTGAACCCACAACTCCACTTTTCTGGATGGCAAAGGTTACCACTAACTAAAAGCCTAAATCTACTGGAGCTATACAGAAAGCTTTAAAGCATTGGCATGGATTGCACATGAAATGGGCATACTCAGACGATAGATCAAATGTATGAAACATAATAATATCTCCCTACGCATATGTCAATCTATATCTACAAATCAACTGTAAACTTACAACCTTCACTAAGTTGACAAAGAATCATCTTTTGAATGGAAGGTCTTTTAGAAGACATGGGGCTACATTCCATGACAGAAAACAAGATTAGGTTAAATGGATTTATCCTTATTCAAAGCTTCTGCAATGTCTACGTAACATGTACCATACTTCAGTTTTATCATAAATCCCCACAATATGATCACTAACTTCCTCATTTCTCCTTACACATAATGCACCATTGGGACCAAACATTGAAACTTGATCTCCTTTACTTGGAAAAAGTAATTCGAAAGTCCAAACAACAGTGACGAAACGATCGCACCAGCAAAGGGTCAAAGACCCTAGGGATTATCGTGGCAGTCAGGACTAGAAATGCAGTATGCACGATGGCAAGCACTGACGGTAATTAACAACCTCATCGCTTGCAAAGCGTTGAAACTGTAAGAGTTATATAGTAACAGTCACGCTTTTGTGTAATAAATTTTTAATGAGAATCTATGTGGGCAATGTTTGCATCATATTATTTATTACTGTTGTGCACATACGTACCTAGTAGATGATCCACTGTGTTGTTTAGCTTAGACACGAAAGATTAGTTCAGTTGAGTAATATATTTTAGATGGAATCGGACACGATATCGGAATGACTACAGCAGAGTGTTTCAGTGAGTTCCTCATGAGGAGCTAGTATGGTGCCCATAACATAAGGTCAAAATCTAGAGAAAGAACTTGGGGAAGGCCAGGTTCCACTCCCACCACTGATTGTACAATAGAACACTTTCTAGTCTTCGTTAGCGGAGAAAGCCTTCCAATTCTTGTCATTGTGCCTTATGGAGTGTATGAAAGAAGCTGGAGTTCCGATAGAAGAGGCCAAAATCAATCAGAAGTGGCCACAGCATGTGCGCCCTATCAGAGGGGCAGATCATGCAGCAACGTCGTATGGTGATTTGAGGTTGGAAGTTGGATGGGTGGCCATCGTTGAGCAAGTGGACTTCCATAAGGGGAAGAATATCGCCCGGGAATCATTTTAAGATGACTTGGGGATGATGGCGCGTGAGTCAGTATCGGCGTCTCACAAGGGGAGGTAGATGTGGCTAAGGGTTGTGGGGTGAGGACTTGGAAACATCACATGAATTCTGTCTTCCATGAATTCTAACAAAATTGGGGTAACACTAGTCTTTAGAGTAGGGTAGCGGGTGGGGTGGTCTGTGACAGGGGGAGAGGTCATAGTAAATGGCAAGCTTGGTAAAAGGCAGCAATTGAAGTCAATTTGAGTGCCTCCTGTCGTCAAATGTTGCAGATTATCGGGTGGTAGGCAGGAGATTAGTAGGGTTGAAAGAGCTCTCGTTATTTGCACGGGGAAGATGGAGGCTTGTGAGGAGGTGATATTCTCCGAAGACTCATGGTCAGTAGGCAAGAACCATCAGGCAAGTGACTTCATTGGCGAGGGATTAGATTTGACAGCCATTATTCTTGGAAACTGTGTCGACCATAATCCATAATAACTAAATGTGGGTTCCATTTTCTTTCTTGGCTACCGCGCCATCCTTATTGAAATCCACCTTCTTACTTTTGAACGGCTGTGAAATTGCCAAGTGGTTAGGGGAGACTATTGGTAGAGTCCAACAAAGCTTACATTGTTCAATCAATTATGATAAGATACTGAAATAGTAGTTCAATCTAGTAACTAGTAAGCTATGAAGCACCGACACCTGAGAATACTCTCTCTAAACCGACTCCCTCTCTCTCTAAACCTATCTCTTCATCTTCCGATCTCATCGCTGGGGGGGGGCTCTTTCCTCTCGCTCCCTTCTTCCCCCGCTGTCTCCCTCTCCCTTTCTTGATTCCGGCGCCGGCGCCGTTGTTGGACGGG
This sequence comes from Vaccinium darrowii, assembly GCA_020921065.1. Taxonomy (NCBI): domain Eukaryota; kingdom Viridiplantae; phylum Streptophyta; class Magnoliopsida; order Ericales; family Ericaceae; genus Vaccinium; species Vaccinium darrowii. The sequence continues at coordinate 7,365,765 of CM037157.1, forward strand.
TTGGCTTTGCCTAACAATTGTTTGGTCTCGGGTGCTCCAAATCTTGCCACCCTCTTCGGTCGTTGAGGTGCTCTATACCTCCTCTTTGGGGGCTGATTGTTGCTGTTGGCGGATCGGCGGCTCACCGGTTTTTTCTCTGGGGTTTCAATCAGTTTTGGCTTAACGGCGAAGTGGCTGTCGGTGCGGCTATGGCTTGTTGTTGGCGGTGGTTGGTCCTCTCTTTGCACCTCCAGTGGTGGTGGCGTCGGATGGTGGTGGATTCTAGTGCTCTTGGGCAGTGGTGGTGGCGGCGGCGGCGGCGGCTGAGGGCTGTTTGAATGGCTAGGGTTTGGTTTTGGGTTTGGGGCTTGGGCTTTGTCCCATTTGTACTGGGCTATGTTGTTTTTTCGGGTATGCCCTAATGGGCTAGGCCATGGATGGGTGTTATGGGTTTATTTCATATTTGGTTTGGCTCTTATTTGAGTCTAGGCCTTTTGGTGTTCGGGCTTCGGCCCTTGGGTATCTTGATTGGTTCCTTGCCAATCGTGGGTTGGGTCTCGGACTTGGCATCGGATTCTTTGAATTTGTTGTTATCTCTTTGTTCCTTTTAGTCATTGTAATATCTCGATGATTAATGAAAAAAATTAGCCGTGCAAAAAAAATGAAGCACCGACACCTCTAGGGGTAACGGTATTGCAGTGTCAGGACACAGGGACACGGCGCGGACACGTGTCTGGACATGCCACGTGGAGGGGGACACGGCTTAATTCAATTTTTAGGTTGGACATGGCTAGGGACACGGGGTGACACAGATGGGGACACGGGGTGACAGATGGGGACACGGGGTGACACAGGGACACGGGGTGACACAGATTGGGACACGGCGGGGTCAAAACGAAATTTTTAAATTTTCTAGGGTAAAATTGTAATTACCCAAAAGTTTGGGAATAAAACTGTAATTTTACACTATATAAACATCTCCCACTTGTGGATAATGGATGTCTTGTTTTGTTTGCCTTTTCAAAAAAATATATTTATTTATATACTACATAAGTAAATAAATAAATATACACATGGCGTATCCCACGCCGTGTCTGTATCCCAATTTTTTTAGAATTCCCGTGTCCGTGCAACATAGCCGGTAAGTTGTTCAATTCTGTCTAGACAAGGTTAGTTATAACTTGGTTTTGTGTTTTCCCTTTTCTTTTCTTCCCTATGCATCTCTCCTCTCTTTTCCAGGCTCTCCTATATTCATGCGCTGCCCCATGGCACCTTGTGAATTCAATATTATAACATATCAAAACAACAAAAATAACTTTAAGACGTACACCACCTCTCAAATCCTACCAAAGTTATGGTCCTTACGGAAGGCATCGAGGTTTGGATCATCAATCAATGCATCAAAAAAAAGACATGCTTGAGATCAACCTTGAAGAATGAAGGTGACCACACCCCCCTATGAAAACATTAGGCCTATAGAAAAAAAGCTAAAAAAGAGGCCATTTCCAGAATAGCTAAAAAAGAAGCCCTATGAAGCACGGACATGGGACACGGGAATTCTAAAAATAGGACACATCAAAAATAAATAAATAACTATATCATAGATGTATGGAATAACAGTTTATATACATAAGTATATTTTCTTTTGATATACATCCACAGAGCAACGGAAATACATATGTATATATACATACACACACACACACACACAGAGTATGTGGGTCATGCATGTCCATGCCCTATCCCCCATGTCCCCCTCCAAAAAATAATTTAATTTAAGGGACACGCCACATGGCATGTCCAATACGTGTCCCCGTGTCCAATATGTGGACACGGCAACCTCTAGAAGTGTCGGTGGTTCATAGAAGAAGCCATTTCACGTTTTCAACCGATTCACGACCATTAAGGTTTCTATCATTTCAATTGACCCATGATCATTCAATCTTGTTCTTCAAAAGCCATTTCAACCTACTTGCAATGATTTCAATCTTCTTCCTCCTCAAAAAGCCATTTTCTGCACTTTTTACACCTAACAAACAACAAAAGCAGATCTATGTTAAGTTGTTAACCCTTTCTCAACAATCAAACCATAGTCCAAAAATAGTGCTAGCACCATAGCTTGCCAAAAATTCAACCAACAAAGGTCACTGTTCACAGCATCTACGACAGTCTCCTAACAGCCCCACAAAAACTCTCAAGTGTCTTAACTTTTGCTACCATATTACAAGCCACGAAGACCATATGTTCTTATTACTGTCAGCAATGCGATCCAATCAAATCTGGGACCCAAAGCAACTTCTGTGTTGCAATATATCAAGTTTTAAACTCGCTGCTAGCAGGAGCAACCCCCAACTCCTGGTATCTAAAAATTCAATCCATGCTCCGCATCCTTTTTCTATCACTTTAATCAAAATTGTTGATTTTCAGTCCTCCAGAATCACTGACACTCTCAGCATTTAGTTGTTTTCAGATGATGTGTCCTTAGGCCCTCTGTCGAATCAAGGGAAGGTTGGTAGAATGCAACTATCCATAGATCCTAATACCAAAAAAATTAGAAAAACTACGATATGGAACAATTTCTTACAAAACACACAGGATAAATCCACCAGTCTCAGTCTAGTAGTGAAACCACAAAGATAACATTTTGCATAATTGTCAAAGGCGAAAGGCGCACCGAGGCACAATGTCCCGTGGGGACTAAGGCGAGAGGCGAGGCGCGCGCCTTTTTGAAGCGAGGCGCACCTATGCGGAAAAAAAATAGGAAAAATAGCATACACTAATACTTTAACTAATAACACTAAACCAATGGGTTTTAGATAACATACCATCCAAAAGATACATAAAAACATCTACCAAATGTCCAATAGTTTACGGTTCTCAATTGAATATTCTTCTACTCTTTCAATTAGAAGGGTCGGGGGTGAATCTTTGCCAAAAGAAGATTGATTGATTGATTTATTTTTCGTCATAACTATTATGTGTTTATTTATTTTATCCTCCATAAAGTAGACTTTCATCTAAGCTTAATGTGAGTGCAATTATGTTCAGTTTGATATAACAAAATATTTTTATTCTCCACATTGTTTATAATAACCAAAAATATATATATATATATAATCTGAACTGAAAAAAACACCGTTAAGGGGAGTGATTTGTGCGGAGGATCAAATTATAAGGTTTACAATTGTGGATACATATACTCCATTGAATTTCCCCTGTGATCACAATCAGCAGCAGCAGCAGCCCACAATCTAAAATCGAACAGGTACGAACCCTCTCTCTCTCCCTCTCTCTCTCTCTCTCTCTCTCTCCTCGTTGTCGTCTCCCTCTCAATCTGATTGCCTTCGGTCTTCTTGATCGACACCCACAAGGCCACAATGGACTTCAAGTCTAACACCCACAAGGCCACAATCAGACTTCAATCGATTTCAAGTCTTTGAGAGAGAGAGAGATGATTTAGGGCTGAGAATCAGACTTTTCGAGACCCCCAATGGACTTTTAGAAACCCAAAAATCGATGGCCAAGATAAGATTTGTAACCTAGGTAACAAAAATCTAGGGTTGTGATTAAACTTCAATAAGGCGCGCTTTTTTTGCGCCTCTCGCCTTGTGCGCCTAGGCCTCGCCTTATTCCACTCGCCTCGCCTGGGTGTACCCCAGGCGCAATGGCTGCGCCTCGCTGCGCCTCTCGCCTAGGCGCGCCTTTGACAACTATGACATTTCGCTATCAAATCATAGAAATGAGATTATGCCATCAATTGTACAAAGAGCAAAACTCATGCAAATGCAAAAGTTCCCAAAGCCTACAAGACACATAAGTGCTCAAAAGCAAAGAAACACATCAACAAGTAAGAAATCACCAGATCAACAATAACAAAGCATATAAGTTTAACATGACACAGGACATTCATGTTATTTCATTACATATACACCTCAAAGCTCATAAACTTTGCAGATTGACACAGGGGACAGAGACTAAGCTTATTGTCGCATTCTTTACACAGGCACAGATGCTTACAAGGTAATAAAAGCATGCAAACTTCATTAACTCTACAAACCTTACACATCATCAACCCCTTCCTTTCATTGTTCTCCTTGCAGAGGAGGTGAAAATCAGTAGCACGGCCATTGCAGCAGGAGGCCGTATCATCTACCTCACTATCACCACACCCTTCCTTACTGTCTCTGCTCTGTGCATAGACCTGCTGAAGATTGAACTTGAGCGTGTTAATCACGTTTTCATTGTATTCCGCCCGATGTTGCCAAGCACCTGCTTCCACTGCCAACTGTTCCATTCGCATTTCAAGCTCTGCATTCTTCTTGTTGATATTTTCCACCTCCGCTTCTTTCTCACGAAGTTTGCAGAGGACTTTTTCTTCGACAAATGAGATAGTTTGCAGTTGGTTTTCCTGCACCTTCTTCACGACTTCTTGCCTCAATCGATCACCCTTTTACAACAAGGAAAAAAGGAAGTTACTTTGAGAAGGAAAGAAATACTAACTAAGAATTTGGATGAAGAAAACAACTGTCAAACAAACTAAAGCCCCCTACTTGAACTTCAACAGAAACAAACTTTCAGGTAACCTTTTTCAAATCATTGAACAACGAATAGAAGTTGGAAAATCTAGTAATTGGATTGAACTTCCACTTCAATTAACTACACATAGCATCACCTGTTAATTTGCAAATTAATGTGGTGCAGGGGAAATAAACCAGGGCATGCCTGGGTATCATTTGAAGAGTTAAAGGCCAACAATATCATGACAAACAAGCATTGAAAAGCTTAACAACAGCAGTTTCTCCCACTAGTCCAATGAAACGGTCTAGATAAGAAATCACCATTGAAGAAGTCATAAAGCAGGCTCACAGCTGATTGCACTTGAAAGACTAATGATCCTATTCACACTTTCCACGCTCATGGCTCTATGTTCATCAGTTCCATCTCTTGATATACGCCGTATAACCAAAACAATAGATGTAACGTTTTGCAAGACAGATGAAGCATGCATTGGTGCATGATTGCGAGGAATAAAATGATAACAATCTTAGTAGAAACTAGAAAGTACCAAACCTTTATTGCAAACTCCATATTCCTCCTTTTAAAATGTGCGACAAAGAACAAGTATCCTCGCACCAGTAGAGAAAGTTAAATGGCATATTCAGTTTTGACAGCACAACCTCACTTCCTGATCTCAAGTACATAGCCGGAAAACACAATAAGGGAACACATGTAAACTCAATCACCACCTTCGACAAATATACTCCAGTACTAGTAAAAAATAAAATGATTCTTGGGTCTGCCCTCTCTGATGCCTTTTGGCTTTGATTTGAGGGCATGATTCCGCAGCAAACGCGACGGTATAGGGGGATCACTGTTTCAGTGGTATTCTGTGAGCAGCCACTTTGTGCATTTATTGCCAAAGGTTAGGTCTGTCTCCAATCCATCTGTTTCAGTGGTATTCTGGGAGCAGCCACTTTGTGCATTTATTGCCAAAGGTTAGGTCTGTCTCCTATCCTTTCCCCGCCCATACCCCCAATTATTGGGGATTAAATGGGTTATGTTATTGTTGTTATTGTTGTTGTACTAGTAAAAAATAACAAACAATTTCCATGTTGGAGGGGTAATCTCTCACTTACAAACAGCAAATGCAGATAACCACACCAATTAAAGTAATTAAAAACGCTAAAGGAATATGCAAATACCATGTGTAGAGAAGGATGGGGCAATAAAAACAAATGATTCCCATGTCTCTTGTCATGGTGGCCCTAGTGAATGGGAGGAAAATGTTCTCTACTGTGAAGGTGCTCGGTGTAAAGATTTGAGTGAAGACTATTGAAGGCAAGCAATGTTGCTATAAACAAAACAAATCAGTGGAGATTGTTATAGCAACAAATACGATACAAACCCCAGAAGACACACATATAAACAAAACATATATCCATGAGGGTAAAACATAACAATAAATTTTTGAATTAGAGGTGTCATACTAAACAAACAAAAATACAAACAATAACCAGAAACAAAACCCCAAATATCCAATTCAAGTATGCTAAATGAACTATCAACATTTATGCAGTTCCAAACCTGAACTTTAAGGAATCTATCAATCTCAGCATCCTGTCGCTGTAACTCGCGATCTATCTCATCACTGATAACAAGGCCAGGAAAAGGTGAGTCGCCAGACGAAGCCAATCGACCGTTGTCAAGTGACAAACCTAAACCAGTGGACACCGATCGCGCTTGATTGAAGAAATCCACCGACGATATTTGTGAATTATTCACCAAGAAATCCTGCTCTTTCAATCTCTTTCTGCTCGGTTCCAAACCGTAGTTCCATTGCAATTCACCTCCACCATCACTCCCGTCCCCCGCAGGAACGGGACCGGGTGCAAACCCTACCACATGAACTGAAAATTAGAAGAACCAAACCCTAAAATTAGCAATTAAACTCCAATTTAACAAATACCATATACAGAGACACAAAGTATAGGAACTCCGAACACAACTTTATAAAATTAGAACACAAATAGCATATATTTATCTATATCTATGTCGGCTCATGAGCATTGAACGGCTCCGAACACAGTTGTGCCCGAAGTTCTATTTATAAAATTGTGTTCCTATCAATATATATATACAGGGAGAGAGGGAGAGAGAGAAGGTACATGGAGGGATATAAGGAGGATGGTGGGATTGATCGGGGGCGTTGAAGAAGGCGGAAGGAGGCTTAATCTGAGCGTCGATGTTGTGTAAATATCTGAAACCCCAATTGAAGAAATGGGCAGTTCAGAAAGAAAATTTGAAGAAACGCGCCGGTAAAGAAGATGATGATGATGAACAAGGTTTGACTTACCCAAAGGGTTTGGATGATTGCTGCTGCTGCTGTTGTTGTTGGAACTGATGGTGCTGGTGCAGAGCCATGACTGGCAAGAGAGAGAGAGAGAAGGTTTCTGGAAATAAACTGTAGGGGAAGGTGATCGAGGCGAAAGATTCCTCTGGAAATTGTCTGGAGGTCCCTCTTGATGTTTGAAATATTCTTCCGGAGTCCTCTTTGTTTATTAAATACCAAAATGCTATGTAATGGGTTTCAACTTCAAGGCCCGTTACAAAATACCGAACTCTCGTTAACTAGATGGGCTGGCCTGGTCTGGGTATTTTGGGCTGGAGGAGTTTTGGGCCGTCTACCTGGATGGGATCCACCGTCTTGAAAAAATGTTGGCCCGTTACAGTTTGTACTTTCCTTTTTGGTACACACAGTTTCCACTTACTGCGAGTACCCTTTTTTTTTTTTCGGCAATGGGTGTTCCACTAACAAAAATAATACTTAATTTTTTTAAAAAAATTAAGACATTTTATTTCTTTCACAATACATCACATAAAAAATTGTAAAAAATCAGTTTATTCTAAAACACCCTTAGCGGAATACGCCCTCAAGCTTTCCACCCAATTCACGCTCACTTCGAGTTTTTAAGAAAACCTTGTAATACTCCTATCCTCGATGATGAGTCGTGCATTCCAATACACATTGATCAGTCGTGAATTTTAATGCAGATTGATCAATTCAATTTAGTCCTTAGAATAATTAGGAATAATTGGAAAATCAAAACTATCAACTCCTTGGCAATAACCTAACAAAAATTAGGAATAATTGGCCCAAGTTGTGCAATTGTCCCTAAAATTCAAAGTTAAACCATTGAAAAGTGTAATACTCCTAGCTACTGCAATAAAAAAAATTAAAAAAAAAAAATCTTATCACTCTTCACAATATTATGATTCCGCTAATTTGGTTTTTTGGACTTTTAGAGTTATTCACGCTTTTTGAGGTAGGTTGTTCAAAAGTCCTACGCAAAGAATTTGTAACCCCGTTAATCCACCAAACAAGTTTATAACTTATCCAGTCCTCAAGCTGGCATCTTTTTTTTTTTTTTTTTTTTTTGGCCTTACAATAAAAAAGTTTGTACCCTATGAAAGTACCAAAAAAGTTTGTACCATATGAAAGTGTCTAAAATCCTAGAGTACCCTACAAAAGTGCTTAAAACCCTAGGATACCCTACGAAATTGCCTAAAATCCTAGAGTACCCTATGAAAGTGTCTAAACCACTAAAACCCTATAACATGAAAGTGCACCCTAAAACCTAAACCCTAGGGTACCCTATGAAAGTGCTTAAAACCCTAGGGTACCCTATGAAAGTGCCTAAATCTTAGGGTACCCTATGAAAGTGCCTAAACCACTAAAACCCTATAATAGGAAAGTGCACCCTAAAACCTAAACTCTAGGGTACCCTTTGAAAGTGCCTAAATTCAAAAAAAAAAAAAATTCATGGACCTTAGACCTTGTAAAACTTTAACATGGACTAAATGCCCAATAAGTCCCCACTTTTGGACCCTAGAACAATTAATCCTAATTCGCCCAAGTTGGGCAGTTGTCCCTAAAATTCAAAGTTAAACCATTGAAAAATGTAATACTCCTAGCCACTACAATAAAAAGAAATTTAAAAAAAAAAACTTATCACTCTTCACAATATTATGATTCCGCTAATTTGGTTTTTTTGGACTTTTGGAGTTATTCACACTTTTTGAGGTAAGTTATTACTTATTATCCTCACAAATATCAACAAAAGTAGCCCAAAAAAACAAAAGCCAAAAACCAATTCCAGAAACTTATTTCCCAACTAACTTATTGCAATTTACGAGACATGTTATTCTTTTATAATACATCAACTCAAAAAGTCAACATAAGTGATTCTGACTCAAGTCATTTTATGAAACAAGGACAATGCCTAAGGGCATCTCTAGTGGACTATCTAAAAGAATATCCTAAAGTGTCCTAACTAGTTAATTAAGAAAAACTCAAAAAAATACTCTCTTGTGGATAAAAAATGACTCCCTAAAATCGTAGGTGTCACATCTCACTCTCTAAGTGCCCCAAGTCACTACCTAAATTTGGGGAGAGACTTAAGGAGAAAGAAAGAGGAGAGAGATAATAACTTTAAGGAGAGAGGAAAAAAAGACTTAAAGTTAATGAATATACATATAGGTAGTCCATTAAAGTGCATTTTTCATTAGCTAGCTAACTAAATTATTGACACACAAAATAGGGCCCCACATGTGCTTAGGGTATACACTTTAGCAAACATTTTTTAGGTAGTTCACTAGAGATGGTATTTAATCGGATGATGCCAACCATTGATGATGCTCATAAATAGGCCTAATCTGATAACTAATCCTAAAAAAGCAGCACGAAGAAATTTTTTTTTTACTTCATGTTCCGATTCCTCATCTTGTCTTTCATGTGAAGCAATATAAAATAAACTTCGTCTCGTTTAAGGTTTTTTTTTTTTTTTAAACTAGGTCTCATTTTATGATTCGGTCATTTCTTTTGATAAGTATATATATATATATATATATATATATATTTTAGCCAAAAGAAATAATCTCCATTCAACCCAACAAAACAAAGCCCTAATACAATCTATCAAACAAACAAAAAAATAAATAAAAGGAGCAAAAGAAACAAAGAAAATATTGAAAAATATAAAAACATAGAAATCACCAGAGCTCTGCCGGAGTTGTCACGCCGTCGCCGATGATAGAAGCCCGGATCTGGAAAATAATCTTTGCACTCCACTTATAAGGGGAATTGGGGTTGCCGATGTACATGGGATGCACAGCAGGTGTCGTGCACCATCCGAGTCGTTTGTTGCTTGATTGGACGGTTCAGATTTCATCTTGCACGCACAACAACGAACGGTTCAGATGCAAAGGTGCCGAGGTGAAATCTGAGCCATCCGTTGCCATCCATTCGATCAATGGACAGCTCAGATGATGCACAATACCTGCTGTGCATCCCATGTAAGGACTCTAAAATTTGTCCTTTAATGTTTGTGTTATATATATTAAAGGACAATTTAGAAAACATATTTACATAAAGAGGAGTGTCAATTATAGATGAAACCAGATTTGGTCGAATAGCATTTGTAAAGACTTGGTCATATTTAGGCCTGGTTTGGGTAAATTGAAAAAATTGGTTTTTTAGTTTTTTTGGTTTTGTCCTTATTCAAAATATTTTTGCATTTGTTAGTTTTCGGTAGATTTTTTGTGATTTCTTGACTTGTCTCGACGAGAGGAATCTAAAAAGTATAAAATTATTAGCCAAACTTAAAGTTTTGTGAATAAAGACAAAGGTGATTTGGATAATTTTTCATCTTTATTCAGAAAACTTTAAGTTTGACTAATAATTTTATATTTTTTAGATTCCTCTCGTTGAGACAAGCCAAGAAACCACAAAAAATTGACCGAAAACTAACAAATGCAAAAAAAATTTGAATAAAGACAACCAAAAAAATAAAAAAAAACCGGTTTTTTCAATTTATCCAAACTAGGCCTTACATAGATGTAAATTAGGCTAATTGGATATCGATAAGTATTGTATCAATTCACCTTGCTTCGAATGTCGGTTAAGACTTCATCACAATTGTGAAAAAAAAAAAAATCCGAGCAAACAAACAATAAACTCATCACATGAAAAATCTTTACATATGAGGGGGTGTTTGGGAGGCAACTCATTACATTTTCATTTCCATTTTTCTATTTTTGAGTGTTTGGCACGCCACAGCCAAAACACACTTCGCAAAAATGGGTTTTTAGTTTTTTTTTTTTTTTTTATTTTTTTATAGATAAGTGAAGTCGAAAGTAGGGATAAAAGAGTTTTTTGACGTCTCATTTTCCTTTTCTCTCATTTTGGTTAACCAAAAGACTTACATAATGTATTCTGCACATATATCGAAAACATTAATTCTGTTGCAAAATACATTATGCTTATATTACATCTCTCTTAAACACTATGCAAATCTATAGTAGTGTATTATGGCATATATCTAAAAAAACCAAAAATCTGAAAATTAAAATGCAAAAAACACTTTGAAAAAATGTGGCTCCCAATTGGAATTCCTTTAGCCAAAAGTGTATTGGACTTTACTTTTACAGTGTCCTCAAAGGTGAAAAAATCTCACACCAACACAAATTTGGACTAAAAAGTCAACTTAACTTATTTTTTTGTTTTTATTCAAAAAAAAATTATGTTTCGATCATAATTTTTTATTTTTTTGAATTTCTCTCACCGAAACGAACACAAAAAGTTGATGCAAAACTAAAAAATAAAAAAAAATTCAAATAAAAACAAAAAAATAAGTTAACTAACCTTTTATGCCAAAACACACCGAACAATAGCAAAGCTGCAGCTAGCGGCCAGCCTTTAATTGAGGCAGACAGTGCGGTGACAGCTCCATTAGCTGTAACCCAATCCAACACACTTTCCTCATTCATCATCCCGCTTAAACCCCCGCATGTGACTTCCTCTCTCTCTCTCTAGAAAAACCCCATCCCTCTCTCCCCCTCCTCTCATCCATGGCGGTTTCACGTCCACTCTCTCTCCTCCTCCTCACCGCCCTTCTCTTCCTCCTCTCCGCCGCACTTTCCAAAGCTCAGATCGACGCCCAATCCCTCAATTGGCCCTCCACAATCTCCGTCGACAATGCCGACTTCGCCATTTTCGACGACGACGAACAAGACGCCAACCAAACTTCTGAAACCGATGATCGGAGGTCACTTTATTGGACAGCAGCAAGGCACTACTACATTTCCTACGGCGCTCTATCCGCCAACAGAATCCCATGCCCAGCGAGATCGGGAAGGTCTTACTATACCCACAACTGTTACACAGCCAGTGGGCCCGTTCGACCCTACTCAAGAGGCTGCTCTGCAATCACCCGTTGCAGGATATAGAAATTGAAATACATATCCTGCTGCTGCTTGTTCTTGTTCTTGTTCTTGGCTTTTATTTGTACTGGGTGATGTGATTTTTGTTGTATTTTGGGTGCTTGGGTTTTCTTTTGATTCGTATTTTGCCTGCATTTGCGGTTCTTGCTGTTGCTGCTTGGAAGTGTGAACATCTATTGATGGATAGTAGTAGTTGTCCATATCACATTTGCTTTATTTTTTTAAAAACCGGATGTCGGACTAGTTTGCATGCACTTCGACTAATTTTTTCGGACTTAGTGGTAACAGTATATGCTAATTGTGGGGGACATGGGGTTGCTACTGTGCATGAGATGACAACAGGTGTTGTGCACTATACGAGTGGTTCGTTACTCGGATGAACAACGCAGATTTCACCTTCACACATTTGCATCCGAATCATTCGTTATCGTGTGTGCAAGATGAAATTGGGGCCGTCCATCCGAGTAACAGTTGCTCGAATGGTGCACAACCCCTTTTGTCCATCCCATGCACAGCAACCTCAAATCCAATTGTGAAAGCCAAAATGCATCGAGCGGCTTTGGAACACATCTATCGATATATCCACCCACTTGTATCAAGCGATCCAGTAACGCTTGTGCTGCATCGAGGATTGAATTGGAAGTGGTTTGGCTATGTGGTTGTTGTTTTGCCACTTTCGCAATATTTTAATCTTTTTTAATTGATTGCTAACCTAAAGATATCATTAAAAAGTTTATCCAAATCCTTTCCATGAACCTTTTTGCGGTATCTTTGTTTGAATTTTCTATTAAGGGGTGTTTCACTAACAACAAACAGTTTTTTTCAAAATCCAAGAAAGATCATTCTCTCATAATAGATCACATAAAAAATCGTGAAAAACTAGTTTATTAAAAAAAATACCTTAGCGGAACACCTCGTAAGAGTACTGGTAGTCAAAACTAATGACCAAATGGCTGTAGTGAGCTGCGCACTACAGGTGTGTAGTGAGTATCGAGTCATTTATTTCGACAATCCAACGACTGTAGTGAGGTGCTCACTATATGTATTTATACTCCTACCGATAAAAGTAAATTTTGACTAGTAAAAGTGCTTAGTGAATCTGAACCATTGATTGCGGATATTAATCGTCTCTATTACTTACTATATGCATGTAGTGAGAATGCTCACTACAAGTCCCCTGCTTCCTCAAAAACTACATACTCCTTTGTTCCATGTCCTTGTAAATTCCGTTAGAAATAAAATAAATTCGCTTTCAAGATAAAAAATTTCGCAAACAAGGAGTTTGTGCCGTGCGGATCTTGGCCATCCATTTCGCGATCCAACAGCTCGGAACAGTGCTCAATTTTCATTTTCACATCTGAAAATGCATTTAAGGAGAGAGAAAGAGAGAGAGCGCACCGCTCCGAGCCATTGGATCTTATAATAGATGGTCGAGATCCACGCAGCGCAAACCCCCCGTTTACGCCGCGACCGAAAAAAGTTTTTCTCTAGATCCCCAACCCGAGGTAAGGCTTGTTCAACTAATTTTGGCTTATTAACTTTTTAGGCTTTTTGGATTGATATATGGGTAGAGAAGATATGTCTCGTAAAACGTGAAAAGTCAAAAACGTAAAAGTCCCATGGTGGAATGGGATTTGTAGTATTATTGGATGCTTAACCATATGATAGAATCACATTTTGACCCCAATTCTAGATGTAGGAGGAAATTTTTGAATTTACCAAGCGCATTGTACATTATCTTGTACAGTAACATTTTTTTTGGGTAAATCGAGCAATTCTTTTGTACATTATCAGATAGCTACGGGGAAGGATCTTGTAAATTGAAGCGTTGAATTTCGTCTCCTCTCGTTATCGTATTGATCAGTAGAAACCGTAGATTAATGCAGGTACTCTTTTTGTTGATTGCTTCGACCGTTTAGCACGCCCCTCCCTAGGGATAGAATGGAAATCATGGGTTATAACCCTACTTGTTGGAGAAGTCACAAAAGTACTCTTTTGGCTCGATTGAATAAGTTTGTTCTTCATTAACTATGTATTGGTGTTGAGTCACTTCGCTAGCTAGTAAGCCACAAATTTTACGTGTTTGGATCACATTACTATTCACTAAAACGATAAGGGCATTAAGGGGTAGTCAGGTTTCACGTCGTTGGGAGTTTGATTCCGAACCCTCTCCCTCCTATGAGATCAAAAGAAGCTCTTGTGCCCTAAAAAGAAAAATGTAAGGAAGACCAAGAATGCCCCATTTGGACCAAGGAATATTTCTATGGTGCCCCAAAGTTGTATTGGGGCACTGGTGCCCCCACTAAATCTCAGCTGTTAGATAAAAAATACATGAATCTAAGCCATTAGATGAAAACCACCACAAGAAAGAGGGTTGTTTTGCTCTTTTCCCGCGCAATTGTACTTACCACAAACACAGACTTTACTTACCATAAGTATATATGCCATAAATTGTGGTAAGTAAATTTTGTGTTTATGATAAGTGTGATCTGTTTTTGTAGTTTGTAGACTCAGTGTTCGTACTGAGGCAGTGACTGATGAAGCCCAGTACAGCGATTTGCTAATTTGGGCCGTACTGTAACAAACTAATGCCCAGAATGGAGAATATGAACGTCATTCCCATGACAATGGACCACTCAGCGGGCTTGTTGGGCTTGCTACAAGCCCACTCTGATAATCCGAATTATTCATTGTAAAGGAAGTCAAGAACATCATTTTTGATAACTCACCTGTCCAGGATTGTATAGGAACTTCTTAGTTGACCATCAATTAAAACAAAATGTTGATAAAACGACCGATATCACACATGACTAAATTACTTTTATTCTCTACGCAATTACAGTAATAATAATTATGTGGATGATCTATATGATAAATTATAAGAGTGATTGGTTTATATCATTGAATTGGGACTGCTCAGGCCCAGTTTTCCAAAAGATTTTAGCACCCAGGTGCTAAAATCATGATATTTCAAATAAAAAAATGAAGTAGTTCCGTGTATCGTTTTTTGATTTTTTTTTTCCGCACCAAATTAAAGTACTGAGGGTGGGGTGCTGTGCAGCCACAAGGTAGCCGCGTCGCCATCGTTCCGATAATTAGATACATTCACTGCGTAGATCTCGTCGAGTACTACAAGTGTACTAAAAATCAACTCGATCGGATATCTTTAAGTGCATTATCGGAATTCAAATACTTCGAAAAGAAATGGAACACAAACATTGGATCAAAACCACTTTTTCAAGTTATTTGTGTTCCGATGAGTCACTTAGGCTCTGTTCATTTGCCAAGAATGTTACGCGAGAAAGTTAATCTTAAGAAAAGTGAAATGAAGTGAAGTAAAAGAAAAGAAAATTTACTTTCCTGCGATTGTTCACTTAATAAAGCATTTCTCCGGGAAAGTGTAGTTGGTGGGAGCAAATTTTTTCACGACACATAATTCCTTCCTTTTTGCAGGATGCATTTTGAGGGAAAGTGAGTCCTAGTGGGAAAAATATTTTTGTGGGTCCCATTATTTTCCTGGTAGCTGAACACCCCAAAAGTTATGGGAAAATTGATTTTCTCATTCTTTCTCATACTTTCTTGACAATTGAACCAGGTCTTAAGGATATCCGATCGAGTTGATTTTTGGCACACTTGTAGTACTTGACGAGCTCTACGCGGTGAACATCTCCGATCGATGAAAAAATGGTGGCACAGCCGCGCCGTGGGGCTGTACAGCACGGTGTTGTGCATGGGGATGCACAACACCCCCCCTCCCCCAATTGAATTGGCCCCTGGGTGCTGCAATATCCCTCAACATCCTCAAAGTTATTTTCGCCCATGGGATTGCAAAAGGGTAAGTCCTTAAGCAATCGTAAGGTTTTTGTACCCTTCAAATAAAACTCACCCTTTCAACCAAAATCTATATTATTGCCACAAAATAATGTAGATACACCGGCATAAATTCAATTAATCTGCCTAATTCGATTGTTTATTGGAAAATTAAAAATTCAAATTCATAAATTTCCTTTATGTTAGAAGTTGAAACTGAGTCACATCATCTTTCAGTAGGTCTCTCTACTCCCGCTCTCAATCATTACTTTGCACTCGCGTAGCTATCTAGCCTCCCAAATTTTAGACTTACACTCTGATGTGTTTTCAAAAAACGCTTGCGCGCTCTCACACGCACACACATACGCATGTGATGGGTCAGAACAATTAAACTTGGTGGAAGGACTCAAGGACCTTCCAACTTACAAATAAAGCACTTTTGTATAAGGAAAGAAACCGATTGCTTAACGACTTTGGTTTGTGGGGAGGATGGGGCTGCAACATGGGCTGGAGGAAAGACGGACTCCTAGGCAAATTGGATAAGCCGAAGCTAAGCTAAGCTATCCATAAAAACGAGGATAACTCGAGCGATGATTTCCCTCCACAAGTCATGGGAAGATAAGATACTAGTAGAAGATCATCTAGTTGACCCTTGTTTGGATAAGTGATCACGGAGGAGTATTAAAATGGGAGATTTGGATCTTCTCCCGTTCTCTAATCTAAGTTTTGGACTGGAAGAGACAGTCCAAATCTGAATCGTTCATAACTGCAAATAATGATTCGGATTTGTTTAGATATTTTTCCTGAGAAGAGTATTTGAACAAATGTAAGCCATTGATTACGTCATTGTATAGTTCAAGACTTGGACGGGAGAAGATCAAATCCCGACGACGGGTAAATGAACATAAAAAAAGAAAAGAAAAAGAAAAAGCAAGTTGATACGAAAGGCTGGGTCTCTCAACTGACAGAGAGATGGGAATTCCGTAACTTCAACCCCCGAATCACTGCAACTTTTTGTTGGCTTGTAAACTTTGGACTTTTGACAGCATGGGTTTGAGATTACATATTTCTAGTAAAACTCTGGTAACGTCTGAGTCATTTTTCGGCCCATATAGGATTTCGGGCATACACTATTGACTGCAACCTCATTTAGAAATGACATAATATTTCTTTTTGATATCTCGAAAGTTAGAATGTCCGGATCAAATTATGGACACCGTAAATAATTCTTAGTTGACCAATTTAAATTTGAATAATTCATACGGAAATGCTAACTAGAGCCCTAAGGGCTCAAGTTAAGGGGGGACCACTTCCAATTAATTACTCCCCTTCTCTCTCTCTCTTTCCGTGTCCCCTCTCTCTCTCTCTCTCTCCTTCCGTAATCCGTACCCACCTCCCTCTCTCTCACTCACTTTTCTCTCTCCTCTACCCACTCCCCTACTTTTCTCTCATTTTTTAAATTTTTACAAATTAAAATATTTATAACTTTTATTTTTATTATCCAATATTGAAAAAATATATATATTTTAAATCTACTCGACGATATCTATCAAACAAGATCAATATTGAATATGCAATTATGTATATCAAAAATGTTTTTTTTTTTTTGGGTATAGGCTTTTATTTTTTTGTTGCTAAGTGTCTATATTATTTGGATCATTGGACGTAGGCTTAGCTGCACTTGCACCCCTTGTTTGACAAGGCAAGTTCTTGGACAGCCAGAAAACTGGTATGAACTTCCTTGATTATGTTAAAAACAAAAAAAAAAAATTGATTAAGGGAACAAAAATGTTAAGCCTACGTCCAATGATCCAAATAATATAGACACTTAGCAACAAAAAAATAAAAGCCTATACCCAAAAAAAAAAAAACATTTTTGATATACATAATTGCATATTCAATATTGATCTTGTTTGATAGATATCGTCGAGTAGATTTAAAATATATATATTTTTTCAATATTGGATAATAAAAATAAAAGTTATAAATATTTTAATTTGTAAAAATTTTAAAAATGAGATAAAAGTAGGGGAGTGGGTAGAGAAGAGAGAAAAGTGAGTGAGAGAGAGGGAGGTGGGTACGGATTACGGAAGGGGAGAGAGAGAGAGAGGGGACACGGAAAGAGAGAGAGGGAAGGGGAGTAATTAATTGGAAGTGGTCCCCCCTTAACTTGAGCCCTTAGGGCTCTAGTTAGCATTTCCGATAATTCATAGATGACCAATTTAAAGTTTGAGAAAGTTCCATATGAATTTTGAATTTGGTCATGAGCGATTAAGGATCATTTGTAACAATTGCCTGCAATCATATCCGAATACACTGTATCAATAAACCGTTAGATATAAAATCTTGATATTTCTTTTTACATAATCTTATGACAAAGAGCGTCTTTAGATGTTCATGTCTGTTTTCGTTCACATTGATCATTCTCTCCATTCACCGGTTGAGGCATTAAAGCTTGAGGATACCAACGTATGAACCGACCCACAAGAATTTTGTGAAGGCCCCGATTAAAGCTAAAGCAAAACTCTATATAGACTGGCATCAAAGGAGTTGATAACACAACGAAGTTTCGAACCTAAGACCTTACGAGAGAGCAAACTCATAAGTCACACGCCTTGACCACTAAACCAATCCCTTAGGGTTAATTGATACACAAGAATTAAAAACACATAGGAGAAGCTTTTCAATCGACTCAGGAGCGAGCAATCTCTTAAGTTTGAAAATCAAATTGATCGGACGTAACTAATCACTTGATAGAAAGACTTGTATCTAAAATAGTCCTTGCAGGTGCGTACTAGTAGGCTGATTTAATTTCCTTTGGTGACCTCAGTATAGATATGCTTTCCACAAAACTGGGGACTAAAAGTACTCCTTGATCTGAAAGGAGAGTTGATCTACATTCACTAAAGAAACAAAAAGTCAATACAAAAACTTGGCTACACCAATTCTTAATTGAATTTGATAACTCCCCTACACAGAATATCATGGACGTTGGAAAACGAATCGGAATTCCTTGTTTCAAGAGGCATTAAATAAAGACACGTGACGGTTAGGATTTGAACAACGGGTTCAATCCACAACGATTTACGGATCTTGGAAACTATGGTCACAAAAATCGTAAAGTAAACAAAAATAGTGCGTAATCGAAACAGAAACGGAAGAGACACAAATATACGTGGAAAATCTCAACGTAAAGAAAAACCATGGGAGCCACACTAATCCACTAGAATCGAAGAATATGGAGTACAAATCTTCTTTCTTGTTTCATTCTCACAGAGGCCAAACATTCCAAATCTTGGGGCCACTGGAAGTTTGCCCGGTCGTTAACTTTAGGACTTTAAAATTAGTTGAAATGCACGTAAACTTGCTTTTCCAGTATCCGTAAAATGTCAAGAGATGTGTGGCTGAATTGTACCTTTGCTTATGCCATGTCCATTTCTTCGAATTCCCTTTCTTTTCTTGATCGGTGGGGATCTATTTCTCAAGACCTACATTGATAGGGATAATGATTTAGTGATTTTGGCGTGATTGCTTTCTTGGCTTCTATTTGCTGGTATATATGGAAGGGCAAAAATAATACCATTTTTTATCTCCAACACTGGGTACAGTGTCGGCTCATTAATTTTGGAGGCTTAAAATAAACTCATTAGATGAGGCATTTTATATATTTTGTATAATAAAATTTTTCAACACATAGTCTTCATAAAATACTATAAGAAAATATTTATCATTGCACATATTTAATCATATAGTCATCAAAAAATAAACAACCATTACAATACTCCAAAATCGATCATTTGAACAGTATTCTTCTCTCATTTTTAGTTGTAAATGTACTAATTAAATCTTCTTGATCAAGCATCTTCACCATTTCTGACGAAGGGAAGCGTATAGGGAAGATGAACAAGAACGATCACGAACAATATTTTAGAGAAAATCTCTCTAAAACTCAATTTTTATTATTCAATAATCAACTAACTAGCCCGAGGGCTTACAATATCAATATATAAACTACGGAAACTCTAGAAACAATCCGGAAAAGGCAACAATTGCCGACTAAACATAAAATAAAGAAAATTACGAAAATTACCAAAAACTAGAATAAAAAAGATAGCTGTTGCCAAAAACCTAGGTCAAAACGGATT
This sequence comes from Vaccinium darrowii, assembly GCA_020921065.1. Classification (NCBI taxonomy): domain Eukaryota; kingdom Viridiplantae; phylum Streptophyta; class Magnoliopsida; order Ericales; family Ericaceae; genus Vaccinium; species Vaccinium darrowii. Next base: position 7,385,477 of record CM037157.1, read on the forward strand.
TGAATTGACCAAGTAATTAGTAGATTGATTATTTCCTAGAACGGCAAATTTAATGTTTCGGAGGCCTAAACGAGGGAATTAGGCCGAAAACCACCCGGGAAATTCCAGGTTGCCCCCACTTTTTGTGGGGGCTTCCGTCCAAATCCCATTTTGTCTTTCACTCCTAAATAACCCCTGTGCGCGCGTGGGTGATTTTTTTCCATTCAGTACATGCCGCGTGTCATGCTTCCATCACTCTCTTTATCTCTACTCTCTCTCTCTCTTTCTACACGCAGCAAGCTTGATGTCTGACACACATGGACTTTATGTCTCTCTCTCTCCCCTCTCTCCTTCCCTTCTCCCTCTCTCTTTGCATTTTCCTTTCCCCCCCCCCCCCCCCCCCCCCCGTCCCCCCTGACACCGCACCCCCCCTCCCCCCCCAGCCCCACCCCCCTCTCCGCCAATTGCCCTCCCCCTCTCTCTCTCTCTCTCTCGGCCCAAATTCTTTTTTCTTTTTTGTTTTTTTAGTTCGAATTTTAATAATTTCATTTACCATTAACTTTATTTATTTAATTACTTATTTAATTTGATTTATTCAAATTACATTTGCAAGTAATTGCCCCCGGCCCCACCCCTGTCACGTGTGTAATTACAATTTTACCCCTACTCTCTTCCTTTAATTACTATAGCTTTATTATTAATATTAATTAATTTATTTATTACTTTATTTCTTTTATTACAAGACCATGTGGGTCTTTTTCACCAGCAAATTTGAGAAGAAATTAGTGGCCCACAAGTCAAAGAAGGCATGTGAATCTGCTTTTGTTGTCAGCACAATCTGCTTTTGATATTGTGCAGCCTTTGTTGTCTCTCAATTACAAGATTAAGGCATGTGAATATCTTTGTCAAAGAAGGCAAGTGAATGTCTTTGTCAAAGAAGACATGTGAATCTACTGAAGAAGATTGCACGTCATGTCAATGTCTTTGTCAAAAAAAAAAAAAAACATGTGAATCTACTGAAGAAGATTGCACAACGTATTTTTGTCTATAAAAGAAAAAGTTTTTGCAGATGAAGCAGCTAGCACAACTAAGGTACACCAGAGCTATCATTTTCAGAGCAATATATCAGAGAACTAAGCACTTCATTTTCACAGAACATCTCCCAATATTTTTCTTTCTTTTTTCGTAATTCATCGAAAAACATTATGGATGGTTACTACTATCCAGATGGTTGGTCATTTGAGAATGTTGTTCCCAGTGAGGAGAGCGTCTCCTACAGCAGTCACGATTATACACCCGAATTTAGCACTGATCAGGTTATTTATTTTCGTTGTTATTATGCATATTCGTCATTTATTTTGAACGTAGATAAAATATGGTAAGACAGAATAATGTTTTACTTATACATATTCGTTATTATTATTATTATTTTTTTTATAGATTTTGAAAGTAGAGAAGATATGTTAGCTTAGGCGAAGAGAGTTGGTCTCGAAAACGGTATTGTGATAGTTATTAATAAATCTGCTAATTTAAAAGGCGGCAAGCTGCCGAAGTGCATTCTTGGTTGTGAGAGAGGAGGAAAGTACAGACCGCACCGTGGGGTTGAAAGGCAAATCTTGCATAGGAATACTGGGACTAAAAAATGTGATTGTCCATTTGCGTTGCGAGGTATACCAATACCTCCAGACTGTGCCAATTGGGGTTTAAGGGTTTCTTGTGGTCTCCATAACCATGAACCAGCAGAAAATATTGAGGGTCATGAGTACCCATCAAGGCTAAAACCAATGGAGAAACAATTTGTAGTCGAGATGGCTAACAGCACCGCACCTCGTGAAATTCTTAGTATTTTGAAGAAAAAAGACCCATCAAACACCATAGGAATTAAAAGCATTTACAACGCTATCTTCACAAACAAGGAAGCCAAACGGGGCGGTCTAACTGAAACTCAGTATGTCTTAGACCAATTAATTGAGAAAGGATACCTCCATGACTTTAGGACAAATCAAGAGACCAACGAAATCACAGATATTGTTTGGGTTCATCCTACAAGTCTAGAGCTATCTGTCAACTTTTCATCCGTGTTGGTAATTGATGCCACGTACAAAACGAATGAGTATCGGAAACCACTATTGGAGGTTATGGGTATGACATCCACAAATCTAATCTAACTTACTCGCTTATGTTCGCATATCTTAATAATGAGAGGGAAGATACATGTACCTGGGCCTTGAATACCTTAAAAAAGTGGATGGTTGGAAAGGGGGCATCGTTGCCATTGGTGTTTGTTACAGATCGGGAGTTGGTACTAATTAACGCTATTGAAGCATGTTTCCCCATGGCACGTCACATCCTTTGCATTTGGCACATAAATCAGTGTGTAATGAAGAATTGTAGCGCTGTGCTTGGTGAAAAGTATCCAGACTTTCACATTTCATGGCAGTCCCTTATTCATTCATCGAGCACTTCATCTTACCAACAGAAGTGGGTTGCCATGTGCGAGGAGTATAGCCGCGCGTCATACCTTATCTTGCGAATACATGGTTAAGGCCGTACAAAGAGCGATTTATTACAGCATGGACAGATACATGTATGCACCTCGGAAGCAATTCAAGTCAAAGGTATAGTTACTTTATAACTTGACGAGTTAAATTTTCTGCATTATATTGTATTATACTAGTTAAACTTTCCTATTTTAAACAAAGTGTATTATTCTATTATAGGGCCGAGTCTGCACATGCGGGGATACCACCATGTTATCGCTCCAAACATCTTTTTTTGCGCCCTCATCACCCTGTACCACCCATCCCAATGTGGTGGCGGCAGAATGTGTCGAATGAAGCTAGGGGATGGGCTTTTACTTATAATGTACGTGCCCAATTGTGGTTGAACATACTAGACGTTGTGCCGGGACCACAATTTGCAGGCAATATTGATTAGGGCTGAACGTTGTCAATGTGATTGTAATATTTATTCACTTTAAAACGTGATTGTAATACTTATTTACTTTTAAGTGTGATTGTAATATTATTCACTTTTAGAAATTTTTCTTTTAAATTATTCATTGTTAAGACAAATTAATTAACTAAATAAAATAATATAAAGTTTCTAAATATAAAGTCAAATTTAAATGTAAATTTAAGAAAATAATTTACTTGCAAATGTAATTTGAATAAACAAAATTAAATGAGTAATTAAATAAATAAATTTAATAGTAAATGAAATTATTAAAATTTGAACTAAAAAACGAAAAAAGAAAAAAAAAATTAATGGGTATGCAAAGCGCCACTCCTCTCTTTCCGTCCTCTCTCTCTCTCTCTCACTCTCTCTCTCTCTCTCCCCCTCCCTTTTTTTATTTTATATTTAAAATAAAATAACTTCTATTTTACAAATTTATTTTTTTTAAAAATTATATATTTGAAATCTACTCGATGAGATCTTTCTAACAAGATCCATTGTGAATATGAAATTTTATACGTGTAAAAAAAGTTTTTTTTTATACTCGTTCATTTTTTAGACCCCTTTTAAATAATTCTCATCCCCCAAAATAAAAGAACTCACATCTTTCAAATGCAAAATTCACATATCATAACTCACTCTGCAAAAAACACAATTCACACCCAAAAAAAAAAAATTCACGTACTTAAATTGCAGAATTCACACATTATAAGTCCACTCTCCAACATACAAAGTGTGCTATTAATAGTGTGAATTATTGTAGGGGTGTTAATTGTGTGTTATTGGGGGTGAATTGTTACAAGGGGTGTGAATTGTGAGCTATTTTAGTCGTGTGAATTGTTACATGGGTGTGAATTGTGTACATTTGCGGGTTGTGAATTATTTTGACGTGGTGTAAATTCTGCATTAAGAGGTGTGAATCCTTGTTTTGGGGATGTGAATTGTGTATTTTGGAGACTGAGTTGTGATGCACGTGAATTTTGCATTTAAAGTTTGTGAATTCTTTCATTTTGGAGGGTGTGAATTGTTTAGAAATAGTGTAAATTAGTATTAATTAATGGGTATAAAACAATTTTTTTACATGAACAAAATTTCATATTCCAGTGGGATCTTATTTGAAAGATCTCATCAACTAGATTCTAAATATATAATTTTTATCAAAAATAATTATGTATAATAAAAGTTATTTTATTTGAAAATATAATATGAAGAGAGAGAGAGAGAGAGAGAGAGAGAGATTCTTGATAGTGAAAGAAGAGAATCAATCGTGAATTGGCTTTAATGTGCATACAGGGAGAAGCTTCAAAAGTTGTGCTTATTGCTTGACTACACGCTACACCTATACCTAGACGGTTGACGCGTGACTTTTTTTCCCGGATTGGGACGCCTGACTTGATGCGACAATACGTAGTCATTTATTATTTCCGAAAAACTGTGCTTATTAACTTCTGCGCGTGCAACGGGTTTAAGCGAAATGTGTTTGACATGAGGTGGGCTTGGAAGGAAATCTTTTGACAAAATAGGGCCGGCCAGTAAGAATCCCAAAACCACCAATGCCCATGGGCCTTGTTCGTTGGGCCGTTTCGCATTAACCATAAGATCCACAGACTAATCCGCCACTAACAATTTTCCTCACTTTTCCATCAAGCGTTTCCAAATAGCGGCACGCGACCTTATCTACATCAGTTTCCTTCTCGATGGATAATATAGCCAATCCACACTCATATATAGGACCTTGTATCATCTCCTACGTGGTTACCCCCCTCCACTTGGTGTTGCCAAGCTCAATGTTGATGCCGCCATCAATAGGCAGAATGGTGTTGTTGGTGTTGATATCGTGGCCCTGGACCATCTCGACAAAATTTTGGGGACAATCTCTATCCTATTTACTGGTTTCCACACCTCGAGATCTACCGAAACTTTGAGGTCATGGAAAGCGAGTCTTTGCCACTAACATAAAATTTTCAAGTATTATGCAACTCCGCCAAATTGTCCAAGCACTAACAAAGGAGTGGAAGAACTTTTCTGATTGTAGCTCTATTATCTCGGACTGATTAGAGCTTGTGTCTTTCTTTTCCCCTTGTATTTTTCTTTATGCTAAGCGTTCCTGCAATAGGATAGCCCATATGTTGGCTAAGCAATCCCTGTTAGGTGCTCGATTGGAAGGTTGGGGAGGTCCTATTTGTCAATGGCTCACCAATCTTGCCCTTGATGATGTTCGGTCTTCTGACCTTGCCTCTACTTAAACAAAATCCATCTTCTTTCCGTGAAAAAATATATATACTTCTATTCCAATTAGATTGAGTTATAACTTACGAGCAAGTTTAAACCCCATAAACTTCAAGGGATTTGTCCAAGTGGTTACGAGAAAATAATAAGTGCTTTTCCATAAGATCACATGTTTATTCTAATGGAGGGCAAACATTCCAAATCTTAGAGCCACTAAAAATTTGACCGGTCGTTAGTTTCAAAACTCTGAAATTAGTCAAAGTGCGCTCAAATTTCCCCGGACATCCGGCTATTAAAAAAAAAAAAGGAGTTTAAACCACATAGTACATTATATTTCATGTTGGCAATAAACCAACACTAAACCAGCCCTACTGGTATTTAATGATACAGCTGGACAGAAAGGAAAAAATCAATTTAGAAGTTTTCATAATTTGGTGATCTTTATATGCTCAATTAACCAGCTTATTGATGGTGAGATCGAATTACCAAATACCAGATTATTATTATTTTTTAATCAGGTCTACCTTATTGGTGAAAGGGATTTGCTGCCTACTTGCTCTGCCCTACCTGCTAAGTCTCTGTTTCACCATACGGAAGCAAACTATGTGGATATTAACTTCTACTTGTAACACATGAAAACACCTAATCTCTATATGGATAATCCTAAAATACCAACTCAAGGAATTATAGAATATTCTCTCTAGTTAGTAGGAATCCGGGGGGTGCTGTGGCCCCTCCGCCATCCGATCGTTTTTTGGACAGCTCAGATGTGTTTCGATTTTTTATCTGTAAAAATAAATCAAAAATAAATTAAAATTGCCGAACACATCCGGGCCGTCCAAAACACGATTGGACAGCTGAGGAGTGCACAGCATGGTACACAGTGCCCAGGTGCACCCCCGGGGGCAGCCGATTCAGTTAGAAAGAATGCATATCTGAATCCATTTTTGGTTCCCTTGATAATTGAGACAGTTTATTTTGTAGAATTCGTAGAAAAGATCATTCATGTTAAAAATCATACAGATTGGTATCTTTTTACCTTGATATTGAAACAAATTTATCATTAAAAAATAGTCTGTCACATTGGATCAGAACTCATTTACTTCACGATAAATACGAACAATCATTTGTTGATCGATGTATATTTATATGATTTTTCTCTATCGTTTAGCTTCCCGGTTCTATAGAATAATCAGTCTTGATAATCAAAATGGAACCGAGTTTTACCTAAACATTTTAATAAGGTGACTTATTTACTTGCCTTGCTTGCAGCAACGAATTGATGTAAGAACAATTGGGAATCTTACTGGATGATTACAACTGTTTATGTCGAGGATTTCAAAGAATTAACGTCGTACATTGATTTTTTTTTTTATAAGTGAGAAACAACCTTATAACAGGCCACTAATTAGACCCATTGCACGACCCAAACTTCAGAGGGAGCTGGCGCAGCTCACACCAATCACGGCCCCCCCACTTAGCACAGGTACTCATCCTGTAGGGAATCGAACTCCTAACCGAAGGAACTACCCCTAAAATCAAGCACTCGCCCTAACCACTGAGACGACCCCTAGGTGTGTTACATTGGTTTTCTCACAGTACTACATAACCGAGTATTATATTGCATATATCCATGGAGAATATACATATGCGTTTCCTTTTATTTTCAGTCACGAAAGTGACATTTCGTGAAGTTCTTGTGAAACTTCTTTATAAGAAGTCTTTTTTATTTAGTATTCCCTGTGCTTAAGTTGATGTTGCCCACCAATGGTATAGAGGAGTTAAGTCTTTTTTATTTAGGCATATAAGTCTCTTACAACTTGGCTACCACCCTACTTGCAAACGAGGACGCGATATCGTATAGAGGAGTTAAACTCTCTTATTTTGGACGACTAAATGGAATTTTATAAAGATGGGATCTTTTTTCGCTGATGAATTTTTTTTTTTTTTTTATTATCAAGGAGGAGATAACAGGTTTGGCTGGTTATTTATGATCTCAACAAATATAGTTCCATGCACAGAGGAATGAGAACGGGGCGGGGCGGGTCAGGGCTGCTTTTGCCATACCCCACCCCTGCTCTAACCCGACCGAGTAATGGATGGGTAGCCTTGCCCCGTTCCCATCTGATAACGGGTTTACCCGCTCCACTCCTTTTTTTTTTACATATTCAAACACTATTTTTAATTTCAAAATTAATGAGCACAAATAATAAAAGTTCACAAAATACCAATTACTATAACTTAACTAACATCTACTATCTATCAGGCAAAGGAAAAAAAAATTGATTAAAAATTTGGTATTCTAGCTAGTTGTAAGGGTAAAAGTATAAGAATAAAAATAAAATTTTTTGCACAAAAAATTTTGAGGGCAGGTGTTGAGGAGGGATGATGTCTATCTTAATCCGTTCGGGTTTTTTAAATTCTCCCCCTGCCCCAACTCTACACCCGAAAAATCTAATAAATATTGATTCCCGTAGGGGCGGGGCAGGGCGGGGTGAGTTCCACACATAAATTGCACAAACACTTTCAATAAGAGCCCTGACACATACCCAACCCATGTACCCCGAAATTATCCAACCCACACATACAAGTGTGTGTGGGTTGGGTAATTTCGGGATACATGGGTTTGGGTACTTATCTTTTCCGCTTTCAATAACCTAACGTAGACGCTAGACAGCGTCCCGTGACCATTGTATACGACAATGCATGCAGTTTAAGAACAATAATTGATGGAAGCTTACACTGATTACGATTTGTCTAACTCCTTACGATATTTTAATTATTTAAGAATGCTGGCAGATACTTGTCATACTGGGCCACCATCATTTTTGGTAATTGGACAATCGTCCTTTGTCTCCTTGATCATACGTGATAATATGAGCTGGCCGTTCTTTTATCAAAAAAATGTTCAAATTGTGTGATTCCTTGTGGAGAAGAGGAAAACAAAACTCAACCATAGGTAAGGAATTAATCGCTCTCGAAGTCTCGGGTTTGATTCTCATACATTGTTAGGGAAGAAATTTAGGCCGGATTCATTGATTTTTGTCCGGCCGTAAATTTTAGGTTCTGAACATCTACCGAATTATGTGTAATTAGTTGGGCTGGAGACTCGGTTATGAAAAAAGAGACACAAGAGAGAGTGTTTTGGAATTGAATCATAGATCTTCTGCATTGAGAGCTATACGCATGTCATACTTTTGTCCTTGCTATATAATAATAGGTTGGTTAGCAAAAAATTCTTAAGGTGATTGGAAATTTATTTCGATCGTTAATTTCAAGTTCCCAAAATGAGAAGAATTTGCGCAAATTATTCCCGACACCCGGTTGACAGTTAGAAATAAAGTAAAAATAGAAAGTTTTACAATTATTGGACCATAGATCTTCTGCACTGCCCTGTACGTGCATGTTACTTTTATTATACATTCATATAATTATATGTATATCTGGTTGACATATCTATAAGCTACAGAGTGATTGGTCAAGCCCATTCCCTTTCACAAACCACCACACAAAACCTAAAAAAGGAAAGCAGACAAGTGAAAAGTCAGTTCTGCCCTCCCAACGCTTCTGAACTCAAACTCGTAGCCACAATCGGACTCCTGACCACATGGCCACCCCCGACCTCAGCCCAAGTCAGATACCCAAACGCCACCGTATTCTCTTTCATCGTTTTCGGGCCTTCGATACTCACCTTGTAGCTTTGCTTCTCACTCTTCTCTCTAAAACTCAGTGCCTGAGGCACAACCTTAACTTGGAACCCCTCCATTGATGTCACTTTCGCCTCGTAATTCGCCCTTCCTTCTCCAACGTTTGTCACCGTCCGAGAAAATTCTTGTACGGTATGGGACTCGTTCGCGTTAAAAAACGCTATGAACGAAGGGTAGTTGATGTCCAAAGTCGGGTTCGAGCAATTATAACGATTCCCCCTCGTGATGGTTTGTATTTGCGTCGTCGTGTATTTTAACCCACATAGAAGATTCACATAGTCTGCGACATCCGTGTCATATATTAGACCGGCGTCTAGTGCCTTGTTTGGATCAACATGGCCGGACCCCATCGCTAAAGGAGTAGCGACTTTGTTGTTAGTTCCAATGTCTTGAATCGGGTTGAAATCGTTGGCGTTGGAGTAAGACGTTGTCATCATGGCAGAACGAATGGCGGCCGGGCTCCAATCAGGCCTAGCCGCCTTCAAAAGGGCTCCCACCCCTGCAGCATGCGGGCACGACATTGACGTGCCCGACAAGATATTGAACTGACCGAAAAGCTTCCCGGTGGTCAAATCGACCGTTGGGAGATTTTGTGGCCATGATGCTAGGATTAATGAGCCAGGGGCCATAAGGTCAGGTTTGAGCACAAATGGGCAGCTTGGAGATGGGCCTCTCGAGCTATAGCTAGCTACTTTAGGAGCCGGTTTAGTCCCCAGACTCGTTTGTTGAAATTCCATTTTCGCCCTCGGGTCACCGCTGTTTTTGACATAGTCCAAAATTATTTCGCCCTTTTGAAGGTTGAGAAAAATTGCCGGAAATGTGCTCTGGATGAAGAACTCCAAATCCGTCGTGTTCGTAACGAAAATCGCCCCGGTGACATTTGAATTCTGGGCATTGTAAACTTGCTCGCCAATTGAATCGTTCTTGTCTTGGCACACAATAATCTTGTGCACAATTTTTTTCAATTCATCGGAATTACTGCAGGAATCCATGAAAACCAATGGGAATTCGCTTGGATTTGAATTTCCTGGAAACAGAGAAGAGCCTGAGATTGAAACATTGTTGCCAAGGGTAATAATCCCTTGGAATTCGCGGTCCATGGTACCGGCAGCGACAGTGAGGACCCAAGGGATCCCATTGTGGAGGGACTCGAGGTAGGGCCCCTCGTTTCCTGCTGACGTAGAGACGAAAATACCCTTCTCCATAGCTGCAAATGTAGCTATGGCGATGGGGTCTTCGTATAATGCTACACCGTCTACGCCTAAAGAGAGGGAGAGAACATCGACGCCATCGATCATTGCCTGATCAATCGCGGCGATGATGTCGGATGCGTACACGCCCTCGTCCCACAAGGCCTTGTACATGGCCACGTGAGCTCGCGGAGCCACGCCTTGGGCAGTTCCCGGAGCGTAGCCGTAAAAGGACGCGCCCTCGACGTAGTTCCCGGCTGCCGTGGAGGAAGTGTGGGTCCCGTGGCCGTCGGTGTCCCGGGTGGAGTTCATCGAAAAGGTCAAATTGGGGAATTTAGCATGAAGGCCTTTGTTGAAGAAGCGAGCCCCAATGAGCTTCTTGTTGCACATTGAGGAGTTGAATTGCGTGCCGATTTCGCACTCTCCTTTCCACCTCGAGGGTACTTCGGTCATTCCATCGTCGTCGAAGCTCTTGCTCTCCGGCCATATTCCGGTGTCGACCAACCCAATTATGATACCTTTGCCATAATCTGCCGCTATCAACGCACTCGATTGCGAATTTAGCCCAAGAAATTCGGAGGAGTGAGTCGTGTCGATTTTCACCGGCATATCTCTATGGGAAGAAACATAGCCCGGCGATTGCTTGATTGATTCGTACTCCGAAGGAGAGAGACTGGCACTAAAACCATGGATAGCATTGCTATAACCATAGATGAGTTTAGAGGAGGATGAAGTTGTGGTGGCGGCGACGGCGGCGGCTCCAGTGTTATCCAGTATGGAAGAAATGGTGGCTAAGTACCAACTGTGGTGGCTAGAGAAGGCCTTTGGCATGGATGATAAATCCATGTGGACAATGTAGTTATCTAGCTGAGCTAAAGTGGATATGAATTGTGGGATTGTTAAAGAAAGGAGAAAAACATACAAGGGGAAGTGAGTGGCCATTTTTGAAATGTGTTGTTTGAATCTATAGTTTGATGAGGCCTTATATAGGGAAACATGAGGTATGGGAAACACATACATTCCCTCATTAAACTAACTAGGGCTAGTATAATTGGCCAGCTTTGTACACGGTAGTGGTGGACGCAGGGTTAGTAAATTGGCCTACTTTGCATGGGCCACTGTTTAATAATTTTACAAAAAAATTCAAAAAGCACACTGCAAATAGGAAGAAAATTGGGAGAAGTGCAGAGGATAAACACCTGCCTTGCATCCCCTGGTTCCGCCCCTGGTACACGCATGGGGCAAAATCTTGTGGGAGTGGTCCGTTGTTAGTTTATTTCATTCCCACATAGAACTATTTCTTGAATTGTTATGCACTGGACTTGATTTAGTTGTTGTGAATCTCACATAATTGAACTCAGGGATCCTGTTGAGCGCTCCGCTCGGCAGGCCTTACCGAGCACATTTCGGTCGTCCAACTGTGTTTTGGACGGCTCAGATTTGAGGGTGCCGAAGGATGTTTTGGGTATTTTAACTCCCCTCAAATCTGAGCCGTGCAAAACATATTTAAACGGCCGAAATGTGCTCGGTAGGGCCTGCCGAGCGGAGCGCTCAGCAGAGCCCTCGGGTTCCACATAATTGATGTAGTGTCACATTACTATAATTCGTTAAATGTAATTATTGTTAGTTTCTTTCTTTCCTGTATAGAACTATTTCTTGAATTGTTATATATTGGACTTGATTTAATTGTCGTGAACCTCATATAATTGATGTAGTGTCACATTATTATAATTCGTTAAATGTAATTCTCCTACCACTTGATGCCAAATATATAAATCCCCTCCTTCCAATTGCAATACTTTGTTCATACGTTATATCAACTGGGAATGCCCATTACCCACCAACAAATTTTAATTTCCTATTACAAATATAATTTTATTGGCAGGGGCTATAATAGTAATTAAAAATAATTAATCTAGTAATATTGCCTCATTAAATTATTCTGGATGGGATGGCTAAGGCAGTTACTAGGTGGTCCCACCTGTTTGATTAATGAAATATAAGTAACCGCTTCACCCTTCTGCTTATAAAATATCTTGTTGGTGCATAGTGGCCTATGAACCTTTGGAACAGATGAAAAAAAAATTTATAGAGAATATTATGTTGCGGGTATATATACATATGTATTTGTAGAGTCCCGATCTAGTCCGGGATCCCTAAGTCCGGAACTCCTAGTTCTGGATTAAATTTTCATAATCCGAACCGTCCAATGTTTTCAAAAGGTATTTTCAAGGGTTCACACGAGAAATCATAAAAAAAAAATACTGGGAAGAGCTTGATCCAAACAGTTTTTCGTAAAACTGTAAATATACAATTTTTGCGAAAAACTGCTTGGATCAAGCCCTTCCCAGTATTGTTTTTTGCAGATTTCTCGCCTGGACCTTGGAAAACACCTTTTGAATACATTGAACGGCTCGGATTATGCAAAAACATATTTTAAAACCTTCAAAACACTCAAAAACCTTCAATCCGGGATCCTTGACTGGATCACCAGTGTGTATTTGTATATATCACATGTATAGCATATATTATCTTGAAATTAGACATTGATATCTTCTAGTACTTCCTTTGTCCCATTGCCACACATTTTTTTTGCCCGTGTCAATTTACTACGTTATTTTATTCATGTTTGCGCTTTATTGAGTGGTGCATGCTTGATGAATCTTAGTACGTTAATTCACAAAAAGGCACAGAATCTTCTTAACTATAAATTCAAGTGGCGTGGATGTTTATATATCCGATAATTATTGCTTGTCACATCGCGGGGTTGAAACTTGAAAGAGGCTTGAGACATCAAGTTTTATGGCATCAACATGGAGTGGCGGAACTAACATTTTGATTTGAGGGTGGGGCTACTTGGGTTAGAAGATATATAGTAAAAATATGGAGAGAAAATTTAAGTTTAAAGTGAGTGCATTTTTTATCTTCGTTTTTGTTAGAAACGAATAAAGGTTTGATTCAACTCTCTTGTAGTCTTTAAATGAAAGTAATTGAGATATTTTTCTATGATCAAAACTGTTCATCTTGTAAATCATTATTTTCTCATTATTTGAGGAAAAAATCAAGTTGTTTGGGGCATTATTTTCTCAAAATGCCTGATCCATGAGTATAAATAGGCACTGTTCATGAAACTGGGGCTGGCCTGTGTCACTCCCCCTCAATGTAGTTCCGCCCCTGAGGACATGTGTGGAACTCGTGAAAAATGAGAAAGAGGAAATATTAATAAAGGAAGGTGTAAGTAAAAACGAGATCACCAAGTAGTAATTAAATTCAATAGGTAAATAGTTTGATTTTTTTGGCCAAATGTTATGGTTTAAATTTTTGTAGCTTCTTAATGAGGATAAAATTATTCTTTGATGCGCGGAGCACAACCTAAACTTCGACCCGGACATAATTGCTGGTGCCCAAGTATCTAGAGTGTTTGGAGTAGGGCTGCAAACGAACCGAGCAGCTCGTGGCTCAGCTTGCATGTTAAGGCTCTGCTCGGCTCGGTTCGTTTAGTAAACGAGCTCGGTAAAGCTTAGCTCATCTCACGAAAGCTCAGCTTGTTTATATAGGATCGGCTCGTTTAAGGAGACTCGTTAAGAGCGAGCCGAGTTCAAGCTCTACAAAGCTCGACTCAGCTTGTTTAGTCCTCTAGTTTGGAGTAGCTGATCACGAATCCATTAGTATCAAAAATAAATAAATACGAACAAGATCACCTCATGTCCTCACAAGAAGAGAGCTGAAAAATTAAGAACGATTGGTGCCGGATGCGACACAAAACACTGTCCCACTGATTTCATCTGCTTTGGACAGGGATTGTGCTTTGACAGCAACAATGAACAGCAGGAATATGGCTAGTTATTTTTGTAACCACGTCTTCGGGTAAGCTTGCGTGGACTTCGACTAATCATAGAAGACCAATCTTACCGGCCACTTGCGGGTGTCTTATTTAAATTCAGAGAGAGCTCTGTATGAACTGACCTCGAAAGAGGATTTTACGAATGCGCAAACATGACCTGTCATACATTATTGGCTAAGGTGTACAAAACCCTTGGAACCCACCATGTGCATATATGGACATGTTAAGAGCTTCTAACTCAATCGAAAGATACTTGAGTTGCTATTTCTGTTATTGAGCAAAAAAAATTGAAAAGTGGTCCTATGTTATTTGGCCTGTCATATTGAGCAATTGCCAAATTTGTCCAGGCTAATAGCTGTACTGCTAAATCTGTCAATGGTGGTTTCTTATCAAAGAAATAGGGCTCTGTCATATCGTTGTCGTTGTTGAGAAATAGGCCAAAACACGATGCACGCAACACGCGAAAAAGAAATGAAGAACAGAACACAAATAGAAATCGCACGGATATTACTTCACTAATACATCTACGGTTTAGAACAGAACGATAAGAGATCGCAAACTTGACATGGTCTGCGAAGTGGGAATCCAAAGCCTAAAAATCAAGAATTGTTGATGCTGAAAAATAGCTAATCCACCGTTGGAACAAAATTACTGTACCATAAAAAAACGGCCAGACTGTTCAAAATAGTTGTATTCTGGTAACAACTAGTCAACTAACAACTCCGCCGTTGGATATGCTCTAGTTAACCGGAGGCACATCATTTGGGATAGAAGAGGAAAAATGGATTATAGAACCCACTACTGGAAATTACACATTCAGTGACCAGTTTCTGTGACTAACCGCATTCTGGTCACTGAAAAAGGCACAATTAGTGACCAACCGCATTTTGGTCACCGAAAATGATACAGTTAGTGACCAAATATTATTTACTCACTAAATGTGAGACAATTAGTGATTAAACTTTTGTTTAATCACCAATGCCTAATTCTATAGTGACTAAATTTTTTGTAGTCACAAAAAATATTGGCATCACCGCCAAAATTTTGCACCAAAAAGTCAAAATAGTTTTTGAGTAGTGTTTGGTCATTAAAAGTATACTTTCGGTGATCAAATACTTTTGGTCACCAAACACATGGTTTCAATATTTCTAGTGAGCACTTGTTTAGTCACAGAAAAGTATATACTAGGAATTTGCGTCACGACGAAAGGGTTTCCTAAACCCGGTCAAGCCAAATATTCACATGAAGTATTCAATCAAGAAGCACAAAAACATGAACGTTTTTTATCGTTGTGATTGTGTTGTGGTCATGTGGCTACAGTACATTGAATTAGTGCAAAATATTACTTTACTATCAATCGCATCCCGATAAAGGGGCTTTGTAAACCTGATTAAGCCAAAATTTTGTATGAATCATTAAATGAACAAGCACAACAAAATCTACGTTCCCGATCATCATAATTGTGTCGCAATCAAGTTGGTACTGTACATTTAACTAGTACGCAATACTTACTTTACTACCAAGTAAGTTGAACGTGTAGATTATAAAGGCCATTGCCGAGTCTACTTTTATCACAACATATCTAAACTGTTCAGCTTCCACGTATTACTTATTCCATCATTTTCACAAGTATTGAAAGTCATCAGATTTCAACGACCACATGTGTGCTCGGAGGCATTAAATTAAGTCTTGTAGAGCACCCAGAGGCCCACATAAGTTTATTTTTTTGTTATCAGAGCCGTCTATATTTTTATACAATATGGATTTGATTATTTTATAGTAGAAAAAATTTAATCACATCGGTACACATTTGATATCGAACGGAAAACACCATTCTTTCAATGATTGTGCGCCTCAATGAAGGGGCTTCCTGAACTCGATTGATAAGATTACGGCACTAATTACACCAACAAAAACAAAGAAATTACTGGGCTGGATTGTTAAAATACTAGAGTCGCCTCGTCACATTGATATTTGTGCCGATAGTATCCTGAAAAATTAACTATTGTGAATTGGATAAAAAAAAATTAAAAAAGGGGATTATTTTCTTAGCCATTTTCCAAAAATTTCGATATAATGAAAAAAAAACATTGGCGGGATTGGGAAAAGAAATTGGCGGGACTTGGCGCCAAACAAAAAAAAGAGGAAGGGGTGCCGTAGTAGATAAAATGACCCCATTTAATTAGTCTCTCTATTCTGAATCTCTGATATATCATCGATCAATACCCATTGCCCAGACACCCACTCCTTGCGCTCTCTCTCTATCTCTCTGTCTATGATGAAGTTACAAATGGAGAAAGAAGCTTCGATGAATCTGCCATAGGCTCGCTCGCAGCGCAAACCAGTTCTACCAAGCATCGACCAATTGCTTTTCTCTCTCCTCTGACTCCCGACTCTCTCAAGTTGCGGACTTTAGGCAAGACGGTAAGTTTTCAATTGATTTCTGTGATTTTTTAGGGCAATTTTTTTGAAAAGTTGCAAAAAGGTATTGGTTGTGCTTTCTCTTCATTTATAGATACAAGAGCTTTCTCATGAAGCTTTCATGATGTTGACTGGAAGACAAATAAATCATTGCAACTTATCGATACTTTACTTTTCTTGTTTATGTTTATAGGAATAATTGAACGACACAATTGTTCTGCTTTGTTATTTTTTGGGGGAAAATGGGTAATAGTTATGCTCTGTTTGTTACTGCTGCTTTCCCATACGGTTCTTGGTAGATTGTGGGTTGCTTACTGCCGCACTGTAGGAAAAATATGTATGGCCTGCTTTGATTTGTTACATTGCTACATGCTCACTGCTGAATTTGCTGTGTTGTATACTGAAAATTGATTTCAAGAGCTGATACTATGTGTAAAGTGTAGAAGATACTTGTTATTCGCTGGAAATATGAACCCTGTGCTGAAAACATGAATAATTGGTGCTGAAACTGAGTTTAGAGCCGTGCAAAAAAAAAGAAACTTGTGGTGGTGGGCGTTGCATTTGTTGGTATTGCTGATATGTTTGCTGATGTTGCACTTGGTACTTTTCCTGCAGCTGCATAAACTGGTTATGCAGCATAGCAAAAATGGTTTCGCGTACAATGGAAGAGATTTAACCGTATATTTGTTTAGTAAACCCCTTTTTTCCCTGATTCTAGATCAGAAAATCATACGGCATACCACATGATTCTTTTTTTTTTTTTACAGAAAGTCTCAGAAATCTTAACCGGGTTCAATCTGGCATTGCTAACAATCACAGTTCACTATCGCCAACTTTCCTCCAAGACAAAAACAAAAAGGTACGAATGATAGCTATAGTCGGAACCAAACCTCTATGGCTTTAATCATTTGTTCAGTGCCCATCAAAGTTGCCTTCACGTTATTGATCCTACGAGCAGTGGCCTCCACTTGACCTTCTACATATCTCATCTGCATCTTCACATCGCTCATAAGACGTTGCTGACGAAGTTTGACAACTTTATTCAGTAAAGGAGTAAGTACAGTTGCCCGCCGAGCATTAAAATTGGCTACAGCTTCACGATGGTCATCCAAGAGTCTCCTAATATGGGCCTTGCGACTCTCTATTTCTTCGTCGCTATCAGGAGCACCACCGTCATGATCAGCGACTGCACTCGCACTAGCTGTCGGATCACCAGCGTCTATTGGCTCACTAGCAGGCGGACCACCGGCAATTTCTTCCTTGATATCAGGCGCATCATCAGTGATACCTTCTCTTTTCATTTTCTCCAAACCCTAGGGTTTAAGGGTTTCAAGAAAAAGGAGGTTTTATCATAATAGGGCAGAAATCTTTTCTATGTCACTCGGTTGAAGTATTTGTTTTTGCGACATAAAAGGTGATGGGCATTACAAGGGCAGAGGCAACACAAATTATGTAATCTTCTAAAAACACGATTGAGGAAATTATTATTAAAAAAATATATACAATATACCTATAAGCAACATTGAACACATTGTATCACACAAATTTCGAGTCTGCGAAAAAGACGGAAAAATGCTAAACAAAGTTGATGATTTTATTGATTTGGGAAATTAGGGTTACAATCTCTGTAGTAATTTCTGATGAAAGAAATAATCCTCTGATTCTTCTCTTCGAATGTTGAAACGAGGGCTTGAGAGCTTGATCTCGAATCAAAAGGCGAAATCTTCTCCGAAATTTGTGGAAAAGATTGATGATGCGGCTTGAATGTTCTTCAAAGCTTTTGAGGCTTTGATTTGAAGAACCGTCTTGCTTGATGAAGACTTGAAGCGTTCTGAAGGGCTTTGGATGCTTGAATCTTCAGAGCTCTGCTTGCTGATGGAAGCTTGGATCTCAATGTGTGAGAGGGCACCTCTATTTATAGGGATGGGGAGATGAAGAGTTATGGCAAGATTACAATTCTTTCCATATCTTTCTCTTTAATTATTTCCTTGTTTGATTTAAAGGAAAATAATTAAAACATAATAAATATCTTTCTTTTATTTATTTTGAGAAAGATAATTATATATAAAATTTATTTCACCAAGTGGCATAATTTAATTGGCCAAACTTGATAAATAGATTACTGTGTCATTTTGACATGTGGCGCCTTCTGATTGGTCCTTTCACATGTCTTTGACTTTTGACTTGTAAACACATGGCATTATTTGATTGGCCAGTTATCGTGCTTGGTCTTTTAATCTACGGACACTTGGCAGCATTTAATTGGCTCGTCCGTGAAAATTTGACTTTGACTTATAACACTTGGCAACATTTAATTGGCCAATTTGCGTGCCCTAAGAACACGTGGCGATCCGTGATAGGCTAGAAATTTTACGTGCCTACAGATGCCCCCTCGAGAGTTGCTCATGCTTGAGGATGAGTGATTCTCGACTTGCTGACTTGATTTGATACCGAAAATTTGTGTATTCGGCATTTAATATTTTTGCTCGACATTTGGTGTCAATTTAATTTGCAAAATTTTAACTCGTGGACCGAGTTAAAAATTTTTCACTTCAAGCTTCCGGTGTAGTGGAATTTGATGGCCCAAATGACTGAAAGCCTCAACTTTTCTTCGTTGAATAAACTTGACTTGATCTGCTTATCAGAAACACTGGACTTGATTGGATACCAAAATTTTGTGCATTTGGCGATTTTTGCCTTGAGATTTCTGGATGTCAACTTGACTTTGGATTTTAGCTCATAGACCAAGTTAAAATTTTATGTAAAGGAATCGAATAGCCCAATGTTTGAGACCAATGTCAAGTGAACACATAACCAAAGTAATTTTTTTTCCGTGACTTAAATTCGAGGCCCACGGAAATTTATTCTTGCCGACCCGTAGCCCAGTTCTACAATTTCCGGCTAAGGAGTCCACCGCTTGCTTTTTGCTTGGAGAGGAAGTAGATTGAATTAGGATAGTAAATTTCACCGCTTTAAATCTTGCTCGGAAATCTCCTCTTAAACAGAAGTTGCATTTGTATTAGGAAACGATGTAGAGTTAGGAAAGAAATCAAAACCTGTTGCCACTTAGAATCCTAATCAGAATAGGACAAGCATGTGATCTATATATTTAGACCAGTGGTAACTCTTTTCCTTGTAACATTCCGAAGTTCGTCAACAACCCACGAATTGGAAAAGCAATTCGGGTATAGTTCTTCTTCTTCCTTGTCCCTTATTTCCTTAGTTTGTCCTTTTCTTTTGTTGTATGAATCCAAAAAGAAAAGTCCCTTTATACCAAGACAAACAGGAGGCTATTTTCAACCTCTTTTCCTTACTAGCCGAATTTACTGCATGGTTACTTTCAGTTGCAAAGAACTAGTGGACCCAAATTTCAAATGCCCAATAAACTCTCGTCTCTTTTTATTGTTTCGTTCTGGCATTTTTTTTGATTTGACGTCCATGCATTCACATGTCACCCCTTTAATCTTTGCGAACTACTACGCAAATTTTTTCCTTTTGCACAGTGATGGTATTCCTTCCTCTTTTAGTATCATAGCCTTAAAGAAAAGTAGACAAATCATACAATTTTCTTTTTGATTGTAGACAGTCATACAAATTTTCCGTGATCCTCTGGCTTTGTATGGATATAACATATCAACCTTCTTTTTGAATGAAACATTGAACTGATCGCTGTTTTTTTTTGATGTACAGATTTCGATGCTTTGCAATTGGTAGCTTCTTTGGGGCGAACTTCCGCGGCTTCTGGTTTTTCTTTCGAGCTTTAGGTTCCGCCGTTTCTTCGAGCTTTAAAGGCTCCGCCAGATCTTCGAGCTTTAAGGCTCCGCCGTTTCTTCGAGCATTGAGGCTCCGCCGGATCTTCGAGCTTAAAGGCTCCGCCGTTTCTTCGAGCTTTAAGGCTCTGCCGTTTCTTCGAGCTTTAAGGCTCCGCCGGATCTTCGAGCTTAAAGGCTCCGCCGTTTCTTCGAGCTTTAAGGCTCTGCCGTTTCTTCGAGCTTTAAGGCTCCGCCGTTTCTTCGAGCTTTAAGGCTCCGCCGTTTCTCGAGCTTAAAGGCTCCGCCGTTTCTTCGAGCTCTAAGGCTCCGCAGCAACCCCCTCTTCGAGTTTAAGGCTCCAGTGTATCTTCGAGCTTAAAGCTCTGCCGTTTCTTCGAGCTTTAAGGCTCCGCCAGATCTTCGAGCTTAAGGCTCTGCCACTGCTTCTACCTCTTCGAGCTTAAGGCTTCGTAACTTCTACCTCTTTGAGTTGAAATTTGCCAAGGAAGAGATCCACAAAGGTTGCTGCGATAGTGAAGCAAGTCTATGCTATACCACGAAGGTCTTTGAAGCCCACCATAAAGTTGAAGCTTGCCAGTTTTGTGTTGTGAAATTCCTTGAAGATTGCCAGCCTTTGAAGCCTGCTAATGCCACGCCATGGAGTGCCTTGAAGCTTGTCAACTTGGAGCTTTCCATGATAGCGAAGCCTTCCATGTGCCATGCCACGGAGTGACTTGAAGCTTGCCAGAATTTGAAGTCTACCAGATTTTGAAGCATGCCAGATTTTGAAGCATGTTGATGCCACGCCATGGAGTTTCTTGAAGCTTGCTAGATATTAAAGCATGTTAATGCCACGGCGTGGAGTTCCTTGAAGCTTGTCACCTTGGAGCTTGCCCAGATAGCGAAGCCTTCCATGAGCTATGCCACGGAGTACCTTGAAGCTTGCCATGACGTTGAAGCCAATGCCTTGCACAAAAAGTTCTACAGTGCAGTTGGAGTGCCCAAATTAGAAGCGAAGGAAGGTGTAGGGGCGGCTGTACCTTCTACCATCATCCCTGGAGTTTGAAGGAGTCGTGCAAGAAGCAGTTCAATGCAAACGAACTACTCTACCTTGTGCAATCATCTATGAAGTTTGAGGGACCACAATAGAGCACGCCATGGCAATGGAGTGCCTCTACTTTCTACCACCATCCATGGAGTTTGAAGGTTTATGCAAAAGCAAGCCAAGGCAAAAGAGCGACCTTCTGCCATCACATAAGAAGTTGAAGGGAGTATAGCAGAAGCAAGCGAAGGCAAGAGAACGACCCACTTTTCTGCAGCATCCATGGAGTTTCAGAAATCGTAGAAGAGGCAGGCCAATCCAAAGGAGAGAATCTATTTGCTAATCACCCACGGAGTTGGAGGCATCATAGGAGAACCAAGCCATGGCAACAGATCAACTTTTCTTCCTTCAATCATCCGTGAAGTTGGAGGAGACACTTTGACATGGCACTGTTTGGAGTGCATGGAGTTTCGATTTTTAACAATGAGACAAAGGATGTACCAGTTCTTTTGAAAAGTCAAATGAACAATCCGTCCACACAATCCATCGCATGTTGCTTTATTTGATTTGGTTGACTGAACTCAGAATTTTAGTCCAAGTTGCCTACGTACCCCAAAGGGATCAAGTCAAACGTAGTTCATAAGAAAGATTGTTTTTGTTTTTTTGGGATGACTGGGCTTGAAATGCAAGCTGCCTACGTACCCAAGATGGGATCAAGTCAAACGTAGTTCATTGTTTTTTTTTATTTTTTTTTTTATTTTGGTTTGCCGTCCACAGTTTAAACTCATGCGGGCCAGGAGTAACATGCAGTTTAGTCTCTTGCGTCATGGAGTGTGCTTGCTCTTTAAGGGTAGAACCTCTTCAAGAATTTGCCGTTGATGGGGCCAACTTTCAAACCATCTTCGGCGACCAATTTGTAAGCACCACTGGAGTATACTTCTTGTACTACGTATGGTCCATCCCACTTGGAAGTGAACTTGCCTTTGACTTTTTGGTTCATATTGATGGGTCTTCTCACAGCAAGAACCAAGTCCCCTTTTTGAAAAGAACGAAGACGAACCTTCTTGTTGAAGGATTTTGACATGCGGGCTTGATAACATTCAAGACGTTGCTGTGCCTCCAGCCTCTTTTCATCAAATGCTTCTAATTCTTCAAGGCGCAGGCGAACGTTATCTTCATGAGTGAGCCCTTCTTGAATGGCCATTCTTAAAGATGGAATTTGACGTTCAAGGGGCAAAACAGCTTCCATGCCATACACTAGCGAATAAGGAGTGGCTTGCGTAGGTGTTCGATATGTGGTTCGATACGCCCAAAGAGCTTCCTCCATTCTTTCCGGCCAATCCCTCTTTGCTTTGGAAACCACCTTCTTCAACAGGTTCCCAAGAGTTTTGTTGAATGCTTCCGCCAGGCCATTGGCAGGTGGATTGTACATAGTAGAGGTATGCTGCTTGAAGCCAAATTTCTGACAAAGTCTTGTCATGGCGCTATTGTAGAAAGACTTTCCATTATCGGTGATGATGTAGCGTGGTACACCATATCTGAAGATGAGGTGGGTGCGAATGAAGTTGACAACATTTTCCTTCTTCACCTCTTTCAATGGGATGGCTTCAGCCCATTTGGAAAAGTAATCGGTTGCAGCCAAGATGTACAAATGGCCACCAGAAGACTTTGGCAGAGGCCCCACGACATCCAGCCCCCATGCATCAAAAGGCCATGAAGCGACAGTAGGATGGAGCAGTTCTGGCGGTTGATGTATATAGTTGGCGTGGATTTGGCAAGCATGGCATCTTTTAGAATACTCCATGCAATCTTTGACCATGGTCAACCAATAGTAGCCCATTCTTTTGATTCGAAAATGAAGCTTGGGGCCAGACTGATGGGCACCGCATATTCCAGAATGAGCCTCTTCAAGTGCTTGCTTTGCCTCACTCTCTCCAAGGCAACGGAGGAGCAATCCTTCAAAAGATCGACGGTAAAGCGTGTCCTTATAGTAAATGAATCGAGGGGCTCGACGCTTCACATCTATTCTCCTATGCGGATCATCTGGTAATTTCCCATGTTGTAGATAGTCAATGAGTGGTTGGCGCCAATCCTCCACATCAATTTCCAATACTGAGATGGCGTTTACTTCATCTTCACCATTGTCTTCATCGTCAAAGACTGGGGGTATGACCCAACTTCGGCATACTGGGACTTGCGCCTCTTTGTCGGGTAAAGTAAGGGCAGAAGCAAGCTTGGCAAGTGCATCTGCTTGTCTATTTTCTCCTCTTGGCACGTGCTCTAGAGTGACACCACCAAGCCACGCTATCAAGCGACGTGCGTAGTTATTGAAGGGCATGAGCTCAGGCTTCCTTACTTCATAGATGTCTAGGAGTTGGTTGATTATCAATTGTGAGTCCCCGTACACCTTGAGTTGCAAGTGTTTCACTTCGACGGCCATCTCCAAACCAAGAATGAGCGCTTGGTACTCAGCCTCGTTATTTGAACAGCTTTGTGTGAGAATGAAAGCATAAGGCAAGACGTCTCCCTCTGGCGAAATAAACACTACGCCAGCGCCTGCGCCATTGCGATGAGATGCTCCATCGAAGTACATTGTCCATGGTGGACGAACTTCTACTACCATGACATCCTCATCGGGCAAGTCTTCGGACAACTCCCATTCGGCTGGTATAGGATGGTCAGCTAGGAAATCGGCTAGAGCTTGCCCTTTAACGGCTTTTTGGGGAACATAGATGATTTCAAACTCTTGGAAAAGAAGTGACCATCTTGCCAATCGATCGGAGAGGACTGCCTTTGACATGACGTACTTGACTACGTTCGCCCTGGAGATGAGATGAACAGTGTGAGCTTGAAAATAGTGTCGCATCTTCTGATTGACAAAGGCAAGTGCTAAACACATCTTCTCGATTGCAGAGTAGTTTAACTCATGAGGCAGCATCATTCTGCTCAAGTAATATAAGGCACATTCTTTCCCTTGATCATTTTCTTGAGCGAGAAGGGCTCCAATCGAACGCTCTTGTGCTGTGATATACAAGATTAGCGGTCGTCCGTGTATGGGCGCAGTGAGAACTGGAGGGCTCATCAGATATGACTTGATGCTTTTGAAAGCATTATTGCAAGCTTCATCCCATTCAAATGGAGTTCCTTTTTTCATGAGGCGGCTGAATGGCTGACAACGACCAGCCAAATTTGATATGAACCGGCGGAGGTAAGCCAATCGTCCTTGTAGACTTTTTAGCTCATGTATATTTCGAGGTTCAGGCATCTTCAAGATAGCGTCAATTTTAGATTGATCAATCTCTATGCCACGGTGACGCACGATGAACCCAAGAAATTTTCCCGATGTGACGCCAAAAGCACACTTCAAGGGATTCATCCTAAGTTGGTACCTTCGCAGACGGTCGAACACTTGCCTCAAATCTTGAAGATGATCGGCTCGTTGTTTTGTCTTCACAACTAGGTCATCAACGTAGCACTCAACATTTTTGTGGAGCACATCGTCAAAAATCTTTTGCATTGCCCTTTGGTACGTGGCACCTGCATTCTTCAAGCCAAAAGGCATAACCTTGTAGCAGTAAATACCTTTTGGTGTGCGAAAAGCTGTGAGCTCTTCATCTTGTGGAGCCATGCGGATTTGATTATAGCCAGATGATCCATCCATGAAAGATAGGACCTCATGTCCAGTGGTGGCATCGACCATGAGCTCGGGTATAGGAAGTGGAAAATCATCTTTTGGACAAGCATTGTTCAAGTCGCGAAAGTCGACGCAGATCCGGATCTCCCCATTTTTCTTTTTAACTGGGACAATACTTGAAATCCAAGTAGGGTACTTGACTTCTCGGATGAATCCAGCTTCAATGAGCTCGTTAACCTTTGCTTCGATTTTGGGAACCAACTCTGGTCGGTAGCGACGCTGAGATTGTTTGATAGGTCGAACTCCGTGTTTCACCGCTAGATGATGAACAGCGACTCTTGGGTCTAAGCCTGGCATCTCTTTGTAACTCCAAGCAAAAATGTCTCTGTACTCGCGCAGAAGCTCAATATAAGCAACTTCCTCCTCAGGAGTGAGTGAAGCGGAGATGTAGGTTGGCCGCGGGTCATCTTATGTCCCTAGGTTGACCTCTTTTAGATCATCGACAGTGGACTTCACTCCTTCTTCTAATTCTGGAGGAGCATCTTCGGCATCTTCCTCGACTTGAACATCATTAGAGGATGCTGTGATATGGAATGACGAAGCAAGGCTCACTTCTTTAAAGTGATCGTCCAATTCCTTGGAAGGCAATTTGGTTGAAACCACAGTTTGACGCTTTACCTTTAGCATGTCATCATCAGCTGTCACGACTAAAGTAGTATGGCGCTTCATGCGAGAAGGAAATTTGCTCTTCAACTTCTTATCATCTTCGGATAAGAGGATTGTCTTTTGCTTTGAAGCTTTGACAATAGTAGTGCTTGAAACGCCTAGTCGGCTATGTACAGGCTTCCGGAGAACATTTGGAGGAAAGAGTTCATTTGGCGACCTCAATCTACTTTGAATTGATCTACACGAGTTTTCCTTTGGTGTAGAGCTTTCACTTGGTTGCCCTAGTCTACTTTGAATAGACTTCCTCGCATTAAAAGGTGAGGCGACTTCACTTGGGGGTGCCAACCTATCAAAGACCGATGCTCGTGATTTTGGAGCACTCAAGCGATCAAAGACAGATACTTTTGGTGGCGTTGACGAATCCACTTCTTCCGCCGTAATGTGATTGTTGCTTGACCTTCTTATGAAGATGCGTGCAGGGGTAGGGGCAGTATATCCAAGGCCTACTTTAGAATCCTTGACGGCATACCCATGTTGCTTGAGCATCTTCTGAGTGGAGTTCAGACCATGTACCTTGTCACCAGTCACCTCGGGCAAAAGCTTCCCTAGAGTGGTTGAGTCTTTAGAATTATGACCAGCCTTTGCAAGAAGCTTGTAAGCATTTGGATCAAAGCCATTTGTCCGTTGTGAAGGCAAGTTGTCATCGCCTACCATAGGGCTATTTGTAGCTCGAACGAATCCTTTCAAGGGCGGAGCAACCTTTGTCTTGCTAAGGTCTGTGACCGGAAACGTTAATCCCTTCAAAGCTGACTCTTCACAGTTTTGCAACTTTGGCACATAACGAAGCGTTGGTGCTCCTTTCTTGACACTTTGGCTATTTTTCTCCTTCTCCTTAATAGGAACGTCGCTCTTACTAATTTGAAAATCACTGCCCTTGGAGTGCTTGTAGCTTGATGAAGAGGCAGTTGGCTCCAATTCTGTCAGTGTAATATTTGCCAAGTAGAATTTGGCATCGGCAAAATGGGATTCGGCTTCACTGAATGGTTTGTCATCAGCTACCACTTTCTTTATCACGCCATCTTTGCAGTACTTGAAGCATTGATGGAGGGTTGATGGGACAACGCCATTCTCATGCAGCCACGGCCGTCCTAACAGCATGTTGTAAGAAGTCTTGGCATCAATTACATGGAGCAATGCACTTGAAACCATGTCATCGATGAGCAAGTCTAGACGGATCATGCCAATGGCTCTTTGCCCCCCTTGATTGAATCCTTGGATCATTAGACGGCTAGGTGCTAGTTCATCGGTAGTGATGCCAAGATCCTTCATGGTTCGCAAAGGTAGAATGTTGACTGCGGATCCTCCGTCTAGAAGTATCCTATTAACCCTCTGTTCACAAATGTATCCAGTGACAAAAAGTGGGCGGTTATGTGGAATCGCACCAAGCAACAAATCCTCATCAGACAGTGTAATGGTTCCCGTGCAAGCAAGACAGTTGTTGGCGCAAGTTGGTGAACCAAGCTTGATTGGAGTGTGTTTTGATGCAAGAGGCGATTCAGGTTCCAGATCTTCAGTCTCTTCTGCGCTCACAGTGTTGCAAGAAATTGTAAGAAGACTGGAGTTGCGGATTGATTCTGGAAGGAAGTCCCATAAAGTGAAAGGAGTGCGAGGTTTTTGGACAAGCACTTCTTCCGATAGATTGAAAGTTGTTTTCTTCACCTTCCTCTTCCTTTGTTGCCTTCTCGCTTTGATTTTCTTGGGACTTGGCTTGAGTTCCTTATCTCTAGGATGCTTTGCGCCTGTTGCCCTCTTCTTTTTGCGAGTGACCAAAGTCCATCCTTCATCATTATTTTCAATCACCTCTTCCCTGTTGCAGCTGTTGCCCCCATGCTGCTGAGTAGAATGACGTAACACCACTTCAATTGCATCAAACAACCCAAATTGAATCTTCACAGTTTGTAGTTTTTCAAGCTGTTGAATTTCGTCTTGTAGAGTAGCCACGGTTTGATTCGCAGCCACAGTTTCCTCTTCCAAGACAATCTTTCCTTGGCTTGCTAGCTCCACTATCTTTTCCTTCAGAACAAAGCAGCGCGAGGTTGGGTGACTAACCAAGCGGTGGAACTTGCAGTAGTTTGGATCGCTGACTTTATCAGCTTCCTCGGGTCGCTTCATTTCTGGAAGCTCAATGAGCTTTAAGTCCAACAATTGATCAAACATTGAAGGGACTTCTGAGTCGGGAAAGGGATACACCTTTTCTTGCATCTCCTTCAATGTAAGCCTCTTCCTTTCTTTCATCTGGGGAGGAGCAAACTTCTCTACTTGCCTTCCCTTGGGTTTAGTGGAGATTTTGAATGGTTCAACATTCGCAGCCATGGACTCTTTCTTTTCTCCTGAAAACTTGCCCCCTTTGGAAAAATTTGGCTTGTTCCCTATGTTGTGGGAATCTTGCACCTTGCGATACTCTTGCGTAGGTAGAATTCGCCTTCCGTTGGTTGCAATGCTGAGCTCCATGTCATGAGCTCGGGTGGCCAATTCTTCAAAGGTTTTTTGGCTGGATTCCTTGCAGAATGTAGTGTAGATCCCATTGCATGCCTTTGATGCACATCTCGATTCCGGAGGATTCAGACAACCTATCCTTGCAGTTTAGACTCAGGTGCCGCCATCTGTTGATGTAGTCGACGACAGGTTCATCCTTCCATTGGCAAGCATTTGTAAGTTCAACCATGCTGACAGTACGACGAGTGCTGTAGAATCGGTTGAGAAACTCTTGTTCTAGTTGTTCCCAAGTGTCGAGTGTGCCAGGTTCGAGGTCGCAATACCAATCGAAGGCATTGCCTTTGAGTGTTCGAATGAACTGCTTAACCAGAAGATCTCCATCAGTTCCAGCGTTGTTGCATGTCTCAACAAAATGGGCAATGTGCTGTTTCGGATTGCCTTTTCCATCAAATTGCTGAAACTTCGGTGGTTGATAACCAACAGGCATCTTCATAAGATCAATCCTTCGAGTGTAAGGCTTAATATAAGTAGATGAAGATTTTGGTGCCTCCTCATACTTGTCTTTGATAGTGCCCAGAATGAAGTCTCTCAGCTGGTCCATGGGGATCAGACCACCAGAAGAAAGCGCAAATTCTTTTGGTTCCTCTGGCTTCTTGTTAGAAGAATCAGCTTCTTCCTTGTTTTCCAGTTGGTTCTTGAGAGATTGAATTTCAGAATCCTTTTCTTCCACAGACTTCGCTAATCCTTCAACCAATTTGGTCAAGGCAGCAACTTGTTCCTCCAAAGTCGTAGCGCCTGTCGCCATAACATCCATGGCTGAAGGGCTGCCAGGCCTAGTTAAAGAATTGAGCCTTGAACGTGGAGTGCCTTGAGTAGAGGTAGAATCAGAACCGCTTGAATAGTCCTCTTCTTGGTGGACTTCTGAAGCAAATTCTTGTTGCATGGAAAGATGTGACGAAGGCTTCTTGGTATCGTCGTCTTTCTTTGCCTCGAATGTAAGAGCGCCATCCTTTTCTTCCAATGTGGTTGGAAGAGTTGACGAAGCTTTCGGTAAATCAGCACCAAAAGCTGGATTTAATTTGGGGAAAAGCAAGGCTTGAGCAGATCTTTGTGATGCAGCCTTTGACATGCTTCGAGTTGTTGGACCAACGCTGTGAGATCCAAAGCTGGTTTTTGCAGTGGTTGAGGGTTTGGAGCCTGCAACCTTTGGAGCCTTTGAACTGTCGTTCTTAGGAGCCATTGAGAAGTTGTTGCTTTGTTTGCTGAAGTGAAGAGATGAGAGGCAGAGATTGTCCCACTGGGCGTGCCAAAATTTGTATCACACAAATTTCGAGTCTGCGAAAAAGACGGAAAAATGCTGAACAAAGTTGATGATTTTATTGATTTGGGAAATTAGGGTTACAATCTCTGTAGTAATTTCTGATGAAAGAAATAATCCTCTGATTCTTCTCTTCGAATGTTGAAACGAGGGCTTGAGAGCTTGATCTCGAATCAAAAGGCGAAATCTTCTCCGAAATTTGTGGAAAAGATTGATGATGCGGCTTGAATGTTCTTCAAAGCTTTTGAGGCTTTGATTTGAAGAACCATCTTGCTTGATGAAGACTTGAAGCGTTCTGAAGGGCTTTGGATGCTTGAATCTTCAGAGCTCTGCTTGCTGATGGAAGCTTGGATCTCAATGTGTGAGAGGGCACCTCTATTTATAGGGATGGGGAGATGAAGAGTTATGGCAAGATTACAATTCTTTCCATATCTTTCTCTTTAATTATTTCCTTGTTTGATTTGAAGGAAAATAATTAAAACATAATAAATATCTTTCTTTTATTTATTTTGAGAAAGATAATTATATATAAAATTTATTTCACCAAGTGGCATAATTTAATTGGCCAAACTTGATAAATAGATTACTGTGTCATTTTGACATGTGGCGCCTTCTGATTGGTCCTTTCACATGTCTTTGACTTTTGACTTGTAAACACATGGCATTATTTGATTGGCCAGTTATCGTGCTTGGTCTTTTAATCTACGGACACTTGGCAGCATTTAATTGGCTCGTCCGTGAAAATTTGACTTTGACTTATAACACTTGGCAACATTTAATTGGCCAATTTGCGTGCCCTAAGAACACGTGGCGATCCGTGATAGGCTAGAAATTTTACGTGCCTACACACATATTTACACACATTTGCATGGGTATAAGAATCAACATATTTTTTATAACCGCATGTCCGGATCAATTTGCGCGTACCTAAAAAATCCGCACATATTAGTGATATTAACTTGCAATGTGTAGCTCATATTGGGAAGGTCTCACATTAATAACTTGTAAAGAAGTTGACTCATTAGTCCTAATTATCGAATTAGTGAAAATTTTGGTATATTTTTTACTCAGTTTACAACCTTGATTAGGCTAAATTATTTGACCTAATTATGGTCCAACAAGGACATTTAAGATGTAAGACTGGATTTTAGACCACAAGCCGTATCCTAGACAAACCATAAAACGATGTCATTCAGGAGGGTTAAATACACTCTTACCCTTGAACAATTTTCATTTTGTTTATCCTTTCTATTAAGTTTCTATTGCATATATTTTTCCCTTCAATTATCCTTGAAGGGAAAAATATATGCACTCTAAACTCAGCAAGTCGAGAATCACTCATCCTCAAGCATGAGCAACTCTCGAGGGGGCATCTGTAGGCACGTAAAATTTCTAGCCTATCACGGATCGCCACGTGTTCTTAGGGCACGCAAATTGGCCAATTAAATGTTGCCAAGTGTTATAAGTCAAAGTCAAATTTTCACGGACGAGCCAATTAAATGCTGCCAAGTGTCCGTAGATTAAAAGACCAAGCACGATAACTGGCCAATCAAATAATGCCATGTGTTTACAAGTCAAAAGTCAAAGACATGTGAAAGGACCAATCAGAAGGCGCCACATGTCAAAATGACACAGTAATCTATTTATCAAGTTTGGCCAATTAAATTATGCCACTTGGTGAAATAAATTTTATATATAATTATCTTTCTCAAAATAAATAAAAGAAAGATATTTATTATGTTTTAATTATTTTCCTTTAAATCAAACAAGGAAATAATTAAAGAGAAAGATATGGAAAGAATTGTAATCTTGCCATAACTCTTCATCTCCCCATCCCTATAAATAGAGGTGCCCTCTCACACATTGAGATCCAAGCTTCCATCAGCAAGCAGAGCTCTGAAGATTCAAGCATCCAAAGCCCTTCAGAACGCTTCAAGTCTTCATCAAGCAAGACGGTTCTTCAAATCAAAGCCTCAAAAGCTTTGAAGAACATTCAAGCCGCATCATCAATCTTTTCCACAAATTTCGGAGAAGATTTCGCCTTTTGATTCGAGATCAAGCTCTCAAGCCCTCGTTTCAACATTCGAAGAGAAGAATCAGAGGATTATTTCTTTCATCAGAAATTACTACAGAGATTGTAACCCTAATTTCCCAAATCAATAAAATCATCAACTTTGTTCAGCATTTTTCCGTCTTTTTCGTAGACTCGAAATTTGTGTGATACAATGTGTTCAATGTTGCTTATAGGTATATTGTATATATTTTTTTAATAATAATTTCCTCAATCGTGTTTTTAGAAGATTACATAATTTGTGTTGCCTCTGCCCTTGTAATGCCCATCACCTTTTATGTCGCAAAAACAAATACTTCAACCGAGTGACATAGAAAAGATTTCTGCCCTATTATGATAAAACCTCCTTTTTCTTGAAACCCTTAAACCCTAGGGTTTGGAGAAAATGAAAAGAGAAGGTATCACTGATGATGCGCCTGATATCAAGGAAGAAATTGCCGGTGGTCCGCCTGCTAGTGAGCCAATAGACGCTGGTGATCCGACAGCTAGTGCGAGTGCAGTCGCTGATCATGACGGTGGTGCTCCTGATAGCGACGAAGAAATAGAGAGTCGCAAGGCCCATATTAGGAGACTCTTGGATGACCATCGTGAAGCTGTAGCCAATTTTAATGCTCGGCGGGCAACTGTACTTACTCCTTTACTGAATAAAGTTGTCAAACTTCGTCAGCAACGTCTTATGAGCGATGTGAAGATGCAGATGAGATATGTAGAAGGTCAAGTGGAGGCCATTGCTCGTAGGATCAATAACGTGAAGGCAACTTTGATGGGCACTGAACAAATGATTAAAGCCATAGAGGTTTGGTTCCGACTATAGCTATCATTCGTACCTTTTTGTTTTTGTCTTGGAGGAAAGTTGGCGATAGTGAACTGTGATTGTTAGCAATGCCAGATTGAACCCGGTTAAGATTTCTGAGACTTTCTGTAAAAAAAAAAAAAGAATCATGTGGTATGCCGTATGATTTTCTGATCTAGAATCAGGGAAAAAAGGGGTTTACTAAACAAATATACGGTTAAATCTCTTCCATTGTACGCGAAACCATTTTTGCTATGCTGCATAACCAGTTTATGCAGCTGCAGGAAAAGTACCAAGTGCAACAGCAGCAAACATATCAGCAATACCAACAAATGCAACGCCCACCACCACAAGTTTCTTTTTTTTTGCACGGCAAAAAAGATTTATTAATCTTTGAAAACGAATTACAAAGATTAAAAGGATCCATGGAGAAGGCACGCAAAAGAGGCAACCCAACTAGGTTGGCACCCCTCAAAGCGACAAACACCACGGACCCGAGAGAGGGAAATAACAAGGCTAACAAGAGGTCAACCTAGACAAAGGGAGACCAGTCTGAAATTAGAAACAATTACACCAGCCTGAAATTAGAAACAATTACACCGGAGGGAAAAAAAGATAGATACAGCAACTTCCAGAAGAGCAACACCAAAACTTCAACATCAATAAGACTTCAAGGCACCACCACCACAAGTTTCAACATACTATCAACAGGTTTGGTTCTGGCTAAAGCTATCATTTTCTTGTTCCAGATATGTAGTTATACATTTTTGTTTGTATCTTGGAGGGAAGTTGGCGATATTGAAATTCGATTACGATTGCTGAAACTTGTGCCTTGTGATTTTCTTCTTTCGAAGAAGGGAAAAAGAGGGTTCATCCATTCGCTATGCTGCGAACACTAGCTAGGTTTATATACTTCCCAGATAAATCTAGTGCGCTTTTAATCTAAATTTTGTCTAGCAGAAATTATGCATGTGTCTTCCTCCAATGCCACTTGTCACTGGTGTTTGAAAACATCTGAGTTTTGGCGCTTGGAGTTGATTGTTTACTGCTTAAACAATTTGGCCTAGGACACCCAAATAACTTGGGCCGGCCGCGGATGTGAACTATAGAGTTACTGGCTCCAGATTAAACTGTGAAATTTTTGGTTTTACTATTTACATCCACGCCACCTCACAGCAGTCTTTGAAGGTGGCAAATGGGCAGGTTGGGTTGGGTTGAAGCGGGTTGATATGAGTTCTGGGGTGAATATAGGCGAGTTGAATATGGGTCAATAATAGGTGGGTCGAATATGCCCGATTTTTTCTTCTTCCTTTTTTTCCCAACATCATTCCATTTTTTTGTGAGAAAATTCAAAGCAAACATTAGTTTTCTGAACTTCTCTATTTCAGTTTCCTTTGTTTGTTGCTTCGAAAGGCAGGTTAAACGAATTTGAGTATATCGAATGAACAATGAAGAGTAGAAGTCGCATCGAATTTGAATATCTGGTGTTTTCGTTATTTTGGTGCTTTTATAGGTTGCTCCTTGATTCTTGTTCGATAGTGATGAAGCGAGCTCCTGGTCACGGTAAGAATTACTACTTATTTTATCTTGTCTTGGTTAGGGTTGTTCCTTGATTCGTTGTGTTTTTTTGTAGTTCAATGATCTCTATCGTTGTCTCGATGATAGTCAGGAAAAATTGTAGAATTGGTGGATCTTAATTTGTTCGTTTATCACTTTTTTTTTTGTTCCATGTAGGGTATCCATGGACTTTTCTGTGAAGATAAAACGTTTTAAGTACCGGTTTCTTAGATTGAGATACTGACATATTTCTTCGATGTTCTATCTGCAAGACTTCATATCAAATTCGGAAGTCATTTGGTTTGCCCAATATCGACAAGATAGATTCAAAATACTTTTTAGATAGAAATCTATCTTTTGAAGTTGTTCTTCAATGCTGAATTCTCTAAGAGACATTCTTAAAACTTGAAAGGCAAACTACTAGAAGATAAGATTAAGAATGCACATTGCAGCATTGCTGAATCAAACCAGCATCTTTTAGGACATCCGAGTAGATGGAGTAACTTTTTATGGCTCTTGGCTTCAATGTTGATAGGGAGTTATCGCTAAACAATATAGCTTCTCACACCCCCAGTATTCTAAAAGAAGGTCCGGAAGGCCGAGTACCCTAGGCACTAGAAGGCTCCTCGCCGACTAGCCCAACTAATTGCTCGGGTACTCGGCCCTGGAAGTTATTAGAAGGTGCCTTGCCGCCCTGGTAGCGCCTACCGAGTTTTAGAATCTTGCTCACATCACGGTGTTGCCCTCTCCAAACAACTACAAGTGTGGCAAAGGTTTTAGAAACAGAACCATATATTGGAAATATTAGTTAAACCATAATAAATGGAGGAAAAAGGCCTCATCAGGTAATGTTGTTGAAAGAGAATGCATCAATTGGAGGAAAGATTCATCAGATCTTGCTCTGTGAAAGGCCATTACGTTTGGTGTCTATTTTGGACAGCTAGATATGAATTTCTTTAATTGAGTTGAAATAATGTAAATTCATGGATACTAAAATACCAAAGATTTATTTCAATCAATTCTGGTGTGCTCTTCCTTTTCCTTGACTGTTCCGCTGCTATAGAATACATACTGTTGGCTTTATGGAGAGCCATAATCCACCCTATACTCGAGGCACCACCTGCTAGCGCGAGGCAAGTGTAAATTGGGAGGACTAACGGCCTTCACCCGTCGGTGCTGTATGGACAGTATTGCGAAGCGCCTCATGTCCATCTGCCACTACGTGCAAGGCTTTGCGCGCACATCCTTTTTTAAGTTGCGTATTCCTCTAACAACAATTGCTTTTAGATGAGTTGGTTAGCCCCTGATTCAACCCATACATATATCCTAGAAGATTTTCATTTTGATGTTAAATAGAGGTATAATTTTTTTTGACCATATTGATCTTTATTATAGCCTTTAACCAATGCTATTGAAGCAGTTTTGTAGCATTTTTTTATTGCTATATTCGTATATACCATAGCAATCAGCAATCAAGCAATGATATAAGAAACAAAAGAATCATAGCTATGTAAGGCATGTTTTAGAACTGGGTGTGTTTGGTTGGATGGAATGGACATTGGAATGGAATGGTCATTCCATTCCTATGTTTGGTTTATCAAAAATTTAATGACTCAGTCATTCCAAATGGAATTCTCATTCCCTCAAATTTAAATTGGTACCAATTTTCACTATTCTCACTCCAAATTTCACTATTTCTTCTCCAAAGTTTACTATTGCCACTCCAAAATTTACTAATGCCACCCCAAATTTCACTATTGTCACTTCAAATTTACTATCGTCATTCCTAAGCATAACCAAACACGCGAATGGAATGGTTATTTTCATCTTATTCCATTCCCATTTTATTCCAATCTCCATTCCATTCCATTCTAATAAACCAAACACAACCTTAGATCAATCGCCTTTTCGATTCTTTCATGACTCGCTTCAAATTCACATCTGCATTCTTCCACAATAATGTTACAAAAAGAATACAAGAATGAAGACGAATGTATAAAGCAATTCAATTGGAAACACCAGCAGATCTGACAATGTTTTCGGGAACTGAAACATAAAATCATTAATTTGAACATTTTAATGAACAGCGTATCGTCACACCTTGGTTAGATTGAATTAGGAAATGCCCGTACTTTAGGGGCTCAACTCTCCAGTCCCCTTGGGAGATTAGAGCACTGGTCGAAGACATTAAAGCTTGGGCTTCTGACAGAAGTTGGAATTTTGTTTGGTGTAGTAGAGATTGTAATAGAGCAGCTCACTGGATAGCTTCTAGTTGTTTTCGTAAATCTCTTTTGAATCAAGCGGGTTGTATTCCGCCTGGCCTTGTTACAGTTATTTGTAAAGATCGTTAGTTTGTTCAATGAATATGCTCCTTTCAAAAAACAAACTTTATGGCACATCCCCGCATAAACTGGTCCTAACCAAAGCCAACTGAGATAATTATCAAGAGCAAAACGATTAAGTAATCTAGAAATACCATG
This sequence comes from Vaccinium darrowii, assembly GCA_020921065.1. Classification (NCBI taxonomy): domain Eukaryota; kingdom Viridiplantae; phylum Streptophyta; class Magnoliopsida; order Ericales; family Ericaceae; genus Vaccinium; species Vaccinium darrowii. Next base: position 7,421,611 of record CM037157.1, read on the forward strand.
TGGAGACTTTATATCCATCTAAAAATTAATTGGCAAAGAGTGGAGAGGTCCCAGCATATGTTAAGTGATCACCCATTCCACTCCTAGGCAATGTGGGACAATATTCCTTAACATCCCTCCTCACGTGCAGCCGCATTTGAGGTCTGTCACGTGTGACCACTTTTTGGGTCCTATCATCGTGCAGCCTTTTTGCTGGTCTGTCATTGTGTGGTGTGGATTTTGAATTTTTTTTTTTAATGTGGAGTGGAATAGGCCCCGCTCTGATACTATGTGGAGACTTTATATCCATCTCAAAACCAATTGGCAGTTTGGCACTGAGTGGAGAGGTCCCAGCATATATTAAGTGACCACTCATTCCACTCCTAGGCAATGTGGGACAATATTCCTTAACAGAAATTACACTAAATTTATCCGATTAGCAAATAGGATTACTAACAACACTGGTTGGACAAAGAAGCATATTTTGCTCGTTAAGAATTGGCTTGGATGAGTAAGAATTACCTACGCGAGAAGACCTATTTTAAGTTGCCGCCTTAGACCGCCCCAATTGCCTTGAGCCGGCCTTGATTAACACAATTGTTTCTTAATTGCCATGTCCAACTCACCAAGTCCTTCACGAGCCTTCTTCGATGATGATCATGATATGCAAAGGTTCATGTTGATCCGATATCGGTTAACAAGATTACGGAACATGGTCTTTGGCATGATTGAATAATGTTTGATGGTGTTGACCAATAATAAACTAAGTAGTTCAAATCGTAAAAAGAGCTCAAAAATGAAGAAATTGGACGTGAGAGATTTTTTTTTATCTGAATGACAACCAATATACAAAAATGTAATAGCTAATTGAGATTTTTAAATTTGTGAAGAGAAATTTAAGAAAAAATTTGTCCGAAATCACTATATTCTTTTATCTCAAAATTACACTTATTTCATGATTGACAATAATTTATCTTTCATCTTAAACTAAATTCAAAAAAAAAAAAAACCCATCTTATTTTCCTAGGACATCGATAGGGACACATTCAGGATTACCGACCGGAGTAAATTCTACAAACACAATCGCTCAAAGTAACTTCAGGACGGCGATTCCACAAACCACCCTTGGATGCAATGGTCACCAAACGTTGATTACCGGCGACACGACAATCGGGCTCCTAACTGTGTGTTCTCCATTTTCTTCAATCCAGATTATGGAACCGAACGCCACTGTCCCATTCTTGTCCCCACTGTAATCTATGGTCATAGAGTATTTCTTCTTCTCGTGTGGCTTCCGAAACACCAGCGTATCCGGCGAGACTTTAACGGTAGAACCCAGTGGCGCGGTCACCTTAGCCTTGTAAGTGGCTGCACCAGCTCCTACGTTCGTGACAACCCTCTCGAAACTTCGATAATGCTTTGTCGTCGTAAAGTTGTATAAAGCAATGAAGGACGGGTAATTGAGATCGGAAGATGGGCTCGAGCAATTGTAATGCTTTGATCTTGTTATGGTTAAGGTCTGGTTCTTGGTGAATCCCATGGAGCAGATGAGATTCACGTAGTCTCGTGTAGTCGCATCGTATACAAGACCCGGATCAAGTGCCCGGTTAGGACGAACCTGACCTGATCCCATAGCTAGCGGCGTAGCGATTTCGAAACCTTGACCAGCGTCACGGATTGCACGAAGAGAGTTATCGTCGGGGTTCGCGGTGGTCATCATGGCTGACCGGATAGCAGCGGGACTCCATTCCGGGTGGGCGCCTTTCAGTAGCGCGGCTATCCCGGAAGCGTGAGGGCAAGACATGGATGTCCCGGAAATTATGTTGTAATCGCTGGACAACTGCAGCGAGTTTATGCCGGATGTGGGTAAAGTCGGATTCCATGCAGCTAAAACTAGGGTCCCGGGTCCCATCACGTCCGGTTTCAGGATACCGGGAAAGCTCGGCGCAGGACCCCTTGAAGTATACGAAGAAACTGCGGGCGCAGGCCTTGTGCCCACAAAAGTCTGCTGGAAATTCATGCTGGCTGTGGCTGTTGAATTAGCACTAATGCTTTCAACATATTTGATCACCGTCGGCCCGTCCTTCGTGCCAATCACGACTCCGGGAAAGGTGAACGTGTTGAACTCGAATATTTCGAGATCATCGGAGATAAAGATGGCTGCCTGCTGCCTGTTTGCGATTGCGAGCGCGCTGCTTTGAAAGTAAATCGACGAGGTGTTGTCGCATATGATGATATAGTCCGGGGCTTTAGACAGCAATTGTGGCTCAATGCACGCTGATAGAGTCTTGTTGTACAATAGAGGTATTTGGTTCACAACTGCACTCGCCGGAAACATGCTCCACCCAGTGATGGTTAACCCATTTCCGAGAGTCAGAGTCCCGGCGAACCACCGATCGATCGAACCCGCTGCGACTGTCATGACCCACGGGATTCCATTGTGCAGCAACCCAGGAAATGGACCTTCATTTCCAGCTGAGGCAGAAACGAGCACACCCTTTTTCATCGCTCCGAATGAAGCGATGGCGATCGGATCCATGTAGAGAGGAACGCCATCGAAACCCATGGAAATCGATATTACATCAACCCCATCAGCTACTGCCTTGTCCATTCCGGCAAGAACGTCGGACGCGTATCGTCCTTCGTCCCAAATGACTTTATACATTGCCACCCTAGCACGCGGCGCAACCCCTCTCGCGGTTCCCTTAGCGTAACCGAAATATGAGACGTCTTCTACGTAGTTTCCCCCGGAGGTCGAGGTAGTGTGTGTCCCATGGCCCTCGGTGTCCCTCGCGGAGTTCATACTCAGTTTAATACCTGGATTCGCAGCTAAAACCCCCTTGTTGAAGTATCTAGCTCCGATAAGCTTCTTGTTACACAAGGAGGAACTGAAGTCTTGACCCTTCTCGCATTTTCCTTTCCATCTTGATGGGATAGCCGTCATACCATCGTCTTTAAAGCTCTTGCTCTCCGGCCACACGCCAGTGTCGATCATCCCGATGATAACGTCTTTGCCGTAGTGGGAAGCCGGCCATAGTCCGGTGGCGTGATTGAGGCCGAGGAACTCCGTGGTGTGGGTGGTGTCTAGTTTCACCACCCTGTCAGGGTAAGACGAGACGAACCCCGGTACCTTCTTTAAGCTCTCTAGTTCATCTTTCGAGAGGACTGCACTAAAGCCATCCAACGCATTGTCGTAGCTGTAGAGGTGCTGCGACACCGAAAGTTGGTCGTCTGATGTTTTGGTCGTGAAATCAACGATGGAGGAGTACCAGTGGTGGCTGCTAGTGAAACCTTTGGGCATGAAAGACTTGTCCATGTGGATAATGTGGGTGGACCTCTCGGCCGGAATCGAATCGCCGGCATGGGTACAGAGAAGAAACCATGGGGATAAGATCAATAACAGAAGACAAGACACATTGCTTAGCTTCATCTTTGCAAGAGCAAAACAATTCTAGTACTTTGACACCAACATGGAATGTGCTTAAATAGAAGCATGTTTGACGTAGGAGGGTGACATAGGATTAAGATAAAATTAAGAAGCGACGGTGGCAGCATTTTTTTGCATATTTTTCTGGTGATAAAATGACAAGTTGTTCTAAAGTTTGGCAAACTGGATGTTAGCTGGCTTAGGATTAGAAACAAGCCGAGCTTTAGGGTGTTCAAGAATGGTTGTTTAAAATTGAGTGACCTCGAGCTTGGATCGTGCCAAAATATTCTAATTCATGCTCGATTAGTATTTGAGAACTTAAGTTTCATTTGAATACTAAACAAGCCTCCAGAAAGGAGTCGAACGCAGACAAACTGAGCTGCTGATCGACATAAGCCTAGCTACGGCTAACTCGTGCTCTAGTTATTTACTAAACGAACCAAAAATTATATATGTGTGCTTGGATCGTTTGTTAAACAAAACGAGCCGAGCACATATAACGAGCTCGAGCTCCGATCAAAGAATCAATGCATGGTCCATATCCGAACTGTTGATGAATCTAAGTCGTGCAACTTGCCCACACATATTAGAAGCTTCAAACATTGTGCCAGCGTATTGACTACCGTTTGAGGAAATTTTAGTGCCGAGCAGGTATGCTAACATGGTACTTGCTCGTGGCCGTTCAAAAATACAATGGATGGCCTTGATTAAAACACTTTTCATTTGTTTTAAATCCATCCAGCACTTTCAATCCAGGCAATCCATTGCATTTTTGGACGACTGGATGTGCGCAACCCTCTCGGCTTTGACTCTTTTTTTTTCCAACCGTTAATATAATCAAAGTATGCGGTTACTTTTACATAAGCAAAATTAGTTCTTCTGACTTTGAATTAGTGATTTCGTCCACCTTCAATTGATTTTTGGAGAAAACTACAGGCGAGCTACCCGGTCAGGCTTAGGTAGTTCTCATAATTTTCCGAGACTGTGAATCAGGTTTATCTTTTCCTTGGCGTAACCTACCCTAATTGATTGAGACTTGAGGCTCAGTTTGATTCAGGTTGATTTAGTATAGCAGTCACCAGATGTCATCTTGCAAAACGAAGAGAAGTCAAACCCGGGGTGGGTGTTGTGCAGCATGTCGTGCGGACACGAGTCCACGACGCTGTCATGCCGGTGTCATGCAAATAATTGGAGACGTTCACAGCATAGAGCTTGTCAAATTCTACATGTGTATCGAAAATCAACTTGATTGAATATAGATAAGTGCCTCTTTGGAACACATAACTTGTTGTAGTGGTTTTGATCTAGTGTTTCGATGAGGCACCTAACGTCTCTAATCGTCAGACTAACACCAGCCCCCGCACAGCACGCCGGAGCCAAGGAAGTCATTTCCTCCATTCCTAAATGTTGATCCAGTATTTTATTTTGGACATTCCCAAAATTTTAGTCCTACATAAATTAATGTACTTTATTTAATAACTTTCCAATTCTGCCCATACCTTTTGCTGTGATAAGAAATATTCCAATAAAAAAGTATAATAATTCTGTCTTGAAAAAAGTTGGAATCTCAAATCGGCTCAAGCATTTTGGGACGGATGGAGTATAGCGCAGAGTGACCGTATATAACAACTGTGCAATAAGTTTAGCACATGTGGTTGGGTTACATTTGATGCCTTCAACAAACTGTCCAGGATGATTAATTTTATTTCTCTCTCTCTCTCTTCGCAATCTCGACTGTCCAGAATACTTTGGGATGACCAAAATACATGGTCGAATACTACGTAATCATACCCTACACGCACCCAAATTTTTCTATTGAAATCAACCGGCAAAAGCAGAATAAGTCAAACTCCACAAACTTCCACACAACCATATGACGATGTCGAAACCATGTCTGACGTAAGTATAAAGAGCTGATTCATTATTACAATCATAAAATTTAGTGAAACAAAGGCTCAAAGAGAGAAAAAGTACACATAATCAACATTGTTAGCCCCGTCAAGTTCTATTTTTATTTATTTTTTGTTTTGGAGGTCAATTGATTATATGTGACCGCCAATCCAGCGAGTTTTTAATTGGCGGTCAAAGATTGTACCCCGGCTTGATTAATCTAGCGAATTAGGGTAGTGATAATGCCAAAATTGTTTTTGATTGTGTCAAAATTCTAATGCATAAAAGGCATGTACATTGCACATAAGTACAAGCATTTTATGCATTAGAATTTTGGCACAATCAAAAATGGTTTTGGCATTAACATTTGCCGCGAATTATAGTCAAGTATATAATCTTACATTATAATCTTACATTATTAGGTTATCTATTAGTGCCGAATTGTAGTCAAGGGTATAATCTTACATTATTACATTATTAGGTTATCTACAAGTGCCAGAGATGAAATCGCGAATTCAAACTAACATTACATTAGATCTATGAGTGCCGTAGATGAAATGGTCAATTCAAACTGATTGTAATTCGGGTATAATCTCACATTATTACATTATTAGGTTATCTATGAGTGCCGGAGATGAAATTGCCCATTCAAACTTAACATTACATTAGGTTATCTATGAGTGCCGGCGTAGATGAAATTGTCAATTCAAAATAATTAACATCATCTCCTTGATCTCGCAATCATTTTCGACCAACAATTCAAACCCTACAACTTTTATTAATTTCCTTCCGTAAGGATTACGTGCTGCAATTAGCAAGCAAATTGCCAGTCTTCCCAAAAGCTTTGACTTTCACTACTCAATCCCATATACCTCAGCCATGAGAGACTCCTAATGCTTAATGTTAGTACTAATATCATCTAACAGTACTGCATTTTATATTAGGGAGCATAGTTTTGAATATCAGCCAGTTCGTCTTAGAATTTGGAGTTTCTGATACTGATACGTACTGTAAGTATCAACCAATACGTCCAAGAAATTTAAAATTTTCATGACCGCTACACCCAATTCCTGCGACATATCGTTTCATATGTCGGTTCCTGATACACTAATACCGTGACCAATACCTCTATTTCAAACTATGTTAGGGAGGCCTGATATAAGACAGGTGGCCACTAATAGGGGAGAGTGCCTAACGAACCTAATCTTGGATTTTTATTACCTTTTCCATTGTCTCCATACTGAGTTCACATAGTTCGCAGCCTAATTCAATGTAAACGTAGCTATCTTAGCTTTGTTTTTGTGTTTTGTTTTTCTATTGGTTCATTATATAATTCACATTCGTTGTAATATGCCGTAGAAGAAAATAGGGCATCTTGTAGGGCGGCAAGAAAATTATCAAAGTAGATAATTATTACCGGTAAAGAGCGTCACATTAGAACTACTGGGACACAGTCGGATTTCGTTCAATTATATATATATACTAGGAATTGCCCGTGCCTGAAGGCACGGCGTGGCGTAATTTGATCTCAACTTAATAAACTATCATCCTAATATTTACCACTCAGTACTCTCTCTAGTGCGACTTTTCACCCAATAACAAAACCAAGGGTTAACGTAATAATCCTAATAATTTTAAAAATTGTTGCCCTTTAACTAAACCAAGGGCCAATTGAAAGAATTTTTGTACTTATTTTTTAATCTCAATTGTATTGCAGCTTAATGGCTCTAAAAGATAAATCTAAAACCAAAAGTCGTGCATGCCTAAAGGCAAAGAAGAACATAACGTAGCCTCAGCATATGGCGAATGAGCTCGTGCCTGAAGGCATTGGTTCAAACACAGGCAGATGTAACATAGCCTCAATTGACATCAAATTCCCATTTCAAGCTATGCAAAATGCAAATGAAATGAACTACTGTTCGAAGGATCACCAGCAGAGAGGAAAAAAAGAGAGTAAAGGTTCCCTAAGCAACGTATGGAGTACACGGAAAAGGTTAACAAAATGAAAAAGTCAAATCCAGCAGAAAGGAAACAAACTCCACCCCTCTTTCACGCAAAATTGGCAGCAATGGCTATAGAGCTCTTGACTAAGAAAGATCACTTCATGTGAATCGATATATGATCCCTGAAAAAATGAAGTTGGATACCGCTCTATTATTGCACAATTACCAGCACTTCATCATGAAATATATTTGTTAATAAAAAATGTGAATCAAAGAGTAAATGGTACTCTAACAAAACATCAAATGCCTTTCTGTCCACTAATACACAATATATTCTTTCAAGTGTGTTGCCCAATGTGTCGTGTCCCCCAATTCTAGAAAATTTACTGGTCAAAATGTCCATGCTGGTGCACATATGGGCTACCATAGCAAATTTCACAAAAAGATTTATATGAACAGTAAATACAGACAAACATTACCTTAACTCGGAATTCAGTATGCAATAAAAACGAATAGGAAATCACTATGCTTGACTGACTGACTCTGTTAAACTCATAGTGGATTCTCTTCCCCCCATCACTGAACTCGATTATTACCACTGAATTTCCTTTAGGTAGTCAATTAGAGGCTGAAGGAAGTCCAAAGTAAGGGGGTGGATGGAAAGACAACAATCTTGTGGCAGTATGCACTCTAGCTCAATTCATAACTCTAATGATCCCTATTTGGCTTTCTTACGAATGCGTACCAATAAACGAAACGTTAAACAATTGAAATTTTGGCCGTGAATTAAAGAAGAAACCAAAATTTCAAACATAATAAATCGATGCAAATTATGTTCATCATGGCTGTTAGTTTGTATTCCATTCAAATTCAAGATAGTTCATGTTAATTTGGATTAGCTAGCTGGAAAAGCATCAAAATGGCCAATAAAGGAAGTAAAAAAAAAGTAAGCAAACTACCAGCTTGATTAGTTTCTAGAATTTTGCGAGGTGTTCTTATACAGTATCAGTTTAGTTATGTCCAGGTAAGAGAAGCAAAATAAATTGGCATCCCCGCAAGCATAGAACTCACGAATGAACTCACCAATGAGAGCACATTCAAAATCACCTAATCACACCCGAAACACAATGGATAATCAAAAGGAAGAAGGAATTGGTTGCCTGTGTTAAGTTTTTCGCTGTTATGATTAACCAAAAGGTCCAAAACCAATCGTACAGACCATCGCTCAATTCCTGTTGTGCATTACAATTCACTAATTATGATTCACATAATTTTCAAATTTTTTATTGTTTTTTATTCATAGAGTATGCAACTCTCTTAAAGAATGACGCAATTGAAATCATACCAAATGGGAATAATGATCAGGCCACTGCGCAGCAAACAATCAGACTAAATGGGAAAAAGATGAAGCACCTTAGGATTGTGAGGACAGTTCTCAAAAATGAATCAGGAAATGTGAATGAAAGCATAAGACCCCGCTGACTTTCCAGAAGCTGCTCTTGCTGGTTGTATTGGAGTTAACAAAGAAGGGAAAACCATACTGCAAGGCAAAAAGAAAAAAACGCAAACGGTAAGGATACTCAATATATGCAACGAAGTATATATGTTTTCCACGTGTTTTTGTGCCCGAATCACTATCACATTGAGTGACGCATTTAATCAAACACGAACCAAGCCAGTGAAGTATTAAGCTTAAATTTTAGTATTCCAGCAATTGAAGTTCAAAAAAACTATTTTAGAGTCGAGACCGTGCTAAGCTTAAAAAAGTAAAGTCTCATACACTGAATTTCTGAATGATTAAACCTAGCTACTACAAACATTTAAATAGAAAAGAGGCTACACCTAAAAAGGAAACGATTACAAAGAATTACACATGATTACGATACACTACCTAAAGTAGCGGATCACGAAATAAAGGATCACGAAATAATACCAAAAATAAAAGATTATAGTGCAAATATACAAAGATACATTTTCACACTACCTAGGGTGCTCGGCCCTTCGTTGATCTTCAGCAGGACTTCTGTTGTTTTGGATGGTTGCTAGCAAAACCCTCATCTGCAACTTATATTCCTCTCTTATGAAACAACCTGCACAAAAACAAAGAACAACATCAGCTTGGTCCCATACACTCCAAAGGGCCAGAAAGCATTCAGATTTAGGCAATAAGAGGGAACACAACTTGCCTATTTGGAAATTTGTAAAACATGAAGATGAGTTTACTACATGGTGATCTAGAACAGTATAAGGTGCTCTAGAAACAAAAAAAAAAATAAAATTAATGTGATCTTTCGAGTCATTAAGATAGCGAAAAATCCGTGTCAGAATAATATTCCATTATTGTTCAACTCCTATGTTCAGTCAATTGAAACAAAAAGGAAGAAGTGTGCAGCGCTAGTAGAGAGATTCTTGCAATACCAAACCAGAATAACGGCACTCTCAACATAATAAGAATGTCAAGCATAAATACTATTCAGCTATGTAAAATTCATGATACAAAAATGCTTTTACCAAATTATGGTGATGCTTCTTTTCTATTTTCTGTAGAGAAACTCAATTTGCATTGTTCCTATAAAGCCAACTCAACATCGTAGGTTTCTAAGCAATATCAAAGATCAAGAAAGTTCACAATCAAACAATGGTCCATTCAAGCAATCCTATCTCCCAAGTCTCACCACAGCCTATTTAATTGCCACAGCTGAAAGAAAATATACGCTGGCGACAATGATTCAAGTAGCTGGCAAAGGTGCAGGCATAAAAAAGCCAACAATACATAGAGCTCAAAAAAAGAAGAAACGGCAAAATCAAATAGCTTTAGAGCGCATAGGCATTTCACAAAATCAAAGAGCTTATAGCTGCAAATTAAAAACCAAATAACAAAATCAAACTGAGCTGTAGAGCGCATAGGCATAAAATTTGATTCACTTCAAATTACTATATGTGGAGCAAAACATCTTCGAACGAAAGGGATATTCAAAACTCAAGTTTAAGCCCTTCGTTCCCTGAATTTTTTATTCGTTTAAGCCCTTCCAGCACAGTAAACTTAAACGAATCAGATTATGAAAGGAGGAACAATTCTAATTATGAAACGGCAAAACCTGATATGAAATTGTTCTTTTAAAGATTACATATTGTTTGGTTAAACATATTGAGCCATTCATATCCCAATTTACAGATACCTATGGATTGACAGCTTAATGGCAATTTAAACCCTACTTGATTAGTTGTGAAATCACCTCGTTCGAAGATTACTGTTATCCAACGTACATGAAATGAAGGGCTTAAACACAGTAATCTTTGAGCGAAGGGCTTAAACGCATCTAATTATGAAACGAATCAAAGTTTAATCCCTTCCAGTAATCGAAGAAAACGAACAAAAACAAAAATCTGAAATTAGAGAATCAGTATTCTCACCCTTCCGTAGGCATCCATAAGGGAGCCGTTAGCGAGATTGTTCATAAACCACTGCGTCGCCTCCTTCCTCCTCCACAACACATTGATTCGCGTCCTTGTCTGCCTAATCAACAATTTGATGCGTCACACAACACAAAAACAACACCATCTCTACTAATCTGATTTGTTTTACAAATTATCTGAGTTTTAAACTCACTCTGGATGACGTTTCAAGTTGAAGAAAAATCAGCAATATTAAGGGGATCAAACCAGAAAATTGAAATTGGCCGAACAATAAAATCCTTACCCTAATGTTCAGCCTCAACTTCCTTGTACTGATTGCATGTGAGCCATTAAGTATCTAGAATTGGAAAAAATCACATTTAGCACTAAAATCGGCACAATATAAGCACTAAAATCGAGAAAAACAGGATTACATTCAAGAAATTAAATCGGCACACGGAAAGCACTAAAAAGGAGTGTAAATTTTGAAGCTTACCTTTAGGGCTTCCATGCGAGAGAGCCAGAGAGGTGTTGCCTGCGGGTGGGGATCGCAGAAATCGAGGAAAACAGGATTACATTCAATAAATAAAATTGGCACATGGAAAGCATTAAAAAGGAGTGTAAATTTTGAAGCTTACCTGTAGGGCTTCCATGCGTGAGAGCCAGAGACGTGTCAGCTGTGGGTGAGGATCGCAGGAGAGAGGGAAGGAGAAGGGAGAGGCGTGTATCAAGCTTCTCCGAAATTCTTCCTCCCCCGTTCATGCCGTACACTCCGTGAGAGAGAGATCACAGATCTGGTTTTTGAATTTAGATGTCACGGTGTCGGTTTTGAGAGGAAGAGAGAGAGATTACAGATCTAGTTTATTTACGAAAATGCCATGGCAGAAATGTCCTCGATATATGTCATTGAAGTTGAGAACTATTTACAGAATTGCCACTCAAAAGTTAGTTTGTGAGAGGGATATTTTTGGACCGTTAAATGTGAAGGAATGGATGGTGGAGATTTGTTTGGTGAGGAATATTTTATTGAAAACAATCCTTGTTTTGTTATATATATATAATCAACAAAATCGATTATATTGCACCCTAATTACATTGAAAAATACACTACTTGGATCATTAACAAATAGTACGATTAAGTGGTACATACTGTCATGCCCTAAAATTTAATAATCCAAATATACATAAAATCCACGTGGGACAAGACCAAAGTCATACATATATCCCTCTGAATAGTCAAAGTCAACATAATATGATCCCGCCATTTCGAATAAACAAGTTCCAACTACTAGCGACCATAGCCCGAATGCATAAGTACAACATTTTTAAAAGTTATTACATTGATCAAAGAGTCAAAAGGATAACCATATGGAAGTTACAAAACCATCTTTCCAAAAATAAAATACAAAGATGGGAAAATAACTTCATGCATGAATGTGCTCCATATATGTATTACTCCACACGCATCCAACTTCATGCTCCATGCCGTGTACCTGAAAATTGATAGGTTGAGCTCACTAGCCCAGTAGGAAAACTACTCTACCAACGCTAGGTGTATAAACATGATGCATGCATGAAGATTATGGATAATATGGTGGGCACGACCAAAGGACAAAATTAGAATGAACGGAAGACTATAACTCAACCACGAAGCAGCCAAAGTGTATCCAAGTGTCCAAAATGTGTCAAAGTGTCCAAAATACGTCTAAGTATTCCAAAACAATCTTAAGTATCCAACCAAAGTCCAAGTAGTTATCGAAATCCTCATTTTTCGCATATAGAAGCCACATTTCGCCAAATACACAAAATCAATCCAATTTCATCAAAACCGACATTTCATAAGAAAATACTCATCAACTTTATTAGGGAAGTATCCCTCTGCCGGATTTCATGGGCTCCGTGCGCCCCTGCAGGATTTCATGGGCTCCGTACACCCCTGCCGGATTTCATGGGCTCCGTGCACCCCTGCGGGATTTCGCGGGCTCCGTGCACCCATGGCTAGGGATACCAAACGGGTGATCCCTAGATTTCACATAATCCAATTTTATCATCTCAAAATATTTTGTCATTCAAAAACTTCCATAAGTTTCATTTGTTTCAAAAGTTCACCATTTTCGCCAAAATGTGTCAACCGACGCGTGTCCAATATGTATGACCAAGAGATTCACAAATTCATGTGTCAAAAGATTGATTTTATGATTCCAAAGTGCATTCGAGGTTCAAGACGATGGCATGGGTAAAAAACGCGAAGGAATGGACAACCGGGGGCCAAACGGGCATCAAGGGGGAAAAAAAAATTTTTTTTTTTTTTTGAGGGCATGGTCCGGACCACCAAAATTCCCGTCCGGACTATCGGGTCAGAATGTACAAGAAAATTTGACATATCGCATGGTCCGGACTACCGAATTCCCGTCCGGACTATCGGGTCAGAAAGTGCAAAAATTTGACAGATTTTGCAAAATGCTCCCAAACTCATTTCAAAGTCAAATTTTGATAATTTAGGGCAAAAATTGGAAATGTAGAGCATCAAATGGACTTCAAAGGAGTGCCAATCAATCACCAATTGCATCAAACAAGTACTCAAATCATAGATCACAAAATCAAGCTCAAACAAACCCATCTATGGAAGAAAATCATGATTTCAATGGAATTGAACAACAAGAGCAAGAGATATGCTATACATCACATAGATACAACTAGAGGGAGTAGAATTTGTCTTCCTACCTCGAGATTTGCTTGAAATGAGTGGGAAATGGAATACCCTAGCTCCCAATAAGCTCCACCCGAAATGTGGGTTCTTGGTGCGAAACGAGTGCAATCCAAGCTTCAAAACGCGTACAGAAGGTGATTTTAGGTGGGGTTCTTGAAGGGAACTTGGGGTTTTGTGGATCCTTGGAGCTTGGAGCAAGAAAAATGGAGGAAAGGAGAGAGAGAGTGTCACACCCCACTCTGGCAGGATATAACCTGCACAAAGTGACAGGACACCTGTCACCACCTGTACGCCTTTTAGGCTACTTACAAAAGCTATTATACAAAGCTCAACTGCAACTCGTAACGAATGCAAACAAAAGATATTATAACACCAAACTCAACTGACATAACCCAAACAGGTGTTCACACCTCCTCAACAACTGTACAGTCAAAATCATTTGACATGTACACAACCACATTAACTCCACAAAATACTGATTATCCACATCACCCACTGACTGACAAAATCACAGAACTCAACCTCTAGGAACACCTGTCTAGCACTCTGGCACTGTAGTGGACCGATGTCTAGCTCAACTGGAAATCTGCAACCAAAAAGGTTACAGGAGAATGTACCTTAGCAACATAATAAATGGAAATGATAAGTGTTTAAATGGTTCGAAGTATAAACAACACACCAACACATTTGCTTAAACAATTTAGATGGATCACAATTTTAAACATCACACCCACACTTTTATCTCAGAAACACAGCCCACCATATTTATTTCAAAAATGCAGCCCACCGGCTCATCTCAAAACATGGCCCATCGGCCCATCTCAAAACACAGCCTATCGGCTCATCTCAAAAACACGGCCCACCGGCCCATTTCATCAACACACCTCTGTAAGTTTTGCAAAATATTTCACATTTTCTTCCACAATATAAAATAATATCCTATCATTTTACCCAATGTGCCAACGAGTCGCCAACCTCACGACCGGGAGTTATGACGGTACCGTTACCTCGCTCACAGGCTCACATATAGTGGCGGTGACGAGGGCCATTCTTTATCACCAATGGTAGGTGCAGCCCACACAGAAAGCAAGAACCAAGCTTGCACTGCTCACATTTGGCACAGCCCACGAATGCAAGTTGCCAACCTTGCAAACTAAAATATTGGCACAGCCCACGCTACAAGATGCCAACCTTGTAACTTTTTGGCTAAAATGCTGGCACACAGCCAGATGGCACAGCCCACGAATGCAAGTTGCCAACCTTGCAAACTAACATTGGCACAAGAGGCATAAAATATTCTCTTTTCACCCACCAGAAATCATTTGATCCATCACTGAAAATCATTTAATCCGTCCAAACACAGTACTTTTAACACATACAAAAATCACAAGGAGAGTTTTCAAAACATCAATAATCACACCACACATTTGAAAACACCACATAAACACTACACATTTCTATTTATTATAGAGGCTGTACATTCTCACCTGCCACAAAAGGACAAACTCTGCTATCAACTTAACCTCCACGCACCGAAAGCAAAACCACGACCATTCTTACGATTACATCACCTATAATAACAATTATATATCACCCATAAGCTCACTACCAAAAATTCATGCCCAAATGCAAGTGAAATGCATGAAAATGTATCCTACAACTCAACAGTGCTGCGCTCTATGAATTTTCAGAATTAATCTACTTATCCGATTCCCACGAAATTTTCACCACAAACTCCAGACTCATACTTCATCATCATATCCAAAATTCAGAATTTTTTGAGCTCCGTAACTATTTTTAAACAACCTCCAAACAGACCCATAACTTGCTGCAAATTCCCCAAATCAGATTTTTCTCCAACTTCAAATTAAAAACTGCTATTCTCTGGAAGAAATTAAGGCACAACCCATACATCATTTCGAAGTTTTACGAGTCTAGTTTCATAATCAAAAGACGGTGTACCAATCGGATACCCGAGCTAGAAGTTATAACCTTTTTCCCAAGATGTGTCAGTGCTGTCTGCCCAAACACGAACCCGACAGCAGATTGATTCACGAATTTTCTTATTTTCTGTACTTCGAATTAAACCCCTAAATTTTTACACAACATAAAGAACATCCATGGGTAGCTACTGTAAAAATCTCATAAATTTCCAACTTTGGGAACCATGTCTTAAAATTCGCCAAAAACCATGGCAGATTTGGTTTTTCACAAAACCAGTCAGTGAACCCTTCACCTTCCTTTCACGAATTTTTGTAAAAACAACCCCAAATCATTCTTATGAGATGCAAAATACCAAATTAACTTGTATATGAACATCATAGCTTAAGAATTTCGGAAATTAATCTTCAATTCGTACCTCAATTTGGGTTTTCCCCAATTTTCCTTCCTTCTTCCTCTTCTTCTTCTTTCTTCTCCTTCTTCTCTTCTTCTGCTATCTCTCGCTCTCTCTCCAATAAGTGTGTGTGTGTGTCAGCAAGGAGGTAAGAAGAAGAATAAATATCCCACTTAGGGAGATTATTGGGTGCAGCCACACCACCTCTCCAAAATACTCCCACCCAATGAAAACATTCTGTTTCGCATACTTTCAAATACCACCAATTAACGCAAGTAACGCGCGCAATTAAAATAAACACGCACACAAACATAATTTAAAAGTCGAGTGTCATATTCTTCCCCTCTAACTTCCGTTGCTATTAACTTTAAGCCCAACACTTATGAAAATTACCTTTCTCTTCTTTCCCTCTTCCATAATTCGGGTCTCGCAGACACCTCAAACCGTACCCCACATATACGAGCATATCGATAGGTCCGCTAGCATCACGTGAAAAGGTATTCAAATATTTTTGAAATAATCCGGGGTGTTACAATTCTCCCCACCTTATGAAATTTCGTCCTCGAAATTTTTGCTTCCCTTAATCAAACAATTTTCGCATTACCTCGCGCTTTCCCCAGTACCTTGCTCAATCTAATGACTAAGCCACAGCATTTCCCCGACAAAAATATTCTGGTGCATAATACTTGATCTCCCAAATACAAAATTTCTAGTAGTTTCTCCACATAGCGCGAATATCCCTTTGATTACCAAATTTCCAATTCACCATCTCGGTAAATGTCAACAGAATTAACTTGACTCAAAGATCCATAACAAGATAAAATATTTAACATCTTCTACTCATTTTCCTAAACACATGTCACCTCATCAACCTTTTTTCCGTTTCCTCAAACTCTCCAATCATTCCAACCTTCCAACAAACTACCAAATTTCTGAGAAGGAACACCATTGTTTAACTATTGTTCAAGAATGTCAATTATATTCCATACTCAAACTGTAAGTACACAATCTATAAACGCCGATTTAGCTCTGCCTCAACAACAAATACCCATAAATTGATCGTTTAACATCCCTCACTCCAGTTATCAACTTACAATTTCCACTCAATCCATGGTTGCCAACCAATCAAACATTTTGCCCAATGCACTTCTCAAAACATAACCACAAACCTTTTTTTTTCAACACTTTCCACTAGAACATAAAATAATTTAGGCTTCCTGAATAACAAAACCTCAAAATCACCATGTACTTAGTACTAGAAGCAAGTTTTACACAAACCAACAAATAATTTGCAGCTCTATCACATTATAATCATCTTAACAGATCACATATCTAAAACCTTATTCGTTCTTGCTCCCGAATTCTATAACACGCGCTAATAGAAATATACTTAATCACCAAGGAATTTCACAAACACTTATGGTTCACTGCTTTCATATACAACATCTTTCACCCAGAATAACCTCAGTTTACACTCACCAAATGTAAAAGTCATACACCTTCACCTTACTATGACATAACCACAAAAATAATCCAAGTATCATGGTCAACAATCCAACTAGAGCAAAATCCTACCTAATCTTCTTATCTTTTACCACCCTCTCACAATAACCAAACAACCATTTATACTTCCACATACACGACCAAGATGATATTCCACCAAACTCCAAATTTTCAAATTCTCAAGCAGTAATCAGTCAGTTGTTGCGCACTTTTTATCTACACAGAATCGACAATATCCTCATTCTCAACAAATGACATATGAAAAGGACTTTCACCTTATCTCACCTGAAGTAATGCTCGTGAAAATCATGTACTACTCCCTAAATTTGATCACACTAAAATCCAAAGAAAATCGACATACAACCCCATTCAATGAAATTCAAAATTGTCCAAACCTTTCAACTAAAAAAAAAAATCCAACTAAAGATCTAACTTCCACATTCCTTTCTCCCAGATGTCCTCATATGTTGCCGTAAAAAGTCACACTTTCCCTTTTTCTTTTTCTCAAACCCCACAAATATTACATCACCCGAAAAATCTATGTACCCACCATCACCCTTGAATTGAACTCATGTCGCTGTTAACACCATACCAGTTTTGTTAGCCACACATTCACTTTCTCATCTATAAAGACACTTATCATATTAATCTCTCTGGTAGCCGTCCGAAAGTAATTTCACTTATTCACATTTAACAAGTCCTATCCATTGTTTGAGCATGCACCACCAAATCAAATATAAGTCAACCATCGCATTCGGTCCACAGTCCCCTTATCTTTCAGATCATGTCTCCAGAGATACTTATCAAAATATTGTATTATCTCATGCTCTACAAATATATTACTAATAATCCCAAACCTCCAATTTTTTCATATCCTTTTGCATGCCATAACCATAACTCAAAGCTAACATATCATCAACCACTAATACTTTCTCTACACATGTACAACACCCAAAGCACTGCCTTAGAAAATGTTAATAATCCAAACCCAAATTTAGCAGAAATCAACTCACCATCTATAAACAAGCGTCCAACCCATAATAAAATATTAACAACTTCATCTGCTACGATCCACAATATCACAATTTGTCTAAACCCATTTGTAATTCTGTTCACTACAACCAACACCTGATTCCTCTCAGCTTGTCAATTCACATGTTCAAGTTTATCTTTAAAAACCATAACACCCTTGCAATACTCTGAATATCGAAAATAAATTAAAGTCCAAATCTTGTTGAATACCTCAAATAACCCTCTCTCTTTTTTTTCACTGTACATCTCAATATCCGTAGAACTGCCAAAACCCATGAGCAATATCAAATACGGATTCTACCTTAGCACACAGCTTTAATAAACCAACTCCAACTTCGTAACCAAATTGATCACCCCAACACATAATTACTCCCTCAATGTGCTGACAAAGATCAGATAAAAATTAACATGCACCCAAATTACACATGATAGTAAATAGCTCAATACTAATGATCTCCAAAGATATACAAGATCGTGGGACCACGACAGCCTAGTCATGCATAAGAAAATTGTCTACAAACCTCAAGTACTTAGACTAAACATTATATTTCATCCATTCATTCTACTCAATATCCCTACCATTGCCTCCAATGCCCACAAAGTTATAATCAACATGTGTATTCAATTTTTTTTCATCACCAGCTTATCTCATCGAGAACACGTACCCCATCTCCCAACTAATTTATACCTTTATAGGACCAATAATTCCAATAAATTCTTTAACATCTGCACCATGTCCTCTTTTCTGATCACATTAAACACTTGGCACATCGATCAAATGCAGAACCATGCACTTACATAGTAAATACACAAATATGCTCTTTCACTTCGACACCTGCTCTACTGCATGTACTTCTTTACACACCTTCATCCACCCACACGTGGTAATAGAGTGACATCAGTGGTTTGTTTTGAAGTGTGCTGGCCAGTCACTCTTCAAATCAATCCACCACGTCATTCTTAACCACCACGCTGAGCATTTTCTCCGCCAATCCCATCATAACCTCTAACATTCTAGCATGTGGGTCAAACTAATTTACTTACTCATGTTGCACCTCAAGTCCCTCCACACTAACACACGCAAATATATGACACCTCTGCCCCATCACTTTCTTCTATCAAGTTGCTGCAAAACAAAACATAGAAGTATGCATGAATCTTACATGTATGTATGCACCCACTACCCTCACCCCTGAGACACTCTTCTCAACATTCTAGGTTTACCTAGACTCAAGAACTCAAACAACACCGCCTATGGTCCACCACAAGTGCCACACTCTCAAAAAGTCTACAGAACCTATAACCTAGGCTCTGATACCAAAATTGTCACACCCCACTCTGGCAGGATATAACCTGCACAAAGTGACAGGACACCTGTCACCACCTGTACGCCTTTTAGGCTACTTACAAAAGCTATTATACAAAGCTCAACTGCAACTCGTAACGAATGCAAACAAAAGATATTATAACACCAAACTCAACTGACATAACCCAAACAGGTGTTCACACCTCCTCAACAACTGTACAGTCAAAATCATTTGACATGTACACAACCACATTAACTCCACAAAATACTGATTATCCACATCACCCACTGACTGACAAAATCACAGAACTCAACCTCTAGGAACACCTGTCTAGCACTCTGGCACTGTAGTGGACCGATGTCTAGCTCAACTGGAAATCTGCAACCAAAAAGGTTACAGGAGAATGTACCTTAGCAACATAATAAATGGAAATGATAAGTGTTTAAATGGTTCGAAGTATAAACAACACACCAACACATTTGCTTAAACAATTTAGATGGATCACAATTTTAAACATCACACCCACACTTTTATCTCAGAAACACAGCCCACCATATTTATTTCAAAAATGCAGCCCACCGGCTCATCTCAAAACATGGCCCATCGGCCCATCTCAAAACACAGCCTATCGGCTCATCTCAAAAACACGGCCCACCGGCCCATTTCATCAACACACCTCTGTAAGTTTTGCAAAATATTTCACATTTTCTTCCACAATATAAAATAATATCCTATCATTTTACCCAATGTGCCAACGAGTCGCCAACCTCACGACCGGGAGTTATGACGGTACCGTTACCTCGCTCACAGGCTCACATATAGTGGCGGTGACGAGGGCCATTCTTTATCACCAATGGTAGGTGCAGCCCACACAGAAAGCAAGAACCAAGCTTGCACTGCTCACATTTGGCACAGCCCACGAATGCAAGTTGCCAACCTTGCAAACTAAAATATTGGCACAGCCCACGCTACAAGATGCCAACCTTGTAACTTTTTGGCTAAAATGCTGGCACACAGCCAGATGGCACAGCCCACGAATGCAAGTTGCCAACCTTGCAAACTAACATTGGCACAAGAGGCATAAAATATTCTCTTTTCACCCACCAGAAATCATTTGATCCATCACTGAAAATCATTTAATCCGTCCAAACACAGTACTTTTAACACATACAAAAATCACAAGGAGAGTTTTCAAAACATCAATAATCACACCACACATTTGAAAACACCACATAAACACTACACATTTCTATTTATTATAGAGGCTGTACATTCTCACCTGCCACAAAAGGACAAACTCTGCTATCAACTTAACCTCCACGCACCGAAAGCAAAACCACGACCATTCTTACGATTACATCACCTATAATAACAATTATATATCACCCATAAGCTCACTACCAAAAATTCATGCCCAAATGCAAGTGAAATGCATGAAAATGTATCCTACAACTCAACAGTGCTGCGCTCTATGAATTTTCAGAATTAATCTACTTATCCGATTCCCACGAAATTTTCACCACAAACTCCAGACTCATACTTCATCATCATATCCAAAATTCAGAATTTTCTGAGCTCCGTAACTATTTTTAAACAACCTCCAAACAGACCCATAACTTGCTGCAAATTCCCCAAATCAGATTTTTCTCCAACTTCAAATTAAAAACTGCTATTCTCTGGAAGAAATTAAGGCACAACCCATACATCATTTCGAAGGTTTACGAGTCTAGTTTCATAATCAAAAGACGGTGTACCAATCGGATACCCGAGCTAGAAGTTATAACCTTTTTCCCAAGATGTGTCAGTGCTGTCTGCCCAAACACGAACCCGACAGCAGATTGATTCACGAATTTTCTTATTTTCTGTACTTCGAATTAAACCCCTAAATTTTTACACAACATAAAGAACATCCATGGGTAGCTACTGTAAAAATCTCATAAATTTCCAACTTTGGGAACCATGTCTTAAAATTCGCCAAAAACCATGGCAGATTTGGTTTTTCACAAAACCAGTCAGTGAACCCTTCACCTTCCTTTCACGAATTTTTGTAAAAACAACCCCAAATCATTCTTATGAGATGCAAAATACCAAATTAACTTGTATATGAACATCATAGCTTAAGAATTTCGGAAATTAATCTTCAATTCGTACCTCAATTTGGGTTTTCCCCAATTTTCCTTCCTTCTTCCTCTTCTTCTTCTTTCTTCTCCTTCTTCTCTTCTTCTGCTATCTCTCGCTCTCTCTCCAATAAGTGTGTGTGTGTGTCAGCAAGGAGGTAAGAAGAAGAATAAATATCCCACTTAGGGAGATTATTGGGTGCAGCCACACCACCTCTCCAAAATACTCCCACCCAATGAAAACATTCTGTTTCGCATACTTTCAAATACCACCAATTAACGCAAGTAACGCGTGCAATTAAAATAAACACGCACACAAACATAATTTAAAAGTCGGGTGTCATATTCTTCCCCTCTAACTTCCGTTGCTATTAACTTTAAGCCCAACACTTATGAAAATTACCTTTCTCTTCTTTCCCTCTTCCATAATTCGGGTCTCGCAGACACCTCAAACCGTACCCCACATATACGAGCATATCGATAGGTCCGCTAGCATCACGTGAAAAGGTATTCAAATATTTTTGAAATAATCCGGGGTGTTACAGAGAGAGAGAGAGAGAGAGAGAGAGAGAGCTATGGCTGAGGAAGAAGAAAGAGGGGCTGTTTTTCTTCTAATTTTTGTAAAAATGCAAGGCTTATATGTGTTATATACTCTCACAACTTAACACTTTCACCCCTAGACTTTCAAATGCATATTAAACACACCCAAATGCACTCTCCCACTATCACATTGACCTCCCTTAATCAAAATTCAATTCCTCACATTTACCCAACATCATTCTGAAAAATTTATGCAAATTTACGGGTCCTTACACATACTACGTACATAGTAAATAACATAAAGTGATTATGGCTCAATTGCAAACAAAGTGCGTGTGCCCATCTTCTAGAACTCTTCCTGTCGTGAAAAATAGTCCATTACGAAAGACTTGCAATTTGGGATAAAGTAAAAATTACTTTTATGCATACTTTTTAAAAATTTATTGACGACAAATTGCAAATCTCGATTAGATTTTTAATTTAGTGTTTGAGAAATTCTAAAAACTATGCACGGAAGTAATTTAGTTTTTTTATCCGAAAATTACACGATTTTTCGTGGTGAACTACCTTCGCAACATGGATGGAGTATATATTAAGGCAACTGACCATGGTATTATTGTTTTACAAATAGTACTCCTTTCTTTCCAATTTAATAGTCCATTTTCGACATACATGCCCCTTACAAAATTATTCCATTAAGGCAACTGACCATGGTAAATCTCACAATTTATCATGTTTTAAATATTTTAATTTTTTTGAATAATAAAACTAATTGAAATCTATCAAAAAAGATTCATATTACATGTATAAAATATTCCATTCCCGTTGTTCTTTTTTTTTTTTTTAAAATGTATAACATTAGAGGAATTCCAAAATCCAGATTTCTGTTTGCATAATTCAATTTTACTTCAGAGACAAATATATTCAGGGGGTGTTCCGCTAAGAATGTTTTTTAGAATAAACTGGTTTTCCACAGTTTTTTATGTGATGTATTGTGAGAGAATGATCACCTGTCTTAGTTTTCGAAAAAAACTGTTTTTTTAATTGTTAGTGGATAACACGCCCTCAATAACAACAAGAACTTCTGAATAAGAATTTTGATTCCCCTTACCAGCAAATTCTTGGGGCCACTGGGGGTAGAGGTTATGCCCGATCGTTATGTTCACTGTTCAGGACCCCAGAATTAGTAGAAGTAAGAACAAGCTGGTCCAGACATCCGTTTATCTAAAAAACGAAAATCAATAGGCTGGGTCAGATTCCAATAGTTCACTATCAGGATCGTGCAAGTAAGTTTCAGCAGGTCATAGCAGAAGAAGGAAAAGCGTGAAGAATAACATTCCTGCATAAAAACAGATAGGCAGGCAGGTGGGAGGTTAATTTGTTTTCCATCCAGATGAGAAGGAACAAGGCTACAAGATGAGATGCTAACCAGGGCCGGCCCTGGGGTAAGCCCCGCAAGCCTCCGGGCTTGGGCAACACTCCAGGCCGGGCCAACCAAAAAAATAAAAAAATTCGTAAGTTTGTAATAAATATTAAAAAGGTTTCTAGGTGTAACAAAAGGTGCACTGGTCTAGATGGTCCATTGATGGTGTTAGTGTACCGTGTGACTTGGGTTCGAATCCCTGCGGTTACTTTTTTACGCTAAATTTTGGGTTACTTTCTTGCATTAAAATTTGGCTTCCCTTTGACATCTTTCCCTTATTTTATTTTATCAACTTTCTCTATTCCATTTTTTTCCCTACAAGTCTAAAACCACACTCAAATATATAAATACTCCCATAAATTTATGAGACCATACAAATAGGTTAGTATGTACGAGCCACACATATTTATATATGTGTTTGTGTAAATGAGTGTACATTTTAAATGTGACTCTAAACTTTTTGTTTTTTGCTGCCAATGAATATTTAAAAAAATTACATTAGTCAATTATTTTGCAAGAAATTTTATATTTAATAAACACAACAATATTGTACAAGTGATATGTTTTTACATTTGAATAAAGATAATTATCCCAATGGTGGAAAATTGAAAACAAAATCGAGCGATGTAACACAATTTGTAAGTTTTTCACACTAATCATAGTTAAAATACGAGGATTGTTCCTTTAAAAAAAAAAAAAACTCTTACAAATATATCTTTCCCCGCTTATCTTTTATATCCTTTTAATATAATTTTTTTCGTAATTTTTTAGTAATTTTTTTTAAAAGAAAAAACTCTTCAAAGATAAAGATGTATCCAATATTAGAAGTTTGCTTGGGGCCTCTAAAATGACTTACGAATTTTGTAATTTTTTTACTTGTATGTTTTTTTGAATTTTTTATGACTTAATATTAAGTGGGTAACCAAGCTAAGAGTCGGGCTTGGGCAACTCAAACTTCGGGGCCGGCACTGATGCTAACACAAGCAACCGAACAAAGTAGGGAAATTTCAATCCACTGAAACACTAACCATAGGCAGCTAGTAAAAACCAAATATGAGAGGGAGGCTTGTTGAAAGTACCTTATATATATAGCATCAAAGACAGTGGCGTAGCCAGAAAATTGGGTCAGTGAGGGCACAATTCATAAACGCCAGTACTTTTGTTGTGAAAAAAAAATCTTTTCTTAAAGAATTTCTAACATGTCTTAATTTTCATTTGAAATGTGTCTCACTTGACTTACATTTTATGGACAGATGTGCCTCTTAGCCTATTTAGTTGTATTTCTTGGCTTCCAAGGGGGAGGTCTAGGGTTCGAGCCAGTGGGGGTCAGGGGTCCGTAAACATGTAATTTCGAGGTAAAAATTCAGTGAAATGAGACTTGTTTACAAGTAATAAGTTATTCAGTGGCTTTGGGGCGATGGTGATGCCCTAACTCTCTTCTCCGTCACGTAAAACTCATAGATTTAGTCTTAAGTCCCACTAAATATGCACACGAGAATTATATTATAACACCAAGTAATGACTCCCAAGAGCTCTAATTAATTTTTTGTAAGTATAAAAAAAAGGGAGAGTTGTTATAGGGTCCACTATAACTATTACATAAAGTCTAAGGTCCATTCTATTTTTTCCTAAGAGATTAAGTCCACACGCGCCATCAAAAGACAAAAAAACCCTTCTCCCAAACCCTCCTCTCTCTTCCATATAAACCCTTCCGTTTCACACTCCCACAAATCGCTCCTTTTTGCAACCGCCTCCAAAAACCCCATCTCCCACCTTACGTCCTCAACCAAACCAAACCCAGATGACCATTTTCTTGATTTCGACGAAGATGACCATCCTCGAGAGGAGTGCGGCGTTGTGGGAATCTACGGTGACCCTGAGGCCTCCCGCCTCGCCTACTTAGCCCTCCACGCCCTCCAACACCGCGGCCAAGAAGGCGCCGGAATCGGCGCCGTTAACAACAACATTCTCCACTCCATCACCGGCGTAGGCCTCGTCTCCGACGTCTTCAACGAGTCCAAACTCGACCAACTCCCCGGCGACTCCGCCATCGGCCACGTCCGTTATTCCACCGCCGGAGCCTCCATGCTCAAGAACGTCCAGCCCTTCGTCGCCGGATACCGCTTCGGCTCCGTCGGCGTCGCCCACAATGGCAACCTGGTAAATTACTATGCCCTCCGTGTCATGCTTGATGATAATGGGTCTATTTTCAATACTAGTTCTGATACGGAAGTGGTTTTACATCTCATGGCGATTTCAAAGGCTAGGCCTTTGTTTTTTAGAATAGTTGAGGCTTGTGAACAGCTTGAAGGGGCTTATTCTATGGTGTTTTTGACTGAGGATAAGTTGGTTGCGGTTTGTGATCCGCTGGGGTTTCGCCCATTAGTTATGGGTAGGAGGAGTAATGGGGCTGTGGTTTTTGCTTCTGAGACTTGTTGGTAAATGTGACATGTTGACTACTGAAGTAGTTAATATTGTCTTGTCCTTTTCTTGGGTAGGACAAGTGTGCACATCCCAAATACAAAAACAAATACTAGCCACATTGTCTGCTTTAAATTGGTTTTTTTTTTCTTTTCTCCTCCCAATGCTCTTGCTTATGCCTTTTCTTTTGTTTATTTATCTTTTGGACATGCAAGTTCACAGTTAAAAAGCAATCCTCATTAAAGATAGCCACATCTTTTGAGTATAGATAACCATATCTAATGCAAAAAAGTGAATTAGAGGTGTTATGGAAGTATGAGGTTTTATATTAAAAGCAGAGAGTTTGTGCTGCTACCTTATAGTGCTTGGGTGGTTGAGGACATGATCCCAAGTAAGTTTTTTAAACAAAAATATGCCCAGATAACCACATCTTATGAGTGCAGATAACCACCTCTTGCGAGTCAAGATAACCACATCTGATCCTAAGTAGGTTTTTTTAAAAAAGGACACAGTTCAGATAACCACATCTGCGCCGGTCAATTTTCCGGCGAAATCCAATTTTCCGGCAACTTTTCCGGCACCGGCAGAATTTTCCGGCGAACTTTCCGGCGAAATCCAATTTTCCAGCGGAATTCCGGCGAACTTTTCCGGCAGACTTTCCGGCGCTGGTGACTTTTCCGGCGAAGGTATATTATGTATTAAATTTAATGTAAGGGTACATTTGTCTAGTAAGAAAATAGAATGGACCTAAGAGCATTTAAAAAGTGATTTGGTGGACTAGAGGTGTTATGAAAACATTAGGTGGACTAGAGGGTTTATAAAAAGCTATAATGGACCCTATAACAATTCTTTATAAAAAAAACGATGTACCAATTTATATTTTTCTAAAAAATACCAAAAAAAAAAAATCCTCCTCAAAAATCCAGTGTGGGCACAGGCCCACACTGGTTTCCATGTGGCTTCGCCACTGATCAGAGACTCTCATCTGGATTCGGGGCCCCTATAGTGCTCCGAAGCGCTGTAGGGTTGTAGCCCCAAATCGTGGTCGTACAAAAGTGTTTTCAATGGTCTGGATTTGCAATTGCTTTTTTACCGCCGATAACAGCAAATCCAGACCATTGATTGCTAAGTTGGATGGCCATGATGGAGGCTGCATTCTACAAGCCTGTAGCGCTCCGGGGCGCTACATAGCCTCCGGACCTCGTTTGATTCGGGTACTATACACCTGGGATAGGATTAAACGCGTCCAATCCCACCTTATCCCTTTGGTTCCCACAAAAGCAGCTAGGATTAGTAATCCCGGTATAGAAATTATCTTATATGGTAGGTACTATGTAATCCCATGGGGGGGGGGGGGACTAATTAGTCCGGGATAAAAACACACGGAAGTTACCCAGACGACTTCTCCTCTTTCAATCTCAGATTCTTCTTCTTCCCACGTGGGTTTGGTTTTATTTGAAGAAATTACCCCATACGACTTCTTCTTCAAAACCGATCGACCCTTTCTCTCGTTTTCTCTCTCTCTTCGTCTTCTCCATAAACCCACTCGGATTCTTCCATTTTTGCTCAAAGGAGTTTTAGATCTACACTCCTCCGGTGAGTTTCGAACCAATTTCATCACACCTACTCACATCCATGGCGGATCCGACTCCTACTGAGCCATCCATGGCCTCAACGAGTACAGAAAATGATGAGGGGAGGATGGAGGATGTACTCTGTTTTTTTGTTTGTTTGGTTTTGCTGGGTTTGTATAAAAAAATGAGCACAGAAAAAGTTATTGGGTGTTGTTGGGTTTGTATCAAAAATAAAATTGTATATTGGTTTGTAGCAAAAATCAAACAAGTTATTTGGTTTTGATGTACTCTCGAGCAGCTCCATGTAATCTGATTTTCTTTTTCTTTTTGTTGGGTAGTCCTGAAATTAATCCTGAAATATAGTTTAGGGAACCAAATATGGTATTGGCGGAAACGTGGGATATCCCGATGTTAATCCTGCCTGAATCAAATAAGGAATTGTGTGAGATTCAGCAATAAATTAGTCCCAGGACAAATAATCCTGGACTCTCAATCCCAGGACTATTAATCCCACCTATTTTAGTCCGCGAATCAAACGAGGCCTCATATTATAGTCCCGGCCAATCAGCTTAACCATGGCCACCTTTTTAAACAGTTTGATGTTACACCCTGCTTTGCCCTGGCTACTTTATTCCTCCTCTTGTGGTTCGCTAATGCCTTGGCAGAAGCTCTGAAGGATACAAGACATACATCATCTGATTCATCCACATGGACCGTTCACACATACCGGCAACATTAATTCTCAACCCATGAGTCATAGCACCGATCTACACTAAAATCATTGTCCTCATTCCACCAAGATCAATTCCTCCATTCGTATGACAATGCAAATGATGGCTTCAGCATCAGGCTCACGCCCTCTCATCTATCTGCAATCGAGAAGCACCCAGCTAACCGTGCAACACAATAAGATGGCTCGAATGAGGATGTCAACCAGAAATAACTACGATTGGGCTTGATACTATGTGGTTATCCTGATCAATCCATTTGAGACAACCATATCTAGAAGTTTTTGCTCATCCGAGGCATCCTGTTGTATTGCACGGTGAGCCGGGTGCTTCTCGATTGCAGATAGATGAGAAGGTGTGAGCCTGATGCTGAAGCCATCATTTGCGTTGTCATACGAATAGAGCAATTGATCTGGGTGGAATGAGGACAATGATTTTAGTGTAGATCGGTGCCTCCACCTCCTGCTTCCCTCCACACTTTTAAGCAGCTAGGTTTCCTTTGGGGCCTCTCCTTCGTTGGTGTTGGTGTTTGTCTAGGATGTCGAAAATCTGGATACACCTCTTGAATGGGGACTTCGACGCGAGAGCCATGGTCGGGCAGGGCCGGCCCTGGGGTAAGCCCCGCAAGCCTCCAGGCTTGGGCAACACCCTAGGCCGGGGCAAGCAAAAAAATAAAAAATTTCGAAAGTTTGTAATAAATATTAAAAAGGTTTCCAGGTGTAACAAAAGGTGCACTGGTCTAGATGGTCCATTGATGGTGTTAGTGTACCGTGTGACCTGGGTTCGAATCCCTGCGGTTACTTTTTTACACTAAATTTTGGGTTACTTTCTTGCATTAAAATTTGGCTTCCCTTTGACATCTTTCCCTTATTTTATTTTATCAACTTTCTCTATTCCATTTTTTTCCCTACAAGTCTAAAACCACACTCAAATATATAAATACTCCCATAAATTTATGAGACCATACAAATAGGTTAGTATGTACGAGCCACACATATTTATATATGTGTTTGTGTAAATGAGTGTACATTTTAAATGTGACTCTAAACTTTTTGTTTTTTGCTGCCAATGAATATTTAAAAAAATTACATTAGTCAATTATTTTGCAAGAAATTTTATATTTAATAAACACAACAATATTGTACAAGTGATATGTTTTTACATTTGAATAAAGATAATTATCCCAATGGTGGAAAATTGAAAACAAAATCGAGCGATGTAACACAATTTGTAAGTTTTTCACACTAATCATAGTTAAAATACGAGGATTGTTCCTTAAAAAAAAAAAAAAAACTCTTACAAATATATCTTTCCCCGCTTATCTTTTATATCCTTTTAATATAATTTTTTTCGTAATTTTTTAGTAATTTTTTTTAAAAGAAAAAACTCTTCAAAGATAAAGATGTATCCAATATTAGAAGTTTGCTTGGGGCCTCTAAAATGACTTACGAATTTTGTAATTTTTTTACTTGTATGTTTTTTTGAATTTTTTATGACTTAATATTAAGTGGGTAACCAAGCTAAGAGTCGGGCTTGGGCAACCCAAACTTCGGGGCCGGCACTGTGGTCGGGTGGTGGTGGGTGGTGATTGGGCTATATGGTACCTTCTTAGATATACCTTTCGAGGCCAAGTGTATGGGCCGACAAGAGGTACATGGTCAGGTGGGTCAAGTCGTTACAGGTATTCGAATGCCGTCATACGATAAACGACGTTGCAATCCCAATTGTCCTAATTACCCTTCTCCTTTCCCCCTGTTTCCACCTTTTTTTTTCTCTCTCTTTAGGCTACTTATTTCATTTGTATTCCTCATCGAAAGTACTCCATGATTATTAAGTATTGAAGTTCACTATGAGACCTTCTTGGGTAATTTTCACTTTTCAGTTTGGAGGTACAAGCCGTGGAGCCCAAGTGTGGACCCTGATTATCAATTTCGAGAAATGATTGCAATCATGTAAGTAATTTAGAGATAATGTAAGTATAATTCAGAAGACTAAGAATGATATCATTGAAAGATAGCTGTGGATCCTTTTTTTTTTTTTTTTTTTGGGGGGGGGGGGGGGGGGGGGGGGGGGGTGGAAGAAGATATTCCAGTCTCCCCTTTATTTTCGGCTTATCTTCTCCAATCTGTGATGAATTATCCTCAATTCTTACTCTTTTTATTTTGTACGATCCCAAATATAATTTGTGTAGACTCCGTTGACCGGGAA
Source organism: Vaccinium darrowii (assembly GCA_020921065.1). Taxonomy (NCBI): domain Eukaryota; kingdom Viridiplantae; phylum Streptophyta; class Magnoliopsida; order Ericales; family Ericaceae; genus Vaccinium; species Vaccinium darrowii. The sequence goes on from CM037157.1 coordinate 7,452,144, forward strand.
TTAGTCCTCTAGTGACCGGCATCGTGAATTTCGGTGACTATAATTGAGTTGCCGGTAACATCAAGTAAAGTAAACTATTGTTCCTTGCCATCTATAGATGACGAGGACAACGTCGGCATTGACTGCGTGATGGCGGCAAGTCGACAACAAATGGAGATGGTGGTGTGAAATAAAGAGTTATTTTTTTCATTTTTTTTATTTTTCAATTCTTATTTTGTTTAGATCTATGCGTGATTCATCGCATAGCTTGTATCCTATTTCTATCAATATAAATTACTATATAATTGCATCTACTGAGTTCCCAAAAATAAAAATATAAAAAGTACTCTTCTACGGAGAGTTTACCAAAAAAAAAAGTTAAAAGCTTAGCAAATTAAAATAAATTTGCCCTCCCAAAATGATAAACCTGGTGATGTTTGGGCTGTCATCACGAAGCTAAGAAGTTATACTATTCAAAAAAATTAATTTCAAATCCAAATGCTCATAAATTTTTAAAAAAGAATAAGAAGGTTATACAAAAATTAAGTACTCCCTCCGTCCTTCTTTAAATGTGTTGCTTCGTAAATCTAATTTATTAAAGAAACATTATCTTGCGAGAAAAACTTCTGTGAAAAAGTTTTTCTCCGTCATTACACCTTTTACATCAACTTTTACACTTTACACTTCTCATATCAACTTTTAACTTCACTTTCCAAAGTTATCCTCCATTTTTATTCAATAACTCTTTACCCATTAACTTGTCAAAAGGGGAAGATAATAATTGTACAAACTTTTGCCCATTAATTTTTCAAAACACACACTTATTAAGAAACAGCTCAAAATGAAATAATCTAGACGGAGGGAGTAGTCCTATTTGAATTTTTGGAAAGTTCTTCAAAAGTGAATAACCTGTTTTAAACTAAAGTAGGTACACTCATGTCAGAATGTCACAATATATGCTCAAGTCACATTTTGAGGTTTTAATTCCCACTGGGTGAATTGGTTGAAACTTAATTCTCACTAGGTTAAGTTTTTTTTTTTTTTTTGGAACTGAAACAACCGCGAACATTCTTCTTGAAAACACAAATCTAGACATATTGGGTTTAGACACTCTTGTTTTAGGCACCATGGGTAGGGTATAGTATTTTGGGGTCAAGCACTTTGGGTTAAGGGTATAGTATTTTGGGGTTAGGATTTAGACACTTTGAGTTTACACTCTTTGAAAAAAAAAACCAAACTGGACCCGGTGGGATATGTTTGCTTCATATTCACAATAAAGCAATAAAATACACCTCCGGACACAACCGTATTCAAAGTCGTTCGATGCACGTAAGTCTGCTCAGAGTCTCAGACGGCTCCAAACACAATTTAATTGTGTCCGGTATTGTATTCAGAAATTGTGTTATTAGACTTTTTGTTCACGATATTAGCGATCTCACATGAACACTTGATGAGGCTCACACTAGTCGTACGTATGAAGTACATCCTTCTTTAAAACTTCACAATTTGTTGGTGACTACACTCTTCCCTCCCCCTCTCCTCTCATCCTCTCCTTTTACCCTCTCCTCTCACCCTTTCTACGGTCGTCTTTCTTCCGTCCGTTGCGGGTCGTCTCTGGGACACCCGCCGCCGTTCGCTCTACGTTGAGAGGGCTGGGATCTGATCCAGATCTTTGGCCACGGTTCTGTGGCTTGCGGAGGACCTGGGTTTCGTGGCGACTATCCTTTGCGAAAGGCGAGGCGATGAAAGAGCTTGAGGCGCGGCGGTGATGGAGGTTGAATCTCTGATTTGGGGAGGTTTATCAGTTGTTTTGTTTCTTTTTTGTTTTTCTGTATCTTCCCCTACGCGGGATCTGCTCCGGTATGAGTGTCTCCGTTCTGTGGAGCTCCTCTCTGTACCATTTAATCATCTGTACTCAGTGTGAACCATCCAAATCACATGGATAACCCGTTTAATCCGTTGTGGGTTTGTCCCAACGGTGGGCTCCGATTTGGTTTTGTAGCCCTTTAGGGCATTTCTGGGTAATGGAATTCTGGTTCAAAAAAAAAGAAAATAAAGGAAGAGGAAGTAGCCGAAGGCCATCACTTCTGTTTTGCAAAACTTTAAGTAAAGCGACGCCTTGATACTTATGACCCAACAAACCGCGGGGCGCGGGCTAAAATCTCTGCGTTTGCATTTAGTATCTGATTTGGATCTGCACACAATGAAAAGCCCAAATACAGGGATTTGGGGTGCACAACAGGTGTTACGCACATCCGGGTCATCCGTTGCTTGAATGGACGACCCAAATTTGATACCACCAGAGGTGCACAACAGCAAACCCAAGTCCCAAATACAAACCAAAAATGAACCCTACAACACCTACGATTTGTATCAAAAACACTAAAAACATCAATTGTTATTGATACCATCGATGTCCAATCCTGACAATTTTTTATTTTTTTTTATTGAATGCTCTTCTCAACAAGCCCTATGACACATGCGGTTCAAATCAATGGATTACTAATAACACAATTGTACAACTTTTATTGAAAATTCTCTTGAATAACAAGGTCCTAAATTCTAAATGAAAATCGAACGTATTATATCAATTACATACAAATATTCGATGGGCCTAATTTTTTGCAAGACCACATGAATAATTATTTTAAAATTATTTAACGATTTCGATCGTTTGTATGGAACCAAGTGATGAGCCCCACTAAACCACATTTGACATAGCCCTTGGCTTGCCCCAAAACTGTGCCGTTAAGGGATGCCCTGCACCCTGCAGCGCATCTGTTGCACTGCAGGCTCCCCGGTCATATTCATTGTTAGTATCTAGGGATACAGTACACTAAGAAGCCAACCCCACAATTTAATTGAGGTCCAAATTCAAGGACATGCCCCACTAGATGTCCCAATCACTCTCAATAGAGCGATTGGGACCAAAAAGGGTTGAAAGAGGAAAAAGAAGATTTCCATCCCCAACCTTTCTATTCATCTACTGAGACAAAATTTGGCATCAATATGATTTTGGGAGGGGTCTACAGATTCCCAACTTTTGTCTAGTATAGAGCGTTGAGTACAACATACCCAGCTGTCAAAGTTTCTCTCAAGTCACTGCCAAAGGTCCCTCTCTGTCCCTCATTTTTCTCCTCATACAAAAAAGCATGTGAAATGAAGGTGTAGGGACCCATATCCTTCCACTCTAACCCCACCTATCTAAGCACAATAATTTCTCATAGTCTGTCGTACCCTTAAATCAAGGGAATTTGAACTGAAACATTCAACACCAACGCACTGGGACCAGTTTTGAAATTCCTCAAAATCTGTTAACTAAACCATGGCGTACATAGGTAATTGATTTTGGCACTCCACTTTTTGTTAATCACACTCTAATTTTTGTCTTCTAGTGTTCAAAACACAAATAGTGGAGTGTGGCTATCAATATTTGGAGTGCCAAAACCATAATTTGGAGTGCCAAAATCATTGCTCCATACTTATCATAGGGTTCTACTACCAAATTCCTTTCTACAAAATCAGACTCTGTTAAGAAACAGATGGGTGATTAGAAAAAAATCCCTCTCAGGTCCATAAGAATAAAACCAAGAAGATTAGCTTAAGAAACAACCCAAAGATTTCAGGAAATATCAAGAAAGCCCAGAATTATTCATGGTAAAACAGTGATACTCTATTGGCATTAGGACAATAAATGGTTCAATATGATAAAATGAACTAGAGTCCAATCCTTAACCGCGTGCATTGAAAACGTACTTGCGATTTCAAACAATCACTCTTGTCAATTAGGAAAATAAAAAACTGATTTGCACACAAATCTGAAAAATCACGGATGGTATCCAACTAAATCAGTGGTATCCAACTGAATCATTGCTAAAAAGGCTAAGAATACATCTACAACAATAATTAATACAACTCGTATATACATGTGAAATGAAATAACAGGCCAACACTGAATGTAAAGGGACTCACCAACGCGTGTTAATTCTATGCAAACGCGGGCTTGATGAGGTCACTGCTCTTCTTCGGGTTCTTGCTTTCTCCATAACGACTTGTAGGCTTGGGCAGAACTCTCATACCCACTACTGTCTCCTGATTCAATCACGCCTTTTTCCATCAACCTCTCCTTTATACTGCCACGGTGCAAGCGACCATGTTCTCGTCCAGCTCTTCGTTCCTGAACGACATGTTTCAAAATATAGTAACGAGACGATATAAAGAAACGAAAAACAAGATAATAGATCATCTTACAAGAAAGTGAGAAACATGAAGCAAGGAGTTCAAATACAAGGGATGTGACTTTCATGTTACACCCAACATTGGAATCAGGTGTTTGCATTGACAACTTTGTAACATAATGGTCACCAAAGAAAGTTGCAGCCCAAACAAAGGACACAGTAGTATTGGCGATTAAACCTGTGTTAATTTGTGTTAGAATTTCTGACCTTCGGGGTCTTCAGGTGTCTTTGGGTTTTATCGTAGATCCGGGTGTTTTAGACCCATAGGGTGTGCGGGCTTGCCTGCTTGGCTTCATTGATTGGCTTCTTACCAATCTTTGGATTGGGTCTCGGGTTAGACTTTTTGTTTAGTACATGCTCCTATTAGTCTTGTAACAATTTCAAGATTAATGAAATTTTCTTTTGCCTTTTCAAAAAAAAATTTGTGTCACGGTGATCTTGTTTAATTGTAAAGCTCAAGTTTATAAGGAAAGTTATGACAATATGCTAGTGTAAGGTCACGGCATTCAATGGGAACGGAAAAAGGAACATAGTAGAGAAATGCTTCATCATATTACGTCAACTAGATCACTTTTTGCCAGAAACCTACAAAAATACTATTTCATGGAACAGCAGAGGAATTAAACACCCGTAGGACTTACATCTCTGAAGGGAAAATCATCAGCTTCAAGCATGTGTATTACATGACCAATCTTTGGCCTCTTCTGAGCATTTGGGTCTACACAACGTAGAGCCACTAAAAGGGCACGCTTCAATGTCCTTGAAGATGGCTTCTCAGGTATTTTTGGATCCAAAACTCCTTCTGAATTCCTGCTGGAAACCATTGCTTTCAGCCACTCAACTAGGTTCACCTGAAAGCTACACACATCAGAATCAACAAAGAAAAGAAATAGTACAAAAATTGAGGAAAAGGTGGGGGGAAAGTTATGTTTGTTGTTGAAGTGGTTTCAAAAACACAAACCTCCCCCGGAGGACGGCTATAATCTACAGGAGTCCTCCCAGAAATTATCTCCATAAGAAGTATCCCAAAACCATAAACGTCACTTCTCTCATTCAACATGCCAGTACTAGCATACTCTGGAGCAACATAACTACAAAACAGAACCAGTTGCCCATCAATTCAGCTTGGTCAAGTTTTGGATACCAGTTACCAAAATGTAATATACGAAAGTGGTTTAACAGACCCAAATGTTCCCATAACTCGAGTTGTCACGTAATTCCTCTCCGACCCCAAGAGCTTGGCTAAGCCAAAGTCTGACACTTTTGCATTCCACTGCTTATCAAGCAAAATGTTGCTTGACTTGATATCCCGGTGAACAACCTTGGGTTCAAGCCCCTCATGGAGATAAGTCAACCTGAAATCATAATTATGGTCCATTATGAAATAAAATAGGACAACAATCCAACAAAACAAAACTATTTGATCAGAAATTTTATGTACCCTTTTGCCGTTCCAAGTACAATGTTCATACGAATATCCCACGTAAGAGGGCTGCATGGCCCTACATCTCCGTGTAGCCACTGTTCCAAATTTCCATTGTCTACATACTCATAAACAAGCATCCTAAACAACCCAAACAATTGTATTAGTCCCCCATGCCACTATTTAAGACAATTATACAGTCTTACGAGTCTTGGTTGAAATTTTTTCCTGCAACTGTAGTGTCAAGATTCTACTCTAAACATAAAAAGAAACATATGTTTACAACAGATGAAGTACCTATGAGCACCTTCTGCGCAGTAACCCAGCAACCTCACCAAGTTCTTATGTCGAACACGCCCAATTACTTCAACTTCAACTTTAAACTCCTTCTCAGCTTGTCCCCTGCAAGAAATTCCATGCAAAATGATCCTCCACCACCATATTTGTCACTACTAACACTATGCATATAAGACACATAGAATTATTAGTGGTTCTTGACTCCAGCTGAAATTTGAGTTAAATAAAACCTCCCAGAACACTCTGTACTCCTTCACTGTAAAAAGAATTTTAACCATTTTCTATTCAAATTTCTCTAGACTGTTTTGTTGCTTTTAGATTTACTACTGTACCATTAAATGAAACTTTTACTCAAACTTATGCTTATATGTGAGTTTGTAACCTCTTCATATCAAATGAAACTTTCCCACATTCCCATTCTTATTCAAAAGTAAGTAAAAATTCGAGTGAAGGGATGGAGATGGCCTTAATTTCTTCAAAAACTAAGATTAGTCGTAATTGCACTGTAAATGTGACTACTTCTTACCATAACTCGCACCCTTCCCTATGGACCGACTAATACGTGGTCGTAAATGTGACCGCTTAAAAACACAACCTAGCAACATCTAGACATACACAAAGCATTGAAAAGACAATGAGGTTAAAATTTAATAAAACTCAAAACTGCACCTGTTATTGAGCAAATTCTTGACAGCAACACGAGTATTGTCTCTCAACACCCCACTGTAAACAATCCCATACCCACCTTCCCCAATCACATTCTCATCAGCAAACCCATTTGTGGACTCCTCAAGCTCTCTAAGCGTGTACCTGATACCATGTTAGCAAGGTAAATTATCAAGAACCTAGCTTTCATTAAAATATCAAAACATAGTCCTTACATGTCTTTATCTTTACATAATAAGTTATAAAACCACATGACCAAGAAACCTAAACGAACTAAACTTGCATAACAAAAGAAACCTAGGCTAACTAGTTCACATGAATAATAACCCCGTATACTCATGAAACATGACAATAATCCTATTATAAACTAGGGTAGCATGCAAGTGGTGGTTAGTTCATACAGTAGAGCTCTTGCATACCCACACTGCATCCCGGGATTGAGTCCTATTAGAATGACGAATGAAAAAGAAAAAAAAAAAAAAAAAAACCTAGGGTAGCATAATGCATCCCTCATAAAATGCTACCCGTAACAATGCCCTGCTGACAGGCATTTGGCCTAACGACATCAGGAGTGCACTTTGATGCCGAGAAATGAGTTCAAGAGTTCAAGTTATAATCTAATTATGCTAAAAACACTAAATTTAGCTGATAATATGGACAATACCAATGGCCCCAACCCAAATGCGACACCTCTGGCACACTTATCCCCATCTGCTCACCACCGCCTCCACCTCGGTCCGGGTAGGAAATCCGGTGACCCTTCCCAATCTCGATATGAATCCTCCGGTGCCCAATTAAGGTGTCATCTTCCGACGGTTCGGGTTCGGGCAACGGGTCGGGAACCGGAGCGGGTTTGGGGTTATCTGCGAAGTGGGTTCGAGTTGGGTTTTCGATTTTAATCTCCTGGATCTCTTTGGAGACTTTTGGGATGGTGGGTTTTCTGTGTTGAGAGGCGGAATTAGTGGTTTTTCGGCTGTTGTTGCGTCTGGAGGTGAAATAAAGGGAGATTAGGAAGAGGACGAGGACAATTGCGGCGCCGAAGCATATGCCGAGGACGACCCACAAGCGGAGGCCGAAGATTGAGGTTCGCTGGGAGAGGTGGTCGTTTAGAGATGTAGACTTGTTGCCATTAGACATCTCTGTTTAGTCTCTCTCTCTCTCTCTCTCTCTCTGCCTGCTGGTGTGAAGCAGAGAAGAAACAGAGAGAGAACAGTAGGATAGTACTACAGTGGAATGTTAGTGGAAGGAAGAAAAACTTGGAAGCAAACGGGTGGGGAGTGTGTGTAGGGTCTAGAGGGTCTAGCTGTAATGATGGGACGGGTCGAACAAGAGGAACCCACTCCCACTGCTGTGATTCTTTATTGGATTTTTTAGAGCAAAAACAGCATTTGGGTAAATTTTTGGCCAAAAAATCTGGTGTACAGTATATATATACTCCAATAATACTACCCATTTTACCTTATCTCTTATTAAAATAATGTTTTTTTCTTTTTTAAAATATCACAATAGATACAACCAACATTGTATATATCATCTTCCCCAACATTCACCGTCGATGTCATTCGTCATTACCTCGTCGAGGATCGCAAGACCAGCACTGTCATTCGTCGCCTCCATACCCATCGCTTCTAGTAGGGGAAGAGAGGGATAGAGAGAGACAGAAAGAGAGAAAACAACAAATAAAAAAAATGGCTGGCTGGTGAACAGTATCAAGGTATATTTACCTAGGTATTTCCTCTGTCCCTATTTATTTGTCCCTTTTGAAAATTCGTGCACTTTTCAATTGGTTATATCTCGTAATTTACGTGGTTTTACGTGATTTTAAAAACATTGTCTTATAGATTTTATCGAGATTTATCAAACAAAATCCATATTAAATATAAAATTCATTACCGATTTAAAGTTATAACTAATTTTTTATCCTGTTAGAATTGAACGATGGACCAAAATTTTGGAACGGAGGGAGTATTGTTCAAATATGGATGAGGAACAGTGTTTTACCCTAGCTGCTGGAGCATCCTTTTTTTCTTCCTCTTCTCCATTTTGCCCAAAAATGAGTTTTGCCTTAGCCGCTGCCCGATGCTTTGATACTCCCCTGTTTTCCTCCATCAGCACAATGAAAATTTTTATTAAAACGAGCACTTAGAAAATTAAGATTTTGGAGAAAAAAATTAACAGTATTTTGCAAGCTCAGGAAGGGGGTACGATTCTTTATTGTCATTACATTTGTCTGTTTAAGCATGTAATTATCTATTACTTCTACCATTAAAAGCTCGATTCTGCTGCAATTAGTCTTCATTCTTTTGAATTTTTAATTTTTCGTGTTTTGATTTTTTTTTTTTTTTCTGAATTTTGTTACGTTCGCAATACATTTCTGGATTAATTATCCGTTTCGACGAGAGGAGTTAAAAGTAAAAAATTAAGACCAAAAACAAAACAAAAAAATTACTAAAGACGAAAAAAAATACCAAACGGCTGTCTTTTTGTCTAAAGTATATATGAACTTTTTTTAACTTTGGTCTTTACTTTTATACTTTTATGACACCTCGTTTATACAAATGATCAATTCAAAAAATTACAGTGAAAAACTACACAAGAAATTACGAAAGACGAAGAGAATCATTTAAACAAACAGACAATAAAAATAAAAAGAGACAATAAAATGGAGCTATTCATTGGACAATTGCTTAGACTGGATTAATGTTGTGCTGTTTTTACAGCTAACATTCCGAAACTTTAATCACCGGAGTTAACTGGTGGAAAGCATTTCCCTTAAAAGGAATTTGTAGATATGGTTGAATGATGGTTTTTGGATTTTGTTGGTTGGACCAGTTGGGTTTGGTGCCACTGGTGGCATCCAAGGAACCCAATTTTTTATTCTCCAATTGGTTTATTTGTTTTTATACTGTATTTTGTAAAGAGAAGGAAGAATGGTGAAGGGAGCATCCCGTGATGATAGTGATATGACTTAAATAATGCATCGTTATGTACTAGTCTGTCCGATAAAATTGGAACGATACGGAAAGTATATACTTCTACTATCCAAAATGGTTTTCAGAATGTACCCAGATTCACTTGAATTTGGCCTGTTAAATTTTAAATTGTGGGTATATTTTCTTGATATGTAGAAGTGCTCATACTCCTACTAGTCTTTTTGTTCATAAAAATGCTCCAAACCATTCATTTTGTAGATTAATTCGTCGAGTATGTCATGTACATTAAAATATTAGCTTGATCGAATATTGATAGGTACATGAACAAAACATATTTGTTTAAGGGAAAATGAGATGACAAAAATAATTTGAAACTTAAATTGCCATTTTTTTCTCCTCATACAAATCTGTATTGTCCAAAATAGACGGAGAATATCACAATGAGAAAGGGAAAAAAAAAAGTAGTAAAACTCATAATAATAAGCTAAAGTATATAAAAGATTTTAAAAGAAGGTAAGTATTTCGTTATGAGAGGGCTACCAATTCCAGCCACTACAAAATAAGAGTAGTACAATAGAAGAAATCAACGCAGATACTTTTGTGTACTCATTGTTATTCACCCTTTATTCCTATTTGTTTCGAAGGGAGAAATACTAGTAACACAAAAAACTTGCTAAAAATAATAGTAGAAGATGGTGGTAAAATTATTTCTTTATCTTAAAAGGACAGGTATTAGAAATTTTAAAGAACATTGGGCCGCGAAGTGGCGGACGGATTTGGGTTCCTATAGTGCCTTGTGGCACGGCAGCCCTGTAGTTAGTTGGTCTTTTAAAAGAAGGTCTGGAAGGTCGAGTACTCGCCTTTTAGGCCCTAGAAAACTCTTTGCTGACTAGTTGCCCAATTAGGCGTCGAATACTCAGCCCTGGAAGCTAGAAGGTGCTCGGCCTCCCTGAGAGCACCTAGCAAGTTTTAGAATCTTGCTTGTATTGCCCCCAACCCGACCGTCCATTTAGAGCAGAACAGCTCGGATTTAATCCTAGCTCACAAAAATATGAACATTCATTGCTTGAATTAAATTTGAGCCGTTGCATTATCGAAATGAACAGCTGAATCTGGGTCTTTGTAGTGTCTTGGGCTTTACAAGGACCCTGGGTCCATGGCGAACACATGATTTGTGCTTAGCGGGGACCCGAATCACACATATTTTTACATTTTATAGTCTATGATATAAATATTGCTATTTACTAGTTCTGAGAAGAAGACAAGATTGTGTATATATACATAATCACATATAATTTTATAAAAACGACCGAAAAATGGTCATAACTTGAAATTTCAAGGGAGAGTTTTTCATGCATGTATAGAAACTTACCAAAAAAATTTCACTCAAGAGACTTGTAAGGGCTAATCCTATATAATTTTTTCAAATTAACTTAAAAATATAGTATAATTAGTGAGATAAATGAAAAGTGTATAGAGACCTGAGACTACTCTTGCACACTCTCCATCCGCCCCTGGTGCCGCCCAGCGGCAAACCTACACTAACTTTAAAGTTTTTTCTCAAGAACTTACTCGAACTCTAAACACAAATTTGAAGAGGTACTAGCGTAGTCATTTGGGATTCTTCAATACATATTTTTGGCCAACAAATGGGTGTCTTTCTATTGTTGCCTTTTAAGATGCTAAAGATTGATTTTAGTTCAGGCCATAAAGCCTGTAACTATCAACTACATTACATGTATGTGAATGCAACTTCTATAATCACCACTAATCTAACAATCTGCTCACTTCTGGAAGGATTTGTTACGTCACTTTTTTGTTTTTATGTTTTGACTTTTTCCCCCTCTTTTGCCAACTAACCGTTTTGCTACCGAATTTTTCAAAAGCCTAAAACGAAAAGTAAAGACAAGGAGAAAATTTTGGATGCAAATAGGGTACAATTCACGTGGTACCCTTGCACCATAATCTGGAGCGTCCAATCAACGCTGTGAACAATTTGGATTAAGAAGAGAGAAAAGCAAGAGAGAGAGAGTGTGTGTGCTCAGATCTCAGCCGTCGGTTTCATTGATTGGACGGTCTGGATGTGGTGCAAGGGTATCACGTGCTACCCTAGTTGCATCTAAAATTTTCTCAAAGATATGATACATTTTTATTAGACTATTATAAAAGGTATCAAAGTAGGAGGTACCTCAAAAATTCGTTAATTTTAGGATGCATAAAGCGGCTGCACCTCGAACATTATTTTTAGGGCCGGATCCCAGTTCCATGTCTAACTTCAACATGGCTGCATCAGTTAATTTTGGGCCTCAGTTAACTTATCCAATCACATGTTAACTTTTTGGGCCATTCAAAATCAAATTTCATTCAACGATTTGAGTCATTCAACCATTCATCTTGTAGACCTCGTGTTAGTCATCTACGTAAAAAAATCAAATCGATCCAATATCATAAAGCCATGGCCGAATTATATTTTATCTAGAGAAAAAAATAACAATTAAAGTCTAGATGTTTAGTACTCCATTTCTCTTGTGAGTTGTGACAAATATGGTCTTTTCCGTGTCCAATCGTCCTAAATTTTGCATGGACAATTAACACATCGAGATCAACAAAATAAACTGCACATGCTGCCAAATATAACCGGTCATTATTTTGTGGACCACACGATGCATGAGGAGCCCCTTCTCATAAGTATACATCTACTTTTCCATCTACTATCACGACGGAACTAAGGAATTTATATTGGCAAGAGAGTGCCAAATATTAAATCAGAAGCGTTAGCGTTTTGATCTACTTCAGATTTTGTTAAATATGGTTGCACATTCTGTTGTCTTATAACATACTCCTACATTCATACAAACTAGCATGTCAATGAAGGATTTTACATGAGAAGAAGAATAACGTTAGCCTATTTTACATGTATCCTTCATGATGTATAAAGTATTCGTACCAGACACTTAGATACTAGGAGTCTACGATAAGGATATGAGATCCGTATCAAATATGTTGTAATTGGACGATAATACACGTACATTTTTCAACTCAAAGTTTCGTGCTCTGCAAAAAATGACATCTTTTTTTTTTTTTTTTTTTTTTCAGAGGCCAAGTATGCACATAAGTACTTTTAACCTGAATGAAAAGGTCTAATACAACTAGTTAAATATCCCCGCACCCCAAAAAACATAAAACATATACTAGTATTATTTTAAATATTCTAACGTGTCTCCTATCCTCGAAATAAAATTAGATGAATCCTTTATAGTTAGACTCATAAGTGCATCCGACATTGGTACCTTAAGTATGTACAAAGACCAGGGCATCATTTATTGCATCAACTTATATAGTTGGTTCCAGTATTTCGTGGGCCACATGGACACCAATCGCTACCGAACCTGTAGGGGATGCCACAACATTGGGCATGTGAAATTAAATTGAGTTCAAAAAAGAAATTAAATTGAGTTCTAGAGCACCGAATTTTGTGACCCAAAAAAGAGAAGAAACGCAATCAAAATGGATCAAGAACATTGAAACTTCATCTAGGATGATAAGCGTCAGAATAACTGGGACATTTTTTGTATGTAAGCGAAAGGTTTTTCAACAAGTTATAGATCCACAAGCCTTCCAACACTAGTTTCCAGAATTCACATAAATAAACTACAATGAATTGGATGCCACAAAAGTCAAGACAATTTGCAGCTTATGTGATGTTTCAAAGCAAGGAACAGTCAAATTTGGTTGCCATTTTCATATTTACTGAATACCGACCCTTTAAGTACACTATCATCTTGGTTAAGAAGACACACCAGATGATGAGTTTTTCACGGAGCAACTCATGTCTAATTGCAGTTGTGATAACCCATCTTCGCGGCAAAGTTCCTACATAGGATGATAAAATGGAGTTACTTCAAAATTCAGGATTAATTCGTTCAAAACTTTGAATTTTTACCTTTGAAGAGTGATGAAAGAGTCCATAGTGGTTCTGCATTGATGGTTCCAATCCAAATGAGGTTTCTGAATTGTTGATGTTTGTCATTGGGGCCTGATTTGGAAAATCAAATGCAGCATGCACTGAAATCTCATGGTTTCTGGCAAATGTACCTTGTCCTCTGTTTGAATTCAGCACCTCATTTCCCTCATCGAAGCTTATTATAGGCTGGGGCACTAGTGTGGGATCCAGAGACTCCGGAAAGCAAATTGGATGCAAACTTAGTCCATTTCTCATAGATAGCATCTGCGAAACCAACCACAATAAAGAAGTATGAGAGAAATTGACCAGTTTGGTTCTCATTTCAGAAAATTTATCTCCAAAAGTTCTCACTATTTCGTGATCAGTGTTTTTTTTTTTTTTTGTCTTTAGTAATTTTTTTATCAAGTCTATTTATTTTTTACTTTTTGGATGCATATTGCGTACTTCTATTCAAAAAGTAAAAAAGTTTATTAAAATGTTAAAAACATTGACTAAAGACGAAAAAATTACACAACCCTATACAGTTTAACAAATGGCTAACCAATCCACAGACCCATTGCTCCAAAAGAGTAGGGGGTCAAGGGTCAAGCAGGCTAGCCCACCTACACATGAACAAATCTTGGATTCTGCAACCTGTGGTTAATTTTATATGATAAAATGCAAATAGTAATATCAGTGTAATGTTTTGACTTCCATAACTAGGATCTTACCCTAGTTCACATTCTTTCTCTATTGATAAGTGAAGTTCATAGTTCATTTATTAACAGTTAAATAAATCAACAGATCAAGAGACAATGTGTGGGCTTCAATTCAACTACTACAAGGGATAATTAAGCAGTTTTGACTATTGAAGAGATAATTTCTAATTTACAAGTTAGATGAGCTAAAGAAATGTAGGAATATCAAGCTATCTATAGGAAATATATAGACTGAATACATGTAAGGCCCCATGTAGACCAGTGACCCAGTACCTTGATTTGATCCACAAGCCACACCACATGGCCCAAAATGCTTAAGCCCAAGGTAACAGTAGTAGCTTACATTGTTCCTTATATTCCCAAGATCACCCACGTAAACTTTCGATGTGGGATGGGTATCACAATCTCCCCACCTTTATGGCCTCGCGCCCTTGCGAGGGGTTGAACACTAGGATCACAGGGTATTTCACAACTCTTTTCTCTAGTGACCAGAGTCACCACGATATTTCACGGGTCTTTTCCTTGGTGGACTTGCGCCCTGAGCCCAGAGTCACAAGGTATTTAACAAGTCTTTTCCTTGGCCCGAGCCTACACGATTGTGTCATGGATTGCTCTGATACCATTTGTCACGCCCTATGTAGACCACTGGCCCAGTACATTGATTTGGATCTATAAGCCACATCACATGGCCCAAAATGCTTAAGCCCAAGGTACTAAGTTTCTTTTATGGTTTGTTATATGCCCAAGATCACCCATGTAAACTTCCAATATGGGATTAGACACTCTTTGCCCCAAAATCTGAGGTATTACAATCTCCCCTCCTTATGGCCTCGGCGCCTCGCGCCCTCGTGAGGGGTTGAGCACTAGAGTTACCACACTCTGGGCTTGTTCCCTAGTGACCAAGTCACCACGGCCTCCCCTAAGTCTGTTCTCTGGTGCCATAACTCACATGGTCATGTTCATGGATCGCTCTTATACCATTTGTAACACCCCATGTAGACCACTGCCCAGTACCTTGATTTGATCCACAAGTCACACTATATGGCCCAAAACACATAAGCCTAAGGCACTAGTAGTTTCTTACATGGTTTGCGCCAAGATCACCCATGTAGACTTCCAATGTGAGGCTAAACACTCTCCACCCCCAAATTTGAGGTATTACAGTACAAACAAATAGGAATGGCAGATCTTTAAACATGGGCTACACAATGACAAGTTCGGAATGTGATACTGAATAAAAGGCAAAAAGGACAATAAAATTGAGCCAAAAACTTTAATAAAGGAAACATCAGCTTATATGGACTCCCAGGGTTGCAAGAAGTAAGTGGATTGTTCCCAAGAAGGGTTGGAAAATGGAAATAGTTTGGAAACCCGAGCAAGTTCTGAACTATTTACATTCATGATGACCTTAATATGTGATTATCAAAGAAAAATGATATCAATAGTAGCAGCGATAAACAAGGTAGCAGCACCATCCCATATATACTTCACTTATAGCATCTGCTCTATACTTTCCAATACAATCACAACATGAAGCACAAGAATCTGAAAATTAACCTCATATAATAATCCCACAATAGTAGTAAATATAACTATGAGCTCAGCTTCAAGATTACATTGGTTTCTTATTTCACACACAAAAAAGATATACATGTGTTCTAAGTTATCTTCTCCTACTGAGCAATAATTATGATCACTCCGAGAAACATTCACTTTGATTGTACACAGATTGCTCTGGCCCTACTAATTTCTAGGAGGTACATTCAGATTTTGCAACTTCGGAGTTCTAGGCAAGAATGTACAGATGTTGAGGAGAACACAAAAAAGTTTCTCAAAATTTGTCATTGTCTCGGCATTCCACTCTCTGATAACTATAGTGGTCAAGAAAGAGCACTTTAACTCCATCATTGAGAATTCAATCCAAATTGACGTGCTGGAAAAGAGTGTGTTAATCTCCTGCAGACAGGGTGACGTTTATTCAGGCGGTGAATTTGGCAATTCCAGCTTATGATCTGTAGCCCCAATTCTTCCCCAAATCTGTGCTTCATACCATTAATAAGTTGGAGTAAAGATTTGCTTCGGGGGTCTACAGAGGGAAATCGACAAATCCATGCAATTAGTTGGACTCATGTGACTAAACCCAAAAGCAAGGGGGGCTTGGGCTAGAGTATTCGAAATGCTGAGCTAAATAATAGGGTGGCTATGGCCAAGCTTAATTGGAATTCCACAAGGAATAAACATCTCTTTAGCTAAGGTGCTTAAAGGGAAGTACACGTACACTGACGTGTCCCATTCTAGACTTTCCCCAATTTGGAGAAGCACGAAGAGAGGCTGTGAACTCTTCAAGTCAGGCACCAAAAAACCACCAATCAACTCTTTTTTGGCTGGACAATTGGTGTTGTGTAGGTCAGCTTGGGGAACTCATTGAAGATCCTCTCAGCATTTGGAAGTCTTAAGAGTGTTGGTCTGGCATCAATTGGAACTTCTCCAATCTCTCTATTGTTTTACCTGTGCAGTTGGAATCCACCATTCGTGGCACCCATAGGCAATGGTTTAATATCAACGATAATTCTTTGGCTTGGTCTTTGACAAGAAATGGTTTGCTTACTAATAACTGTGCCTATCATGCTAGCAACGTTTTTTCTCCTACTCCCCTTCTCTCAACTCTTAAGCTGGGATTGGATGTGGAAGTGTAACACCAATCCTAGGATCAAACATTTCTCGTAGTTGACCCTTCAACAATGATTGGCAATAATCTTCTTATTCACAAGGTTACCCAAGATGATATCTGTCCGACATGCTCTTCGCCTACCGAGAATGCAATCCATGTACATAAAGAGTGTCATGCAGCTGCTTCTACTTGGAATATCATCGGTATTCCTACCTCACTTTCCAATTCTCTCAACAACCGTCTGCACAGACAGGTCAAAACCAATTGCACTTCTAAAACTATCCACACTTCTGGTGTTAAATGGGCCAATTTATTTCCTATTATAAGCTGGTCTATTTAGAATCACAGGAACAAACTCTATTTTGATTTGGAATTATTGGAAACAAATGAAGGATTACTTCACCTTATCAAAGGTATTGTTGCTCAAGGAATAGAATGGCACTACTTCACAACCTCTGCTAATGCTCTGTTGACACAAACGGTTATGATTTCATTATTTTAAGATGAAATGACTCTTGGGTGGAAGGTTTTAACTGGTTCAATGGTACAACAACACAACTTGCAGCTGAATTTTTGGCACTTAGAGATGGTCTTCAAATTGTAGGGAAGCAGTGTTCTAAAAGGTCTAGAAGGCCGAGTACTCGCCGCCTAGGCGCTAGAAGGACCCTCACCGACTAGCCCGACTAGACTAACTATCCCGACTAATTGCCCGACTAGGCACCGAGTACTCAGCCCTGGAAGCTAGAAGGTACCCGGCCGCCCTAGGAGCGCCTAGCGAGTTTTAGAACCTTGTAGGGAAGTAAATCATCACTGCGAATTCAAGTGGAAACAGATTCCTAGCTTGTAGTCCACTTAATGCAGAAAACCAGAGCATCATCGCCATCTTTCTAATTTGATTTGTGACTGTAGGTTTCTCGTGAGCAAGATGGAACAACTGGTGGTCAAGCATATTCTTCGTGAAGCAAACAAGTGTGCAGATATTCTAGCAAAATTGGCAAATGATGTTCTATTTCTCCTTCTGTTATTGCTCTTAACAAGGTAATGACATCGAAGGGGTCTCATACACAAGAAACTTGATAGTTTCATACGAATGTTTCGGTTTCTACCAAAGGGGAAAAAAACAAAAAAAGAAAGATAACTGTATGGTTCAGATGAATCAAATTAGAGAGGGCCAGAGGGGGAATGCGCCCACCAAATAGGAGTAAAATCAAGGCCCATGTTTGCTTATTGTTCGGGGGAGTTTATTTGTCATCAAAATGATGGGTGCATTCCCTCTTCTTCTTAAGATGCACTATGTCAAAAGACCAATACATTCCACCGTATAAAAATACCACTATCTGTGTTGAATTACACACATCCCTTGCAGATGTCCAGCTCAATCTGCAGACAGCTGGATTAAGAATAAATTATCCAGGAAACCAATGAAAGAAGCTATTTCTCTGCCCAAAAACAACTTCAGCGGCAGAATTAAATGGTACTTGTATAATGTGGATGTCAGTGTTGTTAATTTTCATAATACAAAATATAATCTCAACACAAACTCCAGGTTAACCTAGAAACACGCTGTTATGCGGAGGGAAAAAAAAAAAGGATCTTCTACTAAAGAGAGGAACCTCATATATGTTCAATGAAAAGGACGATCACCTGTACTTGTAGTTGAAGCTGCTTCAAATATTCAATTACTTCATCCAGCATCGAAGCCTTATCAGTCTGTAATACAGAAGACAATGGAACGTGAAATCAACAAATGCCATTCAAAGGTCACATGTACTAGAACACTTAGGGCTACAAATGAACTGTTCGAGTAGCTCGAGCCTCGTCTCAGAATGGACTCGGCTTGGCTCGTTTGAGCCCAAGTTTTAAGCTTGTTTAGTCGAGTTCGAGTTACTTGTAACTAGGCCCATTTAAAAACATGGGCTTGTTCGTGAAGACTCGGCTCATTTAGTGAACGAAGAGAGCTTGAACACTTAAAACGTGCGAGCCTTCACACCTCAATAATAAACAAGCCAAGCTCAAGCAAGGCCGGTTTTGAACGAGCCGACCGCTCAAATAATTCAAAGCTCGGCTCGGCTTGTTTGCAGCCATAGTCGTATTACCTAACCTTATTAGAATTTGGGATTAATTTCTGTAATGCTTTCATCTTCTCATTGATCCTACTCCTCCTCCTCTGTCCACCAAATGAATCACATAAACAGTTAAACACACACTTTCATAACATAAAGAAAGACCTATAAAATAGGAGAATGAAAAACTCAAACAATTTGATATTCCAAAACTGAACAAACCTTTTCGGACAAATTATGAACCTCCGCTGCTCGAGTCCTCTTTGAGGAACGCGGTTGAGCTGGATTTATCGGCGCCTCGGAAGCCTCTGGTCCCTAGTAATGTCAACAAGCATCAGACCAAATTCATTGTCAAATTTGCTAAATCGGAAGTAATTTCAACAAGTATCAAAACGAATATCAAACGCTTCAGGTTTCAAATTCGCTAAATCGGTAGTAATTTCAACAAGTATCAAAAGGAATATCAAACGCTTCAGGTCCGTGTGATTAGAGGTGATAAACGAGCCGAACAAGCTGAAAGTCAGTTGTTCAAGCTTTGTTCCAGAATTTAACCAGCTTCAAAAACATGTTCAAGCCTACAAGCCGGTCTCAAACGAACCTTAATTTAGCCGATCTCGACTAACTTGAATTGAAACTTGAATTTTCAATGTAACATGACTCTATGAGCCGAGTAGCGAATTGTTCTGACTTAGTTCAAAAGCTTGACGAACTTGAAAAACATGTTCAAACTTAGATTTGTTTATGTAACAAACTGATCAAGAACAAAATTTTAACAACGAACACGATCTCAAACCCGAGTAGCTTCATTCGCTTATCAAAACACTCAAACGGAAGTGATAATATCCAGATTAACACAAAATTACCCCAAAATCCGAGCCAAATTCATCAAAATCACTTTCTTCGGTAAACTTCCTCTTGAACATCGCCGTAATTCCATCCGAATAATCCCCACCGCAAACCGCTCTCGCATCCGCCATAAATCCAGAGCCAGGATCAGAGAAATTGAGCCCGGTCGACGGGTCAACCGCCACAGATGATCCAGTAGTAAAGTCTCTCTCCCTGAACCGGCCGTCCGAGTCAGAGAAAACCTGTAATCGGCCAGCTAAACCGGCCGTGACGGGAGCTGGTTGTGGAGGAGACGAGAACGGGTGCTGTTTTTGTGATGAATTGTTGAGAAGATTGTGAAGAAACGAAGACATTTCTTCAGATTCGAGTGAGGAACATCGCGGATTGTTCGTTCCGTACAGATCCGCCATGTTTAATACTCCTAAGTTTCTAATCAACACAAAACACGATCATAATTAGGAAATCAAAGAATCGTGTCAACTGCTGCCTTTTTCTGCACACCTTTCTTCGGAAACTCTCTCTCTCTCTCTCTCTCTCTCTCTCTCTCTCTCTACAAGTGTTCTTTCTCTGTCTCCCTCTGTAAGGATTTGGAGGCTTTAAGGGCGGTTATAGAACTGCTAATAATGACTGATCAAATTTGATCAATCTCCCGCCTTATTAATCATACTGTATATATTTTGACTGGGAGTATTTTTTTTTTTTGCAGTGAGATTTCAACTTGTTTACGAAATAACCCTTAATCTTTTGCATTTTATAATGTTGTCTTCTTTTTTTACCTTTCTTTCTTGTCGACCAATTCGAAGGCCACAACTAGGAATGACAATTCAACAGTCCCACTTGAACCAACCTCGCCGCATCCCGCCTTTATCGGGGCAGGTATTTATTATGTTTTTTTGCGTTTAGGGTACTGGATCAGGTTAGAGTAGATTCAACCGTCCCGCTCGAACCAACCTCGCCACATCCCGCCTTGATCGGGTTAGGTATTTGTTATATTTTTTGAGTACTGGATCAGGTTAGAGTATACATCACTCCTCTCTGATATCTATTCCTAAGAAATTTTATATAAAAAATTTTATTTTTATTCTTATATTTTTACCCTTACAACTAAAACCCCACATCATAAACATATTATTTTTCATTTTCCTATTTTCCTAATAGATAGTAGATAATGGTTAAGTTGTTGTAGTTATTTGTGAACTTTTATTATTTTTGCTCACTAATTTTGCAGTCAAAAATATATTTTCTTACTATGTAACAAAAAAAAATTATATATGTAACAAAAAAATAGGAGCGGGCTAGGGCGAGTAAACCGATTACCCAATGGGGCGGGACAAGGGGTACCCATCCATTACCCAGTGGGGTTTGAGGCGAGGCGGGGGCTGGGGCCAAATTTTTTGGATTTTGATTGAAGTATGACAAAAACCGCCTTGCCTCATTGCCATTCATACTGGGTTTTGAATGGCCATTACGCATACCAGATTGATCCCATAGATGAACCAGTTAGGAGAAGCATCACTGATCGCTTGAACGCCACAACGCCGTTAGGCAAAATCAATAACACCCAAGAGTGAGATTAGCGGGAGAATAAAGCAAGAGCCGGAAGCAAGATCCAAGGGAGAGAGGAGGTAGAACCGAACAGCCAACGACGGACAGAACCAAGTGACCCACGAAGCCGTGATGAACATCATAACATAGACTTTCTGGGAGAGAAGACCGCTAGGGGCGGAGGCACCTTGGGGCTGGTTCTGTCCGTCGCAATTTTTAAAAAAAATATATAAGATATCTAGTTTTTTAGTAGCAATATTAATAAATTAGGTTTGATTTAGCAAAAAAAAAAAAAAAGGTTATTTCACATTCTAAATTCTTTATTTCTTTCATAACCAAGCAAATGAGCATGTGAGTGTCGTTGTAGCCTAAAGTAATAGAAAAAACTGATTCATATACTTTTACTGCATTGGATTGCAATAATTTCAATGTGTATATGTATTGCACGAGAAAACAAAAACTCTATGGTATAATTTGTTTACGTCTAGACAATAAGATGTCAATTACTTCGGCCCCCCTCAGATTAAAATTTTGGCTCCACCACTGAATACCGCAACCTCTCACGAACCAAAGCACGACAACGAAAGACACCCAATCCCCAGCCGCCGAACAACCGATCGAACTTCATCACAGCCCGCAACCGAATCTGCAAAAAGAGGGGGGAAAAAAAAGAGGAGAAGGAGGTAGCGGGAAAAGAGAGAAGGGAGAGAGAGAGAGAGAGAGAGAGAGAGAGAGAGAGAGAGAGAGGGGGGAGAGGAAGAGGAAGCCAGGGGGGAGGCAGAGGAGCCGCTACCCCCCCCCCCCAGGTGGCTAAACCCAGATTAGGAAAATGGGGAGTTTTAAAGAGAGAGAGAGAGAGAGAGAGAGAGAGAGAGAATAAGAGACCATTGCCATTCATACTAGCAGCCATAAAACTGTACATATGCGGTTTTTATGAAAAACTAATCGGATAAAGCCCTTCCCAATCTTTCTTCTTTTTTTTTTTTGATAATTTCTCACGTAGACCCTTAGAAACACCTTTTAAACACATTAGACAACTCATATCATGAAAATTTGGTAGGGAAAGTGAAGGTGCGGATGAATCCCGCATTTTAAAGGTGTGGATAGGAAGGGGACTGTATAAATGTGAAAAATTATTCTAATTATCAACTGGTTTAAGTTTTAGCAAACTGGAAAGATGATCTCTCCGTAAACACTTATTAACTCCGTCCTGAATTTCTTGTTCACTTTCACAATTCATAACACATCAAAAAATTGTTCATATTTTAAAATCTATAATGTCATAAATACATGCAATATGGATCTCATTTCATAATTCTCGATGAGTTCTATTAAACAAAATTTTTAAAATTATAAAAAATATTACAGATTAAAAGATATGTAGTAAGAAATTGAAAAATGACACATATGCACATGATTGGACGAGAAATTCGGGATAGAGAGAGCATGTATTTTGCCTATAGAAAAACAAATTAGAATATTTTCTTAATGCTCACCGCCAACTAAAATACTCCTCCTAATTGCCAAGTACAACAAATTTAATTCCATAAATCCCCCACATACTATTTAACTAGCCCTGTTGTTCACAGCCCTACCAATATTTAATTCTCCAACGACTTAAAGAAGTCAAGAGATTATGGGAAAAAAATTAGGTGGCCAGCGGTATCATGTATCGGGCGAACGTAGTATCCTACGGCCAATCAAAATGTGTTATGTGATATCGAACAAGCTCATGTGACCTATGTAGCACGTGTCACGCTGTGCCAAACAGAGTACTTCACGCTCAAACGGCGCATTTTGATTGGTCACATGATAGCATGTTGGAACTTGAACGTCACATAGTACCCGCTCGACACCGAAAAACTTCTCCAAAGATCATGGCATGATTCTCACCCTTGGCACTCTTAGGAGTTAGGATACGTCACCCTCTAGGCCCCCAAAGTCAGAACTCATGAAGAGACAAAAAGTACTCTATTCCCGAGGTCACCTTTTAAAGACTTTCAACAACTACAACAGAGTTGCGTGCAAAAATCATGCCCTGCCCTTCTAGGCCTGCAATCGTAATTGGAGTAATTTCTCTTCCGTCTCCAACCCAACCAGAGGAGAAATTTTTCAGTGTGGAGCGAATATTACGTGACGGTACTTGTTACACATTTCAATCATTCAAAAATATGTTGAACGGTCCGAATTTTAAATAAAGACTTCGAGTGAAGAGTTTCAAAAAGTTTGTTTAAAATCCGGACCATTGATTGCTGAGAGGAACGGTTGTAATGGGACGCTATGGGTATCACGTCAGACACCACGTGGTATCCGCTCAGCGCTGACAAATTTATCCCGGCAAAATCGATTGATGAGTGTTTAGGAGCCTTTTTTTTTTTTTACTTTATTTTACTTATTCTCTCCGTTTTAAATTTCTTGTTTGTTTTTTGATATGCACGTCATTTTAACATTATTTTTTGTATAATTTTGAAGATTTTGTTTAATAGAGTTAAACAAGATGTATAAAATATGATCTATATTTCATATTTAAAACCTTATACATTAGAAAATATAAGTAATTTTTGAGGTGTCTGTAACAGTAGTAAAAGTAAACAAGATATTCGGGACGGGTGAAGGTTTTTTTTTTTTTTTTTTGCTTTTAGATAATGGCAAGAATATATTATACTCTCTTTGTCCCTTTTTTTATAGTATAGTATTCTAATTTGGGCTATCCTCTTAATAAATATTCGTTTTGAAAGTTAATGGATAAAAGTATATACAATCATTATTTTGTCTTTTTTTTAAATTTAATGAGTAAAGAGTTCATGGATAAAAGTGGTGGATAATTTTGGAAAGTGGAGGTAAAAACTAATGTGAAAAGTGTAAAGTGAAGGTAAAAATTGATTTGAACTTTGTAATAATTATGTATATATAATAAGTTAGATTCAAGAAGCAACACACTTAAAAAGTGTCCAAGGAAAAATACTAATTAAAAAAGTTTCACTCCCCTACTTCTGAGTTCTCTTCTCTAAACACAAAAACTAAAAATTTGTATTTGCGGAATGTGTTCTAACGGTGGTCTGCCAAACACTCAAAGGTGGAAAACAAAAGGAATAAAAATGTAATAAGTTGCAGCCCAAACACCCTCTGAAACTAGCTCCAAGTCTTATAGTGGTTTTACTTCGTCGGATATTTATTTTAATATCTAAAACACGGAATATGTGAAATAGATTAAGAAATAATTCAACTATGATTCCTACTTAATGTTCAGAGCTTGCGACCAGTTTTTTTGTAAATCTGAAATCTAAGTCTTAATGTTTAGATATTGTTAGGATCAAGTGTTTATCATCTCACCCAAATTTGTAGTTGTTAATAAAGTAGCAACTTTATTTCATTATCCTTTATCACGCCCAACGGGTATGAATAAAAAACAATAAGGGGTTGGTTTAATGATTGAAAACTTTGATTGGGTCGAACAATACTAAGATTCATATAAACTTGATCGAACAATGTTCAGGATCAATAAAATCCAATAAGGGGTAGGTTTAGTGATAAAAACTTGAACTTGGGGCTAAATATACTTTTATTACTACTCTGACGCAGCGGAATTCACGAGAAACTAGTTGCGTACTAGTTCAAACGAAAATATGTCTCGAATCCACGAGATTTCTTGAATCCACAAGAAGAAAGAGAATAACTCTAATTTATAATTGATTAAAAGCTGCATATGCCATAGACTTACATCCTTATTTATACTAGTAGGAGTCCTAATTAAAAGGAAATTACTTAGAGTGGTGACCAAGCAAAACATTACTTGGAAACCTAGAATATTTGCTAAAAGGAAATAAAATAAAATCTAACCAAAACTAAACTAAAAACTTGCAAAACAGGCAGCACAAATAAAATCTCCTAATACTAATCGTAAATAAAAATTATTACTAAAATAATGTTTCCATAAATAATAGAGGTGTGTATCTTGTCCAGCATCATACTCACATGTGATAAAACCTTAGCTTCGGGTCCCGACATAAGTGCGGTAGAATTCCTGACAAGTAGTACCGTGGTGTGACGTGTCAAGACAATACTCCATGAAAGAAGCGACAAGGTACCATACATATGCATCCATTTCCTAGGTCAATGAATGAGAAAGACCCGGCTCCTTTGCATTTCAGACCCCAATTGCAAGCCACACAGAGGTCGCTCGTCTTGATAGTTAATTGGTTGTACTTATTGAAATATTAGTTTTATTCCACTGTGCTTCACACGATGTCTCGTGCTTATTCCAAATTTTTGTTCATTAATATCTCGAGGAATTTTGGAAGACATTTAACTGAAAATACATTAAGAAATATATGTTACGATTTACGAATCTTACATTGAATACATTCGTGTCCATATTTTACTATTTTTAAATTTGGCCATAAACTATATTTGACGTTGGATCCCTCCTTGCCCGAGTCATTTATCTATTTCTATTTCTTTGAAGTGCAATTATTATGCGTTGTATGTTGCTCTAAGTTATAAAAATTGATATTTTATATCCTTACTTCATGTGTATCTGTATCCTATATTTTTTAGGGTTCGCCTTATCGACATACTCGTATCGTACCATAACCTATACTGATATCTGCACAAGTGCTTCTACGAGTTCACTTTTTGACAAGAAAATAAAGGAGTCAAAGATATTTGACTTTTTTTTTTTTGGATTTGCCTTACCGACACACATCGTTAGCCCCAATGATGCCCTTTTTGATCTCATCCACATTATAGGCTCTCTTTTTTTTCTATCATAAGAGGCTCCCATTTTTTTCTTTCTATTGAATCAAGAATTTGAAGCTGTTCCTGAGCCAAGTTCCTTGGATCCACAATCGGGGAACCGTCATTCCCTCCGCTACATCGTCACACGTATTGTATAATACCTGTACTTGTACAAGTGCTTCTAAGAGTTCAGTTCTTGAGAAGAAAATAGAGCTAGTACAATCTATACTATTTATAAACGGCAACAAAAGAATAATATAGACAAGAAGAACATAAGACAAAACTAAAACAAATGAAGGACATCTATCAATAAATTGTTTCGGTTGTCAGATGTTATCAATGTACGATGTTGATCCGTTGTTGTCACGGTAGTTCTACGAATGACGATTTTTTTTCAACACACAGTTAAGACAGATAAGCAGCTGGGAAATTTAGAGAAACATTTGACAGTAAGAGAGTTGTGAGTATCCACTTTACCCCCATCATCTTTGCGAGATGCAAGATTGGAAAAATAAACGTGAGGAAACTGGAATTTCTGAAAAATGGGTGTATATCTATTCTAATATATAAAGGGGGAGCACAAGTTTGGTGAGGACACTTTTGAGGCTGGCTCACACTTTTGTTTTCCCAAAATATCCCTCCGGGTCAAAGATTCAAACACTAATTTCACCATTCAAAAAGGATAAAACTGGAATGTCAAAAGCCTAGCGGTTACCCACTTCAAATTCCAAGCGGTTTCAACCGCTTCTTCATGATGAGGAGATGAATGGACAGATGTATAAAAAAACTTCAGAGAAGTCACCCCAAACCCACTGTGTGTTTCTCCTGCATCACCATGAACTTTTGGAAACTAAAAACGCACCGAGCATGGCATTTAGTGACTCAGATTTTGTGCTACTGGGTATGTTTCCCTTTTTTCTTTTTCCTTTTTAGTCTAATGCTTCTCTTTTGCTGATCGATTGGTGTTATCAATTATACAACCATTAGTTTCACGATTTGCTTTTGTAATTTCGCACACGCATCGCATGTGTCCTGCCCCTCTATATTTTTTATTGCGTTACTTTTGCATTCTTGATAACCGAAAGAAAAGAAAAGTAACCTTATTCTTGCATTTCATGTTTTTTTTTTATCGATTATGATCTTATCAATAATAATAATAATAACTATCGCCTATTGTCTTCTGCTTATGGTAGAAAGGGTTTAGTTAGAGGGGGGGAAAGATGGTAATTAGGATGGTGGCTTAATTTATGTTGTCTTTGAGTTTATTGATTTTTATTTTTCTTCTCTACAAATAGTTTCTTTTGCACCCATTGCATGAGTAAACTTGACTTGCACACATAATTAATTTTGTTCATATTTTTTTTTTGTCAAAATTCAATTTGCACACGCATTGCATGTGCCCCGAACTCTAGTTTCAAAAGAAACCGACTTCTACGCAGGCATATGGATCGTCCATCTCAATAATTAGGTTAAATTTCCACTGCGATATGTTCAGTATTTTTGGTATTTTTGATATCTTCGGTATTTTTACTACTTTTTACACATTCTAACATGTCAAGTCATTCTCCTCACGTACATTACAAAAATATCATACATGTTATTCTTAGCGAAAATCACATCAACTTTTAACTACAACTTAATAACGAAAACACCAAAAATACCGTAGTAGAAACTTTATCCATTAATAGTCAATTTTAATATGAATATATAATTTTCGGAAAGAGTACCCTTCTATGTAGATTAAATATTACAAATCCTACTATATATAAAGAGACACTTTCGTAGTGGTACGACAATATTATCGATTTACCCTTCACCAAATCATAATGCTGACTTTACAATTTTTTTATTTTTGGCGCCAAATTAAACTACTAATAGAAGATCTTTAATTCGATGCAAAAAAATTTGAAAAATTCAAAATTACCAATTACCCTTCGCCACCACAGTTGACATTGGTTTATTTGCTTTGCAATTTTTTTCGGATAAAAAAATAAAGTACTTTCGCTCATGATTTTTTTTTGCACCAAATTAAACTACTAATATAGATCTTTAATTCCATGCGAAATTTGTTTTTGAAAAATTGTGTATGAACATATTTTAAATTGCACCAAATTAAACTACAAATGGATATTTTTAATTCGATGCCGAAAAATTTTTAAAAAAAATTTAGATGCCTGACTTGTTGGGTTAGCAATTTTCAGGCAAAAAATAAAGTACAGTCGCTCATGATTTTTTGCACCAAATTAAACTACTAATTGAGATCTTCAATTTGGTGTGAAAAACCTGATAAAATTTCAACAAAAAAATTTAATCTTTTATTCGGAAAAATGCACGTTCTTTTTTTTTTTTAGATCTTCATATTTTAATGCACGTTTATTACATGTATTCTTCCACTTAATTTCTTGGTAATTGGCCTAAGTTGCGCGCCGCAATAACAGCACTAGTACTTTTGAATGGAGGAAATTACACGGACTGTTCATCAACCATATTTTCAATACCGTCTGTCGTGAATCTCGTGATCCCCTCCTATTGAGTCTTTTCTTAAGCAAATATTCTTTTTTGGGACTCCAGAGGTGCAATTTCCAAATTCAAGTCCCGTCCGAATCGCTTGATGATTCACTTGAGATGCGCATAATCTACCTAACCCGGACACCTAAGTATCAAAAAAATTCCCTCAGTGATCACAGCCAAATGCTAGTAAGACTCCTCGAATATAACGTTCACACAAAAAATTGAGTTGATCATATGTCACAACCACTAGAGCAAAATACTATTCTTAAGCAAAACAATGACTATACTGTCTATTTTTCTTTTAAAAAAAGTGTTACAATCAAAGTTTTTTTTGTATACTTATTCAACGAGTCTAACAAAATGAATGTGATATGATTGATTCAGGCAATCCGTAACGAGCAAACTACACCGTGTAGCTGTATTTCTTTTCTTTGGTCAAATAAAGCCGAACACTTACACCTAAGATTACGCCTTTCTCCACGGGCCAGATTATTTTTGCATTTTTTCCATGCGCTCAAGTTAGCCCCGACACCCGGACTTTCGAAACAAAAAAATAAAAAAGTCTCCCCAAACGTAACTTCAGCATTCATTAAGGCTCTCATGCATGACCACCTACCAAGACGTTTAAAACCAGCAGACCGAGAAAAACTTGCATGCCGAACGGGTACCTCTATGTGGTACTCGTCAGCGCATCCGAGCCGTCCAAACATGTTTCGGAAGGCCCTGATTGAAGAGTGGCATTTTTATAAATTTTCGGTGCAAAATTTACCCAATAAATCTGGGCTGTCCAAAACATGTTTGGACGGCTCGAATGCATTGACGGGTAAATTTTGTTGGGTAAATTTTGCACCGAAAATTTATAAAAATGCCACTCTTCAATCTGGGCCTTCCGAAACATGTTTGGACGGCTCGGAGGCACTGACGGGTACCACATAGAGGTACCCGTTTGGCATTCAAGTTCTTTGCCTGAAACCCTCGGCCTTGATCAGGGATCTATACCCTATCCGCATGCAAGTTTTTCTCCAGCAAACCATGCTGTGAAGGTTTGTACCAGTAAATATGCAAATGAAACAGCAATTGAAAAAATATAAATCTGGATTAAGCCCATCAATAATCTGAATAATCTGAGGTAAAGAAATTTTAAAAAAAAAAAAAACTAGTGCTACAATTTCTTTATCAATCTGAATAATCTCCCAATGAGATGAACATAAAATTCAAGCAAATGAGAAATACAGATGAATGCAGCACAATTTTTGACCAGCGGCGGAGCCATGGTGGAAATATTCCATCAGTGCATCCAATGAAGGAAAGTAATAGCCTCACAAAATTGGTCTTCTTTCTCATTTGTTCAGGGCAGTTGTCTTACAAATAGGGCACGAGTTCTTTTGCAGCAGCCACTGTTTTATGCAGCCAGAATGGAACTCATGCCCACACTCC
This sequence comes from Vaccinium darrowii, assembly GCA_020921065.1. Classification (NCBI taxonomy): domain Eukaryota; kingdom Viridiplantae; phylum Streptophyta; class Magnoliopsida; order Ericales; family Ericaceae; genus Vaccinium; species Vaccinium darrowii. Next base: position 7,482,152 of record CM037157.1, read on the forward strand.
AATGTTCCAATATCTTCTCCATCCTTGTATTCCTCCTGAAACCATGAAAAACACTAGTTGAGACAAATGTACTTTTGGGGTGGTAGTCTAGTCTAGGGGCACTGATTTTGATAGAAATCCACAGACAACATTCTGAAACTTCCAAACCCGAGAAGAACACCTTAGGCGGCATGACAGGTATCCAAACTAGTTGTTCAGCAGGAAATATTTCCGAAAGTGTTGAGCCTTGGAGTGGTTAGTTCGGTGAATTAATTCCTTCTAGGGAAGATTAGAGGAGAGGTTCACTTGACATCATCACGGGTTTGGCTGCTGTTACATAGTCAATTTTCTTAAACTTTGAATGGTTGATCGATTTGGAAACTTGTTTTCCAGAACCATTCTTTTGGTGGAAAAACCACACATTTGTAAGAAAATACCAAAACGAATTTGTCAATTTGTCGAAAACCATTTCAGATCAATACATAAATATGACAAGAAAAAAAAAACGAGTGCTTATGTTCTAAAAAAAATCTAGTAAATGTTTTTAAAAACAACCTTGCTTAAAGGCGTTCAAAGTGGACATTCATTTCAGGCAGGGACGGAGGCACACAGGGGCATGGGGGGTCACGTGCCCCCCCTCAAATTCTGGTTTTTTTTTTTTTTTTTTTTTTTTTTTTTTTTTTTTTTTTAAAACCACGTCTAGATCCAACAAACTCACGCTCTTTTTAGATCTGGAGAGAAAGGAGGAGAAGGATGCCGACTGCCGTTTAGTAGCTTGTCGTTCGCAATTGCCGACACAATCGCTTTTTGCTGTTTGCCGGTACAACCCATCGCTGTTTGACGAGGTCTCTCACTCTCTGTTTCTCTGATCTGTGAACGGTGAACCACCGTCGGAGGCTGAGAGGGTGCATCGATCGCCGCCATGGCAGAGATTGATAGAAACGAAGTGTTTCAGAAAGAGGCGTAAAGAAGGAAGAAGGTAGTAGTGTGCCTTTGTTTTTGGTTTTTATTAGTAAATCAGAGAGTTGGGTCCAGCTGTTAGGGGATTTAATTCTCTATGCCACCACACGTGAAATCACTTCTGGGATCAATGGTTAGGATTGAGAATTGCATAATAATGGATTTTTGTATTATAACCCTGTGGTTTGTTTCAATTATGTCTTAAGATCGTGTAAAATGTGACAAATTATGTCAAATAAGATTAAAAAATGTGTATCATAAAGTTTTATATGAAATGCTAATGATTTAAAAAAATTCACGAACGCTACACCCGATTCCGCGGCGTATCGCCGATACGTCCTGATACCGATACCGCGACTGATACCGATACACCGATATCGCCGATACGCTTTAACTTTGTGTTTAAGCTTAATATAAATTAGTGCCCCCGCTGTGGGGAATTTCTAGATCCGTCCCTGATTTCAGGACACCACAATTTGGGAAAGGAAGGAGCAGAATCACTACGTGATGGCATAAAAGAGAGAATTTAGGAAAGAATGATCAATACCTGACATACACAGCATGGTTCGACCTCCAAGTGTGCACTCATTGCAATCGAAAAGTACTTTCGCTGCTTCAGACGATTCAAGATGGTTTCTTCACTCAAACCCGTGCTCACATTTCCAATACGCTCTTCCAGTGCCAATAACTCCTGGAAAAACAGTGAAGTTAAGTTAGAAACTTAATATTTAGCAGAAACCATGAGGCAACAACAAAGTCTTTGCATCTTTTACCTCGTAAGACATGTTATCGACATCCAGCCGCATATCCCTGTGCCGATCGTGAATATCGGCCAACCCGATAAAGACAGACTGATCAAGGATCATAACATCCTAATACAAACAGCAGCCATTGAACATCAGATAATAAAGAAATAGAAGAGAAAAAAATTCACTCTTTGTTAATTTTACAAGCACCTTCATGTCGACTAGATAATGAACAGAAGCTCAAAGCCTTTGGAAAAAAATATGGCAATATCTAGTTTTCCAACCACCTAAACTACATGAGTATGGGGAGTGTGTTATATATAGTCCAATATTCTTAAGTAATCTGTTACAATTTGTTTATAAATGTATATAAAATCAAAAGGGATAAAAGTACAATTAGTGATCAGAATTATCCATCCACAATGTTGGAATATGTTCCTTTCCAGCCTTATGTGGGCTTCTTTCTCCTAAACTAATAAAGACTTCAAGATCCAAGAGTCTTAATTGGGTATGGGCTCCAGATACATAACCTACAGCCGTCACCCAAGCATCCAATGTCCGATGCAGGAATTCCCACACTTGAAAAAGTCCACGTATCATAGCCAACAGTCACTAGACCGTGATCAACAGATCACCTTAACAGCATTTCAGGTTTGTTTTTTTTTTTTTTTTTATCGATTTTAAAATTGAGCATGAGCTGGCTAGACTGTGATCATCTGATTTATTCAAGCTGGTTAATTGTACAATCACATGATTTGATCAAAGCTGTTGGAAACTTGGAACATTACAGTGGAAGATCTGTCGTGGCATACTTGAGAAGTTCAAGTCTCGACCCTTTGCAAGTTTTTTGGGTCATTAGCCAACAGTCACCACTTGATCATTACTCACAGAAGAATCATAAATAGTGAACAATTCCTCCCTTTGCATGTCAATGGTTCAGTATATACACACTAATAATAGCAAAATCTAACCTCAAATCTCAAGCCTTCACCCCGTCGCATGAGGTCCAATACACTGCGGATCTGTTCCAAACAAAATCAAGTTAGCTCACATTTACACGGAGCATTGTGGAAAAATTTGCATAATTAAACATCAGATGCAATTTAAACGACTACGTCAAGCTTGAATTGACAAATCTAGATGACATCACAGGAAACGTCTACTAGGTGATGATATTTTTTTCCATGTTTCAGTTAAACCACAACACAAGATTGACTATGTTACACAATAAAACACCAACGAGAATCATAGCAAATTAACTTAACCACCTCTATTTCGTCACCTTTTAAAGAAAATTTCCTTTTCCTTTAGAACTGGTCACTAATTTTCTTCACAACCACCTTCGGAAAGTACAGTAAAAGACACCGATAAAGCATGTAAATTTACAATTAGGAAGACTTGAAACATGCAGTACTCGTCATGGTAGAAACACTCATAAGTTGCAACATAATAAATCACACATTAACACAAGCAATCAGCTAGATTTGCAGCCAGTCCTCGAGAAGAATTATGAAGTTAAATTATTTGTCCGTTTTGCAAACCAGATATCTAATATTGGCAGCAGGAAAAGGCACGGGGCAGAAAAATGAAACAGGCTCCGGAATTGAGCTTATACTCCTGCAAATTTTCCATCAGGTTTAGATTAGGTACAAGTTCTCGTACGGAGAGCATGGGTTTCTGCAACGCCCAACTAATCAACACATAACCCAAAACATTAGCAAGAAATAAGTGTCAGAGAACCTGTCAAGTGTCAAAAGACCAATACTGCCACTCAGTCACACATATGACCAGAAGTCATTTGGCCTATTCAAGCGAATGAGTTCTAGTTGGAGTACAACTGCCACTAAAGTTTATAAGATTGATTGTAACACAATTTTGTTAAACATGATATATTTAACCATTCCATCATGCAATATGAACTAAGAAATTTTCTTCCTCACAGCGCAGAGTGTTTCCGAAAACCGATATAAGGAGCCAAAATCATAAAACAAAATATTCAGTCTCAAAATATAATGGTGGATAATAGTTTGATCTAGAACGAACCTCAGATACAAGCCTGCTTCTTCCTTCACCGGCAGCAGCCAAAGTTCGCAATGAGTAAGGAACTCCAAGAGCACCATCAAGTTGTCTATTCAGCGACAACGAAGACCTTGAGTGAGGCACATGATGCCCCTGGTTGATATTTGCAGATGAAAGTGCCATTTCTCGCGGGGAAGAGCCCAATTGTACTGCAGAATTACCGCTGCTGGGGTCTACAGACTCAGAACCAGCAGAAGATAACATCGATCGACGGACCAATTCTTGTAACCTCCGTGGGTACCTTGAAGGGTTACGATGAGGAACCCAACTGGGACCCGGTACTGGGTGGACACCTGAACTTGAACCAGTTCGTGAAGATGAAGCTACATTCGCAGCAGTACTTATGTTTCCACCGGTTAAATTCCAATTACCAGAACTTTGAGGGGAATTTCTGATTTCATGCGGAGGTACAAAAATAGGATGTTCGGAAATGTTTCTTGGCATGGTAATTGAGTTGGGTTCTTCATGTAGCATGGCATCTCTTTCTCCAGCTCTAGAGGTAGAACCATTGCTCCATCTAGATGATTGCAAAGTTCGTCGCAATGGGGGAGGAACATGCACAACACCGGATTGCATTTGAGGATTTGTATTGTCGAAAGTATTACCAATGGGAAGAAGTCTTGATGATTGCTGCAGTGACGAAACATTAGAGGGCACAACAGTGCTCCCGGTAGGAAATATGCTAACAGGTACAGAATCTTGTTGGCGTGAAGGATTTATCCTCACACGGTAATTTCTATGGGGATTTTCACCATTTCCTGTCATGTTCAAAAGGGGGTTTCCAGAAGAAGCTCCTCCACCACCCAGAATTTCTAAGGGCACATTTGGTGATGGGGTAGAGATACTTAAGCTTCTTCCAGCATTATATCGACCAGAAACAGCATTCCAAACAGTACTTCTATCTGCTGGCTGAAAGTAGGTCGAACTTCCACTCATAGAAGACTGCCCAGTATTTCCTTCCATGGCCTTTCTTTTACAAGATAGTCGACGGCCCTCTAAGGAACAACTTGGCCTTCCATCACTTTCTCCTGCCAAATACCCACCAGTACCAGAAGGCAACCCAAAAGGATGAGAAGAACTACTTGCAGATTGGACCCGAGTATTTTCCAATATGTCAGACTTGAATGCATTATTAGAATCCATGATTTGACAATCATCGTCATCACCATGCCCAAGAAATCCTCCACTCACATTAAGATCCTGCACAATACCATTATTGGAACTTCGCAAAAACAAGGGCGCATTGGGTATCTGATTGCTAATGCGGTTTGCATTGGCACTGCTTAGCAAAATTCTATTAGCTGGCTCATACTGACGCTCTTCTGATGTGGAACCAGCTCCATGTTCTGCTTTTCGCACACTATTATGGTTGACATGGTTCAGCGTGACATGAGAACTGGGTTCACCTACATTCCATCCGCTTAAGGTATGTCCTTGACTCAGATAAGCATGGGCGGGGTCATTCGTTGGTGTTATAAAGTCTGGTAACATGTTTTGTGCAGGATTCTGCATATTATTCCAGCAAATCTGTTGATCCATAGCAGCATCACTTGGTGTAGATCCCTGATCAAGGCCTAGGGTTTCAGGCAAAGAACCTACAGCGCTCCTCTGCCCTTGCATTAGCGCTATGATGCAATTTGTTTACCAATTCTTACGGGTTCCAATAAATGTTCAGATGAAGACAGGACTTCTCAGCCGATCTGCAGCAACCAAAATAACATGAAATTAAATAGAGCATTGTATGTTTAACATGGGTGACAAGAAATGGACATGAAAGAAGCATCTTGAACATATAAGATCAGTTTGAAAGGTTGAAGGATGGAAGAGGAAGTGAGGAACACTGCAAGTATGGAATCATTTAACCTATCTATAAGTTCTGGTACAAAAGATCAATCAATGGGATAAGCAACTATAAAAATCCCAACTCTCCTTCCAACCAGTAAAGCATTGAGATGGAAAATTTTCTTTGATATGAGAGGCGATTTGGCTCCAAAATAGCATGATATCTCCGAGACATAAAAATCACAATCATGCGTTCAGGATGTCAATAACTAACTTCTACCAGAATATAAGAACAGAAGGTTACAGGCAATGAGACAAAACAATGAACATAAAAGCAACCGAGTCTTAATTGGAGTAAGCAGAAGGTGCACATATAACGAATCGTATATTTCTGCAATAGCAAGCTTAAAAATCCATCTTCCCAAAGGCCACATTAACCAGCTACTACTACTTGATAAGGAAACAACACTAGCTTTCACAATTTATTCCAATCAAATGCTGTATTGTGTTGAATGGGATATTCATGCATTTACTGGAAAACTTCCAAAATTTAACCTTGCCAACTCCCATGTCTCAGACAAGACTCGGCATCTTCTCAACTATTTCAGCTGACAATGTCTTCAACAGAAACTGATTAACACCATATGGACCAGGTTTAATTGGCTTAATTATTTATTAGATTGACAAATCTCGTGCAAAGTCATTCCAGCATTTGACTGCAAACAATAGGTGGAGGGATTACATTACCATTGCTAACCAGTTCTACACGATATACCAACGGTAATTGTAATTAGAGATGCGATAACCAATCACACACAATACGATATTGCTAATCCCTTCATCGTTAGTCCAATGGGTTTCTCATCCTAAGAGATTATGTATCTCTAAGTATTTGACTGCAAAATCAAACATGGCCAATAAGTATAATAATAAAAGATTTGATGAAAATTGCAAACCATAGGTAATCTTTGTATGTTTGTATACAATTCTATATCTTTAGTGAGTGTCTTGATCTCAATCATGTTAAACTGCCAGTTAGGTTGGTAAGTCCACAACCACAATTAATCACCAGCAATTGTTCCTAAAATCCAACCTTTAAGCCAAAGATAAGAAAAAATGAAGCTTAACCAAACCCACCAACAGAATCGCAAGAGAGCAGCAATTCAACACAAAAAGATTTAGGCATTTGATCAACACATTTTTTCAAGCCCTAAATCAAAAAATCAAACATATAAGTACAAGCGTAGAAAATTCCAAAGAGGTGATTATGAGCTGGGCATAGATGATTATCCATAAATAAATAAATAAATAAATAAAAATCATCTTTTTGATGAGATAACCGATGGTTTCATCGCAGAGTCGGCTTTTCTAACACAACCCAGGACTCAAAAACAGGAAAAAAGAACCACAGATTGAAAAGCAAAATTCCAAACAGCCAGAAAAACGAAAATTTTAGGATAAAACCAAAAACCCAGAAACAAAATCATCAGAAAAATGAAATTATAGGGTTAGATAGATTCAAGAACGTACAGCCGAATGAGAGAAGATTGACCGATGGATCTGCAGTCAAGACCTGAAAAACCCAGAAATGATCAAAAAAATCTAAAAGCTCTGCTTTTTTCTCTCTCTAGAAGAAGAGAGACAAAACTTAAGAGCAAATGGTTAGAGAGAGATGGGGAGGCGGCATACGAAACGAGATGAGAATGAGAGGAAAATGGGGATGGGGTGGGGGGGGATTAAAGGGGCTGTAATCTGAAAAATTACGAATTAACCCAGGTAGACAGAGAAAGAGAGCGATATAGAGAGAGAAAGACAGAGAGAGATAAAAGTCTATTTGTATGTATATATGTGTGTATGTGTAGGCCTAGAGAGAGCAGTTTCTTGGCAGAGGAGGCGAAATTGAATAGAGAATAGAATAATTTTAAAAACAAAAGCGAACAAAAAAAAAAAAAACAGCAACAACTAAGCCAAAGGGGGAAGGCGAGGGTGACAAATGACACACTGTTGGGCCGCTCACCAAATGGGGTGTTGTCTCCGTCTTCCCCCCACTTTCTCTCTCTAAAAATTAAAAAACCCCCATCTTCCAATGCGCGCCGAACGAATTCTCTCTCTCTCTCTCTCTCTCTCTCGTTTTTTCAACACGCCAAGCATCACATGCCTCTTCTGTCCACTCGGCACTCACCTCTTTTTAATTGAAGGGGAAATTAGACTCTGCATCCCTTGTACTTTTTAAAATTGTCAATTGCACCTCATTCTCTATAAAAGTGAATAGTTGTATCTAGGGTTACAAACGAACTGAGCTGCTTGTGGCTCGGCTCGTTAAGGCAAGGCAAGGCTCTACTCGTTCAGTGTTTGTGGTGAGCTCGAGCTCAAATTTTAGACTTGTTTAGTAAATGAGCTCACAAAAGCTTGGCTTGTTTATATAGGCTTGGCTCGTTTAATAAAGCTCATTAAGTAAATCAACTAGGCTAGGCTCAATAAGGGCTTCGCTCATTTATAAACTAGCCGAGCTCAAGCTCGATTTTTGGCTCGTTTACTAAACGAGCTGAGCTCGAACACTACAAAGCTCAACTTGGCTCGTTTGCACCCCTAGCCGCATCCCTGAATTATCATGTGAGGTGAAACCGTTGTGAGTTCTGACGCTTTAAAGTTTTTGGCTAAACATAAAAACATATTCTAAATGCAAGCAATACTTTTGCAGGCATTAAGAACCTCAAGATTCAACACTCATACTACTTCTTTCCTTTGAAACACCCTTCCTCAAAACTAATACATGTCATATTTTTCATTCCTCCCATGGTGGATCATTATCTAATGTAAGTTTGTGCTAGTACAACGAAAGAACTCTCGTTATGACATCTTCTTTTTAGAAATGGATAGGAGTTATACTGATTGTGATAGCAATGTAGTAAGTAAAACTAGACTGTGTAGTGGTTTATTCCGACATTTTATCCACACGAGTAATATGAAACTTATATGTGCAAACAAGTGAGTCATATAACTTATTTGACAACATTAATCTCTTAATAAATGAACTAGGAATAAAAAGTCTCGTCCAAAAAGAGTTGAGCTACTGAAAAGAGAGGTGAATATGTTAAAGTCAAGCTCAAAAAAGTGCAACAATGTAAAAGAAAAATCGGGGATTAAGCAAAATTGAGTTAGGTCAAACAAATACCAAAATGCTAGCATTGTAGATAGGAATTCGCAAAGTCCTAAAGTATAGGTGAAAAAACACATGTTGGTTTTCATTAAAAACACGACCGGGTATTGTACATTACGTCCTCTATTTCGTGTTTAATTAGTTTAATGTGCCAATGGAACTTCTTCAAAAGAGTAGCAATTTTAAAATTCGCCACTCCCCAAAGGTTTTTAAGGCAAATATGACTATGTTTTAGGCGAAAAAATTAAAAGGACCCAAAGCTGCTTTTCTAATAGCAATGTATAACTTTCCAGTTTTGTAGTTAAGGGATATTCTTGCAAATCAATCAAAATACAAAGGGTGTAAGTGTAGTTCTCTCGTAACTCAACTAACGTCTCTCATTCAAGTACATTTGGGTAGATTTCAGTCGCGTGTTCGGTCTTTGGTGGCAGATTTTACCAGCAGCTTGAGATGTGAAAAAAGAGTGTTAAATACACGTGGCACCTCCTTATTCTCCTGATAGATTATTTAATTTTCCGAAAATTAGTTGTAACTTCAATTATTTTAAAATTAGATTTACTTAATGTGAAAGTTAGGGGAAAAAAAAAGTTTTTGAGCTAGTATTATGATTTAGAAGGAATAATTTTTTGAGACGGAGGGAATATATTCGTACCATAATAAAAATCGAAGCAGCAAAACAAATTTTATAATACGTATTGTTTTTTTAGTAACCGAAATAACGCGCCACGAAGAATTTCATATCGACAAAAATGTTTTCACGGGAGGATTTCAAAAACCATTTGTGGGTCTTTTGTAAGTTCAAAAACTTCCTCAAAATTGGGTTTTCTAATTTCTAAAACTTATTTTTTCCTACGCCCAAAAAAAAAAAATTTGTTGCGCCAAATAAACTTTCATAGCTTTCCAAACGGACAAAAAAGTCATAAACTTCACTGGTTGGCAACAACAATCACCCCTTTTGTACAATCTTGACAGTCTATTTCTGGACTGATTCCAAATCCAACGGCTGAGAATTAATCCACCGAGGTACAATTCCTCTAGAATATAAGTACTTTTTTTTTTTGGCGGAATGGAACCCATTAAATACAGATGCTTTTTGTTTTTGGGTTTGGGTGATGATGATTATTGTACACCAATAAGGGTAGTTGGACATATCAAGCTATGATTTAAAAAAAGAGGGGTGAATATCTAGAATTGGTCTGTTGATTAGTAAAAGATTCGTGCAAGTTTTAATGGTCCAACTTGCCCTTTTTTATTTCACCCCTAGCAAGCAATAAGAGCAACACCAGCAGGTAAGCCAAAATTTTGGCTACAATACCTTGTGTACAGTACAAATAGCTAACCTGTCACACTCAACACTCCACCAATCTATCTATTTTACCTTACCTCTCATTAAAATATTGTTTTTCATTTTTTTAAATAAATAAATATATATATACAGAGATATATATATCGCCATCGAAGTCACCGTCCATGGTCGTAGATCCAGAGCTCCATGGCCGCAGCTCCATGGTCGTAGATCCAGAGCGTCGAAGTCCGTCCCTACACCGTCCATGGTTGTAGATCCAGAGCTCCATGGCCGCAGCTCCATGGTCGTAGATCCAGAGCTCCATGGCCGTTGAAGCTCACTGCAACTTCCTGTCACCGTCGGTACTGCAACTCCCGTCGCCGCCGATCTATTCCATCGTTATCGTCATCACCGTCGCCGTCGCCGGTGATTGGGGCTCCATTGTCTCCGTCTCCGTCACCATCGTCTCCAGCAGTTGGGTAGGGGAAGAGGGGGAAGAGAGAGAGAGAGAGAGAGAGAGAGAGAGAGAAAATAATAAACAATTGGGAAGCTGATGAACAGTTCTAAGGTATATTTAGACTACTACTGTTCACATATGGATGGTTCAAGGTAAAATACCCAAGCTGCTGCAGCTGGGTTTTGCTCCTTTAGCTAAGCTAAAATAGCCAAAAATGGCATTTAGCTTAGCTGCTGATGTTGCTCTAAGTGATGCAAACAAGCTATGCATACAAATCAAAGTGTAAAAATTCAAACATACTTTATATGTGTTTAAAAAATTGTAATTCTATGGGCGTCACACTTATCGTATGAAACTTGACCCGTCTGTCTCATGAAACTCATGTATGTGAGAAAGGGCGGCTCTACATAGATTTGAGGGGGTTTGCAATCCCTTGGGTTTGTGATCTCCTGGGTCCGTAAAATGAACTAAAAGTTCAGATGTCGTACATAAAATTTAATTTTAGAGGATTCAAGCAAAACCCTTGGGCAAAAAAAAAAAAAAAAAGCACTAAAGCTTATATTTTGTATATAAATTTAGTTTTTTCCCTTAATATTGTATGGCACTAGATCATTCGTACGAAACCGAAGTAAATAAAAATTCACTTACATTTGTGAGAAGGTAGACAATATAACCCAACAAAACAAACCAAGCCCAAGACATTTTGAATCAAAATAAATATCTTTTACTTTATACGGTATTCTGTACAGAATTTTTTTTGAATATTTTTGTCACCACTGAACGAAAATCCCGAAACCGTCCTCGTTTACGGTCGGTTACATATACATCTTATGTATGTTAGTGACATTCGAGACTTCGAGTAAGTAATGCCGTCCATATCTCTTTTGTGGGACCTGCTTTTCTTTGAGTCATTTTGGTCTTGTTTGGGCCTTCCTTTTCCCTTCGTTACTTTGCTTTGTTTTAAAATGTCTCAATTTAGGCCACAAGGCACCAAAAGCTTTCTATTTCTCCAAATTGGACTTTTTTGAATAACCCTCTTGCGTAATACCTGCTTGCTTTAAAATACTTGACAAAGGAAAAATGGAGATGGGTAAGTCTTGACCACAAGTAACCATTCAGAATTTGCATGCTTCTAAGGTCACCCATGACATATCTTAGATATGATGACAAATAAATTTGAGGAGTGGATTTTTGCAACGACAAGTATAATTCGTCGAAACGCTGTTATACACGTTTCAGTGACGGGAATTAACCTTCATGCAAGAAGTGGATGTCATTAGTGACGGATGTATAAATTTTGACAGGTAAAGTCAAATAATTATTTGTTTGAATTTTGAATAGATTAATGATATATATATATATATATATATATATATATATAGGGGAAAGGCTACAATATACATCCCTATTTGGCTGTGTATCATACGTACCTCCAAAATGTTTTGAGTTTATAAGCTTTTTTTTTTTCGTGCCCGACGGTAAGGATACTAGCATATTATAGTTCTGTTTATTACCATGGGCATCGATAATATTACATAACCTTAAACCCAAAACCCCAATCTCTGCATCTAAGTATTGATACACGACCAACCAAGCTTTGGTGGAAGCTGGGTTAAATAACATTTGCCATTACAACAAAAACAACCCGGCTATGCGTACGTACACACACATGTACGTACGCGCAACGAACACATCTGGACCGTCCATTTCAGAAATCGACGGTCCGGATTTTAAAAAAACTCTTACACGTAAGAGTTAAGAGTTAACTCTTACGTGTAAGAGTTTTTTTAAAATCCGGACCGTCAAAAACATGCACGAACAACAAAAATTTGATGTGTACGCATGTCACGCGTACACAATATGCACGGACGGTGCATCTTGCCCGTCTGTGCTACATGGAAGAGTTTTTTAAAAATCTGGACTATCGATTCCTGAAATGGACGGTCAAGATCTATTCGTGCATGTACGTACATGTGTTTGTACGTACGCATAGCTGAGTTTTAAAAAAAGGGGGAAACAAAGGTAAAGCAATTATGTGCCCCATAGAAAACATACAAAGCTTGAGGTAAACCAAAACAAGGGGTGGGGTGGTTGCCAACTGAGGCCAATGGTGGGGCCCTTATTTTGGCAATAGAGTTCTCCCCCATTGAAAGATAAGCACAGAGAGTCTGGTGAGTCGGTGACTCACAATCTGGTCAAGCAAAGTTTAATGCCCTCTGGCCCCTCTCTCTTTATATTGGTCTATGGTGCATGACTGCATGTTCACACAAGGATTGGGATGGCCCACCTTTATAATAACCACGTGTTAAAATATGATGTATAGTAATCAATGTAGGAAAGACTGCAAGAAGGAATCAGGCCTTTGGGCTTTTTCTTGAATAATTATAAAATTTTGGGTTTCGATCCTAATTTCATATTTTTTCGAGGTGTCTCGTCGAGACGAATCAATAATTTACAAAAGTTTGACACAAAAATAAAAAACACGTAGTTTTTATGAATAAATACAAAAAAAGTGATTTTTTTTTCTTCTAGAAACAACATGGCTAAACGTGAAGTGTTTTTTAGGAAGTGTTTCACTAATGGTGTTTTTTGAATAAACCGGCTTTTCATTGTTTTTTATCTTATACTCCTATATTGTGAAAGTATGACCTATCTTGATTTTTAAAACAAATTGTTTTTTATTTGTGGAACACCTCCTTAGTCGGAATTGGGAGATGGTGTTGTCCCTTAAAGAACAACATGTATGTTGTCTCCATCCGAACCATCCGTGCTCAACAATCAACTGCCCAGATCTGTTTGGACCCAAATAGATCTGTACCGTTCATTACTGAACTTATTTAGGCCATTGATTGCGGATAGAAGACTGCAAGAAGGCACCACAATATTTATATGCACATGGGATTGCCAGCTTATTGATGCAGCATGAATGTTTCAACACTTAAAAGATAAAGTAAATGGAGGGCGAAAATTACTAAAAGCAAAGCAAAAAGAAAATGGTTTTTTTTTTTTTTCTTCTTTTCAAAAAGGGTAATATAAAGACTGCCCCACAGGTAACAAATGGGCACCAACAATAAACTTAATTTCGAGCTATTCAATAGGCACCAACAATAAACTTTCGCATACTTTTAGGTATTTTTTTTATAACTTAGGTCTTGGACTCAATGAGCTGAACAATTCGAAAACCCAATTCCTCGTTTACTAGCGGGGGCTTAACTTAAGTCGGATAAAGTCTTCACACGTACTGATTCAATACAAAAATTGATTGCATGTAAGTGAAAATAGAACCTAGAGAGAAAAAATTTCATGAAACTCTTGATTGCTAGTACAAGACTATGCCAATTCTGTGAATTTTGGTTTAATACTTGGTCTCACTCCGTCCAAATTGGGAGGGAAATGATTCTTTCAAGGAAATAATTCAACAAGAGACAAGAAATTAAGCCATACACAGCTAAGGGGGTGTTTGTAAGCTTACATTTTCCGTTCTGGTTTTTTCATTTTCCACTTCTAGCTGATTGGATGCTCACCCGTAATTGAGCTCCAGGAATAGGCATTTTTCATTTTTTGGTGTTTGAGAACAGGACGCATGGGGGCTTGGAAGCCTCATTTTCAACTTCTTGACTATTAGCTTATGGTAAGAGTGTTTGTGAGAAATGTGCATAATGCATTATGTTTGGGAGATATGTGTAACATACATTTTGTAGGTCTTTTTGTTAATCAAAATGAGAAAAATAAAAAAATGAGAAGTCAACTTGCATTGGGAGTGTAAGTAGGCTGCCAAACAGGCCCTAAATACTGCACGGTTTATTGGGAGTGTAAGTATAATACTCCCTCCGTCTCAAAATTTTTGTCCGGTCCGCAAAACGAGGACTTAAAAATAATACAAAAATTTCAAGAACAAATCAATACGTATGCTTCTTACAAGTTACTAGATATCAACGGGCACTATTAATTAATGAAAAAAGTTTGAAAATTTTCTTTTAAAAGATTTATTATTATTTTTAGGTTCTCGTTTTGCGTATCCGACAAAAAAATTGGAAAGGAGGAGTATCTGAGATGGGTGTGAAATTCTAACCCGAAGAGAATGAATGAATGAAAGAAAAAGCAATTCTAGGAACACAAATCCAGGGATGGCTCCACATACAGACGGCTACAAAAACAGTTGTGTCCAAAAATTTGTTCCTAGACTCTTTGTAAAAGAAATTACACAGACCCAGAGAGAGAGAGAGAGACTTTACTCCAAAGAAAATGAGGGTAGGAGGCTTTACAGAGTTTCCAAGTTTGTAGTGACACCAGACCAGATTCTTGAGAGGAAAAAACATTTAAAAGGTGAAGAAAAATTGGGGAAGGTACACCCAATATCACCAGAAGAAGAACACACGTCTAAATTCGGCATTTTTTGGACCCCATTCATGGGAAACCATTTCCCAGCAGGGACAGTTTCCTGCTCCCTTCTGCAAATGTAGAATTCAATTCACACCAATTCCACATCAAACCACCACCACCAATAACCAGTCAACCATTAACCACGTCCAGATTTCATATTCAATATCAATTACTAAAACCTGAAAAAAAAAAAAAAAAAAAAAAAAAAACTTTAGAAATGGTAGATACATGATCAGTTCCAACAAAATCGGATAAATTGTACGGTTGGCCATATTTCTCCTTATTGAGAAATCGAAGAAGCCGCACAGGAAGATTTCGTCGAACCTGTTCAATTAGTACCCAAAAGATAAGTAACTCTGCAAAGCCCCATGGAAATTGGGGTCTATCCGGTTCAACCTGTTTCATAATTGCGAAGTTTCTACGCAAAAGATGATGAAAGAACAAATACATGACTTGATTCAAAATAAACGCCTTCGACTGATACTAAAAATCTTCTGAAGAAAAAATTACACCGATGCACTTGGAATCTTAAATTTAACTTCGACCACAAGTAGAAGATAACAAACAGATTCTTGACTTCTAGCTGCAAAGGGAAAAATAAGTTCCAGATACACCGAAAGTAAGCAAATTAACATCATGATATCTCAAGACCAAAATTTGCAATGGATCATAAAACATGCATTAAACCTTCATCCCAGATTACAAGCTCGGGGATACCTTTCTTACTCTCTAAACCCAGAAATGAGAAGCAAAAGTTTGAAATATTGCATGCACACTAGATTTGATAGGTACCGTTGCACTAGGATCTCAAGAAAGTACGAGCTATTCAACAAATAAAACCCATCTTGGGTTTTAAGGTAGAGAAATAGCTCCACATTAACTCCAAACATCTATACCCTGTCTCAGGCCCGAAGTAATTCAACTTATATGAGGCCGAAAAGAAGAATGTCGCACAAAAACTAAAGAAACCCGAGAATAAACAATTGTAATGGTATGCAGCATATTTGCTATCATAAGCAATTTGACAAATTCCTGCAAAAAGTAGACGATGAGCATTAGAGGACAATTTTTTACCAAAACCCTTTATACAGCAAATGATGAACATTAAAGGACGATTGAACAATTATTAAGTACCATCAATAGTACCATAGGAAATAGATACCCAGATCTAATTAACATCCACAAACACACAAATAGTTTTTAAAACCTCCTACAGCAAGGAAGTTCAAGAAAGAAACTCATAGCAGGCCTAAGGGAGAAAGGTCTTGCTACATAAAAAGCAGAAACGGTTGATCCAGAAGCTCCTCCACCACCTGAATGGTGGAAGTGCGATCAAGCGAAGTGAAGTTGCTGATACAGCTTGGTTCGGTGCTTCGGTTTGACTTTGCCAATTCCCCACATTCCTCCTCCATTCGGATAAATTCAAATGCGTCTCGTAAGGCACGAGAACAAGTCTGCATTTCGAAACCAGAACAGATATAAACAACAGTACTCTTAATGGAGATCAACAAACAAAAGTTTTAAAAGAACTTACGCTACCTTGATAGACTCAATCTTGCTGCTGTAACAATTTGTCAATATCATTATTGACAGGTAATTGTTTTTGTCAATATCATTATTGACAGGTAATTGTTTCTTCAGATTATGTTCTGAACAAATTTACTGTTGTTTTTCACATTGTGAAATATTTCAGATTTCTGTTTATGCCGACTACAAAATTTACATCCACGTCTCTCTTGGAGTCAATTACTCCGATGTATCTCATGTGAAATCAGCGTCTGAAAGCGGGCATGCAAGATCATCCAACTCTATATAGTCTTCTTCTAGAATGGACCTTAAGTGATGAGCAGCAAAAAGGCCAAAAAACACGGAAGCCTCACTGGAAAGCCCGGATGCTGTCACCTGTACATGTTGCACGACGAGCGTGACACAAAACAATTGTGAGATATCCGGAAAAGGATGACATCTAGAATTTTAGAAATGGTGCTCTGAATATCTACAGTGTCTGGATATCTACACAATTGGATATCTACACAACAATTGTGAGATATCCTGTATCTGGAAAAGGATGACATGAAACAGTGCCCTCTAAGGTTTAATAATACATGGAATCAAAATATGGTTGGGGAGAAATTTAATGACTGTTTTTCACAAGTGGTATCA
Organism: Vaccinium darrowii; assembly: GCA_020921065.1. Lineage (NCBI taxonomy): Eukaryota > Viridiplantae > Streptophyta > Magnoliopsida > Ericales > Ericaceae > Vaccinium > Vaccinium darrowii. Next base: position 7,499,146 of record CM037157.1, read on the forward strand.
TACTCGAACCAAAAAATGGAAAGTGATTTAAGTTAAATACCGGCTCAGCCGGCCGTATGCTCAAGGGAACTTGAACACTGGAAAGGGCCCCTGCCACAGCAACACCACCACTTCCTATCAACTCCTCATTGTTCTTATCAACGGAGTCATCATCATGCACAATACCTTCACCAATGCCAGATGTGAAGGCTCCATCGTGCTGAATGCCTATGTGACGTACAGTTGCTGTACTTCCTTCACCGCATGAACTTACAATATGCTCTGAACCATTATTTTGAGAGCAAGACCTAGCAAACACTCGGCACACGATGAAAGAATCCTGAAACAGAGTAAAGTTTGAGATTTAGTACCAGCAAATGATACAAATCCACAACAAAATACCCCATCCTCTCCAGACCAAAATTTGCTTCAAGTTTATTTCCTTTTACTTCTTTGAAGCCCTGCTGAACATAAGTACGCTACCACACCTTTTAAACTCCTGAATACCATTTCATAAGATTTTCGACAATAAACTTGAAAATTAATTCCCCTTTCTCCATTTCTAACCTTTTTTAGTCACCGGTCACCACAGCTAAAACATAATATTCTAACCCTTTGTCACAGTTTGTTTTCGATGATAAGCACCACAAACTATTCAAATCTGAACAATCAAAGTCTTTCAAAAAACAACATTTCACACAGCAACGTCTCATTCTACTTTATGAATCACCAATTCATGTCACAACACTACCATAAAGACTGATAAGATTAGTCATTTTAAGAGTTTAACAGTAACTAGTAACTGATATGAATATCTAGTTTATCTGCATATTGCAACCCAAAAGTAACTAAATATATTATTCCACCAAACCAAACACAAGCAGTTCACATAACATATATTATATATATGTGTGGAAGCAAAACCAATGCATATTAGGTTCACACACATAACCAAGGGCGGACTGAATTACTTCTGTACCCATGTGTAATTGTGTTATACCCCAAGAAATTACGAAAATGCCCGTGTAAGATGGCACTAAAATCTCCAAATGCAAATACTTATTAGCTTTTCTCTTAGATTGATAATTTTTGCACCCTCATTTAGTCCACACACTCTTTCGTATTTATAATTTACACAAGTAGTTGCCTACAAGGCTACAAAGATTATGCAATGAATAATAACCATAAGGTTTTCTTTTGTAAGTTGAAATGAAAAGTATCAGAACATCAACTAAAAACAATGACTGAAGTTCACTACCATGTTTCCTATGAGAAAAAGTTCCACCATTATAGTTCACATGTGCCTCCTCCATTGATTTAATTTACTGGGTCCGCCACCGCTCATCAGATCCAGTGTCCGCCATTGCTCCTAAGGTCCAGTGTCTGACACCCTAAGTTGTGGCCAAATCCGGGTCGGACACACCGGAACTCACAGGGATACGTATAGAACCACTAAGTCACGTGTTTCAATTATTTATAACAAAACATAAGCAGGGGACAGTTCGGAGAAACATACGAGAACCTGGCATGGTGTCACTCCACGTTATATAGATTAACTTACAAAACTCATACCTAACCTAATCACTAATCAGTCGCGTGTTTCAGCTAGTCCGCCAACAAAAGACAAGCTCTACCTAGAACTATGCTTCAAGAAAGTTTACTTATCGCCCTAGCATATAGCCCATGTCAATAGATTGGATTGGCCGAAGGTATCAGTACTTGTTTGGTCAATAAAAATTCTGTGTAGTAATGAATCTTACCCCCTTCCCCTTGTACATCCAATTACTATCCCTCGTGAATTGTGGAAAAATTCACATCCACTCTTCAACTCCCGCGCCCCCTCCATTAACATCCAAGCCTCTGAACAATTGCACTCCAACATTGTCTAACCTTACGTCTTCTAAAAGGGTATCACCCTACCAGACTACCCTTTTAAACTAGCTCGACATCTCTTTCACTCTTTGTGGCACTACAAAATGATGAATATTATTGATGGGTATGATTTCTTTTCCAGGAAAAACAAAGAAGTTCTAGAGTTTAAAAAGTTACGCGACAAATATTACAGAGTAGGAAATGATCACTAACTCCTCTCATAACATTTTGCATCAGTTCCGTAAGATAGGATACTTAGAACCAAAACTAAATTTATGTTCATTCTAATTGCAAAGAGTTAATTACCATGTCAAAGTTAAAATTAGCAGTACCTACACCACCTAAAAAGGAACAGAACATTCTTGTCCAGATGTACAATGAAATCGGCAGTTTGACTTTGTCCACCTTTATCAAACATAGTTAATCAACAAATTCACAAATAGAAAAGGTAAATCATACAAATGGTTCAAAAACCATCATACAACGTCCATTTAACTTGAGGAAAAATGGTAAGACTTCATTTAAGAAGACGATAGATTTACCAAATGAGGAGGGCCAATTCGAATGAAAACACAAAAATTTCAATGCTACCCTAAATCCAATCCTCATCATAGATATAATATTCTGGTTTTCCAAGTTTACCCAACCCAACTTACTTAACCCAATATACTGAAACCTCTTAACAAATAAATGAAACCCCTAAACCTCCTCTTCTTCATTTCCTAGTTTTGCTACCCTAGCTGACAGGCAAAGCCAATTTAGGAGCTGTTAATTAAACCTCCTCTTTTTAAAGTTTAATTTTAATGACTTCGGACATGGCCATTGCTAACCTTTTTTTTATTTCAATAACGAAGTTTGAACAATATGATTCTAATTGAGTTTAAGCCTACTGATTCAAAGCAAAATTTTTACTAAAATGAATCAAATCGAACCGTTTACATCCCTAGATATAATTTGAATGTCAAATTGGATGACTTTTGTATTACGCTAGACACCATAACAATAATATATACGACGGCGAAAAGAAACAACGGAAAAGACGAAAAGTACAGAATCTTTAACGAAAAAAAAAACACAACAGAGAATTGTTAGAATATGTACCTCATGATTACCAACTAGGGCATACTCGTACATAACCCACTCAGGCCTCCCAGCATTAGTTTTCTTCTTCTCATCCTCCTCAAAGTAAAAAACAAACTTTTTCCTCGTTCCCAGCACAGCTTTCTTCCCACCCACCACATTCCTAACCCCTCCCTCCCTCTTCCAATACCCTGTCCCCGCCCTCCTCCTCCTCCTCCCACCACTATTCAAAACCCTAGCTCCCGCCACATAACAGTACCAGTGCCTCCTCCTCCCCCGTCGCCCGAACCGAAAGCACGTCGAATCGGGTAGATCGAACGGGTTGTAATTGTACAGATCCAACTCGTTAATCACATCGTCGAATTGGCGATCACCGTTGCCGTTCTTGTGCGTAAGGTAGTCACAGAGGAGTTGTTCCTCCGAGGGGTAGAATCGGCAACCTGGTGGAAGTGAAGTGATCGGATTAGTTGGTTTTGGATTCTTTGGGTCTCCCATTAAAGGGAGAGACAGAATACAATTTTCTTGGAATCGAATTTTCGTCGGAGAGAGATGTAGAGAGAGAGAGCAGTGAGGGCGGGGGAGGAGAGAGAAGGAGAGTGGGGTTTTTGTATAGGGAGAGGGGGAGGAAAGCGTGAGAGTGAAGCTTTTGTGGAGTTCGTGTGGGGTCCTGTTCGAGTGTGTATATTTTATACTCCTTTTATGGAAGATTATCAAGTGCTACTGCGCCGTAGCATGGTGTCCCAAACCGTCGAATAACTACTTGTGACCTCACGTGATTCTGTGGTGGATATATAGTCCCGTATAAATGTGATGGGAGATTATTAAGCGCTCCTGCACTGTCAATTGGTGCCTCACACCGTTAATTCATTGAATAACTACCTATGACCTTGATGCCAACTGGTGCCCCACACTGTTAATAATTACTTCTGACCACGCAATTCTGGAGTGATAGTCCCCATATAAATGTGATGGGAGATTATTAAGCGCTCTTTGCGTTGTCACGTGGTGCCCCACACCGTCAATTCATCAAATAACTTGTGACCTCACTGTCCTGTGGTGCCCACACATGTGAGGTCACAAGTAGTTATTCGATGAATTAACGGTGTGGCCCACACTATTAATTCATCGAATAACCACTTGTAACCTCACATTATTTAATGACGGAAGGTCCCCACACAAATGTTATGAAAGATTATTAAGTGCTCTTGTGCTGTCATGTGGTGCCCCGCACTTCTAATTCATCGAATAACTACATGTAACCTCACTATCAAATGGTGCCCCACACAGTTAATTCATCGAAAACTACTTGTGACCTCACGTGATTCTATGATAGAAAGTCCCCAAATAAATGTGATGGAAGATTATTAAGTGCTCCTGCGTTGTCATGTGGTGCCCCACACCGTTAATTCATCGAATAACTACTTGTGACCTCACTGTCACGTGGTGCCCCACATCGTAAATTCATGGAAGAACTATTTGTGACCTCGAGTGATTCTATGATGGAAGGTCCCCATATAAATGTGATGGAAGATTATTACGTGTTCTTGCGCTGTCATGTGGTGCCCCACACTATTAATTCATCGAATAATTACCTGTGACCTCACCTAATTCTATGGTCGAAGGTCGCCACATACATGTGATGGAAGATAAGTGCTCCTACGCTGTCACATGGTGCCTCACATCGTAAATTCATCGAATAACTACCTGTGACCTCATCGTCACATGATCCCTACCTTAAATCATCGAATAACTATTTGTGACCTTACGTGATTTTGTGATGGACAGTCCCCACATATATAAATGCGATGGAAGGTCTAGACATGTCGTGGCGATCTCCCAAAGAAACTAAACAATTTTCGGAGGAGGGGATGTTGTTGTGCATAACCTGTACAGTCGCTGCTGTGCAATGGAAAATGTATGAAAAATGTTGTCGTTTCACTTGGTTTGCCCCATGTGATTTTGTGGGACCCACTACCCACTTTCGGGTCCCACAAAGATCGATCCGAATTGTTGAATAATTTTAAAATAATTATTCAAGTGGTCTTGAAAAAAATCAGGCCCATTGGATATTTTTACGCAATTGATCTAATTCGTTTGATTTTCATTCAGAATTCAGGACCCTATAGTTTGAAAGAATCTTTAAGAAAAGTTATACAAATGTGCACTCGGTAATCAATTGATCTGAACCATACATATTGTAGGGCTTCGTGAGAAAAGCATTTGGTAAAAAAATTATCCTGTTCAAACATCGATAGGTATTAGAAAATTAAAAATATGAGTTTTTTTTTTTTTATACCTATTGATGTCCAATCATGATAATTTTTTTATTAGATGCTCTTCTTAACGAGCCCTGTAAAACCTATGGTTTAGATCAATGAGTTACCTATCACAAAATTATATAACTTTTCTTGAAGATTCTTTCAAACTACAGGATCTTGAATTCTGAATGAAAATCAAACGAATTAGATCAATTGCGGAAAAATATCCAATGGGCCTGATTTTTTTCAAGACCACTTGAATAATTATTTTAAAATTAGTCAACGGTTCAAATCGATTGTGTGGAATCCGAAAGTGGATCCCACAAAATCACATTGGGCAAACCAAGTGAAACGACAACATTTTTCGTACATTGTCCATTGCACAACAGCTGCTGTGCAGGTTATGCACAACAACATCCCCTCCTCCATAATTTTCCACTTCTAGTAAAATTATTTGGATAGTTGTTCTAAGTTCTAACTTTATTTTTACCATCCGACTACATTTCTTGTTAATATTCATGTGAATTTTACATTGTTACTATTTCATAACTTCACTTTTTTGAAAAAAATAGTGTGGATGGTAAAACGGTTCTGTTAATTAAAATCAATTTCCAAATTATTTAGATGCATAATTAGGGGCCCCTTAGGGCAATAGGGCGTGCTTATTAATCTCTTGATTAGAGATTTCCTTTGTATTGTCACTTTCAAATTGTCTAGCTCATTGCCATCAAACATAGTAAGCAAGCAAATATTATAACCTTGCACTTGTTTTAAAAAATTTAAACAATTTGCCCATTTGTTGTCATTCTACTATTTTAGCCTCTCCAAAAGTATACTCAAATGCAGTATACACACGTGTTGGGTCCACACAATCTGTGCTGCGTGTAAACCCACTAATGTATGTGTGGGAATGTACGTGTAAATTGTACACTGTGTGAAAGAAGCAAAACAGGAATAGTGTCTCATTTCTTAGAGGTATTTTGGCAAAAATTATTTTTTTAGATTATTTTTTTTGTCTTTATTCAAAAAATTTTCGTATTTGTTAGTTTTCTGTTCTTTTTTTATTATTAGTTTGTCTTGATGACAGAAATCTAAAAAAATAAAAAATTATAGACCAAACTGCTAATATTTTTATGAATAAAGACAAAAATAATCCAAGACAGACATTCTGTGAAATAGTGAACATAAATACTAAAAAAAAACTATGAAGATAAAGAATTGGAAATGATACAACTGGCTTTGCTTACGTACGCTCATGTACGTCATACTATATACTTATGCAGTTATGCCGACCTCAGTCTTTTGACTCTTTCCACCCTCAACAATTCAACATCCAACCAACTCATATTTGAAAATTTGAAAATTCGAACATTCGGCAATCCATCTTTTCAATACAAAAAATCTACCCGTACGTAGATGTCAAAGCCTAATCAAAATCTGAACCATTAATTTATTGAAATAGACGGTGTAGATGTGTGCGTATGCGTGCATGCGTACGGATAATCGGTTTGTATTCAATATACTCCTAAATTTCTTATTTTGGTTAACTTTAAACAAATGCGAACCAAAAAATGTTTTTGTCTAAATATATTAACCGAAAATGTTAATTTGAAAAAGTAATTCTAATGTATAGAACCCTTTCAACAAGTACTTGTAGAAAGAACCCGCAAGTGTTCATATACCAACATGTTTGCAAATTCACGAGATCATGAGAGTTTAAATAAACCAATATTAAAATGTGTGAAAATGTATAGGAAAGTAAAAAAAAGTACATTAGAGTTTTTTTTTTTTTTTTTTCTTCCTTGGTTTCTTTGTTGCCTTATTGTCAATTCAGTGAGCTGACAATAGAAGAACCCCTATTAATCAATAAAGAGTGCATAATATCAATGAATGTTAAAACAAGTTATCATTGCAATACATGTGTTTCCCATTTTGAACACACATTTGCAAGTTTCTTTATTATTTTCATAGGTATGTGAAGTTTTTTTTTTCCCCACAATAACCGCTTCCATAAGGGCAATCATTTACTAATACTCCATCTATTCCAAATTTTTTTGTACAATTTTCCATTTTTAGAAATCCCCCAAAACTGGTCCACTTTGACTAATCAATTAGGCAAATTTGGTACGATGTCTTTTTTGCGCTTCTCTCATATTCCAAATGCAACTACGTACAAAATTGGAGGGATAGTGCATTGAAGCCCAAAAAAGCACATCATTGTATTTCAAAAGAAAGGTAATTTTCTAGAAAACTGATATTGACACTCCTTAATTTGTCTTTATTAGGCGAAGTTACTAAACCACCCTTGTATTTTGAAAGCAAGAGAAAAATGTAATTAAAAGTACAAGGGTGATTCAGTAACTTCACCAAATAAAGACAAAATTGGGAGTGCCAATATCAATTCCCATTTTCTAAAGTCATATATTATGCAAGTATTGATGATATTCCCTTAACATGTTGAAATTCCAAAGCGGGATCAAAATTTTGGGATGGAGGGAATATAAATTTTAAAGTCGTACTACATATTCAGTGTTTGTAACTACTAACTTGTAAGTCTTGACACCACTAAAAAAAAATATTTATCTCGGTAGAAGGAATTTAAGAATTAGAGAAAAATTAAATCAATCAAAACTTAATTTATTACAGATAAGAAAAAAAATATCGTTTGACTTTTTGATCTTTGGTGGTCCTTTCGAAAGTTAGCAGTAGTTTTGATGAATATGGGAATGGAAAAGATGTTAATTGGTTTTGAGTTGGATAGAAGTTTTCACATCACCATTATGTGTCCCAAGTAAAAAGAAACGAGCAAAGGGGCATATGGTAAGCCTTGTGACTTATAGTTTTGGTATCTGTTACGTATGAGGTATGGTTTTGTTCAAATTAAAGATTTTTAAAAAATTCACTATTAGCGCACTGTTTACGGTAACCTTCTTACATATGGTTTTTGGTATTTGTTATGACCCGTTATGTGTTTTAAAAAAATTCACTATTAGCATTACTATTCGTGTTAATCTACACAAAAATACGTAACAATCACTAAAATCATACGTAACAATACAAAAAACATACGTAATAGAGTGTACCATATATTTTTCCAAATAGAAATATTAATATATCGATCACTTCAAGTTGGACGATGGATGCCTTTAGCCAAAAAGCCCAAGACCATCGGTAATTTACCAGGCCTCTTAAAAAATGTAGTGGTATTTTGATTTGGGCCGAATACCAACTCCAGTGGCCCTGTCTTCCCATAGGCGTAGCCCAGGCCCATCGTGCTCCTCCTGTCTCTATTCGTGAAAACTTCCCCCTATATAATATGCTCTTCAAAACTTTATAAAAAAGTGTTTTAAATTTAAAGTGTTATAGAATGACGCGTTAACCTTGAGGAAGCCCAATGTTTGTGTAGCGTTCCTTTGCAGCGTAATATAACTAATACTAACATCTAACATTATATCTTTTATGTTTTGTCAAAAAAACATAAAAAATTTGACACGTCGAAAAAAAAAAAAAAAAAAAAACAAACGAAATTCTTTGAAGATATAATGGACGAAAGTTTCAACTCCGGTGAAAAGATGCACTTGGCTTTCTTTGGTTTTCAGTTTTGAAAATTTATCTTCCAAAGTTTTTACTGTTTCCTCGTCTCAGTTTTTTTTTTTTTTTGTCTTTAATGACTTTTTTTTAATCAATTTATTAATTTATTTTTACTTTTGAGATGTATATTGCGTATCTCTATTCAAAAAATAAAAAAATATCAAAATATTAAAAAAATTGACTAAAGACCCGACTACATGCACAGATTGATATGTAGAAAAAACGTACAGAGTGTGCTCAGGGACCCACTTTGGGGTCCCAAACGAGTGATCCGAACTGTTCATTATTTTTAGAACATTTTTCTGGGGAGGGTCCCACAAAATTTCAGCTCAATCAAACGGTGGGACTTTGGTTCAAGCACTTCTAATCGTCCGATTGAGCTGAAATTTTGCAGAGCCCCTCGGAAAAATGTTCTAAGAATAATGAGCGGTTCGGATTACTTGTGTGGGACCCAAAAGTGGGTCCCCGAGCATGCTCTGTACGTTTTCTGGACATACCCATCAGTACCCATAAGTTTTTCGATAATATAAGGAAGTGGAGAAAAGGAAAATAAAAACTGAACAACTTTCTTAAGCCCTGCTCTGTACAATATTATAGCGAAGAGTTGGTTCTGATTAAGACATTCAACAAAGTTAATGATGGCAAAAATTAAGCAGACATTGTGGCTTATAATTGGAAAGCACCTCAAGAAAGTGTCTCCTGATCTTTAATGGAGTGAAATCATGGGAACCGGATCCTCTGTCCCACCAATCTTGTCCGACCTCTCTATCCCATTCATCCGCACTGTTCATTTGAGAAATCAACGACTCGGATTCACAGATGAACATGGACGACTCATATCTGTTCAGGGGCAAGATGGCATCCGAGCCATTGATTGCTTCGATGGATGACACGGATGGGTGGAATAGGGAGGTTGGATGGGGTCATGTGGGATAAAGGATCTTCCACCAAAATCATGCACGCACACAATAACTTCCAAGCTTGTTTTCCAAACTTGATTTTCCACACACATTTTATGTTAATTTTTTTAGCACCTCTAATAAAAAAGTTTATCTTTCCAATCTACCAAATTATTTTAAGATATCTTCAGCATTACGTAGCATTGTTAATATTAAACAAAAAATTACGTACACATATGAAACACTACGAGAGATACAAGGAGACTCTAACACTTGATAAAAAAAAGAAAGAAAGAAAGATGGATCGAGAAAGAAAGAAAGAAAGAAAGATGGATCGAGAGAGCTACTAAGAGAAAGAAAGAAAGAAAGATGGATCGAGAACTACTAAGAGAGAGAGAGAGAGAGAAAGATGGATCGAGAAAGTAAAACACTACGTATGTAGAGATACAAGAAGACTCTAAGTCTTAAGGATGCAAACGAGTTGAATTGAATCGAGTTTTAGTTTGTTAAGTTGTTAAGCTAACTTGATTCGAGCTCGAGCTCAATGAGAATTTGATGAGCTGAGCTCACCTAGGTTTGAGTCAAACTCGAACTTGTTCACGAGACTTAACGAATGAAAAATATTACATATTTCTGCGCTCATGCAAATCTAGAACTTCAAATAATTTTTTTATTTTGCGCAAAAATAAGTTCATATAAATATAAAATTATGGAAACATATTATTATTTAAGTTTATAGTACTTTTAAAAGTTTATATCTGTACAAGTTATAAAATTTTCATTATTTCATGTAAAAGTCTATACATATTCAAGGTTATACGTGAATATGAGATATACATATATACTCTAGGGTTGCGAGCCTATATAATTGAGCCAAATACTTCTAGATTCAGGTTCGGTTAATTTATTAAACGAGTCTCAAATTGAGGCTTAGGCTCGTTCGTTTGGTTTCTGAATCAAACCCGAATGAGTCTTTTTTACCGAGTTGAGCCTCGAATAGTTCATGAACAAAGTGAAGAGAACTATGTGGCACTATGCGCCATGAGCTTGACTGATTGGTGACAAACGGCTCAGTTCAATTGTAGCCCTAATTTTAGATATTAAATCTACTTGGGTCTTTATAGGAGCCATATGACGGATCCTGGGTGCCTGTAGCGCATCTGGATCATTAATGCACCATGCATGCAGCTACCCCCAAAACAATGTCTTTCTAGGGGCAACTCAAGTGTTCCATTAGATGTGGTCTTGTGGGACCTACTTCAGGGTCCTACACAAATGATCTGAGCCGTTCAGTAATTTTAAAATAATTGTTCGAGTAATGTTGGAGTAAATTTGGCCCATCAGATATTTGTACGTAGTTGATCTAATTTGTTCAATTTTCATTCAAAATTCAGGGCTCTGTAATGCAAAAGAATTTTGAAGAAAAGTCATACGATTGTGCGCTACCACCCATTGATCTAAACCATAGGTGTTGTAGGGGTTGTTGAGAAGAGCATTCAAAAAAAAAATTATCTTGATCAGACATCGGAAAGTATCAAAACAACGAAGATATGAATTATTTTGGTACCTATCGATCTCTTTCTCTCTCCCAAAACGACTCGTTTTCGAGAAGAGATTTCATTTTAAGATGTGGACTATTAAATGTAAAGATAAACAGTAGAGACCTCTTTGTAATTGGAATGCATAAAAGCCGGGTCCAGACAAATTGTTTGGTTTGGGTCTTAAAACCCAAGTTTAAATTTTTATACCCCTATTTCCCTCAAATCATTATCCCTATTTCAATTAATCACTCAATATTTTCAATCATTTCTCTCTGTATTTCTCTTCAATCATTATCCATTTCTAATTATTACCCTTATTTTTCTCTCTACTCAAAACTCAAAACCTAAAACCAAAATCCAAAACCGAACAAGGCCTTTAGCACTCAAGAATGTCCAAAGTTGTCAATGACCAGAAGCTTAATTAAGGCCAATTTCAAAATGCATCCCTCCAAATTGAAGCGCCCTTCAACCCATTTTTGGCCCCACAAAAACCATTGCATTCTACCACTATAACGAATATGCTTGTCTTGTAGTTAATGCTGATAGGTGACATGTCTCTTTATGAAAGTCTGGAAAGGGCTATTCCAATATCTATATGCAGTTTAGTTTTGCTTTATGAAAGAGAGGAAATTTGTCTTTCCCAATTTGAAACCAAGAAAAATATACTCCTTAGCTTGGACTTCAGTGTCCTTAGCTTCACTATTTTTCAACAAAAAAACAAAAAAACTTTGTTTCAATATTTTCCTACTGTCAAAATGCTAAAATCACGGAAGCAAGACACCTGTACCGAAATCCTATATTTATCGTGCAATTTCAACAACAAGATCGCACAAAAATATCTTACGTAATTGAAATTGCACGGGAACAGATGTATAGAAAAACGAATAACGATCGATACCCATTTTTCAACGTCCACAGAAGCACTTTGGTTCCATGTCAAAAATTCACAAGGGGTCATCAAGGTACAAAGGGTGCAACTTGTCTTTCTTCTTTCTTTAGACAGAGAAAGAGAAGATACACATAAAAGCAAATTAATCACAACATGTTGAACCAAAGTGACAAGATCAATGAAAATAAAATCTCAAAAGCCCCTTCATTTGCCTTCCGGGTGTAATGGGAAAAGCTCCAGAGTCTTGTCTCCACCCTCTTTACAATGCCTCTTTTCCTCTTCTAACCCTTCAAAAGTCCATGTCCTGCACTTTCTCTTGTATGGACTTTCTTCTACCTCTTTCTCCATTTGTCCCTACAAAGATTTTACCCAAAAATCTAAGACTTTACCCAAGCATGTTACCTTCCACATAGTACTCTAAGTCAGTAAGCTAAAGACAACTCGTTTCACTGACTTAAGATTTGTTATTGACTTATGAAAATTTATGACAATATTGTCCTTATGTAGTGTTGATCATTATGGGCTATTCGGACATTTCACGGCAAGAATGTGTGTTTTTGTTGCGGAACAACTTGGCTTAATGCGTCTTTGCGAACCTTAAGGCAGGTGTTGTGGAACGGGGATTGTGTGATCCATTTTTATTTTATTTTTTTCCGGTAAAATTGTGTGATCCATTTACAACTTACAACAAAGTAGTCTGAACGAGTTTTTCGCGAATTTTTTTCTTTTTTTTCTTTTTAGACAGGAAACATGCTTACCCTTGTATCCAAACTTATAGTGGTAATGGTGCTCGCGGTGGAAGCCCTGGGAGAATTGTTGAGGCCAAGAATACTGTTGCGCTTCTGCTTCTGCCTCTCGCGGGCTTTGTGGTTTTGGAACCAGTAAAACACATTCTTCCCTTCGATCTTGCCATACTTGCCGAGTTGTGTGGTGATTTGCTCTATTTGTTGCGCGTTGGGAGTGCGCATTCCGCCCCTATACAGCATCTCCAGTATCCCTATCTGTTCTTGCGTCGGGTTCCACCGTGTCCCTCCGGGATGTGTCTCCACCTGCAAAAATATTTCTTGATCGTTTAGTCGTTCATTAATGGAATTCATGGTTCGAGACAGACTTAACGTTAGGCAGATCATAGATTGATTATGAAATTACGACGTACCCCCCCCAAAAAAAAAAAAGAATTTGGTAAGTTCTTAGGACTGCCACTGGAAAATACACAAACTATGCAAGACTGCAATTTTATATAGAGAATTCAACTCAAAATGACGTGCAATTTTTATTTAAAGTAGGGCCTGTTTTGGGTGTGAAATGTTACAAAATCAACATGATTAGCGCTAAGGCTGATAAGTAAACCAAGTTATTTGAATTCGAGTTTGTATTCACTCGATAAAAATTCGTTCAAGATTTTTTATTTTTTTTACATGAACAAACTTGATTTGAACATTTTAAAAATTCGCTAAATTTTCGAACCAAACATCAACAAGCTACTATTAGAGAACTTGTTCAGTTTGTGATTAGCACTATAAAAACTCATTTGAAGTTGATTTGTCTGACAAACAAGTCAAGATTGAACATACTTTGAAGCCTACAATATTTTTATAAAGCTCGTTAATTTCTAAACTTAAATTTTGAACAATTAATTGTCGGTCGACTCGTCCAACGGTCAGAATTAGAGAAAAAAAACAAGAAAGAAGCATATGTCATACTTCCAGGCAACTCTTTTTTCTGTCTTACATGGTAGTAACAAACATAACAAAAATGCTAGGATACGAAAAAGATTTTCCCGGAAGAAAAATATGTAGGAAAGAGAAATAAAGGGTCTAGACTTTTTCAGAAAAAAACTTTTCATGTACCCTACTGCTCATCCAAACATAATTCCGGAGGATCACCTGCGTCGCTTCCGTCTTGTGGTCAGAGGATCCAAGTTTTCTTGGACCACTTTCCGGTCTAATGAAGCTCTTCAGATCAAAAGCGGCAGTGGCAGTGGCGGCAGTGGTGGAGACGGAGTCGGCGGTGGGCAGTTTGGGAGCAAGAGGGCGGAGGAGTAAGCTAGTATTCTTGCAGCAGCCGAGGGTGAGGGAGGGTTCGTGCTCCCAAAGTCCACGTGAGAACTGGTGCACCTTCATGCCTGATCCCATATGAGTTAAGAATTGAGATATGATTGAGAGGGGAGTGCATGGGGGTAATTATAATATAGAGCAAGAAGTTTTTTTTTTCCAAAAATAAAATGAAAAGAAAAAATAAAGTGGGGGAATTCATGAGGTGGTTGCCTAGAAAAACCAGGACCAAATGATGAGGTGAGGTTGACTTTGATCAGATTTTCCATTTCAAAAAGGAGGGAAAAAAAAGAAGAGAAAAGAAGAGAAAAGGCAGATACACTTTGATCTGTATATAGTGTGGTTTTAGAGAGATGAGTGTGTGAGTGATTGTGGATTTTTTTTGTTTTTTTTCGTTAAGGGGTGTTTTTAGAATAAACTGATTTTTTACGGTTTTTTTTTATGTGATGTATTGTGAGAGAATGACATGTCTTGATTTTGGAAAAAAAATTGTTTTTTGCTAGTGAAACACCCCCTAAAAAGGAAAAGAGTCTACAATGCACATTTCTTAAATGTGTGTACTTTATGCACCTATTGTGTCATCCAAACTATGCCACCTCAGAAAGATTCATACACGCGTCTCGTAACTTTTATACTAAAAACTCGTAACTTTTCAGTAATATGATTTATAATATTTTTACTAGGAATTAATCATAACATTTGGTTCTCATAACTTTTCAGTAATAAAATTTATAACATTTACAATAAAAAATATAACATATTAATATGTGCCATAATTTTTATACTAAAAACTCGTAAGATTTTGGAGGTGGCTAGGGGCATGTATTGCAGCATTTCCCCATTGATAGAAATCGGCACCATGCTGCTATAGCGTTTCAAGACTTAAGTGTGTATGTTTTTATCATTTTGATCATCTCGTCCTTGTAAAATTATGTATAGTAACTCGAAGGGTACATATAATTATGTAAAAAGATCTACATATGTACCGATCAAGAAAAACAGATCTACATATGTCCACAACTATTTTACACATGGATTCAAGTCTCCAACAAAATAGCGAAGAATTCACATCTATATCTGAATCTTCAGTCCACATGTTGAAAGCAAATTCGACGGTTCACATGACACACTATAAAGGCGCCTTATAGCATTCTGTTTCTATGTGCATATACATCCTAAGATTAGGATTAGTGGGCATATGTCCTCCCGAATGCCAGTTACAAAAATTGAGGGGGTGTTACACTAAGTTGGCTTTTTGAAAAAATTGGCTTTTCATGATTTTTTATGTGATGTATTGTAAGAGAATGACCTGTCTCGGTGTTTAGAAAAACAGTTTATTGTTAGTGGAATACCCTTGAATCCATAATAATTGAGTGCTCGTAGTGAATGTTATAACCTTCTTTTCAGGTCATCACACTTTCACGTGAGATCTACAGGTGATTAGAAGAGGTTGTTAAGGCATATCCAAGAGCAGTGACTAAATCATTCCACCAAATCACATCAGAATAAATTCGTGACCACATCATTCCCCTTACATTTTCTAAAAAATATTTTTGAAACAATGTAGGAGTAACTTATAGAGAGAGAGAGAGAGAGAAAGAGAGAGAGGAATGTGTGATATGAGTGTGTGTGTTGGCCAGTCTAATCGGGTCGGTTTTTTCTTGCTTTTATGATAAGGTGTCCTTTGCTTTTCGGTGGCCTCTTTGCCTCTTTTCCTAACCTTTTTTTCTCCGCAAAGTGGACAAGAGAGAAGTTCGATTGGTTGGTGAGTTTGTTCTTCACAAAATTGATTAAGATTTGATTACCGGGATCAAGTTGAAAGAAAGTAATTTCTTGTGAAATTTCTTGTCTAGATGTGAATGGTTTCCTTTAGACTGACTGAAGAGAGAATTAGTCAAGATGAGCGTGAGTTGGTCCGAACACCTCGACTGTGAGAGAGAGAGAATAAAAAAAGAGATTCCACCAATCCCAAAACTTGGAAATGGCACTCTTGCTTGGCTTTGTATAAGATACGGATATGGGTAAGAGAATGACAAGAATTGAGTGCCGTCTTTTAAGTGGCAGAGGAGGATGGAAAAAACAGACAAAACATGAAAACGAAGGAAATCTTTGCGACAGCCATATCTCTCAACTATCCTCTTTTTCCTTCTTTGGAAACTGTAGCTAGCACTGATATCCTAAATAATACTCCATAAACATATTTTATACCAATTTTGTATACTATGCCTGCCATTGTGCTCCCCAACTTGATTCCAACACTCAGGCACCCATTTATGGTCTGTAGTATTATTAATTGATTGATATGATTGGTAATCACGTATGTGGGGGGTTAAAAAAAAAAAGGCTCCATAGCTTCAAATAACTTTTGATGACTATTTTATCATCCCGACTGGTAGACTTTATCCACGTCGCTCACATAAGTTAATCAAGCTTAGTTAACATAATTTAGAGATTACTCCATCTATTATCAATTAGTTTTCGGTCAGAACCCTCCAAAAAATATATCACGGACACTGAAGCTCAGTAACCTTGTCAAACGCAAGAATTACTTACGGTTTCTTGTTTAAAAGAGTTTTTGTTTTGCAAAAGAAAGAGCTGATAAGCCCTCAATAGTACAAATAACGGGGCTTATCTCGCTCATTTAGATCACATACGTACACGTGTATTTTGTGACTTTATACGATTGATTTCGTGCGACGTTATGTTTTCGTAGTTTCAGGTGAAACGTGAGAATAAGACATATTTTAGCGCCATGGGAAGCATCCCAAAATTTCAAGGACCTAATGCATTGTGGCACTCCGTCACTAAGTCCCACAAGCCAAGAAACAAAGAAACGGCTAGGACATGGGAAGCCAAAAGATCAAGACGAAGAGGAATGCACCCTTGCCGTTCTGGCAACCCTTGGTGTTCGGGTTATTACAGAAAGCTCTCATG
Source organism: Vaccinium darrowii (assembly GCA_020921065.1). Taxonomy (NCBI): domain Eukaryota; kingdom Viridiplantae; phylum Streptophyta; class Magnoliopsida; order Ericales; family Ericaceae; genus Vaccinium; species Vaccinium darrowii. Next base: position 7,516,243 of record CM037157.1, read on the forward strand.
CCCATCAAGCCTTGAAGCAGAGTTGTGGGGAATCTACAAAGGATTAACCATTATTCTGGAAAAATGAATGGTTAATGTGAAGATCGAATTGGACGCTTTAGTGGCTGTGAAACTCATCAATGAAGAAGTCAATGAGACTCAACCCCTGCCTTCCTTTTGCTGTGTTTTTCTACCCAATCTATGTGTATGGGTTTGTTGCTGTCCTGTTGTGACTCTATAGCAAATCTCTGTGGCATGGCCTGTTTGTTCTCCTAACTCTGTCTTAATGCATTTCCGAATTACTAAAAAAAAAAAACCTTAGAGCCAGAACTGCATGTTCTAGCAAAACCTCAGAACCAGTTCCCTTAATCTAGTGGCTCCAAAATTGACCAGAACCGGTTCTCACTTTTTGTTAGAACCAGTTCAGCCTGCAAAATTTCGGATATTTTATGCCCGATCAGGAGTGTAACTAGGGACATTTTTGTAATATGAAAACAAAGGAAATCTTTGTGACAGCCATATGTCTGATGTCTCACTATTCTCTTTTTCCTTCTTTGGAAACTGTAGCCAGCACTGATATCCTAAATAGAAGTAGGTATAAAACCACCCTCCCCACCTTTTACCAATTTTATATACTATATTGTGCTCCCCAACTTGATTCCAATACTCAGCACCCATTTGTAGTCCGTGTATATATATATGAATATATATGTATCCTAAATAGAAGTAGTATAAGACCACCTTCCCCACCTTTTACCAATTTTATATGCTATATTGTGCTCCCCAACTTGATTCCAATACTCAGCACCCATTTGTAGTCCCCGTATATATATATATATATATATATATATATATATATATATATATATATATATATATATATATATATATATATATACGATTTCATTGATAAATGCTAAACATTTATCAGTCTCAAATCGAGACCACCATTTGACAAAGAAATTTCACTGAATTTCTGGTATATGGAGATGATCTTCGGCTATTTCATATCTCCATTGCCAAACCCAAGTGATTCTGAATTCTATGCAATACCATAAAAGGTCTTGCCCAACAGGTGGGTTTACTGCTGTCATTCCCTTTAACTTCGGATGATATTTGTACCATACAGGGAATTGTTTCTAAATTGCTTCTGGAAAAATTTCAATTTCTGGAGCATGAAATTCCCACCAATGGAGAAACCATGATGGAAACCCAGTCTCTTTATGTAAAATCTCCGGATTTAAAATAAAGAACCATGAATGGGCTCTTATGGGATTTTGATAATAAAATGCATATGTCCATGCACGGACATAATCCCAATAGTTATATTTCTGTTCATTGATTTTCAGAATTCTGGTTGCGAATGTGGAAAGACCCCATTCCTGCGGATGTATCACCCTCACAATATAACATTTTGAAAAGGTGATTGGGGTTTTTTTTGTCTAACTCATCAAGATGATGATGGGTTAATTGTACTGATGATGTCTCAGTTAGGATGGCCTCATAAATGTATCGAGGTTTCCCTTCCTGGACTGTGTACTGCTGATTTTGAAGATACCTTTCTTTGAGGTACCATGGATCTTGTGGTTGTAAATTTAGATCACCTACGAATAATGTGATCAATGGTTCTATTATATTCTTTTTGACATATTGAGGTCCTTGCTCAAATGCCTCTTTTGCTGTTTTCTGCTTTGACTGACTGGAAGATTCTCCCAGTGTCAGAAATTCTGATAAAGAGAGACTGGTTTTGCCTCTTCCATACTGCTGAGATACTGATTTTTTGCCTCGGCTACGACCTCGACCCCGACCTCGGTCAGGTGGTTCCATACTGCAAGAAAATTATTAACTTATTAATTGATTGATATGATTGTAATTAATCACGTATGTGGGGGTTTAAAAAAGGCTCCATAGCTTCAAATAGCTTTTGATGACTATTTTATCACCCAGAGTACTGGACTTTATTCACATCCCTCACGTAAGCTTGATTAAACATATATAATGAGTTTTCTTCTTCTTCATTATCATTCTTTTTGACATTGAAATGGGAATTCTCACTTAATCCAAAATACTCGTAGCCCGATGGATACCTGCGCTTCAGGGAGAATAAAATTCAGAAGGGGGAGAGCTATAATTTGAGGAAGTTTGTTGAGATGGAGTATGCAGAGTTGGAGGTGTTGCAAAAATTACACGGCACAGAATCTCAAAGAACAATTCCGTTGATAATATGAATAGTAAATAAAAATTACATGAACAGATTATATATATAAACAAGATACATGAACTGTAAAACCGAAATAGAAAAACAAATTGAGTCCTGTGAAGATCACGGTCTCCTTAAAACAGATTCGCTGCCTACCAGGGTGTTGTAGGTTGATTGGTGTTTGTCTCTCAGGATAAAATGGTTGAACCACTCTCGTCGGAAAACCTCTTTCAAACGCCTAGGCGAGTTGAACTTTACTAAATAAAAGAACAGGTCAAAATGATCTTATGAAATATTATAGATAATTAGATATATTGTAACCAATTAAAATTATTATTATAAGTTTTATCCTCTTGTCTTGAATGAAGTTCTTGACTCCGTCCATGCTTATGTGACTTTGAAGGATAAGTTCTTGGTTAGTCAAATAAAATTCAACTTGGAGAGGCAAACAATAGCTAATGGTTAAGCAAAGAATAAGAGAGTTTGTAAAGGGGTGAAGGATTAGGCCAAATATACAGAGAGAGAAGGCAGCAGTACTCAGTCCACTTCCCCTTAGACCATCATCATCCTTATATCACAGCTCTAGGAAGGAAAGATGAGTTCGCGAGCACTAGCAAGAACAATGTTCTTGATTCTAGAGCTCTGGATCAGTTTCTCTATCTAGGGTTTCTATGCCTTGGAGTTGGGGATGAATCAATCTATATGAGTATTTGTGAAAGAATGCCTCATATTTATAGGGATTTGCACCCAGTCATTGGGCTCCAGATATTCCCCTTATAATATGATGACACATGCTCTCTCCGTATACCTGGGCCACATGAGTGACGTCACTGGCCGTTAGGAAGATTCCCCTGGCTTATCCAGTGCACGCCATTCCATCTCGACGATCCCTAATCCTTTAAAGTCACCAAGCAACTTGTATGTCCCATGTTCCCACTTTTGGCTCGCGCCAACACCTTGCTCGAGATTCGTAATGACTCCCCTGCCCTTGACTTATGGCCAGGTACAGTCGTGAGCTCGATATGTATGTATGCGTAGATACCAACTTCTTCCTGTCGCGCCATTTCCCTTTTTAAAGGGGTCACGACGGGTGAATCCTCATTGGATGAGGTTTCCTTGTCTAGGTCATCCCTTACTGAGCGCATTTGTAATTTCCTTTTGTTCTTCCGCAAGGGCATCCCTTCGCGGTGGGGTTTTTCCCTAGCCCTTGACTTTAGTTAATGTCTGACGTGTCCATAGTAGCTTTTTCCACCACGTGGTAAGTTATTATAAGTTGGTCAACTGTCCATTCATCAAATGCGCTGACCTTTCCTACAGACTTTTAGCGCGCACCATGATAAAAACTTGCATGGATTGCCATGACAATGCACACGAACATAACAAAGTTGTTTTCCTCTCTCTTTTTAAGGTCCCATTTGGTTGGGCATATTTATTCATAGTCTTTTCGAGAAAAAACTATAGATAATTCCGTAAAATTTGTTTGCAAATATCAATAAACCTATGGGTACAAAATTTTAGTGTACACCAAATGTACATCGATTTCGTCGTTCAAATTTTTTTCTCTTTCGCTGTTCAAAAAAAAAAAAAAAAGTGCATCACTTTTATTGGACTATTTCGGATTCCACACAATTGATTGGAGCCGCTCAATATTTTTAAAACATGTTTTTAAGGGCCACTGTAAAAAAAGTAGCTCATTTTAACATCGGTAAGGACTCGATCGATTCTACGCCCAATTTACTGATATGAAATTGGGTAAATAATCGTTCGAGGCCTTACCGATGTTAAAATGAGCTAATTTTTTACAGAGACGCAATGTATATTTGGTGGACACCAAAATGTTGTACCCCTAATAGCACTAGGAACAAAAATTAATCAAATTTTTACCAATCTTCGAATGACCTGATATTTGCAGAGGCGTTTTAAACAATTTAAACAACTCCAATCATTAATATGAGACCTCAAAATGAATTTCACACCAAGTGGTGCATATTTGGTTTGGTGTATGATCTTTACTAACGTGTGGCTTGTTTCGGTTGGTTCTGATAGCAATTTAGCAAAGTAGTGCGTAAAACTTTTACCGACGTACATATGTACGTATTCAAGCATTAAGTCAAAAGTGGGCTACCGAAATGCAATTGTGTTCATATAGGTTGGGGAGAACTACAACCTTTTTCCTACCTTAGGTACAGAATTATGTACACCTATTTACCTAGGGTAGCAGATTTAGGGACAAGGGTAATCATTTTCTGGTCGTGATTTATGGGTCTGTTACGAAAAATTATTGGATATTTTTGGGACACGGTCAAGTGGCGCAATGCTTTTTTCTATTACATACATATTCATGAGGGTCCAATACTCTTAAGAGTATGAAATTCACATGAATTTGAGGTGGGAAAAGGTGTTGGAAGGGGCAGTGGTGACTCTTAGGAGTTCGTGAGCATGAGATTATTCATAAACATCAAATATATTTACCAACTATAAATCAAAGAAAAACATCATGGTAATGACAATTGAAAATCTTGTTCCAACAAAAATCACTTTTAAAACCCAACAAGCATTTCAATTAATAAACAAAAGTTATCAAAAGGTATATTCTAATATTCTTTCTTTTCAGTTTTCACTACACGAAAACAAAAAAAAGCTATACAAACTTTTACAATTGCATTTGATGCGGTTCCATATTCTAGAATCGTTGTAGGTCGATATCGTCAAACACATTTTTAAATATATGCCACCAAGCAATCATTCAACCATTGGATTACACAATCTGCTCTTCACGTATTTCACCGCCGAAAAAGCTTTTTCTACCGTTGCAGTCGCAACAAGCAAAAGCAATATCAACTTTACTAGCAAGTATACTAGTGGATATATGATATCTCTCTTTCTCTCCACCACCTCTCTAAAAGGTCACAACCTCCCATTAATTATTTCCATAAAATCATCATTTGATCGCATATCAATAATGTAGTTCTGAAGTTGATCATCAAGCATCCTGAGTTGTAGTGGAGAAAAATCAAACGGAAAAAACCTAGCAAGACGGACCAACCTCTCATTATCATTAGAACAAAATGAGTGAAGGTGAGGGAGTTATCCGATGTGGTGTCACCATTAAATTCACATGCATTTATGAATTTTCTTTAATATAGTAATAATAATTTTTTTTCCAGTCGTTTCGCCCGACCCCATGACTTACATGTTGCCGTCGACACTGGGAAGGGGTTAAGCAATTGAGGCATGCTTAGGGAGGTCAGGTGTCTCCTGCATTTTAATTCCCTACTCTTTTAATATGTCACAAAATGCTTGAGAAACTGAAAATTTGGGTATTGCGCTTGTTAATTACTATTGTTTTATCGTGGATTTCAAACTAAATTAATGGGCAGGAGTAAAAAGCTAGTTTCATCAAGAGAAACAACGAATTGCTACTTTTTGCGGCATATTTAAATCCATTCAACTCATTTTATTGCTTTTTGAAGAAAAAATTGATTCACCTTGTTGAGTTTCATCCAAAAGAATTTGTTTGGTAGAGCTCATTGTACTCAGTACGCACCGATCAACTTGACAAATCATGTGATCAATTGATTATTTCTCAAGATAAAAAACTCGACGGAACCAATTGTAAAAAAAAATTAGCAAAAAATATTTAGACTTTCGTATTTATGTTTAGATGGTTTTGAATATATTATGCTACAAACTTTTGTGTCTAATGAAAAATGTTTGAATTTTTGTGCGTATTAGTTTTGTTTTTTTTTAGTTTATCGTTTGTTACTGAATGTTGGTCCACTACGTGACCATGTTTCAAACTCACGAAATAATTATTCTCCTTTGTTACAACTTGGTATCGTGACTCGTGAGTTATAGGGAAATGTATGATAGCTTACGTTAGGCCAAGAAACAGATTCCGGTCCCTTTCGTGGGAGGATGTTCAATTGTCAAAAAGGAAATCATTATCCTACGAAATGGGATTCAAGCTGGAACGAGAGTCGAATGACTCGTAGCCAACAGAATTCGTTCAAATTGCCATCGAGGGGCCCCATGTAAGTGAAATTTCGATATTAAAACAGTCCACGTACTTATCCTTAATAAACTGTGAATTATCTGCTAACAAGGTCACGAACTCCGTAACATAATTTTTCAATAAGACTCTTCATTTTCGCAACCGAAAATTTCGGTTTTGCATTTGAAAAAGTAATTTTGTGTGGTGGTTAGGTGTGAATGAAGAGGTCGTAATTGCGATTATGAGGACCAGCAAGATTTTGAGACCGCGTCTTTTTCAATTTCCAACTTTATTGGCGGGGAAAAAAATTCCTTGCTTGTTTTGTTGAGGCTGCGTATTTACACTTTAGTTTGCAAGAAAAAAAAAATTGGTAACGGATATTCCAAAAAGTAGCATGGAAAATTTGTCTCATTATTGTGTCATATAAGTGGCGAGGAAAATTTTGTTTTTCCTCTCGAATACCTTTTGTGACGACGTATAGACGATGAAGATTAGAGATAAAAATTTTCCTTACAACTACTATTGCCTACTAAATTTAGAGACGAAATTGATTCACCAATAACAACACTTTGTTGTTGTGTTGTAAGGACCATTATATTGATCGATGTTCAATGGATATTGATTGATATATCTCACTATCGGAGGTGGTTGTCAAGATGGTAAATGGTGTGAGGGTGAAACTCCCCTCACACCATCACGAGTTTGAACCCTGATTGCGGGTAGTAGTCCTCATGAACCAGATGATGTGTATTGGACACCATTTGTCCAACTTGCATTTGGGTGAGGCTATGGTGACTGACTACCTTTCCATAGATAGAGGTTACTCCGAAAGGATGCCCCAGTGAGCCTGACTCTATCAATGGGTGGTAGTGGCTCACTGGCTGAATATGTTATGGCGGTTGAACACCTAACTCAAAAATATTTGAACGTCCTACCCATAAAATTTGAACACCCAACCTAAAAACTTTGAACAAGTAGCTTAAAAAATTAACCTACAAATCAATATAATGTAGACAACTCAATTAAAGCCCATAGGTGGCTCCATAGCTTTCCATAGATGGTCAATTGAACATCCTAAAGTCATTTGTTTTTTATATTACACATAGTTCTATCTCGGGTTTTGTTTGAACACCTAGTCCTACTCTCCTACGATATGAACACTTATTAATCCAGATAATTCACAATTGAACACCTACTACATTATCTCAAAACAACATACCTATTCTTAATGACAAAAATAAGAAAAAAAGAGAGAGAAAGAAGTATCTATTGGTATCGACATCCTGCACTGGCTTCTCTCTGAACAACAATCAACAATATATATCAAAAAACAAAAGCATACGTCCAAAAAGATCCGTGTGAACGTTTGAACATTTGTTAATTTTCTACAGTAAATGCTAGTGTATTTTTGCGCAGTTTAATTTCACTTGGCCAACATATAGAATTTGCCACCGAGAACACCCAATTGTGAAATCTTATGTATTTTCGTATTTTTTGGTCACATTATGATATCGAAATTTGTCTATAGATTTTTATTTTTTTGGGACAAGTAACCCACAAAATAGATGAAACGCCAAGGGATATGACTTACCCTACGCCAGTACACCTTATCATGCAAAAGCATAGAAATAATGAAATGAGAGGGACAAATTAAGTGTCGGTCAAAGATAAAAGAGGGCGGGGGGGAGTTTTTGGAAGATGGGTGGCATGATAGGAGTGGAACCCACACAGTGGAAGAAACGGTGGGAATCCATCATTTAAGGGGGAGACGAATGCCATCATTCGCACGTGTCCATATGGACCACTAAACTATAATTCCATTATTAATTTTGACACTCACATTATTAGTAATTTTATGGAGTTAGTGAAAAAGGACAGCTCAAATAATTAATTTCAGCCCGCCCATGTATTCCTATTTCACAGAAAATTGACGTATTTTCTAGAAGAATAATGTAGGAGTTGGACGATTATAATTGAGAATTGATTGAGCGAGCAATGGACAACCGGCTTTTTACGGTTTTTTATGTGATGTATTGAGAGAGAATGATCTGTCTTGACTTTTGGAAAAAACTGTTTTTTTTTTTTAATGGAACACCCGTGTTTGATTGGAGAGAAGGGGGTGGGGTAAGAATGGGCAAGATAAGCTAAGAAGGGAAGGTTCTTATATTTTATTTTATTCGCTCTTAGCTACCAAATTACTTATCTTACGGATAAGCAAAGACCCCGCCCCATCGTAAGCTTATCTAGGTGCCGGGAATTACCGGTTCGCCCCATGAAAACCCGCCAAAGCTTTTTTATATTTGTTACAAAAATTATAAAAGGGTATCTAAGTAATTCATCACACGATTTCTTTATCCACTTGTATCACTTACTAAACAAACTACTATTTTTTTAGTTAATCCTCCCAAAATCCTAATGGCCTGGTTGTTAGGGGGAGAATGGCCCCAATAAAAGCATCGCACTGGTGTTTTGCCATTTTACCTTGTAATTTTCATTTTTTTATTGATGAGTAGTATTTTGGGAGGTTGCATTTTACCTTGTTAGGGGGTTGCATTCATCCCAGGTTTAATATATTACCTCATTTGAGGGTAGTCCATACTGAGCATTTAATTCAACTTTAATTGAGGCCTCCACTAATTGGAAGGTGAGACTAGTCTTCTGTGATTTGTTGAGGTGCGCATAAACTGAATCAAAGCCTGAGTTATAAGAAAAAGTGTATTGATGGTTTGCCAAGTAAAAAAAGTTTTTTAACGGAGCAAAGTGCATTTGTTTACTTTTTAACAAGGATTACATCCAAGATTTTGGAAAATTGCCTTCCACCCATTTATTTAAAATGTTACTTTTTATGCAAAACAATTTGTACACTCCAAGAGTTACATAGAGTATACAACATCAATCATGAGAGATTCATGATAAGGTGTACCAAAAAAAAAAAAAGAGATTCATGATAACGAAATCTAGTACTCCAATACAAAAACAAGTTAGGAAATAACTCAAGATAGAAGAAAAAATTACAACCCCTTTTTTTTTTTTGGCTAAGTAGAAAAAAAAAAAAAATACAACTAACAACGAAAGAATCCGAATCCTACACGTGATTCTTAGTTCAGTAAGAAGAACTTCCACGTACACTTTTACTTCACTTTTACTTGATTATCTATTAATTGTCTACATGTGCCTGAAAGAGTAGAATTTCAAGCAATAGTTACATACACAGCCTATTATTCTAATTCTTGCATCAACTCTTTTTTTCCAAGGAATATTTAGTAATATTCGGACTTCAATGTGATTGATTTATATTGGTATTTTATAATCCTAACAACATAGAGGGTGACAAGTGGTGTAGACGAGCAAGTCCACGAATGTGCCAAATTCTATTTTTTTCGCTAAGCAAAAAACAAATATTAACCTTTTGAAGAAGAAACAAAGATTAAAAGGATAAGAGCACACCACACACTGGCAAAAAAACAGCATCCAAGACCCAATGTGCCAAATTCCATGCCAAAGGCATACTTTAGCATTAAGGATGACGAAAACCCTCGTCACTTTTGTGCCAAACTCAATGTCAAATTTTGATAGTGTCATTCTTGGTGTCAAATTTAGCATCAACTTTTTAGTAATTATCAAACCTGCCACATCATCTAAGATTAAATTACAAAGTCGTGTTCACGAATCATGAGATTCGGTAACATGGTATTTTCATTTCAAAGCTAAACGTTCAACTCAAAATTTCAAAAAATATCATTACAAGTAAATTGATGACATTAAACACATGACATCAGTTGTCATCACATTAGAGCTAAGAACAATACATTAGAGACTAATGAAATGTCATCTTCACTCACTTTTGCTAATGACTTTACATTTTCTATACTCTAATTTTTCGATGTGCTATATAGCTTTGGAAACCTTTTTAACTTGGAAATTGATGGAAAGGGATTGGTGATTCATAAATGCCAAAAAATAAAGTGAATGTGGGTAGCCATCATTATATTGATTGAAATTAACACCAAAGCTAGATTTAGATGATCAGCATCTTTAATTATTTTTCAGATCACAACTTTATGTTCAACAGTGCAGTAACGTACTCAACTTTTTTCCTTTCTATTTTCTCGAGAAAAAGTGAGAGAAAATTGTCATGGAGTAAAGGAAAGTGGGTGCAAGTGTGGAGGGAAAAGGGATTTGTGATGGGGGTAAATGGATGACAGTCCAAAGATGGCATTGAGAGATCCTCCCAATACAAACTTTTCTTCCTTTCCTTCCAAATTATTCTTTGTATGTTTTCTTTCCCTTTTTTTATAAACGGATTTTTGAGTCAGTTTGCACACACCTCAACTAATTTCAGGACCCTGAAAGTAACGACCGAGCATAACTCCAATGGCCTCAAGGTTTGAGATAGTTAGCATCCGTGGGATTTCAACATACGACTTCATAGCCAAGCATTTACTGCTTTCTCATGCCCACTTTGCCAATCCTTAAAGTTCTGTTTTCTTCCCTTTTCAATATTCTGATCTACAGTATGTTTCTTTAACCTCTTTAGTGGTGGTTGCACAAACTCAAAGGGTTAAATCTTGACTCTTGTCAAAGTCTAAATTGTCTTTTTCTCTTGCTTTTGCTTCCCATTATACATGAACCACAAAGTGCAACTACTGTTTCTAACTTTGGTGTTTTTACCCAAGACTTTTGCTAGCTTTCCCACCAAAAGTGCAGCAGCTAGAGTGTTTCCAACTGACATAACGTGGGACACGGGGTTGGTGCTGTCCCTTTGAGTATAACATGGATGTTGGCCGATCACGGCCGTTCGTGGTCGGCCATGATCGGCTCAGATCATATCTTGTCCAGACAAATTTGAATTGTCTGCTGTCAAACAGATCTGAGTCATCCATGGCCTATCACAGACGGCCATGATCAGCCCAGCATCCATGCTGTTCTTTCAAGGACAATACCATCCCCCATTTACTACCATCTTGTCTGTGATAGGCCATGGATGACTCAGATCTGTTTGACAGCAGACAATTCAAATTTGTCTGGACAAGATATGATCTGAGCCGATCATGGCCGACCACGAACGGCCGTGATCGGCCAACATCCATGTTATACTCAAAGGGACAGCACCAACCCCGTGTCCATAATGTGCTTGCAGAGTGTGAAAATATATTTCAAAAACATTTCAAATTAGTAAAATTCATAAGAGTGTGAGGTGCGTGACCGATGAAAATTGTAACCGAATGTGTCTGTTTTGAATGTAGTGTAACGTAGTAAACATCGGTGAGGTGAGAGAAATACGAAATTAAGTTTTTTTTTTGGCCGGACCATAAGAATGTAAAATTTAATAATCTATGAAACCAATGTAATGTGTTGCCCCGCAAATTGTTTCCGCACACGTTCAGATTAGTGCAATGCGTAATCAAGCAAACAAAAGTATAATCAAAGGCTTATATACTATTTTTGTCCTTATAGTTTTAGGTAAGTTTCATTTTTGTCTTTCTATTTGATACCAAAAGCGGACCTAAAATGAGATTTATAGGAGTTGTAGTGGTCTTTTAATATTTGATAAAAATTTGTCCTTGTGTTTGTAATTTTAATTTGGCAGATATTTTTGCAGATTATGGAGTTATTCTAGAAATTGCCTTAAGTGAGGAATGGGCTCAAGTTGGCCTTCTTCTTGATGTATTGTGAGAGAATTATCTATCTTGTAAAGGGGAATCAATCAGTTTTTAAGTCAGTATGGAAATAAGCCAGTTTCTGGACAACACCTTAATTGACACAAGTTGATCAATACTTCAAGAACTACATTGATTCAAATAAAAAATCGAGGACTAAATTGAAACTTGAGTAATTATTTGAGGACTAAATCGACTCGATTAAAACTTTGAGGATGAAATGGAAACCTGCCTATATCTGTGGGGGCTAAAGTAGTAGATAAGCCATAATTAAATTATTTACCACAAGTAAGTATAGTGATTATATGCATAAATTTTTTCCTTTCACAATAAAATCAAATGAGTCCTGAGGCTCATGTTCACTGACGGCAACTTTGGTTTGGACCACGTGAAGGATGGTCCGGACCACCGCGCATGTTTTAGTGTGTTTTGAGGCAGTTTTAGGATTTTGTTTAGGACTTCTCTTATTCTCTATAAAAAAACTAAGTTATATGTAGCCTCCATAACGTTGTATTCTTGATTATACATCATAGTGAAACCCCCAACAACCCATAGAGTAAGATTAAATAAATTGCTTTAGTTCGAACCACTTATATCGCGTGCCTTGCTCTTATTCCTTGTTGATTGCTTGCATATTTTTTACGTGCGATTGTTCTTCTTGCCGTTACATATAGAGAGACTTAACTTGAGTTACAAGCAAGCTCGTGCTAGGCACATGCCAATTATGCATACGTAGCCGTTTATCCAAGTACCATGTAGCTGGCCTCCTCATGGCCGACCCATGCCACCCGACCCCAATCTAGAGCCAAGTTGGCTATTTTTTAGGATCAAGCGCTTACCATCTCACCAAAACCCGTAGGTGTTAGTGAAGCCGCAACTTTATTTCCTTATTCCCTATCGCGCCCAAGCGCCAACGGATCAACTGAGACTTGGCCCACCTGGCCTCCGTCCCGGCCTGATGTTGGACTTGGCTCACCTGGCCTCCGCCCAACAATCCCCCCTCCAGCACCTACCTACAAGCAGCATGCTCTCCTAGAGAGTTGAACCCTTGACCTTGGCTTTGATACCACTTGTTAGGATCAAGCGCTTACCATTTCACCAAAACCCGCAAGTGTTAGTGAAGGCGCAACTTTATTTCCTTATTCCCTATCGCGCCCAAGCGCCAACGGGTCAACTGAGACTTGGCCTATCTGGCCTCTGCCCCGGCAGGATGCTGGACTTGGCCCACCTGGCCTCCGCCCAACACCTATCCTTTACCCACTTGAAGCTCTTTTTCAGGGACCCTTTGACCTTCCCTACAGAGTACACCTTATAGCTAGCAACCCTCTTCTTCCTCTGGAACTCGGGATCACTGAAACTGTGAGCAAAAATAGGAGAATGACTTTGTGGACGGCCCACCGGAAATGGTTCGATTTTGATTGGAAGATTGAAGATGTTAGAGTCGCCACCCGGATTTGAGGTTTGAACCCGAGAAACCGATAAAAAATGACTTGTTTGCTCATTGAAAAAGATTTCACTGATCATGGCGGAACCAAAGATTTCTCGGATTCGGGGGTTTGGTTACGAGAGGGGAAGGGTTTTACGGCACCCCTCTCGCCCGGTCCGTGAACCGGTCTCTACTCAACATTTTGTGGGATTTTGGAAATGTTTGAAGTTCAACTTTAAACACGAAATGGGGGATACGGGAATGGCAAACACGTAAATGAATATTAAATCACCAACTAAGTGATGGTGGATGCTTGTGCGAAGTGTACAATGTGATGACAAAATGGTATAAACAAAGAAAATGACAATGAAGGAGAAAAATAGAACTTAAAACACCATTTTGAACAAAATTATTTGTCTTTCTGACACTATTTGCATGTTTTGGAGGGTTTTGAGACATAATCAGGAAGAATATAAAACTACAAAGTTGTAGCCCTTCAAATTATCTACGTTTTGATATATAATACGTTGAAAACGGAGTTTGGAGTAAAAAGTTATGGCTGAAACACTGTGACTAACTTTCTGTTGGGGTTTGAGCGCTCAAGCATGACCTTGAGCGCTCAAGGTTAAGGCCTTGAGCGCTCAAGCCCTTCCCAGATCGCCAAATTCTAGAATTTTATGACTTTGAACATTCATACAACCCCAACTCAATGATTATGGCTTGCTTACTAAAACTGGACAGAAACATGAACTTCGAAAGCTTTTACAGGTAAATAATGTTGTTGAAATCAACTTGGATGATGTATGAGAGATGAGCAGGGGATAATTAGACTGATGTTGATAAAATACTCACTCACACACACTATTATGCACTCTAAACCATGATCCGTCATCAAAGCAGAACAAGATTTGTGAGCTGTTAGAAAACAGATTGAGCGCTCAGAGCCTTGGGCTTGAGCGCTCAATCCTACCAAAATAACAGGTTTTAAAAATACTTTTCTTGATACTTTTCAGACCTTGTAGGCTCATTTCAAGTATGAGGAACTTGAATAAGCCCACTGGTCTCCCTCAGCAAGACCAAAACAGTGATTTTCACATGGTTTTAACTACCTTTTGGCTTGATCAAGGCTTGAACTTGGGGTTTTGATGGATGATTGAGTAGTGGCTTAGAATATAGGCTTGATTTGAGGTATTTTGGATAGATGAGTGTGAGTGTAGGGCTGATTGGATGATTGATTGAGTGGATGGGGGTGTATTTGAGCTTAAAATAGTGATTTTGACTTGGATGAGGTGGGTTTTGGTTGAAGAGCTGGGTTTGGACGAAATGGATGGAATGTATGGGCTGTAAATGGCTTATTAGAGTGAGAGAGGGGCTGTTGAAGTTGGTTTCTCAAAGACCCATGTGTATTTGGGCTTAGAAATGAAGTTTTAAGGTGTTTTTGAGCTTGAAGATGATGGAGGATGGTGGCTATGGAGGAGAGAGAGGCTAAAACGTGATTGAAGTGATGAGAGAGAGTGGAGAGGGCTGTAGAAGTGTGTGAGAGAGAGATAATCAGCCAAAAAGGGGCCCTAAACAATGGATGGAGGGTGGTTTATATAGAGAGAAAAATGGGAGGGAAATGAGTTTAATTTTTGAATTGGGTTTGGGGGGTGATTGAGGAGATGTTCAAGGGTCTAGGAAGTGTATTTAGGCAGTAGAAAACATAGGTAGACGCTCCTCTTGCAGTAGAATATCATGATTAGATGCTCTGCAGAAAACTGATCTGGATCAGAGTTGAGCGCTCAAGGTTGGGGCCTTGAGCGTTCAAGGCTGTTGCTCAAAAGGTAAAATTTTGCGGGGCCGCCCCGGGTGCTACCGAACTCCGATTTTGACGCGGTTTGAAGCGTTGGAAAGCTTGTCGAGTGTACTTTCTAACCCAAGTGGTTTGAACCCAAGATAATTTGTTCATCCAAGTATGTGACCATTTTACCTTCAGAAGGTCGGGAAAACAAGTCATTTTGGCAAAACGGACACATCTCCCTCATTTCAAAATGGATTGAGACGTATTATATATCAATAAAGAGGGTTTTGAATGTACTAGAAGATGGTGTAGGCTTGGGTTTGTTTTGAAGAGGTTTTTGGGTGGTTTTGCCAAGTTCCAAGCATTGTTCAAGCCTCGGGTAGCCACGATTGATCCATTTCATCATCGGGAATGCTCGAGCGCATCCCGGGTTCAAAATTGGGGTGTCTACAGACTTATTTCGTACAATGTGAAAAGGTACACAAAGTGCAACGCAATAGAGGCTTTTTAACAAGGAATTTCAAATGTAAGGATGTGGTGGGCCAAACTGGATAAGGTTTGGGCCAAGGGAAATCTAGTTTGGCCCAAGGGAAACGGGTAAACCCCTAGCTCAAATAAGCGCATGGGCTGAACTGCTCCTCGATCGACTGTGCCACTGAAATGGGTGTGGAGGACATGTATAGCCATGCGGTTGGGCCGGGCCGGGTCGGACCACACTAGGGTTTGGCCCGAAGTGAATCAACAGTGTTGGCCCAGATAGCAACACAAGAGAGGGAGGGGGGGGGGGGGGGGGGGGGGGGGTTTGAATTGTGTATCTCAAAAAATAATGCGAAATTAAAAAAACTAAGTGCAACACTCAATTATAAAGTTAAATCAGTTCAAGCACACATGAAATAATATATGATAGAAAATAAAGAGTAAGGGAAGAGAGAAATCAAACACATCAAACACAGAGATTTATAGTGGTTCGGTCCGCAACTTCACGGCCTAGTCCACTCCCCAAGTGTCCAACTCAAGATTTGCTGTACTATCTCCAATAGTAACACATTTTAGCTTCGTGGGTGCTAGAGAAACCGTTACAACGAGTAATATCCCCAATCGCTCCAACTAGTTTTGACTTCGGTGCTAGAAACACCTAACCAAGTGATTTTTTTCTCACACAAAAATCACGCACAAAAAATAACCTCTCACAAGGGGTCACACTCCCTTTTACAATAAAATCTCACGATTTAAACAATCTAAAAAATGTAGATAAAACCAAGATGAAGCTTCGAGTTGAATAACAATGGTGGCACACGTGAATTCTTGTTGGGAGCTCTCTGTCCGTATATCTCTTCTATTCTTTCCTTGGCCAATCTTATATCCTTATGTAAGTGGTCGTTGATGCAGATCTTCAATTTTGGAAATGATTAAGCCATTGCATTATGGCCTCAATTGCACCAAAGGTTTGCCATTACAAATCCTTCCATTCTTTGCTTGATTAGCTGTTGGACACAAGTCAGGAAATAATTAAGTCAATGTTGCATTATGCCTTAATTGAAGCATAATTCAAGTCACTCCCTTTTCCTTGAGTCAGCTGTTGGAACCAAACAAGGAAATGATCTTCTCAACTTGTAACTATCCACTAGCCGTTTGAACCTTGATTAGGTAGGCATACATTCATCCTGCAATTGTTATTTGAATTGATTTCCAAAGTAAAAGCTTGTCCTTATATCCATGATATTTGCTTTTCAAAAAATAGGAAAAGATTTGTCCTTAATCTTTTTCCTTCTTCATGCATAACTTGACTATTGGAGATAGGAAGTTGGTGTAGGATATTTTCTTATTTTTCTTATGTTCATCAACCCAAATCTTACAAAATAACATTTATTAAAGTGAGTATCAAATATCACAATTTAATTATATTTCACTTGTAATTAAATATGTTTGTTATCATCAAAATCAATAATGTTTCTAAGAAAACATTTGGGCTAACAATAGGTATACCTAGGTAGTCAATGGGTTGTAGTGATCATGAGTTTTTTCAATTGGTTTTTTCGTATAACACTCTAGCTTTTGGTTTTTTGCTTGGAATTAAATTGTTTGATCAATTGGAATTTACCGCAAAGGCATTCATACCATTGGTCAGCTGCAACAAATATCACTTGATGGAATTAGCCAAAACTGTCTTTATATTGTGTGGGGGAGCGCTTCACCGGAATGACCTCTTTGGCCGTCTGGTACTGTACGGAGGGGGAGTCGTTGAGCTTAACCTCACTGGGGTTCTGAGGACTCGCCGGAGAAGAAGGATGAAGCTCCTGGGGTACGCCGAAAGGAGACCTGCACAAGGAAGCAACCACGTTAGTGCCTAGCCCGGCTGGTGGTGGTCTGGGAAGGCACTCCGATGGTTAAGTCAGCGACGGAGGGAGAAGTTTAGTGGAGAGTGTTACACGGTCTTGGGTAGAACTCAACCCCAAAAGCTAGCTTATGAAGTGAGGGTGCCCTCACGCTTATATATTTCATATTATTTTGGTAACCAGGCGATGTGGGACTTCGCTTCACACCCTCCCTCACGCGCAGCGTGCTCACTCGGCAGCACCTGCCGCGTGCAGGCCACGGACACGCACCCTACCCATCTCTGGTACCCAGCTCTGATACCATGTTACACGGTCTTGGGTAGAACTCAACCCCAAAAGCTAGCTTATGAAGTGAGGGTGCCCTCACGCTTACATATTTCATATTACTTTGGTAACCAGGCGATGTGGGACTTCGCTTCACAGAGAGTTCTAGAGAGAGAGTGATGTTGAGTGTGTAAGGTAGAGAGAGAGAGAGAGAGAGAGAGAGAGAGAGAGAGAGAGAGAGAGAGAGAGAGATTCAGCCACCAATGAAGATGTTGAGGGCCATATTTATAGGTGAGGGGGCGCGTGTCCTCCACACCCTCGGGGGCTCCACCCGCCCAGTCCTTACCAAGGCATTAAATGCATGGATTGAAGCATGTCCCTCAAGCAGCGCCTCGGCCGATGCCTTCCCATGGTTGTCACCTGTCATTGATATTCCCATCAGTCAAGTCCCCTTGCAGGCGTAGCCTGTGGGGTTGGTGGCTTGCCATAAATGCAATGTGAGCGGGGTGGTTGAGGCCATTAACGAGCCGCTCAGGCTGTCAGAGGTGTCTCGATCGAGCCCCCGACATCTGACGTGACCCCTCTCCCGGCACCGAGGTCAATCGACTCGGTCCGGGAAGCCCTCGAGAACAGCCACCCGAGGCCGACCATGGCTCCCAGCGAGGACACCCGAGGAGGGTCTCAGCCGAGGTCTCCAAGGGTCCCTGGACCTGTGAAACTTGTCCTGGAGTGCCCTCCTGAGGGGAGGTCTAGCCGAGGGTAGAGGGTCCGGCCGGGGGGAGAGGGTTCGGCCAAAGTTCCGAGGACCGCGCCCCCTCCTCGCCGGGAACACGCCTTCGGCCACCGCCGTCCCCCTTGGGAGGTCATCTAGCCGGAACAATGGGTCTTAGCAATCTTTAGCCGCTTTGGTGAGGGTGGTCCCTCCTGATCCCCGTCCCCCTCGTTTGGGGCGCAGCCGAGGACAATGAGCCCAAAGGTCCCTGGCCGCTACATATTGAAAAACTCGTCATTTTTTCTTTAAGGTGTTGAGTCGACTAATAGCGATGTTATTTTTTCCCCTATTTAGTTGCACAGAAAGGAAGGAAAAATCAATTTTCCCACAACTTTATTTGAATTCATTTACCAATAACACTTGATGGAAGCAAGGAAGGAATTCATTTACCAAGAAACTTGACTAATATCGATATTCTTTCACTGACGCTATTGGTTTTTATTTTTAGGAATTACTATGTAAAGCAAAAGTTATTGATTTAAAGAGGCAGTTTTTGGAAGCGGCACACTGTTACTATCAAATTGGAGATGGGTATGTATTCATTGCCCATATCGCTATTCACTATCTTATCTCTACCATGTATCACGTGATATTATAGCTGTCTTTTCTCACGGACTACTTTTTCTCAGTCAATTTGGTTGGGTACAGACTTTAGGTGTACCTTTTTGGTTGTAGGCTCGACATACTATCTTTCTATGCAATAAACTAATTGTCATTCATTAATGGGTCCTTGACAGGGTGAAAATTTTATGTATACAGTTTGAATGGTTTGTGCTTATTGATATGATTTTTGGGGTTTTCTAACAAACTAATGAGTGTTCAATTATGCACCTCATAATGTTCCAATGCAGAGAGAGCAACAAGAAAGCACTGGAGCAAGCTCTATCTGCTGCAGTCACTTGTACCATTTTGGCGGCTGCGGGTCCTTTACGCTCTCGTGTTCTTGCAACCTTGTACAAGGTAAAGTTTTCACTTGTACCCGATTATTAATTTGAGAAAACTAGTTTGCAACTGGGTTCCTTTATTGTAACCTAATGTTGGATTTTTTTCCCCAAGATGAATGGTGCTCCAAGTTGAAGATTTACCTAATCTTGCAGAAGGTTCTCTCTCTCTCTCTCTCTCTCTCTCTCTCTCTCTCTCTCTCTCTCTCTCTTTAGCGCGTGCGCGCCAGGGGCAAACATGTGACTATTTGGATGGTTAAGTTTATGTTTGACCTCAGGTTCACAATGGAATTATTCAGGTGTATTTGGAAAAAATATTGGGGAAGCCAGATGTTGATGCAATTGCTAAAGAACTAAAAGCTCATCAGGTAACCAAACCATCTGTGTGTGTGTGTGTGTGTGTGTGTCCCTCTATGTGTGTGTGTAAACTTTGGTTTTTGTAGTGTATGGTTCACTGTTCATAACTGTGAACCTTGTAAGAGCTAGACTAGGTCTTAAGATCTTCGATGTTTCGATCAGAAAGCACAAGTGGAGGAAAGTTTTACTGTCTTGGATCATGCTATGATTGAGCATAATCTCTGGAGTGCAAGCAAATGTAACAAAAAGATAAGGTTGGAGAATCACATGGTTGCTTTTTATAATGAAGTTACAGACTTTTAAAGCTCATCTGTTTTTGCTTCCCAGCTTTGATGAGTTAGGCACATTGATCCTCACAAGGTACAATTCCATGTCCAAATTCTACCACTAGTTGAAGTTTCCTCTAGATTGGCCACTGTTTTATTCATTTTAGGCCCTTCACATTTGGTTTCTGTTGGGTGCACGTTCCACAGGATTATTTCTTTCTTAACACGGTTACAACTCAAACCTTCCTCGAGGTTCTTTAACACATGGGCTGATTATAATTTCCAGGCTACAAAAATCGCATCAAGAATGATCCATGAAGATAGATTAAAGGGAAGAATTGATCAAGTACCTTCCTCGAGGTTCTTTAACACGTGGGCTGATTATAATTTCTTGTGCCATTTTGTGTTTGAATTTCTTACCAAACTAGAAAGCATTTTGATATATAGGTTAACTTTGTCATACAATTTGATGATCTACATGTTGATTGTATGACAAACCTTCCTCAAGAAATGGAGTGGGAGATCTTGAAGAAAATTAAAAATAGTAAGGTTTTAGCTAGAAAAAAAATTAATAAGTCATAGTTGGCGTAGAATTGTGGAGGATATAGAATGTAATCAACAAAAATTCAAGTTAGAAGCGGATATGGACAAACCATCTGACAGAATTTACACACTTCATCAACTTTGTGATAAGCTGAATTGTGGAAAGTCTACATGCAACGCCTATCTGAAGACGCTTAGTGGCAAGAAGGAGGGTCCATTGTCAAGACCACTACCAGAGATAGGAAGAAAGATAGACTCCTACTTAGAGAAGCTGACTAACTTGGTGGCCGTCCATAAATTAGATGGGATTCACAAATCAAAAGAGTGGTTGGAAGCAGAAAAAGTCCCCACTACGTTGAGCAGATGGAGAAGGTTCGATTCTGGTGGAAAATTTCTGCTCAACACAGTGGGAAATTTCTGCTTCTAGCCACTCTTTTGACTTGTGAATCCCATCTAATTTATGGATGGCCTCCAAGTGAGCCAACATCTCTAAGTAGGAGTCTATCTTTCTTCCTATCTCTGGTGGTGGTCTTGACAACGGACCCTCCTTCTTGCCACTGAGCGTCTTCAGATAGGCATTGCATGTATACTTTCCACAATTCAACTTATCACAAAGTTGATGAAGTGTGTAAATTCTGTCAGATGGCTTGTCCATATCCGCTTCTAACTTGAATTTTTTTGATCACATTCTATGTCCTCCACAATTCTACGCCAACTATGACTTACTAATTTTTTGAGGAAGGTTTGTCATACGGTTAACATGTAGATCATCAAATTGTATGACAAAGTTAACCTATATATCAAAATGCTTTCTAGTTTGGTAAGAAATTCAAACACAAAATGCCATAGGAAATTTAATCAGCCCACGTGTTTGTGTGGTTGTGTTGTTGGTGGCGTATTGGTTTCCTCAATTGCTGTTTCTCCAGACTGTTTATGAGAACTGAAGTGGCGGCTTCTTGGCAGCCACTCGTAAGGAACACGCTAGCGTGGTTGTTTTCCTCGAATGACGGTTTCCATGGTGGTAGTGGTGGCCCTCGGTACCCTTCTCTCCTGTACCCTTTCCCCTTCCTATAATGCCCTGAATTTTGGGTACGTTAATAGTGTAACATTAACAATAAATAAGGTCTTACAACAGTAACCAAAAAGGAAATTACATAGATCTCTCTGCTAATACATTTATTTACTACATGAATAACTAGAGTTTCTTTACTCTATTGCACGACCGTCCGTCCCAGCAGTGTCCTGTCCTGTTCCGTAAGCCTTGAAGCTATAATACTCCTCCTGTTCATCTCTATAGTCTAGCATAATACATCAGAGTTGCAGAGCAACATCATGGTATTATGTTAGGGTCACACAAGTGCAACACCGTGAGCGAGGACACCCAGTAGATAGTTCTACCCAAACCGTAAACTAGCAATTCTAGAACAATATTGTAGGTAGTAGAATATTACAGTAATTTCATGTGTGTAAAGACCCGTGTTTTTAAATAATTTTTAGAAAATAATATTGGGGAAGTGTGGGAAATGTTTTAAAATGCAATATGGGGTCAATGTGAAGTGAGTATATGCATGGGGGTGTCTTTAAACACAATAGAAACTTGAGGGGCTTAAGTGCAAGTGTGTTGGTGTATATATATCATGTGTGGGTCAGGTTTTTTTAGCAAAATACAACCCCTCTCTCTCTCTAAAATAGTCAGCCCTCCTCCCTCTCACCCTCTCCATTTTTTTTTGCTTCATTTCTCTTGCCAAAATCCACCTCCCACACCTCTAAAACTCAAGATTCAACCTCATATTCATCATCTACGCGTGATTTAGAGTCCGGGTGCGTTTGTTGTTGCTTGGAGGAGGTGTATTTCGGTTGAGATTCAAGCACAAGAGTTGGGTCTTTCATCTTCTTCACATTTGGAGCTTGATCTTTGAGGTAGGGGACAAATTTCTACTCTCTCTAGTTGTATTTTGTTGATTTGTTGCATATATCTTTGGATTGCCTACAAATATCTAGTTAAACTTGAATATCTCCATGAATGGGTTTTAGACTTTGAAAACCTCCATTGAAATGGGTTTTGTTTGATTGAGTTTGGTTTCCACTTAATTGGTTGCTAAATCTTTGAATTGGTGGTTGATATATGCTTATTCCATGCTTGGTTGATGATTGAAGTCCCAAAATTGACTTGGATTGGAACCCCATTCATTTGGGAAAAGCTGTCAAAAATTTTATTTTCGGAGCCTTTGGTATCCATACCAATTTTGTGAGGTATGGATACCAATCTGTCTGTTCGCGGGATGTGCATTTGTATCCATACCAATTTCGAGGGTATCCATACCTTTCTTAAAAACTGTTTGTAGCCTTTGGTATCCATACCAACTTCGTGAGGTATGGATACCAAACCTTCTGTTCGCTGGTTGTGCATTGGTATCCATACCACTCTTGGGAGGTATCCATACCATTCTAAAAAATTTTAGAAAATTCTCCTTTGGTTTCCGATTGACTTGAGTGGTTCCATACTTGATATATCCACATCGTATACTTTGCTAATGACCGAAATACCCCTTCCTAGCCTATCTTTGTATGATTGATTATTTTTCCTTGATTTTTCAACTTACGTGTGATACATGTAAACTTTGTAGAAAATTGGTGACGTACATTACATGAAAGGGAAATGAGCGATGTTTATTATTCGGACACATGTGAAATACTTGGTGTTTTGAGCGAAATGTAAGTTGATGCACTAGGACCACCACTCGGTGAGTCGCTAGGAAAGGTTCCACGAGGCCCATAAGACTCGGACAAGGGTTCCACGAGACCCATAAGACTCGGACATGGGTTCCACGAGGCCCAAAAGACTCGGAAGAGGATTTCAACATCCTCAAGCTTAACCATGATGGGTTAATGACATTTATAGTGTTAATGGTGGAAATAGTTAATCGTGGATACATAACACGTTTGTGGTGATATACGGGTTGACAAATGAGCTAGTTGGACACTTGGATATTTTTGGACATTATTGTATTTCGTTGGACACATGGGTACTTTATGATCATTTATCACTTGTTTTAGTCATTCATACTATATCTTGCTTAAACCATTTTTGGTATCTAACTTCATGTGCGCATATCATACCTTATACACCTAGCGTTTGTAGATTGGTTTCCTACTGGGCTAGTGTAGCTCAACCTATCAATTTTCAGGTACCCATCACGGAGCATGACACGGATGCTTGGAGTGTGAATGCATGGTTTTGAAGCATACATGATTCATGGTGTTATTTTTATCATTTTGATACTCAATGTATTTTTGGAAGACGACTCTGTAAACTTCAATTTTTCTTAAATCTTTTGTCAATATCAAGATATGTAATAAATAAACCCTTATCGGTACTTATGTACTTGGGTATGGGTATCCGTTGGCTAGAGACACATGGAACTTGATTTGTAACTGGATATTTGATTTTGACTTTTAATGGATATATGTATGACTTTGATCAATCCTACATGGATTTTATATGAATTTTGATTATTAAAAATGAGTGTGTGACAATGTGTGTCCAAATATCAGTGTCTTATCAAATCAGAGTGCAGCATAATAAAATCAGTGTCTCGTATCATTTCCAGAATCAGAGTGCAGTGTTGATATCTCGTATCAGTTTCTCATATCAGCATTCTTCTTCAAATTTCATCCACATCAACATCATTCGAAAGTTATTGGTCCGTTTCTGTCTCCTTTCAACTAACAGTTACCAACCTTTCCGCTCGAGATCCCGGCTGTCTTGTATCCAGGCACACACTAACAACATACAAGGCCCGTCCACCTTGCAACTCACACGAACATAGTCCCGGCCGTCTTGTCATCATGGCACACACTAACATGATATAAGGTTCGTCCACTATGTTGTTGTGCATGCTTAGCCATAACCACCAGGTTCACTCCACGAAGTTGGGGCGGCGCTCTCGCTGCATTATTGCATACCTTAGCCCTAACCACATCATAAATGCAACATCATGAAGGGTGGCGCTAAAGCTACACTATCATTTTCATTTCCATCTATTCAATCAATCAATTTTCATTCTCATCTCATTTCTCGTCAATGCTATTCAATCATTTTCTCGTAAATCGTGTCATGTTGTATCATCTCGGGAGTCGTGCACATGCCCTGAATCTCGTAGAAATCTTTCGTATGCAAATTGTTTCTCGAAAATCGTGTCACTTTAAATAAAAAATCCCTTTCTTGTAAAATGTGTCGCCTTAAGTTAAAATCTCCTTTCTCGTAAAAATGTTTTACTTTAGGTCAAAACTTCTTTTAGCGACCTTCTCTCGACAATAGAATAACCAGGACAGTCCTAGATTGGATAGTCGGACAAATCCAGTTAGAATCACCATTCCGTTCTTAGTCAGCACGAAGCTTGACTTTTTTGACAGACTATCAAGGGTGTTAGCCTTGGGTTATTCCACAGTCTCAATCAAGTCAAAACATTTGAACATTACTTTTAGAAAATTTTTGTATTGTTCGAAAAGATTTTTCGTTCTGAAAACCATTCGGGCATTATAACGGCGTAATTTCGAAAAGTCGATTTTCATTCGGGCATTATAACTGTGTATTTTCAAAGTCGATCTCAAATCGTGCATTTTAACAACTGTGTGTGTTTTTAAAGAGTAACTTTTCATATTATCGCTAATTATCCACCATAATCTAAACTAGTCATTTCTAATCATGTTTAAGCATTATAACGACATAATTTTAAAGTAAATATGAAATACTAATCTAGGGTTAGGATATAATATCTACCTTAATTCGAGTTTAGTCAGAGCCAATTAGCTAGGTTGATTCAGCCGGTGTAACGACTGCGTGACTTTCCCTCGAACTACCTTCCTCCTAACTTTTCTACTAATTTAGGATTGTAGGGTGATCGAAGTGGTGGAGGGTGGTGGTGTTATGGAAGAACACTTTGAGTTTTTAATTGAAAAACTCAAGAACTTTTCTACTAGAAAGCTACTTTAAGTTTAGCAAAGGAAGAGAGGTTTTTGTGTGGGTAACAAATGAGAGCAAAGGGCTCTATTTATAGGCAATGGTTGGGCACCCCTCCTTCCTCTCTCTTTCTAGGAAACTTTTAGGTAATTTCCTAATTTAATGCCAACTAATAGCCACGGGTCTAATAAAATCTATGAATTAAATGAGAAGTTTTAATAGGAACTTTCTAGGAAATTTCTTGGTTGCACTTTAAGGGATTCTCGGCATATATATGTATAATGTACTTATTCTTAGTGACTAAGTAATGAGGAAGTTTCCTCCCCCCTTCCTTCATGTGCTAAAAATACAAACTAGTGTAATACAAAAATGTATATAGGGCTACTAACTTTAAGGAAACAAATGGATGTGTTCGAAAATTCCTAAATAGTCTTCCTAGTAGTTGGGAAGATTCAAAAAGTACAAAACTTAGGGATTTATAAAAATTCCGGCGCCAAAATGTGCGCGAATATGTGCATGGAAGCACACCCGTAAAATTACGTGGCAAGGAAATAATTTCCCTCTCTCTCTGTTTCTCCCAACCGGCCCCTCTCTATCTCTCTCTTACTCTCACAAAACTCCAAAAAATAATAGAAGTAAAGTTAGTGTATTATTGGTCAAAATTGAAAAAAAAAAGTCAAAATTGGCATTAAAGCCTCCCAAAATGGCATATATTCCATTTTAGGTAATTAATAGGTAGATATACACTTTAAGGGGACAAGATATGGGGTAGAAAAATTGAAGGGTTTCCCGGACGCGAATCGGTGTAGTATCCGGCATGCATGTGTTGATTTACGGCGTGGAAAAATAATTCAATTGAATAAACGAATTTTTATTTGAATTGTTTAAACTAAATAATAAATTATTGCAATTCAAGATATTAAAATTAAATACTCGAATTATTAAATCGAAATTTTTATTTACGAAATTTTGGGTTATTACACTTCCTCTCCGTCGTCTTGATCCCACTTTTCATCGGCTTCTTCTGTCCTCCATGGGTTTCATTACTAGACGTTTCCGCTTATGCTTAACGACATCGATGGATGTTGTTTGCTGCCATTGTCTCTGGGCCTCTCCTGTTGTTGGCTCATGCTCACCTGCCGATTTCTCATGGTCTGGTGATGGTGGCGTGGTGGAGGTTGGGTGACGGCGGCGCTTTGGGTATGTGGGGTGGCAATAGGATGGTTAGGGTTTCCATCTTATGGGCTTTTGGGTTTGGGATTCAATGTTTGTATTGGGTATGCCTTTTGATGTTCTGGACTTCACTTTACTGGGTATGCCATTAGGTGTTTTGGGCTTTGACTCATTAGGTATTTTTAATTTCTTCAACCTCGGTTGGAGTCCCTTCCCCTCTTTCCCCAACAACTTGATATGCCCTTGTCAAGTTCCACTAATAAATCTTTATTGCCAAGCAAAAAAAAAAAACCTATGGTATTATTTAACTAATTCGAGCCATCTATTTTGTACCACAATTTGTAAACCAACTATTCTAAATATGAGCCTGATTGGACTTCGACAAAAGGCTTGAGTTGCTTGATTGAATCAGATTTATTTCAATACATGCACAATTATACACCTTGACCGCTCATTGCCTGCCCACTGCCTGTCGTGTCCCCAAGGGAGGCAGGTCCCTGTTTGGTAGCCATTAAAATGGGCCAAAAGAGCATTAAAGTTCCTTCATGGCGAACAAAAATATGCTGCAAAGCTGCTGTACCCATTGCACCAAAATTTCTGTTGGTACCTATTTCATGGGAAAATATCTCTCTCTCCAAAATAAGTGTAATTAATTCCTCCAAAACCTTAGCTTTTAATAACTAAATCATCATAGAAGCTAAAACCCAATTACCTTCTCAGTAATAAACAAAATCCTTCACAAGTTTTATCCTCCTCAAATCTTCACAACAAAAACAAATATCCTCTAATAACTTAAATCATCTCCAAAATAATTTCACATGCTACCCAGAAAGTGAGCACAAATACAAGTGGAAGAATTCCAAAAGAAACAATCTAATATAATGTTTATCCTTGCACATTCTTCCTTTGATAGCCTAGGTGGTGTTTCCATTTGCTAAAATGAAATTTCCCATAAAAGTTAAATTTAGCTTGGTTGCTAAAATCACATTTATTTCTCATTAGATAAAAGCTAAGTCGCTAAAATCAATTTTCACTCACATACTTCTTTTGCTAAAATCACACTGCTGCTTCAAGCAAATAAGAATCGAGGGTAGCAAAGGGGAAACTCACCTAAATCTGCAGGCAACTACCAATTGGTGCCTTGCCTTACCGGCCGGAAATCACTCTGATGCCTAAGTCTTTTTTTAGGTTGAGTTTCCCGTTTGTTAAAATCTTTACCTTTTAGCACCTTTGGTTCTCATTTGCTAAAAACAACAGGGTGATTTTAGCAACTTACTTTTACTAAAAGGAGTATGTGAGAGGAAAGAAACTAAATTCAACTTTTATGGGAAATTTCATTATAGCAAATGGGAAACACAACAAGAAATTGAAAGTATATAAGCAAGCATTAGCATACCTCTTTTAGGATATGCTCCCTCTGTTACTGAATAATAGTTCATTATTCCATTTTGGAATTTTCCCAAATAATAGTCTCATTCAAAGAGTCAAACAAAAAGTACGTTGATTTTCAAAAGTTATCCCTCGTAGATAACGCCTGAAAATTTTTGAAGTGAGATTTTAGGGGTAAATCCAATTTCATTTTGAGCTCTAAGCAAGCTCGTCTTAGGCACATGCCCAATGACGCATTTGTAACCATTTATCCGAGTGTCATGTAGTTGGCCTCCTCGTGGCCGAGCCATGCCACCTGGCCCCCACGTGGAGCCAAGCTGGCTGCCGATTCACTTCAGGCCAGAACAATACTAGTCCGGCCCGCCCGTATGCAATTCTATGCAATATGCATGTCCTGCCATTCCAGGGATTGGGCTCACGAGTTTCAGGCCTTACACGCCCATTCCTCGGCCTAAACCTTTCCCTGTTTGGCCCACCACATCCGTCATTTGAAATTCCTGGTTACTAGTACTAAAAATACTTATGCGTTATACTTTGTGTACCTCTTCACATTGTAAATGCCTCATTCTACTGAGTGGATTCTTGAAATTTTTTATTTTTTACGTTTTACAATATAGGTCATTCTCCTTACACATCAACCAAAAATAGAGCAAAAAGCCAAACAACAAGCTTGAATAGGAGAAAGCGGGGGCCCTGTAGTGAGTCTCATCCGGTCGTCCATCTCGGCACTAACGGCTTGGATTTAATCCAAACTCCAAATGATCCGAGCCGTTCATTGTTTGGATTAAAATTCGAGCATTCATTACCGAAATGGCCGGCCGGACGGCTGGGCTCACTACAACCCTGTAGTGAGCCCCTCACTACACGGACTCCGTACCCTTTGTGGGATACTTGTTTTTATTTTGACGATTTTATTTTAGAGGATGATTTTGGCAATCTACTTTTTTATAATTACATTCCAAAATTTGTCTTTTAATACTTGTGCAATTATAAAAAAAATGGCCTTTTATTTTTACAAATCTTGCAATTAAATCAACACTCCGTTGCAATCATATCATTCTGCTTCATGGTCATGGCCCACTTTAAGATACCCAGCAAGAGGAACAAGAATGTAAACGTACATTACTTTAATTGCTTTTTCGAGTAAGCTCATTCCTTGCACGATGCATTCTGCTTTTCTATCATTTCGGTTTCGTGTGTCGGTGCCATGTTAGAGACAATTATTATAAACCTATCACTTTTGATCATTTTTGTTTTTTAGAGACACTAAAGTACTCCGCATATTTTACTGCACATATCATCGTCTCTCCCATAGAAGCCGTGAGCCCAACACCACGTGTTTTTTGGGTCCACTGCCTCTACAAGAGAGGCGTTGTTTATGGAGTGAAATATAAGGTATCTAAGCATTGTTTTTTATATAGACATGCCACAGAATTTTGGAGATATGTGTTTGTATTTGTCAATTTAGTCCTTCCGGCTTAATTGATTTTCCACACAAATGTCCTGTTTTGCACTTGAATTTTGAAGTTTGAGCACGTCAAGAACTAGCCGATTGAAAAAAAAAACAAGTCAAGAAATTGAAAGTCACCATTCCTTATCAATTAATTTTGTCATATTATATTACTATTTTTCGGCTAAAACATATTAACCACTGATTTCGGCGAAAATCCGAACCGAACCAGTTACCGACGGTTTTGGTTATGGTTTAGATGAAAGAAACCTGACAGTTATAGTTACGTTTCTGTTTTTAATTACTAAAAATTTTGGTTTTGCTTTTGATTTTACCAATATCTGAAGCGAGCCGAATAGTTGTCATCTCTATCCAACAAGGCAGCAATCAACGATGGAGTCAATGGGTGGTTAGTAGGGGCTGTCGCCTCTTTTACAATTTGAAAAAACCTTACTATTACATTGAAAAAATTATATTATATATCATTAAAATATTTAGCCCCGCTCCTCCTTCGCATACAGCAATCCGCCTACGTAATAATTCTGACTCCGTTCCTGGCACTAAGACAACATGTCTATCCAGTAAGATTTATAGAACTGGCGAACTTGACAAGTTATTGTGGGTATAATAAACAAATTAGGCTACAGCTGTCTGAGAGGTCCCACTGTTATCTGTTTTTTAATGGCTTTCCTTGAATTGAATACAAGTAATCGCCATAACTGGAATACATATTGTTAATGCACATGTTGAGGAGAAAGGCAATGGCGTCTGGGAAGTAAATTCTGGTAAAGAATTGCAGCATGTGAATGGGAGTAATTTTAAAAAATACAAGTCACAATGATCTTCTGCACAAATTAGGCTTCAGTTTCGATTTATTCTTTTTTTTTTTTTACTCCGTTCACATACAAATTGGTCTCCAATTAATATGATTTCAAATCACATGCACTTGCGCGTTTTGTTGAGATATACTCCCTCCGTCTCTAATTGGATATACATTTTTTAAACCCGTGCAATTTTTTGATTGTTATATCTTTCAATTTATAATATTTTTCGTAGTTTTGAACACTTTGTATTATAGAACTCATCGAGAACCATCAAACAAGATCAATATTGAATATTTTTGGAGATTTATATTAAAAGATATAAGCGATTGAAAATGACACGGGTTTCAAAAATGGACATCCAATTTGAGACGGAGGGAGTATAATTTTAACGGCACAGATTATTGAACGAGGTCCAACAAGTGGCTGCGAAAGACGAAACCGGCAAATTACCGAGAAACCAAGTCCAAATTTAGATGGGTTAGAGGATTCCTGCTCCTAATTTTTTTTTTCTTTCCAAACTCATATTTTTTGATTACTAAAAAAAAAACCGCCCAAAGGGCTACAAACCCCAAACCAGAGCCCATCGAAGGATAGAAACCCCCAATAATCAAGTTATCCATGTGGTTTGGATGAGAATACACCAAGTACAGAAAACGACTACCCTCAAAAGGTAGTAATGAACAACCACCCTCGAAGGGGAGTAAAGATTCCACGCAGGGAATAGCTAAACAAACTAAACAAAAAATAGGAAAAAGGTAACCTCCGGCCATCAGATTTGTCGCCGGAGCCGTTGCCACGTCTCTGGAAGTTTGTTTGCCGAAGGGGTCGCCAAAACACCCTAAAACCACTCGAGCTCCTCAGATTTGGCCCTCCTGAGACTTGCGTCGAAGCCGATGGAGGTGGAGCAGAACCTCCGTCACTGTTAACAATGGAGGATAGAAAATGGAGGCAGCAGAGGGCATATAGGAGAGGAAATAGTGAGCTAGAGGAGAGGCCGGCTAGGAGAGAGAGATGGGGGGAAGGTGGAGGTGGATGAGGCAGCAGCCGCCTCCCCCCAAGCAAAACCCTAACAGATGCAAAAGGAGGAGAGAGGCGAGAGTTTTTTCTAGACAGAGAGACTGTGGTATTCTCACATTTGATATCATAGTCCCTCTGTCTGAATTTGTTACTTTATTTTGAGAGTTCGTGCCACTTTTTAAGTGATTATATCTTATAATTTATAATGATCTTATATGTCCAATATAAATCTTGTTTGATTGATATTGATTAATTTTATATTTAAGAGTTCATATCACTTTTCAAATGATTATATCTTTTAACTTATAATGATTTATGTAATTTTAAAAATATTGTCGTATAAATCGATATTTATCAAAGAAGACCTATATAGGATATATAATTATTTACCAATTTAAAGATATCACTAATTTTTTTATCCAGTTGTAATAGAACAAGGAACAAACAAATCTGGACGGAGAGAGTATGTAGGTTAAGTGTCTCATCCAAAATATAGGAGTGGGTATTGCCCACGTTGTACCCGCTCGGCAATCTCAGCCGTCTATAACACGATCCAACAGTCTGGATTTTAGAGAGAGAAAATGAAGAGGGAGAGAGAGAGAGTGTTTGGGTGAGAGGAGAGAGAGAGAATCAATCTAGGACGTCCAAAACACATTTGGACGACTCGGATCATGCTTGGGTACTGTTTACATATAAAATTAACAAATCCAATAATTAATTGACACGTAATTGAAAATGCCAAACATTGGCAATTACCTGTTGATAAAGATACACTGGATTAAAAGAATATAAATGATTAAACACGATGTCGTATTGTGCTCAAAGACAAAAAGCGGTTATTGGCAGTTACAAGCCATTGATGATGTAAAGGTTGATTTCGAAGCCATGATGTTAACTGCTAAACACATAAATTCTACGTGTGAACTTGGAAAACAAGGCAAATTGGCAGTTATAACACGTGGAATGCCTATCGAAAGGCAGTTATTCACCTTAACATTTAATCATTTGAGTTTGTTTAAACAACTCTACAGATTCAAAATTTAAGCTTCTGAAGGAAGAATTAGAAGGATTCAAATTCAGACATGGAGAAGGAAACAACTGCCAACTCGAAGAGTGGAAGTTAGAGTTAGAAGCAAGCCAATGTTCAAATTCATTGAACAGGAAGTTCAAATTGCAAGCAGCGTCTATAAATAGAAGAAATTGAAGAGTGAAAATGCCCCCGGACAAATCTTCAACAAACAGCTATCAAAAAACTGATGCTTGGTTTGTTCATTGGCAAAGTAGTTTAGGATTTCGAACTCAGTTCGAAGTAGTTTAGGATCTCGAACTCAGTTCGAAGTAGTTTAGGAAGTAGATTAGGAAGTAGTTAGGATTAACCTCGGTTGTTCTTGTAACAATCACCCGTTCGAAGTTCTTGTATCTGAAGTTGGAGACAATTTCGAAGTAAGTTTACCTTTGATTTATTAATCAAAGTATCTTGTTTCTTTTCGTTCTTCGATTTCCTAAGTTTGTTGGTTTACATT
Organism: Vaccinium darrowii; assembly: GCA_020921065.1. Classification (NCBI taxonomy): domain Eukaryota; kingdom Viridiplantae; phylum Streptophyta; class Magnoliopsida; order Ericales; family Ericaceae; genus Vaccinium; species Vaccinium darrowii. The sequence continues at coordinate 7,549,100 of CM037157.1, forward strand.
TCTTCACTTGTTGAAAAAATCCTCTTAATTGAGGTAATTGAACCAATAAAACACAATCGCTTGATTAGATTTGGTTTTTCCAAAGTTAATCTGAGGGAGGAGATTGAAACTCTCTCTGGCACGCTCGCACACAATTATTTCCATTGCAAAGAAGTAAAAAGAACCAAAACATTTTTTGGCACACCCGGTGGGACCCCAAAAAGTGTTGAATGGCTCCAAAACTTAGGAAGCAAACAGATGATTCTCAGGTTGGCCAGACGCCAGAAAATGAGAACAATGTAAATTCTAGAGAGAATGAACAAGTCGAAGGCCTTCAAATTGGTCCAGAGACTCGTACTGGTCAAGACTTGAATACATGGATTGGCCAGACTTCTCGAATGAATACTAGGAATAATAGAACAGTACATGTTGATGACCCAAAGAATCCAGAAGTTGGAGGAAGTGTGTCATCTAGTCAGTTTGCTGAAATGATTGCCACATTTAGAGAACTGGCTCAAACCCAGAAGCTTATGTTACAAAAATTAGAAGAGCAATCAGGGCTTAGGCAGGATCCTTTGCCTTCATCTGAGAAGGATAAAGGAGAAGCTAGTACAAACAAATTTAAGTCAAGGCCTGGAAAAGAGCCTATAAATGTAGATGATGTACCAGAATCTTGGTACGAACCTGCAAAAACTCATGATTATCAGACTTCTAAACCTAAGAAAGTATTCAAACAAAACACTAATGTCCCATTCAAACCAAACTTTGATGGTTTAAATGAGGATAAGGGTTTTAGAAATATGGATTACGGTTTTGGTGAGTATGTATATACTCCTGGAAATCATTTTAATGAGAAGGATAGGACCAGTGCAAAAAGGCCTAATCCAGAGATTGGAATTCCTAAGTATGTAGGGATACCAGAGATGGGTAGAGTGCATTCGAACTACTTATATGAACCTCTTGCAAGACAAGAAGGAGGTTCCAAGCAACATAGGCCTTTTGATGATCCTTTTCAGAGGTTTCCAGAAGATCACATGCCTAGAAATGCTACTTGGGAACCACCTGTTAATTCAAGGGTACCTCTAGGAGAACGTCCAGCCCTTCGAGAGGAAATATTAGGCCTCATGCAAGAAGTATATGGACCTCTAAACCAAGGAGTACAAACCCAGAAAGCCCTATCCAGAATGGATAAATAGGCAGTTCGAAGTCCCTAGGGGGTTTAAAATTCCAGATTTTACTTTATTCCATGGGGATGGAAAACAATCAACAACTGAGCATATTGCCAGATTTACGGCTCAATGTAAAGAGTTAGGCAATAATGGGTTTGTTAAGTTGAAATTGTTTTCCAATTCTCTGACAGGAACAGCCTTCGAATGGTACTCTAATCTAACACCAGAGTCAGTTCCAAATTGGCAAAGGATGGAAGAATTATTCCATGCACAGTTTTATCAAACTGAACCTGAAGTCACTATGGCTGATTTAGCAAGATTAAAGCAAAAGCCTGATGAAAAGGCTGCACACTTTATTGCTAGGTTTAAAAAGGCTAGAAACAAGTGCAAACTTCAACTACCAGAGGTTGAGTTTGTGAGAATAGCACAGGATGGTTTAAGTAGGAAACTTAGGAAGAAATTCGATTCTACTGAGTTCAGAGATTTGGTTGATTTAACTTACAAAGCTTCTAGATATGAGTCTTTGTTAGAAGAAGATGTCGATAGGAACAACTCTTCTTATTCAACCTATTATAAAGACTCTACTTATGAAATTGATGCTGCTGAAATTGTTGAGCATGATCCTTGTGTGTGTGAATGCTTAGTTCGAAAGGATTCTTCTATAGCACCAAGGACTAATAAGAAGGCAGTTAGCAAAGTATATTCATTTGATGTGTCTAAAGCAGATGAAATTTTTGATTACCTTTTGAAGAAAAAGTTTATCAAACTTCCTGAAAATGTTAAACTTCCAACTTTGGAAGAAACAAAAGGAAAGAATTATTGCAAATGGCATGCTTCTTGGACTCATTCAACTAAGAATTGTAATGTTTTCCGTGACAGGATTCAGGGGCAAATTAAAAAGGGAAGGATCATGTTTCCAGAAAAGACTATGGAAATAGATGCAGATCCATTTCCAAAGATTGAAGAAGTGACTGCTAATACCAATGTGCCAACTTCTTTGGCTAAAACAGTTCAGGAGGTATGGCAAAACAGGAGAGTTCATGTTGGAATGAACTCTGTACAATTTGGAAGAGGAAAGCCAAAAATTGGCCAAATTTGAAGTGACGATGGGAAGACTTACCGGCAAAATTATGCGTCGGGAGGTTCTTCTAAAATGGGTTTCAAGCAATCTCATCATCCCATGCTTGAAGCATCCTTTTTGGAATGCTTGTGTATGAAGTGCAGGGCTAATTATTTGATTTTCAAAGATTTGGACCGACAGGGGGTTGATTTCTTTCCAAAAAGGATGGAAAGGAAGGCTCTGGATCAGAATAATGAGAGAAAACCCTTGATAAGCCCAAATCATGACAGAAATGAGAAGCCTTGGCTTGTATCAAAGAGAAATGTACCTTCTAGTCCAGTTCCACCAGCTTCGAAGAGGGATTATCCTCCTTCGAAGAAGGTTAACACTGGAAAGGCCCTAATGGACCGAGAAACTGAAGGAGAAGGGGAACAATTCACCTTGGTAAAAGGAGTTCCTGATTGGTTTTTAAAGAAGGTTAAACCAGAACTCTTCCAGGGATATAAAGCCCCTTCTAAAGTTGGAAACAAGATGGTCAAACCTCCAAACGCTCCTACTGGTCAATGGGTAGTGGTTAGAGATCCAAAGACTAAGACACCTCAAATGATTCCTATGCTGACAAGAACTCAGAAGAGGAAACTGCAAAGGAGGTATACTAGTTTCCAAATGGAAGAATATGCCACTAAGGAGAATCATAATGGGGGTGATAAGTTCAACCCAAGGTTTAACAAACTTCGAAGAGAAGATTCTGAAGAATCTCTTCGAAGGGGGTTTACCCAATCAGAAAAGAAAACACTGGAAAATCTGGCTGCAAGGATGGACAGTGAGGTACCTCGAAATAGTCCAGCTTCACCAAATTCCTTGGCAAGCTATCAGTCTGGCTTATTAGAGGCTATGATAGTGGAACAGGAAGAAGGTGGAGGAATGAATTCATCCCCTGTTGAAACATTGTCCCCCATGGAAACTTCTGCAGTGGAGTTTCCTGAGAAGATGGACACAATAGAGGATGGATTAGAATTACCAGTACAAGAAAAAAGGACCATTCAGTTTGGGACTCTACCTGAAGTTCAAATTAACATGGTTTCTCCTTCATTTGATTTTGGACTTTTTGGACCAGACTGCTCACCAGTTCGAAGGGCATTACAACCAACAGTTGCTCCTATGGAAATCATTGATGTATCAAGTGATGAAGAGTATAACCTTACGTAGGAAGCTGGCTTAGAAAAGAATGGAGGAAGGAGCCAGTTAACTTAGAAATGGAACATTGAATGGTTTCGCAGGCCCATAAGAAATTTTTGCAAGGGATGTCTTCTTCAAGAATCCCTATATCCAAAAATGCAAAAGCAGCCAATAGTTCTTTGGCTCTAACGGAATCAGATTGTGGGTAAACTGAGTAAGAGTAATCAGCTTGAAAGATAATAGGATCGAAGTTGATACTCTTCAATTCCTGAAACCAATTTGGATTTTCAGGAAGGGTTCGAAGAGAAAGATTGGAGGGATCAACAAATTTTCCCTCAAAATGAGGCCTTCGAACCTCATTTAACCAATAAATGTATTGGCTTTTGGCTTTCTGTTTAAGTTCACCATAGCCAGCGAAGCCAGATTTTTCATCTTCACATACTTTGAAGAATGTAGGAGTCAGGCAAGTGGCAATGAGGCTATCAAATGCCAGTATATTGGGATCACGCCTAATAAGAGGAGATAAATATCTGCTCATGGCCAATGAGCGATACTTACTCCAACCCTTGTAACCAGCAGGATCATCCATTTTTACCACCGCTATTTCAGATGGTAAACCCCATAGAAAGGGTTTAAAAGAAGGAGAGGCTGGAGGGTTCCATGGATCAATAGGTTCAGAATCTTCTACTTGAACCAAAACAAAAGAGCGATCTTTTCGAATCTCACCAACAATTGGTGTAACAGCATTTCTAGTAGTGGGAAGGATTGGGTCTTGAATAACCAAGCGTTCGAAGGCATTTTGGGTGTCAGAAACGTTAGCCATGGTTAAGTTGAGCTTAAGGAGATAAAAGCAAGATTAGAGTGAAAGTTGGTGATTCATTTTACTAGTGGTTGAGTGCTTTTATAAATTTAAAATCTGAATTTGAAACGATTCAAATTTTGTAAGTGAAGAACGTGGGTGTTAACCGCCCATTTTCCATGAACCTCTCACAGGGTCCGTAAGAATCGATGGCAACTGCATCATTGGAAGTGGTGAGAACTGCCAATAACTTCTGCTTTGGGAGTTTGCAGGAATTCGAAGCGGCATAAGGCACATTAACACTTATTCAAATTCCTTGAACAAAGATGTTAATGTGGGGGGTATGTTTACATATAAAATTAACAAATCCAATAATTAATTGACACGTAATTGAAAATGCCAAACGTTGGCAATTACCTGTTGATAAAGATACACTGGATTAAAAGAATATAAATGATTAAACACGATGTCGTATTGTGTTCAAAGACAAAAAGCGGTTATTGGCAGTTACAAGCCATTGATGATGTAAAGGTTGATTTCGAAGCCATGATGTTAACTGCTAAACACATAAATTCCACGTGTGAACTTGGAAAACAAGGCAAATTGGCAGTTATAACACGTGGAATGCCTATCGAAAGGCAGTTATTCACCTTAACATTTAATCATTTGAGTTTGTTTAAACAACTCTACAGATTCAAAATTTAAGCTTCTGAAGGAAGAATTAGAAGGATTCAAATTCAGACGTGGAGAAGGAAACAACTGCCAACTCGAAGAGTGGAAGTTAGAGTTCGAAGCAAGCCAATGTTCAAATTCATTGAGCGGGAAGTTCAAATTGCAAGCAGCGTCTATAAATAGAAGAAATTGAAGAGTGAAAATGCCCCCGGACAAATCTTCAACAAACAGCTATCAAAAAACTGATGCTTGGTTTGGTCATTGGCAAAGTAGTTTAGGATTTCGAACTCAGTTCGAAATAGTTTAGGATCTCGAACTCAGTTCGAAGTAGTTTAGGAAGTAGATTAGGAAGTAGTTAGGATTAACCTCGGTTGTTCTTGTAACAATCACCCGTTCGAAGTTCTTGTATCTGAAGTTGGAGACAATTTCGAAGTAAGTTTACCTTTGATTTATTAATCAAAGTATCTTGTTTCTTTTCGTTCTTCGATTTCCTAAGTTTGTTGGTTTACATTTCTTCACTTGTTGAAAAAATCCTCTTAATTGAGGTAATTGAACCAATAAAACACAATCGCTTGATTAGATTTAGTTTTTCCAAAGTTAATCTGAGGGAGGAGATTGAAACTCTCTCTGGCATGCTCGCACACAATTATTTCCATTGCAAAGAAGTAAAAAGAACCAAAACAGGTACCAGTGGCAATACCCACTCGGCACCCAATTTTTTTTCCAATTTATGTGTTAATGTCAAATGTACAACTATGTACGTATTTGATCCCACAATATTAGTGAGAAGACCGTAAACAGAGTCTCGATTATGCCGTCATTTCTACTATTTAAAAAAATATATATATATATATTCTGTCATTTGCTGTCATAAAACCTACTGAAATAAAAACCAGTTGAAATCAAACAACGGTGATCATGATTCATGATTGCAGATCTTGAATTAGAACCATAAAATTTAGGAGACTTGAGCAATAAGAAGATACTACTACTAAGAAATTTTTTCTTTATTGGATGTCTTTTTTGAAAAAGTATCCTCTCATACTGAGGATTCCTCGTATGATATCTCATCTAAGTTTCTAACTATGGTACTATTATTTGGAGAAATTTTTCATTGCCTGTAGGATAAGGCTGACGTGGAACCCTACTGCTAGGGCTGTAAACGAGCCGAATCGAGCCGAGCTTTAGAATGTTCAAGTTCGTTCATTAAATTTTTAAACGAACTCGAGCCGAACTTGAACTCAATGAAAATTTGACGAGCCGAGCTCGAGCCGAATTTACTATGTTTGAGTCGAATTCGAACTTGTTCACAAGCCTTATCGAGGAAAAAATATTAGATATTTATGCTCTAATATAAGTCTAGAACTTCAAAAAAAATCTATTTTGTACATAAATAAGTTCATACATGTATAAAATTATAAAAACATAATACTTATATTGGTTTATACAAATACAAGTTATAAAATTTTCATTATGTATATTTCAAAGTTTATACATATCCAAGGTTATATAGGAAATTCTTATGAGATATACATATATTCTAAGTTCGCGAGCCTAATCGAGTCGAATATTGTCAAGTTCAGGTTCGGCTCGTTTATTAAACGAGCCTAAAATTGAGGTTCATGTTCAGTTCGTTTAGTATCTGAATCGAATTCGAACGAACCTTTACCTAGTCGAGCCTCGAATAGTTCACGAACAGCTCAATTCATTTACAGCCCTACCTACTGCGCTTCTAGGCCATCCGTCAGTGTTTTGGACAGCCCAGATTTATTGGATTAAAAATAGCTCCCAAATTTACAAAAATGTCACTAACAACATCCGGGCCGTCTAAAACACAGATGGACATCTTGGATGCGCTATAGGGTATTGCCACGTGGTATCCTACTGGCATTGAAAATTTTTCCTATTATTTGAGTTAAACTACTCTTTTCTCCCTCTCTCTTCTTTCTCTCTCTAAAAAACAAACCCTAGCCACCACACTCTTTTTGTCCCCTCCCCCGCTTCGGCCTTCTAGTGGCAGTGGGAGGGGTGGGCGACAATTCCCCTCCTTCGCATCCCATTCTCTGTCCCCTCCTTTTTCATCTTCTCTCTTCTCCTTTTTTAGGTTTCTTTTTCTTTGTGTTTGCAGGTATGGAGCGTGGATGGCATGGTGGTCCGGTTGGCGATTGGTCTCATCGATTGTTGTTTCTCTTGACTGTTTATGAGAATTGAAGTGGCGGCTTCTTGGTGCCCACTCACGGAGTTTGGCCGCTCGTAAGGGAGTCATGGCACGGTTGTTTTCATCGAATGGCGGTTTTCATGGTGGCGGTGGTTGCCCTCGCTTCCCTTCTTTCTTGTACCCTTTTCCCTTCCTCTCCGTCGTCTTAATCCCATTTTTCGTCGACTTATTTTGTCCTCCATGGGTTTCATTGCTAGATGTGTCCACTTATGCTTAACGGCATTGGTGGATTTGTTTGCTGCCATTGTCTCTGGGCCTCTCCTGTTGGCTCATGCTCACCCGCCGGTTTCTCATTGTTGGATGGGACTGGTTCAAGCCAGAGGCGGCTCCACCTTGAGCCGAGGGTGGTCGCCCGAACACCCTGGAATTTCTTTTTTTTTTAGAAATACATGTAAAAAAAAATTTATTTTCAATATTTTTGTCATTTTGAACACCCTAAAAAAAATGTTTGAACACCCTAACCAATATATTTGAACCATTTTGAACACCCTTCCTAAAATGTTTGAACACCCAATCTCAAAAAGTGACTTCTTCCCACGAGACTCACACACTCTTTTACCATTTCTTTTCTTTCCCCCCACCTTGCCACCGTTTCTTTCTTCAATTCCCCTCTTCCCCCTGGATTTCTTCTCCTCTCTCTCTCTCTCTCTCTCTAAAGAATTGATTCGTTGATCAGTCAACACACACACATCGACTTTATTACCTTAATTCTTTGTGGTCACCCCAGATCCTCCTAAACATTTTGGAACTATTCTATTCTGGTACTTCATTGGAGTATGAAAATAGTCTAATTACTCCGGTCCTCTAAATGGCTCAATTTTGAATCTAACCCCATCTCAACTACTAAAATTGTAGAGAAATACTATAGATACTAACTATTATACAAATTACTTGCACGAAATGTGCATGTGACACTCACCAAATGAGCCTACAACAACATTCACCAATATTTATCTACTCTAACTCATCCTCCTAACATTATGGGATGTCCATGTAATTTTCCGTCAGTTTAATCCCAATTGGTTCAAAGAGTACAAAAATTGGTTGAAATACAGTAAAGGATGCAACATTTTGTCTACGTTGTTATTTTTTCATCCTGATTTCAGTAAGCAAGCGAGAGGTGATGCTTTTGTCATAGATGGTTTTAAACTTTGGAATAGGAAGTAGAAGTTGCAATCTCATGTGGGAGGCAACAATAGTGCTCATAACCAAGTTGTGAAGGGTTGTGAAGATCTTCCATTCTTGAAATTCTGAGCAATTGAATGGGAGATCAGTGGATAAACGATTGCATAATTACTTATATGGAGAGTGATGCATTTGATATTGATGCTATTATGAACGGTTTCGAAATATGAAAAGTCGATGAGGAAAAATTCTAATATACTAAATATTTTGCTTTTTTTTTTTGTGGCATTTTTTATATTAGAAGTTTCAAGCCTAACGGCAAGGTGTGAGGAGTCTATTGAATGGTCTGGTGATCGTGGCGTGGTGGAGGTGGGTGACGGCTAGTGCTTTGGGTATGTGGGGTGGCAGTAGGATGGTTAGGGTTTCCATCTTATGGGCTTTTGGGTTTGGGATTCAATGTTTGTATTGTGTATGCCTTTTGATATTCTAGGTTTCACTTTATTGGGTGTGCCATTAGGTGCTTTGGACTTTGTCCTACTAGGTGCTTTTAACTTCTTCAACTTCGGTTGGATTGTCTTCCCCTCTTTGACACTTTCCCCAACAACTTGACGTATCCTTGTCAAGCTTCACTGTCAAGTTTCTCTAATAAATTTTTATTGCCGAGAAAAAAAAAAGAAGCTATGGTATTGTTTGATAATTAATTCGAGCCATTTGTTTTGCATAGCACAATGTGCAAATCAACTATTCGAAATATGAGCCTGATTGGACTACGACAAAAGGCTTGAGTTGCTTGATTGAATCAGATTTATTTCAATACATGGACAATTATTCACCTTCATTGCCTGCCGTGGCCTCAAGAAGGCAGGCGCTGCTGCCCTTCTAAACAGCAGTGTTTTGGTTTGGTGCTTTATCCCACTTCCCATTTCCTCTTCTTTAGTCCCCGTTTGGCAGCCACTAAAATGGGCCAAAAGAGCATTAAAGTATACCTTAATGGCAAACAAAATCTGCTGCAAACCTGCTGTACCCTTTACACGACAATCTGTTGGTACCCATTTCATGGGAAAATATCTCACTCTCCAAAATAAGAGTAATTATTAAACCGTCATCATGGAAGAATGACTCGGCCTCCATGAGAGCGTGAATTGATGGAACGGTGCTGACATGCCTTGCTCCATCAAATGCCCTCTCCTAAAAAAATTTAGCCAAGTGTATAAGATAACATAAGATTTTTATCTAATAATTGCAACCAAACAATAAACGAAATGTAGCATCTTCCGACTCGAACTCTATACAGTACATAGTGTACATCCTTTTAATAACTCTGCATTATGATTGAAAAATTCTACCGTCAGTCCACTAGGCGGACGATAAGATTACTTTTTGACCAGTAAGAGTGTATTCTTACTGGTAAAAGTGTTTGCACTCTTACCGGTAAAAATGTACTCTTACCGAAAAAATGCAATCTTATCGTCTGCCCAATGGATTGACAATAGAAGGACCGATGATTTATTAGACCCCTCAACTCCACTGTCATCCATTTTAACAGTAACTAAAAGTACCAAAATCTGAAATGAATAAAAAACGTGTTAACAAGTCCAAGAACAAACAACCAAATCAAGCTTACGCAAAGGAAAATGTTAACGTGTGCCCAATAGGCACGTTGAACAAGTGTATTGAAATGTGTGAAAAATGTATATGAATATGTAGAGGTGTATTGAAAAGTGTAAAAGGTGTATTGGAATGTGTGTTTTATTTGTTTGTTTGTGTGCTTATTGTGTGCCCATTGAGCACACGTTAGCAAAACCCTTAAACAAATCAGTCATATGGTTTTAGATTTACTAATTTTTTATGGCAACAAGACCCAGATTAGTGCCGTTTTGTTTTGTTTTCTCATTAATCTGAAATGGGAAAGAAGGATACCAAACAGGGACTAAAGAAGAGAAAATGGGGAGTGGGAGAAAGCGAAAAAACGCTGCCATTTTGCGGGACGCGGCACCTGCCTCCCTTGAGGGACGGCAGGCTCCCTTATTCCTGTTCATTGCTCTTGTGATAAATATGCTTTATTCAAATGGTTATCTTTGTCTAAACAACTAAACTTTTACATGGATGGCATATGCATCAAGAGCTACAAAGTGCACATTTTGAGTTCTTCAAATGAGAACTTGGCTATCTCATTTTGCGTCACACGGAGGAATGACAAATGATGCCGTGAGAGGATCTCGATTCATCATTTTCCTTTACCTTCATAAATTCTTAATCCACATAAAACATTATTATCTATTCTTTTCTTTTTTCCTTGATAATACAGGGTGTCCCGGGCTAACTTTCGAAACATTATTCTTTTTAAAATTTACGTTATGTCCAACCAGCTTTGAGTAGAGGTGTCAAACGGGCCCGTCGTGCCGTGCCGTGCCGCTTTTCTTCCGTGCCAACCGTGCCCGTGCCCGTGCCGTGCCGTGCCCGTTTACTTAATCGTGCCATGTCGTGCCGTGCTTAATCGTGCCGTGCCAATTTTTAGTCGTGCCGTGCCGTGCCATTTTTCTTCATTCGTGCCGTGTCGTGCCGTGCCATTTTGTAACCGTGCCGTGCCGTGCCGGCCCATTTACTTAATCGTGCCGTGCCGTGCCGGCCCGCTTACTTAATTGTGTCGTGCCGTGCCGACCCGTTTAATCGTTTGACTCGTGTCGTGCCGTGTCGTGCCCATTTACTTAGTCGTGCCGTGCCATGCCGTTTTTTAAAATCGTGCCGTGCCATGCCGACCCGCTTACTTAATCGTGTCGTGCCGGCCCGCTTAATCGTTTGACTTGTGTCGTATCGTGCCGTGACGTGCCCGTTTACTTGCCGTGCCAACCCGCTTACTTAATCGCGTCGTGTCGTGTCGGCCCGCTTAATTCTTTATTTCGTTTGTTTGTTATGTACATAAGGAAAAAAAGAAAATAAATTTTAATTAACTTACTCTTTTTATTGATTGTTGATATTAAATTCTAAAACCACAGAATTGAAAAACTAGACAAATTTTAAAATCTTTCAATCATATATCCCAGTTGTAAATGGCATGTTAACCGAATAACTAGTGAGCCAATAAGTAGTAACCGAATGACAGTTGTCAGTTCTAAATGGCATAGTAAGTCAAAAGCCGAATAAGTAATAACCATGTTAACCTGTTATAAATGGCAGTTCTAACTTCTAAATGAAATGTTAGCCGAATAAGTAATGCATGCCCCGTTGTTAAAAAATCCAATTTGTAAATGGCATGTTAACAATTAAGTGATTAACCAAAGCGTTTAGCATGGAACGCTACCGGCTTCTTACCACGGATCAAACTCATGGATATTACATCACTTACATAGTTGTATCATAAATCAAATAAGTATTCTGTTATTATGGAATACTATGAATTTCCAACACTTACAATAGCATAAATAAAAGCAAAACAAGTTGCTAAACTACAAAACCGAAAGCTAAGCCTAACTGCCTAAGAGTACATCTTTGTCTCGGCAAGTCAGCATCAATTCTAACCCATCAAAACCAGAGATCATTCTAAACACCTGCACTTGCACACAAACACAAACAAACCAGAGATCAATTGTAAATCAATTCTAAACGCATAATTGAAAATAGAAGTGAAATTATAAATGGAGCTCAGAAATTCATCATTGCCCAATAATGTTCAAAGTACCAAGTTCATTGCCCAAAACCATAGATCAATTCTAAACACCTGCACTTGCACACAAACACAAACAAACCAGAGATCAATTCTAAACGCATCATTGAAAATGGAAGTGAAATTATAAATGGAGCTCAGAAATTCATCATTGCCTAATGGATGTACGAAATTCAATACAAACTGCCCAGATTTCAGTAACGGGTACCAAATTCAATACAAACTGCCCAGAATTCAATACTAAGGCCTCGATTGGATGCGTCTAAAGGTTCTTATCCCCAATCTGAACACGCAAACTGTCCAGAACTGTTTCCCACACACACAAACTGCCCAGAATTCAATAACGGGTACCAAATTCAATACAAACTGCCCAGAATTCAATACTAAGGCCTCGATTGGATGCGTCTAAAGGTTCTTATCCCCAATCCAAACACGCAAACTATCCAGAATTGTTTCCCACACAGACAAACTGCCCAGAATTCAGTAACGGGTACCAAATTCAATACAAACTGCCCAGAATTTAATATCAGAATTCAATACTAAGGGCTCAGGCAACCATCACTGCCCAGAAACAATTACCACTCCACAAATCAGAAGTAAAAGACATTGTACTACCAAGTTGACCAATTTCAGTGATCAAATTTTTACGAACTTCAAAAAAAGCTTTCAAACAATCAGCTCTAGTAGTATTTCTAGAAACTTTAGAAAAAGCAGGATTTACACTAGTTTGCATGAAATGTTCAAATCTAATATCATCGCCAAAAGTGAATGGTTGCTCCGCTGCAGCTACATAAAGGGCCAATCCATGTCTCATTTGAGGTTTTGTGTATACGAAATTACAAACAGCAGTGCCACTACTATCACCACCATCTGTGCCAATTTCATCATTATGTTTCGTCCTAAGATGCCTCTCAATATGCCCCGTGCCACCATTACTACCGCAAGAATAATGGTTTGAACAATAATTACACACACCTCTCATTCCTATATCAACCCCTTCTTTAGTTTTATAATGTTCCTCAATTTTAGCATGCTTCCAAACCCATGAAGTGCGACCCCTTTTCGTGCCAGTGCGTTGTGTAGATGTCGAACCTGAACCTATTGGTCCAAGTCCAACAGTGTTTGAAGCAGCTTCACCTATGGAACTACGTCCATGTGGTTGTGAAAATTCAGGAATTTGTGCTACTAGGTCTTGCGACTCATCAGAATCAGAATTAGGGCCATGTGTAAAGTCTATATGAATGTGTGCCATAACAAACACAACAGTAAACACAGAGATACAGAACAATGGTAACCACAGTAAACACAGAGATACACAGAACTAAACACAGAACCACAGTTATATGTGTCACAGAGAGAGATCACAGTAGTAAACACAGAACCACAGAGAGAGAGAGAGAGAGAGATATCACAGTAGCACTAGCACAGAACCAAGAGCACAGTAGCACAGAACCAAGAGCCCAGCCGCACGCACAGGACCAACACCAGAAATGAGAGAACCAACACCAGAAATGAGAAAACCAAGAGCCCAGTCGATTCAGGGTTTGATTTGTGGTTTCGATTTAGGGTTTTCGATTTAGGGTTTCAGTAATCGATTTATGTGGGGTTCGAGTGGTGAGTGGTGGTGCGGTGGTGGTGTGGTGGTGTGGGGTTTCGGTGGTTAGGGTTTGAGTGGTGAGTGGTGGACCGGTGGTGCGGTGGTGGTGTGGGGGTTCGTTGGTGAGTGGTGAGTGGTGGTACGGTGGTGGTGCCGTGGTGAGTCTGATCAGAGCCAGAGGAGAGAGGGAGATCGATTGGTGGACGATGGTGGTGAGTGGAGTGTGGACTGAGGAGAGAGGGAGATCGATCGGTGGTGGTGAGAGAGAGAGAGAGAGAGAGAGAGAGAGAGAGAGAGAGAGTCAGATGAGAGAGAGCCGTTGTAGGGTTATGGCCCTATAACAGTATATTTATACTAAGTACAGGATTGGGTGCATGTGTCACATGTCCCATCTATGCTCCCAACGATAAAAATTGCCGTAAAATTGTACTACGCGAGGGTTTTTAGAGTCTTTTTCTTCGAATCGGAACCGTCTACGTTTTAAGTGGGAGTGATTATATCCTCTGTGCAAAAAAACAAGTAAATTAATTATCACTAACTACCTGATCGAATGAGACGAAATTTTGGTTTACAATAAATTAATCGTGCTGATGAAAAGGGTTTGAATACCCGATAGACTTCAAAATTGGCGAGAGTGATTAAAACAGTAATACAAACAATGTGAACGGTTTGGATCGTCATAATTATGTTGAGATCGCGTGGCTAGCGTACATTACCATATAGCATAACATCTTAGTTCATAACCAAGTTAGTTCGAAGTATATGATCAAAAGGCAGGTGCAGACTTGATTTATCAAATGTTCGATCTAAACCGTTACGATCTCATATCTTATCGATTCTATCATTTTCCCCGAAAACGGTGGCTATCAAATGTCGGCAACCATCTGATCGGATCAAATTTGGTACATTGAAGAGCAATAACGTCCTATAATGAATGACTCGACGAACACCAGAGAATTTTTTTCCGTATCGGAACCGTCTACATTGCAAGTGGGAGTGATTATATCCTCCATGCAAAAAATGAAGTGATTTAACTATCGTTACGTATTTGATCGAAGGACACAAATTGTCGGTTGATAATAAATCAACGTCCCTGATGAAAGGGTTTTGAATACCCGATAGACTTCAAATTTGGCGAGGGTGATTAAAATAGCAAAACAAATAAAGTGAACGGTGTGGATCGTCATAAATGTGTTGCGATCGTGTGGCTAATGCATAATATAATCAAAATTTTATGCAAAACAATATAACATATTAATAATTTAACATATTATGTAATTATAAAAACTCAATTTTGACCTATCAATTCAAAAATCAAATATTTCATTCTAATTAATAAAAATTTATTTTTCATTTTTTCTTCAATTTAATTAATGTTATAAATATTTTTTCAAAATTTATATGTTTGTTATCAAAATTTAATTTTTATTTTACCCCTAAGTTTTCATTTATGTTATTCAAAAATTCAATTTTAATTTCCCTCATTTTTCTTTATTATGGCATTTACCAACTTAATTCATTGCCCTAATAAAAATGTATTTTTATTTATTTATTATGTATTTATTTATTTTTGTGAAGTCCACTTATTTATTTAAAATATATTCAAAAAAATCCTTTTTTTTGCCCTCTTTTTTTCACCCTTATTTGGCAAGTGCATTTATTAAATTCTAACTATTATTCAAAATTTTATTTTTATTTTACCTCATTTTTTTTTCTTCTTATTATGGCAAGTCCATTTATTAAATTCTAATTATTATTTATAAATTCATTTTTAATTCCATCTTTTTTGTTTTCATAATTATGGCATTTGACAACTTCATTTATTTAATAAAAATGTATTTTTTTTGTATTATGTATTTATTTATTTTTCTAAAGTCCATTTATTTAATGAAAACTTATTCTAAATTCAACTCTCTCTCTCTCTCTCTCTCTCTCTCTCTCTCTCTCTCTCTCTCTCTCTCTCTCTCTCTCTCTCTCTCTCTCCGCGTGATATATTGCGTAATTACAAAAAAATATTTTTCACCTATCAATTCAAAAATCAAAATTTTCACTTTTATTATTCAAAAAATCATTTTTTATTTTTCCTCAATTTTGAAATAAATTAAAATTTATTTTTCCTCATTTTATTTTTATTTTCCCTCATTATTTTCGTTATTATACCATGCCCGTGCCCGTGTCGTTTTCGTGCCGGGCCCGTGCCCGTGCCCGTGCCTGTGCCCGTGCCGTGCCGTGCCCGTGCCGTGCCTTTCACACTACCATTTCGTGCCCGTGCCGTGCCAGACTAAGACCGTGCCGGGCCCGTGCCGGGCCAAACTAAGACCGTGCCGTGCCGTGCCGTGCCACGCTAAGACCGTGCCGTGCCGTGCCGTGCCACGCTAGGCCAACTACCGTGCCGTGCCCGGGCCGTGCCCACCCATTTCCGTACCCCGTGCCCGTGCTCGTGCCACCTCAGACCGTGCCGTGCCGTGCCGTGCCCAACTTTTACCGTGCCCAAACCGTGCCCGTGCCGGAGTTTTTCGTGCCGTGCACGTGCCGTACCGGGCCGGCAAGGCCCACTTGACACCTCTAGCTTTGAGGATTTGAATCGAATCTCTCCACTTTAAAAAAGACATGATAAATGTTTAATATAATGGATTTGATGCACGCTCCTTATCTATTTGCGGGATTCCCAAAGACTTTGTTTCATGAATATCTTTTCTAATTAATTAATTAATCATTAGTCATATGTTAGAATGGTTTTACTGTCTCGATTAAATGTAACGGTACTGTACTGAAAATACATTTTAATCAGTTGACCAAGTTTTGTGCCGGATTTCTTGAACAAGCTTTTACTCCTATATCTTTGGGCAAATCCATTGTAACACAATAAAATAAAAGGACGGTGCATTAGTTTAATTTTGCACACCAATATATAATAGGGATTGAATCCTCGTCTGTCCAAATTTTGGACTGAAAAAAGACAAATTTGGACTGTTTATTTGCTGCAATTAATGGTTCGAATTGTCAGAAACTCTTACTAATAAGGGACGACAAATTCAAACCATTAATTACAACAGATGGACGATTTACATTTGGCCGATCTCATCCAATCCAAATCAAAGACCGGAGCAAATGTAATTCCTAAATACTAATATGCTACTTCCCCGTCGGAAATCCTAAGAGAATGAGTATTTTTTTTAAGCTGATTATCTCGCAGGACCACTCAAGAAAATATTTTAAAATTTTTAAACGGTTTAGATCATTTCTGTTGGACTGTAGGTGGGCACTGTTGCCTACCCCATCGGTACCTATAGTTGGGTTCCTTCCCCGTTGTTTCAAACCCTCACAACTTGATAGGGTGATTGAGTTATCTAACAAAACATAGGAATATGTCCCTGAAGAATTATTATGTACATCAAACCCTCAAAAATGCCATGGGGCACGGCCACGTACATGGTGTTCCACAGGGATGGATATAGGAATTCACTTTAGTGGAGACACCTTATTAATTATAATCGTGAAATTTTTTCTTAGTAAATGATTTTGCTAAATTAAGACATTCATTATGGGCTACAGTTTATAATGCATACTTTGTATAATAAAAAAAATCAAAAAATGAGCACACGATCGTAGACAACTTTTGAAGTATGGTTTACTTTGACATTAACAAGCCTTTAGAATGATCGAGATGGTTTATTGATAACTTTTTTAAAAAAAAATCCCACGACGGTTAAAAATAAAAAAATCAAAAGATATCTTCAAATAAACAAATAACTAGCAAGAACCCGTGCTATGCACGGAGACATGAAATAAAATGATGTGTTTATTTTTAATATCAGCTTAAAAATTTGTATTTTCAACCACAAAGCGTATTGAATTACCGGATCACTTAAATCAAAAGAACATAACGATTCTATTTCTTATCTGCTCCTCTTGACTCGAATTTCTCATGGAGACTGAATTGGCTATAAAATCATAATTCAAGTATGTGACTTTTCGACAAAATAATTGAAGTCAACACCGTAGAAAAAAAACATACCGTAATTTTTTATGATCGATGTAATTGAAAAAAAAAAGTATAGAAGTATAAAAGTTAACTTTAATAAACATCTTTATGCATGCAAATTATGTTTCATGGAATAGTTAATAGCCCAGCATTTTTATTCTTCCACAAACTAAATGTGGAATTGACAAATATGCCAAAGCATGTTTTGATGCAAGAAAAAATTGTGAAAAAGGTACTCCATAATTAAGCCATGAATGGTGGTATATATACTAAGTTGAGAAGAGAATGAAAAAAGACCCACAGGATCTCTGATTTTGCCTTTGTATCAATAATTTGCATAAATTAGAGGCGCTTAATTTCCAGCTATTCATGCAATCAATTTTACTCTCCATTCATTATCAATTCCTACATACCAATCATTTTTTGTTAGAAATCCTAGAGCAACAAAGTTTCTTTATGTATGCTATATATACATCTTAATTAAAGAGATAATTAGTGACAATAAAAATTAATCAAATAAAAAAATCGCATTTCAGTGACGTAGACATGCATCAAATAAGAATTTCGAGTTTTGAAATTAAATAAATTGGATCTGAGAAGAGATATAATAAGAGATATGACTGGAGTACACACTTAAGAGTGGAACTCAATTTGGAATGATATATCATTTAAGAGTTTAAAGAAAGTTTTTCATTTTTTTTTTAATATGTGTATGGAAAAGGATGAGTTAAATGGTTGGATATCATACTCCCTCCGTCCATTTTTAAGTGATCACTATCGGAATACATGCAATTTCAAACCCCTAAAAAACATATTTCTTTATATAATTTTTTATACCAAATTAAAGTGCTCATTGAGTACTTTCATTTGGTGCAAAAAAATTTAAAAACATGCTACGGAAGTGTATTTTTTAATGGCTATAAAAATACACATTTCCCAAAAGGTATCATTTAAAAAGGGCCGGAGGGAGTGATTATTTCTTAATTTCTAAACTCACAAGAATAGGTATGGTATGAATAAATTCCTTAATATGGACAAGTCTAATATGTGGCCTTCTATTGATATGAATGTTAGGTGATAGATTTTAAATATTCATACACCCTTACGGTTACTTTTTTTTTTTAACGTTTCCTTCGCACCGCAAAGATACAAATTCTTCGGGGATTAACTAGTCTTTTTTAAGTATTACTATATTTTAAATATACCATGAAATAATGATCTAGCTACCAATATAGATAGAGGTAAAAAAAAATTGGAAAGATATTTCATTACATTATGGAAAATAAGAGGAATATTTATGGAATAGCAAGCTTAGTTCTTCAAATTTGGAAAAGTAGAATCTATGGAATGTGATAAGATTGTGTCACGTGTATTACTTCAAAATTTTACTAACAATCCAATAAATTACTACCACTAGTCGCATCCACGTTTCGTCTCACGAAAAGTCATTCTACAGCAATATATTAGATTAAAAATTCCCTGCGACTGTTCCAGAGCCTTTCCACACCACATATATTACAAAAGGTTACACAACTAAGTGTACGGATTTTGTATGAATGTATTCGTAAATCAGAGGGAATCTCTTTCTATTGGAAATGAAATTGATAGTTGTCCAATGATATATTTCACAATCTTTTTCAGCTTCTTAAATGACAGTTGGACTAGTAATAGCGGTTGAGGTACTCTCATAATAAAACAGTTATGAAACAGAGATAGATGTTAACGGTTTGAATTGAAAAGAAAACATTCGATGTATGTAGACCACATCCAAGTCGCAAGGTTTGGTCAAGTACTTGGCTACTTGCCACCACATTTCAAGTACAGGTGTCCATGGACCGATTTTTTGCGGTTCTGGTTCCAACCGCTCATAGCGGATTTTTATTTTCAACATCCGCAACTGTCCGTGAGTGATATGCTTGCGGACCGGTTCGGTTGCGGATTGGGCGGATCGGTTGCGGATTGGTTTGATGGTTTGTAAAAACAAGTGGATGAGAGCCGAAAAACATGTAAAAACATAAAGTCAGCATGTAAAACCAACACCCATGAATCTCTCCAACATTAATTATATTACTTGTCATAAATAGGGTGTCCACAGACCGGTTCTTGGCGGTTCCGATTGGAACCGGAACTGAACCGCTCATGACGGATTTTCGTTTTCAACATCCGTGAGTGATCCAGTTCTGGAGCGGGGTTGGGTTACAGATTGGGTGGTTTGGCGGATCGGCCGATCTGCTGGGCACCCCTAATTTCAAGCATAGATCTTGTTGAGTAAAATCTAAAAATATGAATTTCACTGCAAAGTAAACATATACAACAAAAATATAATATTGTAATTTACGACACGATAAAAAAAAAAAAAAAATCTCTAAGTGGAGTCCAGATTAAGAGCATTGTTACGTACCCAGAAAAATTACTCTGACACTTCCCCCGGAAGTCACTCCCAAGTGAATTTGAACCATTGCATGCTATTGAGTGTTGACTATGAAGACTTGAACCTAATATTGGATGGAAAATTCTAAGTAATTACTCATTGAACCAACCGCCTGCTTGCTTGCTGATAGATATTTTAAGTTTTCTACTCTCTTTCTTAAAAGATCTGAAAGGTTACGTTCATCTTTTAATCCCATTGTAATATATTCGGCTCATGTCTTAGATACGCAAGTCCTGATAAAATTGCAGGATCTATATATCTCTTGATGATGGTCTTTGGGAGGAATATGTTGTTTGTTTTGATTTTATTTTATGTATAACTGAGAGTCAGGACTAGATTGCTCGTATCTCGATCGATTAATCCAGGAGTCCTAAAGTTAATTAACGACCAACCAAATCTCCAATAACTCCAAAGTTTGAAAGATTTGGCGCCTTTCATGAGATTCGACCTTGCGACCTATTGGAGAGAAGCATTTAAAGATGTTGTCTCTTGTCCACTTGGCTAAACCCCTTAAGTTTGTGGATATGCTATTTTTTTAGATTAGTTTTCACCAAATGGTTTGCCTAGTGGTCTAAGCAGGAATGGAGCCAGGATTTTTGCGTAGTGGGGGCGAGCTATATATGTGGAGGATGGACGGGATTATACAATTTGATGATATATGCATTTTTTTCAATTTAATAATAGGGTTTTTTCAGATTCTAGCAAGGGCGAGTAACTCGAGTTTAATAAAATTTCTCTTGTACCGATCAAAAAAAATGTTGTATTGTGATTTTCATTGTATTAAACTCCACGAGTATTGAAGTAAAACAAAAATAAAAATAAAAAACTTGAAGGGTCTAATGTAAAATTATATACCCTTGATTCTTGATTAAAACAATCCTAAACAGCAATAAAATTTAGAAATGGCTTCCCAGTGGTCCACGAACATATCTTTTTATATTAATGCAAATCATTCATTCTAAAAAGCTTTGATGTATAGATCATATATTAAAATATCAACTTTTTTGTCCGAGAATAAAAAATTATCACATTTGTGTGAAAAAATAAACGAGTGATATGACTTTGAAAATTGACTGTATTATTGCGAGACAAATGTGATGAATTCATGTAGCTAGGTTTGCCGGATCAAGTATATTTTTCATATAAATGGTCAGCATTTGCGCTGCCGTCCATCGTGAACAGGGAACCTAGATCATTAATTTTGATAAAAATTTGGGTGCCGGCGGCAGGGTAACACAAGGTGGTATTCAATACGCATTTCGGTTGTCTAAAATTGTTTTGCATGGTCGGATTTGAGAGAGAGAAAAAGAAAAGACAAAGATGGGAGAGAGACAAATGAGAGAGTGAGAAATCAAGGCCGTCCAAAGCATTTTTGGACGGTCGAGATGTGTGCTCAGACACCATGTCAGCCGTACCGTAATTGCACCAAGTTTTTCGCCTTAATTTTACCATGCTACACATGAAAATCAAGGGTGAAAGGGCACTATCAAGTAGTGTCACTTAACTCCACTGACCTTTTTTTTCTTTTTCTTTTTGAACAATTGAAAATTTGTACTATTTTGTGAATTTAATCCTGCAAGCATTGTAAATGATCCCATTAGTGTAGCACCGCACCCCCATTAAAAACATACTTGTCCCTTTTAACAAACTAGTTACTCGAATCCGAATTTTACCAATCTCATCCCCTCTAAGAACCCTTTGCGATCTCATAAAACTCTCTCCCTATTTCTCTTTCTTTTCAAATCAAGGTTTGATGTCGAAAACAAGGTTTGAAGACGAATACAAGGTCTGAAGTACAGAAAACATAGCTGTCGACAGGTATACTTTAACCACAACAAATACTATGATTTTTTTTTTTGTTGCTCGAGTCAAATATACGTAGGATTAAACATTTTTAGACTTTCATTTATTGGATTTGTGATTCTACATTGTCCGTTGGGGTTAGGGCTTTTGTTGGGAGTTTAAAACATTGCGTTGTTTATTCGAAATAACGTGGTCCCTTATCCTGCACTTTTTTTTTCTTTTAATAATTGAAGTGGTCCTCTCGTTGCATTTTATTGTTTGGGGTATAGCGTCCACTTAAATATCTTGTGTTTAAGGTTTTATTGATGCACTACACATGTCTTTTTACATTCACTTTTTGTAACATAATCAAACGGAAAGGATAACATTGGGAACTTTTGAATGATCAGGGGTACATTTACATTATATAGATGAAGGGAGATTTCTGTAATTTACCCCACACGAATTGAATTTGCTGTCAAAGAATTCCAACTCTACCCCTCTCTAGCGGTTTTAGAAAATTCATAACCACAAATGTTTAAAATGTTTGATTAATATATGAAAAATAGATTATACATATTGAAAGTGTTTTTTTTGGGTGAAGAGGTAGAAGAATCCATTAATCAAAAACCCTAAAACAATCTATCATAACCAACAAAAAATACAGGAAAAATAGATAATACAGAAAAAGGAAGATCCCCAGAGCCATCGCCGGAGTTGTCATGTCACCATCCCTGCCACTGCCAATGTTGGGAGTCCGGATCTAGAAACCCAAGATCCGGCTCCCCCCTTGCTGAAAAAGAAAGTGTTTGATAATATAATTAAATTACTAGATTATAGGTATACAAATAATAATGATGCCCTAACTGTTGTTTGTTAATTGTCCAAATACATGACCTTATTTTCGTTGTAGATATTTAAAATTTATTATTTGAATAGTACAACATTTAAAATAGACGTTAACATAATTGTAAGTAAGTTTAATGCTACTGCTAAAATGAAATTACATTACAAAGATTTCTATGCCTTTTAATTTTCCAGAAAGTGTTAAAAAGTGGTGATTATGCATTTGAATGCATGCAATTGCTAATGAAAAAATTAAGATTAAATGTAGAAAATACCAAAGAGCTGGGTATTTTTTGTAAATTGTTCAAAATGCTAAGGATGGAATGGTCATCCAAAATTCCAAATCCAGAATCAGAATCAGAATCCAAAGATAACACCAGAACTACTTGGGTAGTGTTAATGCCAAAACTGTTTTTTATTGTGCCAAAACTCAAATGCATGAAATGGTTGTACTCATGTGTAAAGTACAAGTTCTTTATGCATTGGAATTTTGACACAGTAAAAAACAGTTTTGGTATTATCATCTTTATGCTTATTTTAATAACGAATTCAGTAAGAATACATTCTCATAATCAATTCTAGAATGCAGAATCATAATTCATAATCCAAAATCATGTAAAGATATTATATATGCATCATCACCAAACACCCACTAATACGTTCTTATTTGTTGTGTGTAAAGTACAAACTCTTTATACATTGAAATTTTGACACAGTAAAAAACATTTTTGGTATTATCATCTTATGCTTATTTTAATAATGAATTCAGTAAGAATACATTCTCATAATCAATTCTAGAATGCAGAATCATAACTCATAATCCAAAATCATGTAAAGTTATTATATGCTCCATTACCAAACACCCACTAATACGTACGTCCTTATTTGCTGTGGATTACCAATAATGGGTAATGCTAAAAAATACAAAACAATAATGGTAATAATTGACCTTTATGCTAAAAAAAATACAAAACTCCACCATCGTTTCTCCGATCAATTTACGCACATCTCGCCTAATCTCAGGTCTCAACACCACCGCCCACTTACAGAAAGCACTCTTAAAATAGAAGCAAAAGTCCCGTTGGATAGCACTAAGTAAATTTTTGAAACCTAAAACCTTAAGCGAGAGCAAATTCTTAAGTCGGCCTCCACCACATGCCAACTTCTTGGATTCAAAATCCGCCATGGGAAAAGGGGAAAAGGCCAAAAAAAAAAAAAAAACCGCCATTGTTAAAAAACAGTCACCGCTCCACTAGTAAAAAGAACCATCCACCGCCCACCTCCCTTCACCATCGTGCGCCACCCACTAGCGAACAAACCCTTTCCACCATCTCATGACGGTGACAACCTCCATTATCCGGGACCACTGCCCGGCCCCCCATCTGACGACGGCGACAACCTCCCTGGACCACTCTCTCTCTCTCTCTCTCTCTCTCTCTCTCATGCGTGGTGTCCACACCGACGTCACAAAATACCGGTTTAAACACCCAACCCTCTGGCCTTATCTCTTCTTATCTATTTGGTTGGGCAACTGTTTGTAGCCTTTTCTGGCCGTCATCACTGTTACATTCTTTTTTACTCTCTCTTCACACCGCCGCCTGCCTATTTCCTTCTCCTCCGATAACCCACAAAATTACCACTCCCAACTCCGACTCCTCCGGTCCCGTTCGGACGTCAAAAAAATTAGTTTGATCGGTCGTTTGATTCGACTTTGAAACGTATACAAAAATACTGGAATTCTGAAATTTCCAAAGCAAGAACACACAGATAATAGAGAACAAAAAAAAAAATTCAAGAAATCAACTAGAACGACAAAGAAAGAAACTTCTTGGATTTCCGTTAAACGCCTCAGTAAGCTACTAAGCTGTGTTGATAATCGATACAACTATATATACTTCGAGATATTTATATATCTAGAGAGAGAGAGAAGATGGAAATCAATCGCAAAAGAAGCTTCACTAATTCAACACAATCCCTTCGGATCATGTTTCACAAGACTTCTCGATAACAATTTCTGTATCGATCACGAATCCGATTCCGAAAACCAAACCCTAAAAATTTGCTCAAAAACTCCTCTTCAATCCTCCTCCTCCGAGTTTTCTGGGTCCGGGTACTCGTTCAAGTCTGGCTTCACCGAGACCCGACTCGAATTATTAATCTCCTCCGCCGCGTGGTGATGCAGCGCCGACTCGAGAGCATCAACTCTAGCCCCGACCTCCGTCGCCTTCTTCCGAATCGACGCGGCCGACATGTCGTTACTATCAACCCCGTCTTCTTCCACTATAAACTCGGGGAAATTCAACCTCGCCGAGGGGCCACGGAGGTAGAAAACGGCTGTGTCGTAGGCACGCGCCGCCGCGACGGGGGACGAGTAAGACCCGAGCCAGATCCGAGAACGCTTGTTGGGCTCCCGGATCTCGGCCACCCACTTGCCCCACTTCCTCATACGTATCCCCCGGTAAGGCTTCTCTCTCTGCTTCCGTTTCTCAGCGCTTCTTGTCGTGGTCGTGCTTGAACAATATTCTCCGGCTGCTGCTTCCATCGGAAAACCTCCGATCAATTTTATTCGATTTTCTTGCTTTGGTAGACGAATATTAATTGGTTGTGTAACGGAAGAGGAGAGAGAGAGAGAGAGAGGTGGGTTTCTAACTAACCTAGAAAAAACCTACCTCGAACACCAGCTGTTGTATTTATATAGAGGGCATTGTGTGTATATATATATGACGGTGTAAGTAAGAGAGAGGGGAGAGAGAGAGAGAGAGAGAGAGAGGAGAGAGAGAGGGGGAGGATTGAGGAATGAATAGGCAGCACGCATTGGCGGTGTGTTGGGTTGGGCTAATAAGTAGTGTGTCGAGTGGGACGGCCGCCACGTTGATCTTTTCTTTCGCTTAGCGATAAGTCCAAATTTGGCCGACATAATCCATCGGTCCTCGTTCTCTCTCTCTCCCTTCTCGATGGAGCAAATATTAGGTACTCCTTGTCATGCCACGAAATAAGGTTGCAAATGAACCGAACTTGTTCACAGCTTGGATTATTAAGAATCGGCTCGTTAATTTATACTTGTGAATTGTGATTCGGGTTGATGTGAGAGTTAAGTTTTGCGATTTTTTTATAGGAGTTTTTTTTTTTTTTTTTTTTTGGCATTCATCATTCCTAATCTATTCCACGAGGGAGAGACGAATGAGACTCTATCTCGAGATGCAGTGTAGGGCATTCAAGACCTCTATCGTATGAGGTAGCCACCACTTGCAATAGGAGTATAAGTTTACCTGTTAAAAAACCCACCTATATGGATTGTGCCATGTCGTGATGTGAGGTGTCACTCTTAAATGTGTTGTGCTCATGCTTGTACTGTACCTGCACTATCCCGTCCCGTTACCTCTACGTAGAATAGGAAAAAGTCTTTTCTTTACATCTGGTTGTATTCTTTGACTTTCAAGTGGGAGGCCTAAGGCTTGAGTCTAGGAAAAAACATTGGACCCCCAGGGTTGCTAACTCGTTAATTTATCCACTAATCCCCACTAATGTTTTCAATGTTGGCAAAAAAAAGAAAAAAAAACTAGGAGAAGGAAAAATTATTCAGAGTGCAGAATTGTTGCGTGCTTTTTTGGGACCCTACGTCATCACAAATTGAAGTGAATTTCACTGCAATAAGTGTGCGAATGAATTTGTGCACTCGTAGTGATTAGGGCTGCAAACAAGTTGAATTTTAGAACATTTAGGTGGAAATAACTACAATACACACTCATTCAAGGTCTTGTACCATATGCACTTATTGTATGGTCTATATTGTTCTACCTCATTAGCAGTCGTAACATTTTTTAGTGTTTCGTAATTTTTCAACATTATGATTCATAACATTTTCTATAAATCGCAACATGTGCATCTCTTAACTTTTATACAAAAAAAAATCATAACTTTTATTAATAAGATGTAATCGATTCGTAACTTTTATAGGGGTGCATATGATATATACACATCCAAATATAGGGTGTGTATTATAGTCTTTCCCTACTTAGGTTCGTTCATTTAATTTTTAAACGAATGGGAGCAGAGTTCGAGTTCAATGGAAATTTGATGAGTCGAGCTCGTCTAGGTTTGAGTCGAACTCGACTTGTTCACGAGCCTTACGAGTATAGAATATTATATATTTATACTCTCATATAGGTCTAGAATTTCAATAAAAAAATTATTTTGTACATAAATCATTTAAGTACTTTTAAAAGTATATAGGTGGACAGTTATAAAATTTTCTTGATGTACATGTAAAAGTTTATATATATTCAAGCTTATATGTGATCGATATTATATTATTATGAGATATACATATATACTCTTGATTCGCAAGCCAAAGCTGGACATTGTTAGGTTCAGGTTTGGCTTATTTATTAAACGAGTCTAAAATCAAGGTTCATGTTTGGCTCATATGTACTCGAATCAAACTCGAATGAATCTTAATCGAGTCGAACTTCGAACAGTTCACGAATGACTTGATTTATTTGCAGCCCTAGCAGTGATACTCCAAGCCTCCGATCTCAAGATGGGAGCAAAAATGAAGAAAAATGCTCCCTCCGTCCGTCTATGTTTGTCCATTTTCACTATTTCACACCTCTTTAAAAATCGTACATTGTTTTTAATACGAATTAATCTTTAAAAATATTCACTATAGATCTTGTTTGATAGATCTCAATTAGCTCTATTATACAAAATTTTCAAAATCATGAAACTCATTATAAATTGAACGATATTTTTTTTTTTTTTTTGGCAAGAAAGAAGAAGATTTTATTACTGCAAAGAATAGGGCCCGAAGGCCTGAGCATCATCTAATGCTATAGCAGACAACCACAAAGGAAAATTGTCCCTCCAGGTAATCATGCTAGCATCTAACAGGGCGTGCTTAGCCACTGAATGGGCTACCCTGTTGCAACCACGTTTAACATGAGAAAAACAACAAGAAGTAAAATGGGTGGCAAGTTGGATACAGTCTAAAATAATCGAGTCACAATCAGTAAATACTGTAGTTCCCTCCAAGGCTTGGACCACTTGCTTTGCATCACCTTCCACTATAATCCGGGATAAATTCCATGTCCGTGCAATCATCAATGCATGCCGAAAACTCATTGCTTCCACAACCCGAGGCGAGAATGACCCTTTGAAGGATGTCATGGCAGCTCCAATAATGGCACCATTCATGTCACGTGCAGCAAGCCCAACTCCCCCTATACCGTTTAGCAAATCTAAGGCGCCATCCACATTGATTTTAATCACACCAAAAGGAGGAGGTTGCCAACGTGATATCTGGGGTTGAGGTGCTTGTTGAACATGTGCAGATTTAACCGAATCAACACTGACCTTGTACTCTTCCCACGCGGCAGAGGCTTTGTCAAGAATCTCTTGTGCAGACCAACTTTGTTGATTAAAATGGGCGGTGTTCCGACCTTTCCATAAAAACCAGCAAATCATAGAAACAAAAGCTAATAAATCGCCCCCCTTTGTTGCAGGGAGGTGGGAAAGTGTAGTCCACCAATCACAGAATTTCAAGTGTTTCCAATCCATAGAAGCATTAGGGACTGGGGAGGAGAGACCCCAGACTTCCTTGGCTCTTTTGCACCGAAACAACACATGTTCAATAGATTCAAACTCTTTATGGCAGCAAGGACAGTAAGGATCTACGTCAAGTTGTTTCCGATGGAGGTTAGCAAGGACAGCCAATGAGTTGTGCAAACAACGCCAAATAAAGTGTCGCACCTTATTCGGCACTGGGATTTTCCAAACTGAACTCCAATCCGTTCTACCCGGAGTACCACTACTAGATTCCCCTTTCTCTTTAGATCTTTTAGGCAGAGCGAGGGTTTTAGCCAAGAAGTAAGCAGAGCGTACCGTAAAGCCTCCATCTCCTGTAAAATGCCATACCCTTTTATCCGGGATACCCTGATTGCTAATAGGAATTGCTAGAATAGATTTCGCATCATCGGGCACAAAAAGTTCGTGAACAAGATCATAATTCCATTGGTGAAGATCCTCATCAATCAAATCTGAAACTTTGCGAACATCGTGCAGAGGGTTAGGTCCCAATTGAGCTCTGCTAAGGACCTTGAAGGAGTAGGTCCGAGGAAGCCATGGGTCTGACCAAATATCAATACTACGACCATCACCAGCCCGCCAGCGCCATCCTCTACTAAGCACCTCCCTGCCAGCTATAATACTTTGCCAAGCCCAAGATGCCGTTGATGGACTCTGCGCTTCCCAAAAAGAGGAGTTAGGGAAATATTTGCCTTTAAACAATTTCTGAAACAGTGTGGTCGGTCTTTGAAGCAATCGCCAGCCCTGCTTAGCCAAAAAAGCAAGGTTGAACGAGAAAAGGTCTCGGAAACCTAGCCCCCCCATAGCCTTACTGTCACATAGCCTGTTCCAACTAACCCAATGGAGCTTTCTCTCCCCTTCTTTACTGCCCCACCAGAACCTGCTGATAAGCTTGCAAATATCTCGACAAAGACCTTTCGGTAGCAAGAAGCACTGCATGACATAATTAGACATTTGCAACAGGACAGATTTGAGGAGCACTTCTCTGCCCGCTTGGTTAAGTTTGGACTCTTTCCACCCTTTAAGTTTAGTTCGCACACGGTCCTTGACATAAGCAAACACCGCCCTCTTTGATTTTCCAATGATTGACGGTAAGCCCAGGTATTTTCCACCCCCATTCTCAATTCGGATGTTCAAGACATTACTGATGTTGCTCTTCAAAGGTGCAGATGTATTTGGACTGAAAAACAGAGAGGATTTGTCCCGGTTGATGAATTGGCCAGAAGCTTGCTCATACTTAGATAACACATCATTAATGGTGCCACAATTCGCTAGGGTAGCTTCCCCAAAGATCACCGAATCATCGGCAAAAAATAGGTGTGACACTGTGGGGCAGTTGCGGCCTATCTTGATGCCCCTCAAGTCTCTAGACTCAGCAGCGCTACGAAACAAGTGATGGAGACCTTCTGCACACAAAAGAAACAAATACGGGGAAAGCGGACATCCCTGTCGAATGCCTCTTTGCGGTTGAAAAAATTCCCCCTTTTCACCATTAACTACAACCGCAAAGGAGACAGTTTCCACACAATTCATAACCCAATTAATCCATCGGGGATCAAACCAGTATCTCACCATAACGGCTTCAATATACTTCCATTCAATTCTGTCATATGCTTTTGCCATGTCTAACTTGAGAGCAAACCACCCTGTGCCACCACGTCTCCTATTCTTCAATGAGTGCATAATCTCATGAGCAACTAATACACTGTCAGAGATTTGACGCCCACCAATAAAAGCGCTCTGGTTCTCGGAAATTAATAAGGGCAGGATGTGTTTCAAACGATTAGCTAAGATTTTGGTGATTATTTTATACAGGATGTTGCAAAGACTTATAGGCCGAAAATGCGAGGGTTCTGTGGGACAATTGGTTTTGGGAATGAGAGTAATAAGTGTTTGGTTTATGCTGCGTAGAAGATGGCCACTATGGAAAAAACTTTGAATAGCTGCGACAATATCAGGCCCTAAGATGTTCCAGTAATTCTGATAGAAAAGAGCTGTCATACCATCAACGCCTGGGGCCTTAGTTGGGTGCATAGCCATAAGAGCAGCATGGATTTCTTCAGCAGTGACTGATCGGGTGAGCCTGGAGTTCATCTCAGAGGTGACCTTTGATGGGATATTTGCTGTAGTATGTTCCATATCAAGCTCCAAATTTGCCGAGAACAGGTCTTTAAAATACTGTTGGAACTCACTCATAATTTCAGCCTTCCCACTAACCCATTCACCTGCAGAATTCTCAATCCCGGTAATACGGTTTCTGGCTCTGCGTTGTAAGACTGAAGCATGGAAGAAGCTCGTGTTTCTGTCCCCTTGTCTCAGCCAATTGATCCGCGATTTTTGCCTCCAGAATATTTCCTCTTTATCCCATTCCAAACGTAACTGATTCCTCAACTCCTGTAGCCTGCCCCGGCTGTGCAAACTCTGCTCATTCTGGATGGAGTGGATTTGTTCTTTGAGCTCATTAATCCGTTGCCCCGAATTAAACCGTTTCCGTTTCTTCCAATTTTGAATAGATACACGACATGCCTTAATTTTCTGGTGAACATTGAAAAATCTAGAACCCTGGACTTGCGTATTCCATGCTCCCTGAATCACAGGAGTTAACTCCTCCTCCTGCACCCACCTCGCATCAAATCTGAAAGGAGCTCTACGCTGGCTGTCAATGCGTTGCAGTTGGAATAACAGTGCACTATGATCAGAACCAATCGCATCTAAATGCTCAACTGTCGCATGAGGGAACCTAGTTCGCCACGAAGGGGAAACTAGGACTCTGTCTAAGTGTTCCTGAATAAATCCCTCGCCTTCCCGATTGTTCCTCCAAGTGAATGGATAGCCAGAAAAACCGAGATCAAGTAGATGACATGTACTGATGAAATCTTGAAAACCCCTCAAACTCGAATGGAGTGGAAGGACTCCACCCTTTTTCTCATCAATACTAACAATATTATTCATATCCCCCCAAATTGCCCAATCCTCCCCTAAACAATTTTTATACTGCACAAAAACATCCCATTGAGCTCTCCTTACCTCAACTCTAGAGCTGAAATAAACGTTGATTAACCGCCAACTGCTGCCTCCATCCGTTGCTTGGATTTTGACGTCTATAAACCAGGAGCACATTCTCTGAACTTCCACCGTTTGAGCCCCTTTCCAAAAAACTGCTAATCCTCCAGCCAGACCAGCTGGTTCCACCCACAGAGACCCGTCCATTCCTAATGCGCGTTTGACCACCTCCATCCTAGTCACCTCGTTCTTTGTCTCTGAAAGAAAGAACAGGGAAGGGGAGTGGAGTTTTGAAAACTCCTTAAGCTGGTGGAATGTCAGGGGTCTCCCCACCCCCTGAACATTCCAGCACATGAGCTTCATTGATCCATTGGGGACCATTTATGGCTGGTCGCCTCCACCATTTTATCATCAGGTACCGAACTTCCGTTAGCAAGTAGTCCCTCACCCTTCCTCCTCTTGGCCAATTCCTGAATAATAGATGACCCATGTATGCCCCCCTTCTCAAAGCCCAAATTAGGTTCATCAAGTTTCCTTTTGTTGCATTTAACAGCCGGGTGAACAAACATACCATGGGACGAAACCACAGGTCTCTCCCCCTTGGGGAGCTTACGATAGTATTTCTGGCCCTCACGAGAGCCTAAGGCTGCACCTTTCTTCTTCTGATAGGACCGTTTGGGAACAGCAGTGGAGATGGGTGCATCCACAAGAATTTGGTCGAGATCAGTGGGGAGGATCGGTGGAATAGGGGAAAGAGGGATTGCAGAATCTAGGGCTTCGAGAGGAGGGAGGAGTGACTTGGTGGATTGGGGGTGGATGTCTGGTTTATTTGGTAAAGAGACAATTTGTGGGATCGATAAAGGCTGGGTGGGGCAGAGAATTTGATCATGGGTTTGGGTTAAATGGGAGGGTAATAAAGCAGGTTTGGGGGTGATATTTTGAGTGGGGGAATCGTGATCTGGACGAGATGGGTTTGTAAGGGAATGGGATATAGTGGAGACTTGAATAGGGGTGTTCAGTGTGTGGCCAATATGGACTATAGGATTAGAAAAATTTGGGCTTGGGCTAGAAGCTATAAGGGCTGTAACTTCTGCTGGATTTTTAGAAGTCTGGGCTAAGCCTTCAATGGGATTGGAGGCCCGCCAAATCTGCAATGCTTTTTCTTGGGCTGATGTAAGATCGCCCGGGGGGCTAGAATGGATGGGAAGTAAATCTGGGAAATTATCCCGAATCCTAGATTCTGCCACCAACTCCTCATGATCCGAATTTGAATTTTTGGCTCCCGTGCTTCTCGCAGTGACACCTTTGGAAACTATCTTTGAAAAGGAATTTGTATTTTGACCAACCTTATCTGCGGCTAAATTCTCGCTACCTGCCATACTGGACTCACCGGACGAAGAATGCCTTGACGGCGTCGGGCCAGATTTGTTCCGGCCAAAATGGGTTGTTGGTGAAGCTCTGATCCATGGGCCGTATTGGGCATCTCGGAGTTCATCTTCTTTAATGTCAAAAAACCTTTTATCACAATTTAGTAATTCATGTCCTACCATTCCACAATACCGACAGAACATAGGAAGTCTTTCGTAACGAAACTCCACCCAAAATGGAGCGCGCTGTGCTAGTTTCACCATACATCCCCTTCTCAGAGGCATACTGATATCCATGTATACCCGCACCCGGACGCAGCGGCCTTCCTTGCTGCCTGTAACTGGAATAGTTATGTCTTCTACCGTGCCAATATTAGCACCCAGTTTAAGGCCTACCTCCGTAGAAATAAATTGAATTGGCAGTCCCCAAATCTGAACCCAAATTGGTGTGAAATTGAAACAATATTGACTGGGTTGCAACTTAGGATTCCACCGCTCCAAAATTAGAAAATGATTATTGAAGAACCAGGGTTTCCCGTTGAGGATACGAATGACGTCGACTTCGGAAGGTAGAATAAACTGGTAAATACCCTTGCCAACCTCAATCACTCTAAAGTTTTTAGGACTACCCCATATCAGTCCCATGGTAGTCCGGAGTCCGGAGAAATTAACCGGCTTCTGGGAAATAATCTTCCCGAATAAACTAGAACGGCACTCCTCTTCACTGAACTTCACGTCGTCTTGGACTAACGTCACTTCGCTTTGTTCCTCGCTAGTGAGCTTGAAGGATCGGAAACGGTTGGATAAATCATCATCCAGATTGATGGGGTTATTAGGTTCCATTAGAGGTACGTTTGATAGGGCAAAAAGGGAGAGAGATGTGTGGGAAGTGGGTTAGAAAATAGATCTAGAAAGGAGGAGAAAAAGAGTTGGGGGCTATGAGGGATTATGTTAGAAGGGAAAGGAAAGAGAAGGAGATTAGGGTTCACTCCACGAAGGAGACGGGGCTTGCAGAGCAAGACGATACCACTCCATGAAGGAGACCAGGTGTCATTAGTTTATCTATTTATTATTGTTCAAGTAAATTGAACGATATGAACAATTTAAAACATGACACAAATGCCGAAAATGGGCAAACAAAGACAGACGGAGGGAGTAATGAGTAACTATTAGCATTAAAAATTCACTTCCTCTCCGATCTCCAATAAGAATTGAACCATCTGGTTGGGTCTCTTATGAGCCGTTGTCAGAGTGTACTATTTTGTCAGAGTCTACTTTTATGATTGGAAACTTTTACCATTAGAAATGTAATGAGATGTCGATTGATATATTTTCGAAACATTGTAAAAAAAAAAAAAAAATTAGAGCATGAAAATTCTGAATCCTGACCCATTTTTTTTTAAAAAAAATTAAGCATATCAAATGATATCTGATGGATATATTACTATATTATTTGATTGATGTTCTCGATAAGATTTAACAATTTACGATTGCTGCCATTAAATTGAATAAATCCAAAAATGGCCCACAAATAGCCGAATAAGACCGAAGGATAAATAGCAAGGAAGTAAAGGAAGACTAGAAATCTGGCTGCTTGGAACAAAATATCGAACAATTTATTGTTGAAAGCGGTACTAAGAAACCACGTAGATTAATTCAAGACTGTTTTTTAAAATATAATTTCTTATCATCATTATTTAGGCCACATTTTTATTTTTGATTACCAAATCCCACATATATGGAGGAAAATTGATTTTGATATTTATGAGTTGAGCAAGGGCACGACACGATAATGGAATTGGCACGGTCATGACACGTTGTTGTGTCTTGCCCGTGGACTAGGCCGGACTGGGCATATTCTAAAATGGGCCGGGCCGGCACGACATGACTAATAAATAAGTTGGGCTAGCCGCTAGGCACGGCACGAAGCACATTTAGCATGAAACTAAATGGGCTGAGCCCGGCAAGTCACGGTCCATTTGACACCCTCTAGTTCCAAGCAGCGGTTTGTGAAAAAATTATTTGATGGTCTTGGGACACTGCATCCCAACACCCTCATCTACCACATAATTTTGTGGGGCTCCGTACTAAATGCACGAGCTCAGCGAAAATGGGTAATGAAGAATGATGTTCGGGAACAACGTGGCGGTGTCTCGAGATTGTGGGGGCCCGTACTGCCGGATATTTGGCTGAGGCTCCACTCCTCTTACGCAAACACATAATTAATTTACGGACCCCCTCGTAAGTGGGTATGATTAAGGTTCTGTTTGTCAAACAGAATTCCCCAAAAAGATGAGCAAAAATAATGGGAGAGAAAGAAAGTGGGAAGTTTTGGATATGTTGGACAGAAATTGTTTTGTTTTGTTTTGTATTCTAGGTGATGATAATGATGATGAGGATGATGAATATGCCGGCTTGGCTTCTTGACAATTTGATGGGTGGCAATTTTTGAGGATGAAAATTGAGATGGTGGGGTCATTGCTTTTTTGTATTTTTATCTATTTTTGTGTGCGGTCTGTGGTGAGAGGGAGGAGAGTTTCCGTGACGTGGTGCCGAGCGTACATTTTGATCGTTCAAAAGTGTTTTGGACGGTTTAAATTTTAAAGAGAGAAATATGATAGAGAGAGGGAAAGGGTTGGGAGAAATTTGAGTAGTTCAAAACACTTTTGAAGGGTAAAAATGTGCGCTCAGCACCACATGTACCATACCCGCTGAGCATCTAACCTTTTCTTTGTGGGAGGGTAGGTCGGTGGTGGATTGACAGTTTGATTTATATACTACTATAAAAAAAATGTTTGTTTTGTTTGGAAATCCAATACTTTGGGAACTGGGAGGTGAAATTCCATGGAATGAAAGTTTAAGAAGAGTAGATTAAATTAGTAATTGGCCCAATTATCGACTAATATTGACACCTCTAGCCGGCAGTAAATATTAGGTACTCCTCATCATGCCAGGAAATAGAGTTGCAAACGAACCGAATTTCTTCGCAACTCAATCGTTAAGACTTGGCTCGTTTATACATATTAGGTACTCCTCATCATGCCAGGAAATAGAGTTGCAAACGAACCGAATTTGTTCGCAACTCAATCGTTAAGACTCGGCTCGTTTATACTTGTGAATTGTGATTCGGGTTGGTGTGTGAGTTAAGTTTTGAGATTTTTTAGTAAGAGTATAAAAGTTTGCTCGTTAAAATATTATTTAAGGTCGGTTTACTATAATGTTTTATCGAAAGGGTTAAATATCTACTTACCCGTTAAACTATCAAAAAGATTTTTACTTCCCCCTTCAACTACCAATTAAACTCTCTTCCCCCTTCAACTACCAATTAAACTCTCTTCCCCCTTCAACTATTATTTTCTTCTTTACCAAGGACAAATCACGTTTTCCATCTACTTGATGGATGGAAAAATTAGTCCCAAGACTATATTAGTCTTTTTATTAGTTTCATACAACTCAAACGGAGAGTCCAAGTGAAAGAATTTCCAAAAGAGCAACCAAAGAATGCTACAACAAATACATACAATCTGGAAATGAAAATGAAAAAACCATTGAACTCCAAACAAGAGTGATACACCAAAACAAAATAAGGCCTCACACATCAGACCAAAACTGAACTAATAATAAGCCACAATCAGAAGCCAAAAACAATGCATCAATTGACATCCATAGGTTCATCCACAACAATAAGAAGCAAAGAAATGGCATAATTCTCTTGCCATAGCAGTACCGCAAGAAAAAAAAGAAAAAAAGAAAGGGTTTTATTATATATAAAGTAGGTCAATTGTAGTATAAAATAACTTAATTCCAACTCCTTCAATCCCCAAAAAGTGGGTTTTTGAAATAAAAATGTGTTGCTCGATACTTATAGGCAGTGTTCTAAAAGACGCTAGTCAGTCCACTGTCCCAAGTCGGTCGGCTGCTGACTAGCGACTTTTGGCCGACTAACTTTTGGCCGACTAGTCAAGCTTCGATCAAGTCTGGGGACCTCCGACTAGCGACTTTGGACTAACTAGTCGGCCGACTTGACCGATTTTTAGAACACTGCTTACAGGTCAGTTTTCTTCCAGTTGGAGCCCTCAAGATACATGTCATCCTTAAATTCCTAGCTTTGGTGACTAATGGAGATGAAAACCCTTCTCCTCAGGAAATCTCTTCGCAGAAGCTTATATCTCTTCTCCGAAAAACCTTAGCTTTGGTTTGATCGACAGAATGAAAACCCCCAGTCGGCTTCATTGTTTTAGGTGTACAAAATATCCATATTACCTTTTCTCTTTTTCCATCGGTTCAAAAAAAGAAAAGAAATAGTTAACTGTTTCTGTCACAAATTTTGGACGGAAAGTGTGATTTGTCCTTAGTAAAGAAGAAAATGATAGTTAAAGGGGGAAGGGAGTTCAATTGGTAGTTGAAGGGGGAAGTAAATTTTTTTTTGATAATTTAAAAGGCAAGTAGATATTTCACCCTTTATCGAAATTCGTTAGACTTTAAAATCAAGTTTGAAAAAATTACCTCTCAACTTATTTTGTTAAAGTCTATAAGTGTCTAGTTAATAAATACAATAAAGTTTGATTGAACGACATAATTTTGTTTGATTTAAGAAATTAAGATAATCTTGGCTGTTGATATATTCTAAAAGAAGCTGCGTGTCACTACTATACTAAGTCATTGCCATCAAACACCAGCTCAGCCTAGCCCACTTGTATGGATCGTGCCACATTGTGATGTCTCGTGCCACTCTTTTTTTTTTTGGCTCGGCAATAAAGTTTTATTAAGAAAACTTGACACAGGGTACATCAAGTTGAGGGAGAAGGGAGGGGACTCCAACCGAGGTTGAAGGAATTAAAACACCTCATGGGCAAGGCCCGAAAACACCTGATGGGCATAGCCCAAAAAACCCTAATGGCCTAGCCCGGTACAGAATAAACAAACAAAGAAGCCCAGTACAAGGCATACCCAATAATACATTTAAAGCCCAAAACCAAAAGCCCATGAAACCCTAACCGATCCAGCCAAACACTGATCCACATGCCCCAGCCGCCTCCCAAACACCACCACGCCACCACCACCGGACACCCATTAGAGCCACCCCACCCTAACCGTTAGGCACAAACCAGCTACATCCAGCAATGAAAACCAACGGGTGAGCTGGGCCCGACGGAGAGGCCCGGTGAAAAGGCAGTAAACAAAGTCGACCGACGCCGTTAAGCAAAAAAGATCCACCCAACAATGTCTCGTGCCACTCTTAAATGTGATCGTGTTGTGGCTATGTCAGCCCGGCCCGTTTGACACCTCCATGTGGAATAGGAAAACAGATTTTTATCTCTAGGTCTAGAAAAGAGGCATCTAATTACCATTTAGGTAAGTCACTTTTTTAATTACCATTAATGTAAGTCGCTATTTTTTGGGATTTAGGCACTAAGGGTATCATACGGTTTCATAAGGTTTGAGAAGTTTAGGCACTTTCATATGGTTTTGAGGGTTTAAGCATTTCCATTATGGTACCCTAGGGTTTAGGTTTAGGCATTTTCACAGGGTACCCTAGAGTTTAGGTTTATGGTGCACTTTCCTATTATAGGGTTTTAGTGGTTTAGGCACTTTTATAGAGTACCCTAGGATTTTTTGCATTTTCATAGGGTACCCTAGGGTTTTAGACATTTTCATAGGGTACCCTAGGATTTAGGCACTTCATAAGGTGCCCTAGGGTTTAGGTTTTAAGGTATACTTTCCTATTATAGAGTTTTAATGGTTTAGGCACTTTCATAGGGTACCCTAGGATTTAGGCACGGTTTGGGGAGTTGAGGAGAGAGAGAGAGAGAGATTGTGCTCATGTGGTTGGGGAGAGAGAGAGAGAGAGAGAGAGAGAGAGAGAGACGGAACAAAGAGTTCCGAAAAATGTACTGATTGGTACATTTTTACATTTTTTATTCCACCTGGAGTGGGACATAAAGGGGCCGGGAAAATATGACCGGCCCGTGCATTCCTCATAGGAAAAAGTCTTTTCATTCCATCTCTGGTTGTACCCGTTGGCTTCCAAGTGAAAGGCTTGAGGTTCGGAGCTATAGAGAGACATCAAACCCATATGGTTGTTAACTCACTAATTTATCCACTAATCTCCTCTAATGTATACTATGTTGGCCAAACTAAGAGAAGGAAAAATTATTCTGCGTGGAGAATTGTCACATGCTTTCTGGGACCCTACGTCATCACATATTGATGTGGATTTCACCACAATACGTGTGTGAATGAATTCGAGCACTCTTAGTATGCTCCAATCGGGGCCGGCCATAGGGGAAGCCCCAAGAGGCCCAGGTCTCGGGGCCTTAATTTTTTGGGGAAAAAAGGGGCATCGATCAGGAATAATTATAAATATTATTTTTTTTTCGCAACATATATAGATATGCTCTACTTGGTCCAATGAAAGGTGAATGTATTCCACCTTGGGTCTTAGGGCCTCAATTTTTGGACAAACAAAAAGGGGCATCGGTCAAGAATAATTACAAATATTACTTTTTCCGCAACATATTTAGTTATGCTCTACTTGGTCCAATGAAAGGTGAATGTGTTCCACCCTTTTTGTGGTTCGAATCTTGTCCTTGCACTTTATTTAAAGTTTATTTGTCAAAAACATCTACACTTTGTTCCATATTAATTTAAATTGCAGCACTTTGTTCATGTGAATGCTACGCGCATCAGCAAAACCACAGAGTGAATGATCGGCAAATACAACTCTGTAACCCATAGTGCGTGCGTGCATCAAAGCTTCATGACAAAGAGTTGAGAAAGCTTGATGCCCATGCACCAGTGATATCTTCTCCCAAATGAGGATTGTCCTTATTATCGGCAGTGTTCCATAAAATGTTGGCAATGTGTTCTGCATAAGGATTGGTTTCCATGGTTTGTGGTAAACCTTCAGGCCACCCGTCAAATACCTCACCCAAGCGTTTTTCATAACTCATAAGCATGAATCATCACCATTCACCACAACCTGCAGAAAGTTACAACGAAGCTGCTCAACCAGAAACCACAATAGTACATTGGACATGCAAATGATGCCTCAACCAGGCAAACTGTTCACTCTCCATGTCAGTTAGTT
The DNA here is from genome assembly GCA_020921065.1 of Vaccinium darrowii. NCBI lineage: Eukaryota > Viridiplantae > Streptophyta > Magnoliopsida > Ericales > Ericaceae > Vaccinium > Vaccinium darrowii. Next base: position 7,588,649 of record CM037157.1, read on the forward strand.
TGTGTGCAGCATCTCTATGAGGAAAAAAGAAAAGACAAAACAGAAGGCTCTGCTATATCACGCCTCGGTTAATATTTTGATTCTAACAGTACTCCTTGCTAGCTTTTCCTAGCCCATCTTTTTATCAAACCAACCATTGGAGTGATGGTGCCTTACTAGCTTGTCATGTTGGGACATTGACATCGCGCAGTAGTGAGAGCAAAAAGCGTAAATGCTAAGGACACATTCTTTACGACTAAAGAACTTGGATTTTCAGCTTTTGATCCACATCGATGGGCCTGTTTTCTCTAGTTTACTAGGCGATGGATCCTTACCATGGGTATCAGAGCAAACCCTAGTCCGGTTGAGGGTTCCGTGGACATGTGGTAGAGGAGTAAAGGCTCTAAAAACGGGCAGAGGTTTCAATGTAATGTATCATGTCCCCTCTAGTGGGATGTTTTGCGGTTTGATGTGACATGTTATCCCACATCGACCAACCAAGAGAAGTTATTGGGCCACGTGTGTTGGGGGAGTAGCAAGAACATTGCTTATTTAACTTGAGGAGAATGTTTCAACCCCATCCACATCGCCCCATCCGTGGGAAACCAACAAAATTAAATGGTTTAGCCACAGAAATAGCATATATACAGGAACAAAGAGCCAACACAAAGCAAACCAGAAAAAGAATGCTAAGAGTAAATGTGGTCAGATAGCCTCCAACTAGTGCCAAGTGCCTAATTCGCTAGAGAATGTTTCACATCTTTTCTAGTGCTCAAAAACTTCATAATTGAGTTAACAAGCTTGAGGGATAACTGCCCCACAGCAGTAGATTTTGTTTTGGAGAACTCTGACGTTTCTCTCCATCCAAATACAATACACGCTTGGATCAATAAATTATACCATGATTTTGGTTACACTTGAAGCCATGAAAAAACTGATTATACCATGATTTTGGTTATAGTTGAAGCCATGAAAATTTGATTCTATGACTAGTACTAATTGACGAAAAGTTTTTTAAAAAATTCCATGATAGATCATGTAACTCTGATAATTTATAATCTCACACAAGCAGCGGCTTATGTTATTGAAATGTTTTCATTTTCAGGTAATCAGAATTAGAAAGACGAGACGAGTACTATATTATGGCCAATAAGGGAACCTAGTTATGTTTGCTTCCGCTTTTGTTAAGTTGTTTCTTAAAAAAAGAAAAGAAAGAGAGACGACGGAGGCCTTCGGTAGTTTGGTGAGACAGACTCACTAGCCGGTCACAATAATTTAATCCGCTGGGTTTGGGTCATGGTAGAGAGAGAAAAAGAGGCAATAAAGATGGTTGAGGGATTGAAGTAATTGTTTGCTCTTTTGAAGGATTCAACCTCATCACATAAAAATATTCTTGTTCTTTCTGACATTTTTCTTGGTTCAGCTCTCATGGATTAGTCTAATAACTTTGCGCAATTGGTGATTTTTGTATCCTAAAGAAAACGATTGTCACAGGGATTTTCCAATTTGACAATCCACACCCAGAAAAGGATAGAAAGAAATACTCCCATTAGCAGAAGTTTAGAGCAGCATCAGCAGCATAGGTAAATGCGGAATTTCGCAAAAAAAATGAGGTGAAACATTAATCATGATAACCTCACATAATGATAAACACCTTACACCGCGATGATCAATTTGAAAACTTTGTAACTAATGTCACACTCCGATCCAGTCGATATAGTGAAACTGCCTAAGAATGCGACACGGCGGCACTCACTAAGCCGAAACCGAAGACGATGACCACGGGCCACATCCCGTGCTTAGATATCGTACACAAGGAGTAGGGAGTAAGCATCGTATCCAAACGTTTTGACTCCAACATGCCTGTAAAGATTCCATATATGGGCACACGAAGCCCAAAATAACAAAAGCAGGGCAGCCCCACCATAAATACAACTACTAGGCACACAGTTTACTCCATGAATACAAACACCAAATAGCGAACACAATATTTCATGCAGGAAGACTCCATACAATAATTTATTAACAATTTGAATTGTCAACGTAAGATTATTCAGTGCTTTTTTTCAATAGACAACCACCCCCTCCTCCGTCTGTCTCTGCAAGCACCCGTCTCCACTCTCCACACAGAGAGAGAGAGAGTACGAACTTTTACATTCGCGATGAGCAAAAACCCGAGCACAAAAACAAGTGAGCAAAAAAAACTGTTTCACGAAATAAAACCAGATCTCAACTAGTCAACTCCTACCCGGAGATGTGTTGCTATGATACAAGATACTTCTTGATCACGCCCTCACAGCCAGAGAGAGAGAGAGAGAGAGAGAGAGCTTAACTAGGGAACTTTGACATCCAAGATTCTGCATGTATAACTAAAGAATAGATTCTGCTGTCCAGACTGGTGCTTGTCTGCAGCTGGCTTCCCAGTCACAACTGCTGCTGAATTCTGGAACTACAGAAACTGTGCCAACTTGTTCCTTCCCAACTCCAACAAGGAAACAAAAGCAGAAGAAACCAGAAAATTCTCATCACATCTGGTAAAGCTTAGAATGGCTAACACACAAATCTACTATCATGACTCTTTGAAAGCTGTAGTACGTAATCCTGTCCAACCAAAACCCGTGCATGAAACAATTTCTGAATGAGTGAATGAGAATAGTGGGTGGTGTTTCTCAACGGCAAGTGTGTGGGCTGCTGAAAAATTGTGCCCATCACTGTTTGTCCCTTTGCTGGTTTCACCATGTATTTCACCATGTATTTCACCCTACAAGTTCTGAGCTTTCCAAATGTCTTATCAGTGGAAGCATCTTAGATATGTATAGCCTATAGGACCCTTCACCAATTTTGATCATGGCATGCCATTTTTTGTTGTACCTATGATCTATCCCAACTCAGAGTGCCCTTTACCACCTGAACCTAAGAACAATTCGGCAAAAAAAAGAGAGGCATGATTAGCGGAATCGAGAGACAAAATCAAATTACCATCCCTTCATTCATTGTATAGCTCCTAGTTAAAGGACGAGTAGGCGAAGCAATCTACAAACTGACCCTGTAAAAATGTCAAGCTTTACTCGTCAATTGCCACTGATATCCCTGATTTCATACCATGTTGACAAGGTGGTGTAACAATATCAGGTACCACCTCGATGTCCGCCGCAGGCTAATGAAAAATTGGAAACAACTAATTACCACATGAGAAAATGCCGTGTAATATTGCAGCAAACTTGTTAAAGACGAAGCCATAGAGAGATATACCTGAAACACTTTCAAAAGATGCCATAACAAAAAATCAATGATCATAACCAAGCAAAAAAGCTTGCCTGCCCAGGTGCCACATGTGAGGTACCTAAATACAAATCACATTGTCAGCAGGTCTTGAAATTGCCTTCACCCTAACTGAAATGTTAAAAACCACTATTTCCCAATTAAAGCTTCCATCCGAAAGAAGTTAGGAAGATGTAGAATAAAATCTCCCTTGGTTGACCATCCTTGTTAGCCTACACTGTGTTGCTTTCATAATTCGATATTCATATCACTGGAAGAAATGAGCAAATAATATATTACGATGTTGACCTACTTAAACAAAATTTCACAAAAAGTGTGTCACTCCACAGAAAACTTTCCTGGACCATGTCAAGTTCCTGACAGTATCAACAAGTATATTTCACTGGTTCAGATATCACCAAAATTTTATTTTGGAATTACCATGTCACGAGAAATGTTTTATGCATGACAATATATATGAGTCCACAGTCCACACTCACAGTAAGGAACTCCAGTTTCCATAAGAATGGCCACAGTTTGGCGAGGCAGGTAATCACAAATATAACCCATACCGTGAAAGTCGTTCCAAAAGATTTTGATTCGAGCATCTCACAGCACGGTCATAGACAATCTCTGTCCTCTTAGCAACATCATGCCAACTGTACAATTTTTTCATCTGGCAGGAAATAAAAGATCCAAACATAAACACAACTGAGTAGCATATCTTACAAGTTACAACCAGCCACATATGTACATTGAAAATTCACTCACGCGAAGATGCATAGCATGTGGATCAATTTTCGGAAGGATGTCTATTGCCTTCCGGATTGCTTGTACCATATCAACTGGATCAGGTTTAGCTAGTACAATCATGTCATCTGGTAGAACCTAATGATGCAGATAAGAAAGAAAAATAGGATATAAGACTATTATCCAAGAAATCCAAGAATGTGTCCTTACAGCGACTAATCTCATCAGTTCACAGTTAAGGAAACAAAAAGTTAAATGTAGAAATTAACTAAATATAGTAACAAAAAAAAATCTAATTAATCCATGCCTCTGGGACGCCTCCCACACGTGTACTGACTGTTAAGAGTCCACAACTTGCAGCCTCCAATATTGCTATGCAAAATGCTTCTGTTAAAGAACTGCCAAAATAGATATGCAAAGCTGAAAGTTATTCAGAGAAATGCACAGCCCATGAAACTACACAACAAAAACAAAAGAAAATACTTTCTCAAGACTTGAGATTTAAAACACAAGTGTGATGTGTGATATAAAGATGCATATCTGCTCTGTGCATTTAAGCTTGCATAACTTGTGCAAAATCTCTTCTGTTATTTCTATTTTTGCATGAAAAGTAGGCACACAAGTAAATACCAGCAGAAATTAAGTTTTACAAATGAATTTTTGGCTCAAATTATGGCAAGGAATGCAAAATCATCCAGGTTCAACAGAATAAAGCAAGGTTCTGGGCATTCATTCATACTCCTAGACTTCAAGGTGAGGTCAAAGCTGGTTTAATACATGTGAGTGCATGTTATGTGATTTCATATATCATGAATGCTTCTTAAACAATAATGTTCTTGTTTTAATGTTCTTGTTTTAAGCCCTATCTGACAATTATTCTACTGCATTCAATCATAATGAAATGCTATCAATACCATAAAGTTTTGCCACCTATGCTATATAGCATATACCAACAAGGTTTGATACAACGTTGATTTGGTATCTTTCGCTACTATGTTCTTTTAGGGATCTGACATAGAATACCAGAGAAATCTTGAGTTGCATCACTAACTTTGCTCCTGATTGTTCCAGGATTTGAGAACCAGAGTCATTGCTTTCATCTAAAACTTTTTCAATGCCCCGTCAAAATTTGCCTTCCTTTATAACTTTGTAAACGCCCACATATAGATACAATGGTAGTCACCAGTCTTCGGGATCTTTGGTGTATTTCTTCAACCAACTTCATGTCTAGCTAATTTATGTTGCCATGTTATCAAAGTTTTCATCGACATATTATTTAAATTACTTTTGCCAAAAGGGAAGGACATAGGTCGGGATCATTGGGCTCTTGTTTCTCAAAACCAGAGAGATTCCTACAGCTGCTATTCCTATGGCAGAAGACATACCAGCCATGACATCTAGGTTCTGGTCAAAACTGTAGGAGATTCAACAAAATAAGAAGCCAAAAGATGCATCCTTTTATAAATTGTTCATGGCTAATTTACTTTCTCACCCTGGAAGCCAATCTAGCACTTTTCACATTATTAAGGACGAAAGGGAGTGTATAGCTAATAAAAAAAAAAATAGTGTCAAAATCTTTTCCACACATTATTAATACTCATCTCTCTCTAATATAGTCAGCTCAAAATGTGTAAACTATAACAACATTCAACTACAGAAACCAAAATTTTCAAAGGATACGGCACACCAAAACTTGGAACCCTGACCTCACACTCTCTCACAATATCATTTACCCCATACAAAAATTTCTTTATTTCATTTCGTTTTAAGTACTTATAGGCGAAATATGTTTGTTTTTGTCAAAAAAAGAAAAGAAAAGAAAAGAAGACTAACATAGATATGAACTGGAGTAGATCTAGAACAATTAGATCAAACTGAAAAAATCCTAAACATAATAAGGCTATGTGTAATTATGCTACAACAAAAGCAGTAAAACAAACAATAATCACATTCCACTACTCTTGCTTCAAGTATGTAACATAAATAAGATAACCTACAAAAGCAATTTTATGTTTCTATGAAAAAACATATCAATCACAGTTGCAGTACCCATAGCCACAGTCTCTAATCCCTCTAACAAGTCTCTGTAACAGGCATCTAATTTTTCTCCTCAACAACCCAAACCTTAGCCTAATTCCCCTGAATATTAGCCCCATCAGGAACCACACTTCGGCATATTTTATGGCCAAATTTTACACTTTGCACACTTCAAAGGTCTACAGGGGTACCACACCTTTTTTGTGAAACAAGCACCATTTGACAGAAACAATCAAAACTACAAGGTAGGTCAGCACCCATATCCACTTCAACGCGTAATTTAGCCTAGCTCAATCTCTTACAAGTCTAATTCATTTGACCGGTATACAAAGGCCTACCAATTCCACTAGTGACTTGCCGCATAATTCAATCGAGGTTCAATCCAAAGTTCCAAGTTGTGCTCATTCAATCTTGCTCATTCTTGGCAAATACCACATTTGAATTTTTCCAAGTCAGATGCAATCATGCCATGATTATCTATAGAAGGTTCGAACTTAGTTGTACACTATTTCAAACAATCAAAGAAGTCAAGTAGTCAAGTAGTCAACACTGTTAAAGGTTTCATAAAGTTTCAAGCGATTGGTGGTGCTTCCACAACTTGGTTATAGAAGTGGAATGTTGAACCTAATTGCATGCTATTTCAATGATCAAATAAGTTAAGCAATTAAAGGTTTGTCAATTTTCAAGCCGCAAACCAACGTACGCGAGGTCTCAGAGATGGCTCAAAATCGTAGACAAAGTCTACAATAAAGTGAACTGTGGACACTACAGAAACCTTTCCCAAGAGAACGTAAAAGAGAACAGCAATGAATCTCAGGGAAAAGGTAGAAAAGCCATTGTACCTGTTTAAGAATATATGGCCCAATATCAGGACAGACCTTACTTTAGCATGTGGAACAGCACCTAACATTTCCACTCTGTCTTGGAGTGAGTTCTTTTCTCTCATCTCTTCTAGCCTCACCCTTTTAGGCCCATCTCCACCAACAATGAAACGAACCTTAAAATGTGCTTCTAGGTGAGATAGTTGAATAAAAAGAAATTGAAACACTGAATCACATATAGAAGAAAGTTCCGGTTGGTATGAACATTCACAACATCACAAATAGAATACAACAACAAAAAACCAAGAAAAAGAGGAGAACGACAAAAATACGGAAAATCTAATATTGCACTGCATCCTTGAATCTTTTAATCCAAGTAGCCCGATACACAAAAGATTTCTGGGCCACACAAGTGTTATTAGTCAATGGTGTGGAAAAGATTGAGATCACAAATAAAGATTATGTACGTGGGCCAATATCAATATGGACAGCAACAGAAACGTTGAAGTTAGGGAAATGCTCAACAATGGTCATATCTTGCCAAAATATTTGCAAGTCAAGCGATACAGTCTAAGGCCATCTCTAGTGCACTACCTAAAAGAGTACCCCAAAGTGCCCTACCTAGCTAACTAAGAAAAACTCAAAAAATGCTCTCTAGTGCACAAAAATTGACTCCCTAAAATCCTAGGTGGCACCCTCACTCCCTAAAGTGCCCCAAGTCACTACCTAAATTTGGGGAAAGACTTAAGGGGAGAGAGAGCGAGAGGGGGGAGAAAGATTTAAGGGAAGAGAGAGAGAGGAGAGAGACTAAAAGATAATGAACATATATAGGTAACCCATTAAAGTGCATTCCTCCTTAGCTAGGCTAACTAAGTTCTTAGCACATAAGAAAGGGGCCCACATGTGCTTAGGTGTACACTTTAGCAAACATTTTTTAGGTAGTGCACTAGAGATGCTTTAAGAACATAACAGTGGAGCAAGCTAAAAGTAGGCATTCCGAGCATAATACAACATTTCAGACAAGTGTTGCAATGCATAAGTTTATATTTGTTATTATAAACTTTGTGTCATTCTTATGACTGTAGGTCCTGTGAACACATTTCATGATTTTGACCTCAATCTGAAAAGTCTGACTTGACGGCGGGACTGTGAAAACTCAGGAGAGTGAGATAAATGAATGAGGAAATAAGCAGAATCCGAGAATCAAGAAGGCTTGAATACTAGGAATCAACCACAGAAATAACTGTAAATCCAATTAGAATGAAGAATGGAGAGTCCCAAATTAGAAACGAAGTAGCAAAAATGTAGGTATCAAATCGTAACTTTCTTTTTGAGCATTTGAGTACCATGATTCAAGTTGAGTTCGAAATAACATAATTTTCTACTCCCTCTGCCCCGATTTGTTTGTCCATTTTTTGACTTCCTAAAGTCCCCCAAATGCCCTTTCTCTTTTAAAAAATTATGCATTGGAGAGTGTACACTCCTATTTAATGCTAGAAAAGTGGAGAGCATTCGTGGAAAAACAAAACTTCTAAGAGTGACCAACTGACCATTGTTTGCCTTAATAAGTTAGAGTTTCAAAAATGGACAAACAAATCGGGACGGAGGGAGTATGATTTAGTCTAGAATAGGAGGTTTCAAACTTCAACATTCGCTAGGTTAAGGAACCTGCAAATGAGCCTAAAATGTTGAGCATAATTCCATCCAAACTCCTCCTTTCCCCATTTTAATATGTTATTCTAATTTGCATAGGATGTAAAAAAGGAGCCTTACTGCCTTAGATAGTTACATCACAATTAGGGTTATTCAAACTTTGGGAAAAGGCGCACAGAAGAAGAAGAGATCTTTGAAGAACTTTCCATGAAGGTTTTGACAAAGACCTTGGATTCCATCTGCACCATGTGCGGCTAATCCTCCATGTTGATGTGGAGATGAAATCCAAGTCAAGTAACTTTGCTAGTTAACTCTCTCCATCCCAAAATGTTTGTCCTGTCCACAAAACGAGAACTTAAAAATAATACAATTCATTGAAGAAAAATTCAAAAAGAAAATCAACTATTTTCTAGATATCAATGAGTTCTTTTAATTTATGAAAAAGTTCATATTTTTCCTTGAATATTTTTTTATTATTATTTTAAGTCCTCGTTTTGCAGACTGGACCAACATTTTGGGACGAAGGTAGCTTAGGGATGCTTATGATAGATTCTGTAACAACCCACCTTGGTGACTACAAAGGTTCAATGATATATGTAACAGATTATGATCCTACCTTGTACAAGGCCTTTTAAAGCCGTGAAGGCGTCGAAGCTCATTGGAACTTCGCAGTTGAGCATCCTCACTCTAGAGCAATCCAAGGATGGGTGACCAATTGGGAAGTCTATGGAGCTTGGGCGACCAAAGCGGGCAACATTGTACAAAGCGGGATCGGGTCTCGTTACAGTGGTATCAGAGCACCAACCCTGATGTACATGGTGGGGCCAGAATTTACATGAGACACCTCTTGAATCCCAGAGTTGGAACAAAGTGCTATGTAAAACTTCTACACCATGGCCACCGGGGGGAGGTTGTTGGGTCAATGCAGCGAGGACGTTGCTTCACAAGGTGGGGAGACTGTAACAACCCATCTTGGTGATAGACATAATAGAGGCCTTTCAAAGCTGTGAGGGTGTCAAAGCTTATTGGAACTTTGCAGTTAAGCGTGCTCACCTTGGAGCAATCCAGGGATGGGTGACCTTGGGTGGCCTACTGGGAAGTCCATGGAGCTTGGGCGACCAAAACGGACAAAATTGTGCAAAGCGAGATCGGGTTGTTTCAAATTCAATGGTTGTATGACTAAGACTTTTGATTAATCTACAATATTAGATAAAATCTTCCTATTTTACCCATGTGTTTGGTTTATGTGATTCCAATTACATAAGTTGTATAATGGTTGGTTTTAACATAATTAAGAGAACCTATGCCAAGAAAAGACGATGCATGCCGAAACTTTGTTGAAGACACCAGCTACTTATCGAGGATAGATTATGCCTAATGACCAATTATGAGAACCGTATTACGGTAACATTAGTGCTTGTACGGTTGTACCAACCACAAATACTAAATTAAAAATCTCAAGTGAGATGGAATTGGTGGTTAGCATGAAAGTGAGATGAAATAATGTGCCGGTTTAGGGGGAGAGGAGATAAAATAAGGTGTTTTTATGTAATTTGAGGCAGACAACAGGATGATATTGAAAAATTATGTAACAATCTTCTTTTTGAAAAGACACTATGGCCGGATATCGACAAAAGAAATATGGATACATGCTGAAATGAATAGAGATTAGGTGGCAATGAGGTGTTGGTGGTAGGTGGAATCAAATGTAGTCATGCATAAGTACTAGAAATCCCTGCTTGATTCATCTGAGATGTGGTAACATTACACCTTCTTGATATGTCAACAAAAGAGATGCCCACGCTGCACACGGACTTGAAACAAAATTCTCGCTAACCCCATCTTAGGAAGAAAAGAAACCATCACAATGTCTAATATTGGAATTTGGAACCAAACTTTTAAATACTGAAACCAACGGGCTAAATAACTCACATTGGGATATAAACGGCAAACTTCAGGGATGACTTCAACAAGAAGATCTGCACCCTTCCGATAAACCAATCTACTTATCACAACTATAACAATCTCATCCCTGCAGAGTTGTTCTGGAGCAGGTTTGAACATGGCTGTGTCCATTGCATTTGGTATTACGAAGACCTTCTCTGACGGTAGCCCTGACCTTAGAACTGTATTTTCCTTGCTTGTATGAGAAACACAGATGGCCTGAGTCACATCTGCCAGGGTAAATTGCAGCACTTTGTTCATGTGAATGCTGCCCGCATCGGCAAAACCATAGAGTGAATGATCGGTAAATACAACTCTGTAACCCATAGTGCGTGCATGCATCAAAGCTTCATGACAAAGAGTTGAGAAAGCTTGATGCCCATGCACCAGTGATATCTTTTCCCGAATGAGTATTGTCCTTATTATTGGCAGTGTTCCATAAAATGTTGGCAATGTGTTCTGCATAAGGAATGGTTTCCATGGTATGTAGTAAACCTTCAGGCCACCCGTCATATACCTCACCCCTGAGCGTGTTTCATAAGCATGAGTCATCACCACAACCTGCAGAAAGTTACAATGAAGTTGCTGAACCAGAAACCACAATAGTACATTGGACATGCATATAATGCCTCAACCAGGCAAACTGTTCACTCTCCAAGTTAGTTAGTTTGTGTGCAGTATCTCTATGAGAAAAAAAAAAAAAAAAAGGAAAGACAAAGCAAAAGGCTTTGCTATATCACGCCTTGGTTAATATTTTGATTCTAACAGCCCTTGCTAGCTTTTCCTAGCACACATCTTTTTATCAAACCAAGCATTGGAGTGATGGCTTGTCATGTTGTGACATCGACATCGCGCAGTAGTGGGAGCAAAAAGCGTAAATGCTATGTACGACAAATTATTTACGACTAAAGAACTTGGATTTTCAGCTTTTGATCCACATCGATAGGCCTGCTTTCTCTAGGTTACTAGGCGATGGTTCCTTACCATGGATATCAGAGCAAACCCTAGTCCAGTTGAGGATTCCGTTGCCATGTGGTAGAGGAGTAAAGGCTCTGAAAACGGGCAGAGGTTTCAATGTAATGTGTCATGCCCCTCTAGTGGGATGTTTTGCAGTTTGATGCTTAGTTGCATGATCCATCTAAAATGGGTGCGCTCCCAAGACGGGAGCTCGAATCAGCGCTCCTAATGGGAGCTTGACGGGAGCTCGCTTCCCTCGAGATGGGAGCTCAGTCCTAACTAGGATGGGAGCTTATCAGGCCATTAAAGCAATTGTTTTCATACTTTTAAGGGTGTGGAAATAAGAATATGAAAACCATATGATTCAAGAAGTTTTGCAAATTGAATATATCTAACTTCCAAAATTCTTACCCTTTAAGATAGGGGTAATTCTCAATAAGTATCATTTTTCCTTCAACGGTTAAGTAGTTAAATATATTTTATAGACATATTTAAGTATGATCTATATGCGCTCCTTAAGCGATCCCAACCTTGGGAACTTCTAGGTGCCTCCGCCCCCCGCACCCGCTCTCGCTTCAGTCCCCGCATCCGCTCCCGCCTCGTGCCACTAAGGTTTGATGTGACATGTTATCCCACATCGACCAACCAAGAGAAGTTATTGGGCCACGTGTGTTCGTGTGTTGGGGGAGTAGCAAGAACATTGCTTATTTATCTTGAGGAGAATGTTTCAACCCCATCCACATCACCCCATCCGTGGGGAACCAAAAAATTTAAATGGTTTATATAGAAGCAATTGCTTAAAAAGTAACTTGGGCTTAAAGCAGACCCACTTTCACCAATTATAACCATCAAATGGTGGATCATTAGAACAAATGTCACATCCACATCTGTCAGAAAGCAAATGGATACACCACCACTTGCTACAAACTATTTGGGTTTAAGCTTTGAAGCTACATAAGTAGACCACTTTCTTCGAGTTAATATGCCAGCAAGCGATTAGTCGTGGCAAATGGCAAGTAGTGTAGGAGCCAACTCTACTCCCGTCGAGAGGATCATGACAGTATGGTAGAGAAGAACAGGCCATGGACTACTGTTTCATTTTTCTCCTTATTGGCTTTTAAGGGGTCATGTATGACCTTCTGTCCCACATCAGCCACCTAGGGAAGGTAATTGGCTACATGGGCCATAGTATGCAATGAGAGCATTGCTTAGTGAAGTGGGGAGAATGTAAGTATCTCACAGCATTTGGAATGCAAACTTGAGTGCATGGTATGTAATGCACCACAAGCTTGCCACATAAGTAGGGGCTTAAGCTCTTTGGCCATGTCAATATGCCTGCTTTCTTGAAGTTACTAGGCCAATAGGTGGTGGGTCGGGACACAAGCACACCATATTCAAGGGGCAGAGATCGTGAGTTGCCCATTGATATCACATGTTCAATTAGGGTTTCTCCCTAGCACATGATGGTGAGAAATAAAAGTTTATGAATCAGGAAAGTTGTGAGAAATAAAAGTTTATGAATCAGGAAAGTTGTTCAGTATCCATGGCAAGCGAGATACATGGTACTAACCAATGAGCACTTGATGAAATATCAGTATCATAACGGTTGCAACAGGCTCAAGAACAGTCATCCTTACACAAGACGAAAGTCGGTTAATTTCGATCGACGTATTATAATCTTTCTTCTGATTCTAAACTGTACATTTGCCTATTACAAGGGAATTATTTCAAATTTTGAACACAATCCAGATTCATTACCTTACTGATACATGACATTCAAGAAAATGTAGCTGAAAGTAAATGAGATGACTAAATGCCAAATTTTAAATGAACTTCCCCAAAAATATTGGAAACCAGGTTGGAGAGATGTCTACACATTTTTCAAATCCCCCCAACTAATATGAGGGTTACTAATCGCTAACGAGTTAAACAAAAAACTACCAACGTAAATTTAAACCATCAACAGGATGCAGTATCTGACCTTATGGCCAAGCTTAAGTAAGCACTGAGCCAAATAGTAAATGTGATTCTCCACGCCACCGAAATTGGGAAAGAAAAAATCAGAGACCATCAAAATTCTATGTTTCGACTGATCGCCCATTTCTGATACCTGCAAGAAAGTTAGGGTAGGGCTTAGCAAGAACTCATGGATTTCTATTTTTTATTTTTTGATAAGCACTTCATTTTATGAAGCTCAAACACATACAACCTCAAAGCAGCATATCCTAGGCCAAACAAAAACTATCCTTGCCAAAACTTTCATTTTCACTTATATACAAACAACCAACTGAATGAACTCCTTTTCCATAGCTGTAAATTTTAGCATATAAATTAATTGCATATTATATAGCATTTTATCTCTTAAAGCATCTCTGCTCCTACTTAAATCTTCACTCAACTCAAAGGAACTTTGAGGAAAAACACCCAACGCATATCTCCACTCACTGACCCAAAATTATATCAAAATGAAATTTTATTCACATCAGGGGGTAATATTTTTACTGAAATTTTCCAAAGCCAGTTGGTGGCTCTCAAATTTAAGGTTCTAAAACTTGCTAGGCGCTCCCAAGGCGGCCGGACACCTTCTAGCGCTCCCAAGGCGGCCGGGCACCTTCTAGCTTCCAACCCAAGTCCAATAATTACTCTTTTCTTTTCTTTTTCTTTTTTTTACCTTCTAGTATATAGAGACATGTAAACTAATACTACCAAGAACCAAATAAGTGTCAACTGTCAATTTGGAAAAAAAACTAGTCTACAATCTACGTACCATAACCAATTCATAAAAAATACTAGTCTACAAAAAAAAAAAAAAGGTAAATGTTAATGCTAAAATTGTTTTTGATTGTGTCAAAACTCTCATGAATAAAATGCTTGTACTTATGTGCAATGTACATACTGTACGTAAGTACAATGTACATACTGTACCTTTTATGCATTGAAGTTTTGGCATTATCACTACCAAAAAAAAATTTGGAAAAAATAAACATGTCAATTTACTGGTGTCAATACTGGTCTAAAATCTACATACCATTGCCAAGTGCCAACATAAACATCAATACTACTGTAACTACTCCCAATTTACTGTTTAAAAAAAAACTAACACCACTACACACGAGTGAGACACCCCAAAAAACCCACATAAAATATACATATACAGATGATATACTGTAGACTTTAGTAGTTATTGCCTACTGGTAATAGTTCCGAGGGAAAAAATTACGGTAGTAGCTTGGTACTTTGGTAGCCAGTCGATGGAGAGAGAGAGAGAGAGAGAGAGAGAGAGCGAGCGAGCGCTTACCAGAAGGCAGAAACAGAGACAGAGAGAGAGCCGACGAAGAGCCGGCGAGGACTGATGAAGACGACGGCGACGACTGACGAAGTCGGTGACTGGTCGACCGTCGACGACGACTGATGAAGATCTGATCGAAGTTGGTTTCAAGTTTCACGATCGAAATGGGCTTCAAGTTTCTGTGTTTGATTCCAGATCGATTAGGCAAGTATTAAACCAGGACTGAATTACACTACGTACCCTCACATTGACTAAAATTCTGTTTTCACCCCAACTTTTACCTACTTTTTTTGTCCTGGTCCGATACATACAGTTTTTATTGAAAACTGTTCTGATCAAGCCCTTCCTAGTATTTTTTTTCGATATTTCTCATGGGAGGTTTTAAAAACACTGAGCGGTTCGGATTATTGAAAGCTCCCTTTATAATATGTAATCCGCATTTGGTAAGAGATCTTTTATTTTCCTTTCGTGCTGACATCATAGCTCCGGTCGAATTTTGATAATCTGAACTATTCCATGTTTTTAAAACATGTTTTTAAGGATCCTTGCAAGGAATCACCAAAAAAAAATGACTTGGAAAGACTTGATCCGAACAATTTTTCATTAAACTGTACGTTTTCAATATTGAGTAATAAACAATCTAGTAGGATTCCATGGCAAATGTTTCAATCTTTCAGAATAATTGTTCACAACGCCTTGTTGTTTGGTTCGTAAAAGGTGGTGTCGTATCTGTCCAATCTCCTAGTGTGGTGTTTTCTGACAGTAGTTTGGTGTGAGCAAATCCCCAAGGTCCTCGAAAACCTTCCCGATCTGGTGCCACAAACATCATCATTGCACATGGTAACAGAGAATTTCGTCTGAAAAGGTTAAAATATCATATTAGCTTGGCTGATTCTTGAACTTTTTTGTGATAAGAGTGGATTAGCAAAGAGAACTTGGAAATGGGTGTCCCCCATCTAATTTTCATCTAGAGTTATGTAGGTGGATAAATTACGGCTTTGATACTCCAACAGCAAACCGAACCACGAGTGATGTAGGAGGATACCTGATCGGAGAAGAGGCGGACTGCAACGTTTAGGGGTGAAAGGGCAAACCGCATAAACCGGACTGAACGGGCCTTATTCGATCCCTTCTTTTCACACCTGGTTCGGTCCCGGTCTGGGAATTGGTAAAATCGAGAGAACTGGTCCGGTTTGCAGTTTAGTGCTCCCAATAACCGGACCGGACCGTTTTCTTTAATACGGAGAAAAAATGTTAGGCGTGGGAGCCTAAGGTGTAGATGCAAAGCTCCATGCCACTTGGCTGTCTATCACGTTTGTTTAATATATGACGAAATATAATATTTAACATCTTTTAGTGAGTTACTACTTATATATATCAGCATCCCAGATCTAGATCATTCTAAAGCAAATCTAATTTCTCTCTCAACTCTCTCACCTCTCCGTCTCTATCTCCCAACTCCTCGCCACCGCACGCCGCGACCAGTTCCCTCTCTACCCAAAGATCGATTCGACGAAGAAGACAACACTCAACAGCCATGGGTTTGTTCTTTTTTCACAAAACTCCATCTGATTTGTTATTTTTTCACAAAATCTTTGTAGTTCCAGTGTAGAGTACTAAGAATAGTGTTGAATTTCTACACTTTTTTTTCTATCTTTCTTTGATTCTGAAGTTAATTTGCTGATTTGGTTCAATTTGAACTTGGGGTACTGCTCTGTTTCGATCTGCACATCTCTCTCTCTCTCTCTCTCTCTCTCTCTCTCTCTCGCGTCTGACCAAACGGGGAAACCGGCGAAACCGACCTGAAACAGGATGAAACCAGCAGAAACCGAACCGACCTTATTTGGTCTGGTCCCGGTTTCAAAAATTTCCAAACCGAATTACCGGTCCGGTCCCAAAAAATGGCCAAAACCGGACCAAACCGGCCCGTTTTCACCCCTAGCAACGTTGTGGACCACTATTTCTGAATCCACTTCCGCAACACAGACTAATAGACTGACGCGACCGCAATGAGTCATATAAAAGCTTGTTTCCGAATTTTGGTTACAGTTGAAGTCATTAAAAGCTAATCATGTCATTATTTTGGTTATAATTAAAGCCATGAAAAACTGATCATGTCATGGAACAGTGCTTCCCCATAAGTGCCAAAGAACTCTAGACAAACTTAAAATAGATATATGAGTACCAAGACTGCTGCAGCATTTTTTTATGTTTCACTTCATTTCTTTTGCGAAATTCCGCCTTTACCTATGCTGCTGCTGCTCTAACCTTGTGCTACACCAACCACTGGGAGTATTTCGTTCTATCCTTTTCTGGGTGTGGATTGTCGAATGGGAAAATCCTTGTGACAATAATCATGATAACCTTACATAATGATAAGCACCTTACACTGCCATGATCAATTTGAAAACTTTGTAACTAATGTCACACTCCAATCCAGTCGATATAATGAGACCGCCTAAGAATGCGAAATGGGCAGCACTCACTAAGCCAAAACCGAAGAGGTTGACCGCGGGCCACATCCCGTGCATACATATCGTACACAATGGGTATCCAAACGTTTTGACTTCAAAATGACTGTACAGATTCCATATATGGGCACACGAAGCCCAAAATAACAAAAGCAGGGCAGCCCCACCATAAATACAACAGCTAGGCATACAGTTTACTCCGTGAATACAAACACCAAAGAGCGAACACGGAATTTCAAGCAGGGAGACTCCATACAATAATTTATTAAAAATTTGAATTGTCAGTGCTTTTTTCCAAATAGACAACCACCCCCTCCTCCGTCCGCCTCTGCAATCACCCGTCTCCAGAGGCCAGCAGGGGAGAGAGAGAGAGAGTATGAACTTTTACATCCAAGATGAGCAAAAAGCAGAGCCAAAAAATAAAAGTGAGCAAAAAAAAACTGTTTCACGAAATAAAACCACATACCAACTAGTCAACTACAACCCAGATATGTGCTCCCATAATTACATACCAGATACTTCTTTATTACGCCCTCACAGCCCGAGAGAGAGAGAGAGGGAGGAGTTTGCTAGAAATACAAAAGCACACCTCAGTGAAGTCAAAAGTAAACTATATACCGTCAAGCATGACTTGCGCTTGTTGGTGGCCGGCTTCCCAGTCACAACTGCTGCTGAATTCTAGAACCACAGAAACTGTGCCAACTTGTTCCTTCCCAACTTGTCGGACACAACTTCTGCTTATGCTTAAAAAACTGCCTGGGAAATGGTTTTGAGAAGCTGCCATTCTGATGCTTTTACATTCCGCTATAAAGAATCAGCGTTTTCCGTAATCTAAGTTTTGACAAACACCCACATGCTCCTATGTAGTCTGTAGTCTGTAGAGCACGTGAATGTGGCTATACGTACAAAAAGATTTACTGATTTTACTCACATACACCTAAACAACCCCACTATCTACCAGCCATAAATAGGATTTTCTACCTGCGGAGGCAAGAGATGCAAGTCTTCACTATACTTCATGTTGTATTCCCGTGTCCCAGGCATTGCCCCTGTACACCTCCTAAGGAGGCAAGAGATGCAAGTCTTCACTATGCTTCATGTCGTATTCCCATGTCCCTGGCATTGCCCCTGTACACCTCCTAAGGAACTCGTTCCCTGTGAGACAGTAGTGGGCAAATGCCAACCCTCCATCAACCACTCCCGACGAGTTAGGCATCAACACCAATTTTCTCATGACTTAGCCGTTATTTTGACTCGACAGTGAATCAAATTCTATATCATTAATATTCAAGACCCTGTCAAGCTCAGAATACTCCATGAATCTCTGGGCTTCCCAAGAAAGGTCGTATCGTTGTTCTGGAGTGAGCGGCTGAGGCTCATTAGTCATTGCTAATCTCACCTTCGCAACAAAATCTTCAGGAGTATTGTAAGTCAACAATTGGGGAAAGACCTGAAGAATGGGTGATCTGCACAAACAACAAATTTTCACTGGGATAAAATAGTAGTTTTTATCTTTTGGGTCTTGCTAATCTCCATTCAATAGGTGGAGGCTATGTAGCACGGACACCGACATGGATACGGATACAGACACGGACATGGAAAACGAAAAAAATGGACACGGACACGGCGGGGACACGGCAAAAATAAATAAATAAATAATTATATATATAATAAATATATTATATATGTATGCAGTTTTTTTAACGATCCGATCCGGACCTCATGATCCAAACATTTTTTTGACGATCCGATCCGTTCAATGTGTTCAAAAGGTGTTTTCAAGGGTCCACGCGAGAAATCTTCAAAAAAAATACCGGAAAGGGCTTGATCCAAGCAATTTTCGCAAAAAATATATATTTGCATTTTTTGCGAAAACTACTTGGATCAAGCCCTTCCCGGTTTTTTTTTTTGAAGATTTCTCGCGTGGACCCTTGAAAACACCTTCTGAACACATTGGACGGATCGGATTTTCCAAAAATAATTTGCAACACAAAAAAATCATTTTTTTCTTATTTTCGGGAGGTGTGGACTAGAAGTTTTCGGACAGTTTATATACATAAATATATACACTTTTCTTTTGATATTTAAGATATTTACATTGTTACGCGCTAGTATATACGCACGGCACATATATACTTGTAAGCTATATACACACATCTGCGGAGATATATACATCGAGAGAGAGGGAGGGAGAGAGAGGGAGCGAGATCGTGAGAGTCAAAGTGTATAGATATGGGACACGAGTGTCCATGCCGTGTCCCCAAAGTGTCGCCCTCCAAAAAATAATTTAATTTAAGGGATACGCCACATGGCATGTCCAATACGTGTCCCTAAATGTCTCCCGAGTGTCCCCATGTCCCATACGGGGACACGGCAACCTCTACAAGTGTCGGTGCTACATAGGGTGGAGGATAATATGCATATAATGACAAACTACTTCAGATATCAATGCACATTTCACGGATATCAATCTACTTGCACGGCTATTAATATACTTTTCTCGGATATCAATGCGCTTTCTACTTGTTATCCTCTAGCTAATGGGTGGAGCTTAGCATTTTCCTTGTCTTTTTGTCGTGTCCCATGCCATGTTCATGTCCCAATTTTTTAGAAATCTCATGTCCCATGTCCGTATCCATGCTACATAGGATCCTCTGTTATTATCTACGTATATCCTCCAGACACTTAAAAAAGTTGGACTTCGTTAGACACCATCATGGAAGTTTGCCAAGTCATCAACAAATAAGCAAAACAAACACTTTACAGAATTCGACCTCCTACAAAGTAAAATAGACAATTTTAAAACTTTTTGGGGAATAAATTCGTATTACTTCAAATATTTGGGGTTAAAAGTGTAATATGATGTATATATGATACTTGTTTATATGTATTGATGCTTATTGCTTCATGTGCAAACATATAACTATATTTTCACTAGTTTAAATTTTTTTTTTATAATCTTTTTTGCTGTATCTGATGCCGTGTTCATGCCCCAATTTTTTAGAAATCTCGTGTCCCATGTATGTATCCATGCTTCATAGCATCCTCTGTTACTATTATTTACTTATAGCCATGAGACACTTAAAAAAGTTGTAGACTTGCTTAGACACCATTATGGACGTTTGCCAAGTCATCAGCACATAAGCACAACAAACACTTTGCAGAGCTAATACATCTAACAGAGACTTTATGCAGAATTCAACTTTCTACACTGCAGCATGGATTTAGTTAGACCTAAAAGCCTGAGCTTGGGAATAATGAAGCTGGTTGGTAGCATTATAATCACTCCAATCCATGAATAATATTATACTAGATAAGAAAACATGTAAGCTCATTCATAATATAGCTGTCGATTGAATACTTCACCTTACCATTAATCTCTCGTCCTTTATCTCAGCTCTATTGAATATTGATCATATCTTCCGTGACGGCTAATGTGTAAACCACCATGTCTATCTTATAATTTCAATGGAAGTTCATTAAATGCCATCATCAATACTTATAGTGGGTATGAGACCATTATCGTACTTTGTATTGTTGAAAATCCTATAGAAGATCACGCTGTCCTCTTGTCTCATTTGCATCCTTTCTGTCATATATGGGAAGGAAAACAACAAATATGAATGACAAGTACATTTCACTGTGAGGTTATAAAACACATCCAACGCAATGTAATGCAGTTTTCCTACACTTAATAATCAACTAACACCAAAAGAGCCATATCCTCAAAAAACTCGAAAGTTGCACAATGAGTTCAACTTCAACACAGCATGTAAACAAGTTAACCAACAAAAAGCAAGACGAAAAGAATAGAAGCTAAGATTTTTTACTTTCTACAAAAATTCAGTCCTACAGAAATTAAGGATGACATCATTTATTCCCGGTAAACCACAAGCAAAACGTAAGGACTAATAAAGACTAAAATGAAGCATACCAAGAGTAAGTGCTTTCTTACAATGAGAAGATGAACAAACTGGGACAATTCTCTGGTGGGAGTAGACTTCCCATCAGTTGAAAACAAATTTGGACTTCTAAATGCAAAGTCCAATCAGATAGATTTATTCATGGATCCATAAGGAAAACTCCAAATCCAACAAAATTGCAAATCCAAGAAACATGGAAAGTTCATCCCTCCTACACTTTCTTCAATGCTTCCATCTCCTCTATCCACATAAATATATTCCCATACATCTCGGTAATCTACAGTACAAAACAGACCCTGTAACAAGTTATTGCCATCAATGTAGTTTCAAAAGTAACCATCATCCTCTTCCTCATCATCGCTATCCAATACGAACTCATCGTCTTCATCATCATACTCCTGATATCCTTCCTCAACAAACCACACTTCCCCTTCCTCTTCCTCATCCTCATCAAAAAACCCATCCCTCCCCATTCTATGAAAATCGGTCCTCACCGAAACAAGTTCCTCAACAACACTATCTAAATCCCCCACACCCCCTCCACCGAACTGACTAACCTCAACAAAACCATCTTCCCTCTCCACAAACCTACTCCTCCTCCTCCTCCTACCCAAATCCTCCTCCGACACCTCCCCGCTCTCAACCTTACCCCACGGAATCCACAAATCCGCGTGCCTCCCTAAAACCCTATCCGCATCTCCAACCACCACCGTCCCCAAATCCTCCTCCCTAGCCCTCCTCAACATATCCGAAAAATCCGAATCATCCGAAACAAGAACCAACCAATCCACCCCTCGACTCAACGAACTCTCCATTTGCCTTCTCAACGCCCAATCCGCCGCCTGCGGCTTATCCTCGACCGTCTTTACATAAACCCCAGCCCTCCTCAACTCCGCCGCCAACCCATACCCTACTTTCGGCGTAATCAAAACCCTAGCCGCCTCTGCATACTTATCATTCCCGCTTACAAACCTCTCCTTAAACCGCTGCCGTTTCTTGCCCTTCAAAGATTTCATCCTATTAAGCTTCTTCTGCCTCTCCCTCACGTGTAACTGCTTGAAGTGCTTTTTCAAGTCTAGATTGGTCTTGCACTTGCGGCCGCAGACGTTACACGTGTAGGTTTCTGATTGGGGCGCTACAACGCCTTTTCGCTCGAGCAAGTCGAGGTGGCGCCGGTCGCGGCGTTGCTGGATGACCCAGTTCGGGAGGTGGGTAAAGGCGTGGCGGTTGGCGAAGGCGGAGATTTCGACCTCCTCGCCGAACCGCTGCGCCACTTGTTTTAAAGCCGCCGCCGCCTCGTACGGCTGTCCTCTTGGTGGTTTGTTGTCCAAGTCCCACAAGACCACGACTTTGTTGGGTTTGGAGGTGTAGACGCCTTGTCTGTTCTTGACCATGTCGATTTCTTGTTGGGCGCTGTGGTGGTCGAAGGCGGTGGCTTTGATTTTTCCTAGTAATTTGAATTTGGGGAAAGGGGAAGTGGGTTTGGCGGTGAAGGAGAGGGCATGAGGAAGAAGGAAATGGGGTTTGATTTTGAGGTGGGGAAAAGAGGAAGGGAATGGGGGTGAAGGGGTTTTGAGGGGATTCATAGTGGATTTCTGTACTTCATACGGTCGTTTCAGTGGAGACTGGAGAGTGGCAAAATGCTGAGAGCCGTCGTATCGCAGGAGATCGGGAAGTTTTTAGGATAAGGAAGGATGATGAGGCTACAAACATCGCATCATGAAGGAAAAATTTTGGAATACAGAGCACACATCTCAGCCGTAAAAAATATTTTAAACGGTCCAAATTTATTCATCTCTCTCCTCTTTCTCTGTCTAAAATCCCACAGCCAAGATGCGAGGTGAGTACTGTTATATGATACCGACCCGGCACCGAAAAACTTCTCGTACTAAAGGGTCCGGGGGTTCCTGATGTGGGGGCCCCAAAGGGCTCAGCTTTGCCAATAATTCGGGGTTTTGTCCCGAGCTAAAAAAACATACTAATTTGAATTATTCATTATTTTGAGTTACTCCCATAAAAAATCAAGTAATCAAGTTGATTGCAAATCTATCTTATATTTCTTGGGGGTAATCAAGTTGATTGCAAATCTATCTTATATTTCTTGGGGCCTGTAAGGTGCATAATTTTTTTTTTCGTGCTTCGGAAAAAAAGCATAATGATTGGCTATTGAAGAAAACTGTGATTCTTTAAACTATATTTGCTTCTATTTCACTTTTAAAAAAACATGATTTGTTTGATAAGTTAACGATGTCTGATTAACTTGGATTTTTTTGGGACTTCTTAACGATAAAAAATGATTCTGTACCCCATATTTCATAACTTAACTTACCCAAATCAAACATATTATAACTAATCCTCTATCCCCATAATTGATTCCATCTTTTTCAATCCTCTCAAAAATTATATAAAAAAATCCAGCAATCAAACGTGCCCTAATAGCATGCCAATCTACAAGAAACGTTATCCTCTCAAAAACTGATTCCATCTTTTTTTTTAAGGATACCGATCTCGAACCTTGGCGTGATACAACTAACTGTTGGGTATGATCGAAATTGTAGCAAGAACTCTTAGCTAGTGAACAAACCCTCGAATGGCTAGGAGTTGTCGCTCAAGTTATTTCGCAGAGCCTCTCTCGAGGCCAGTAAATGAGTTTCTTTTTGTATTTGGCTCTCCAATTACCCAAAAATGCATGTTGAACTGCTTCTCGGTCGGGGTTACGACGATCATTTGGTTTTGAAGCTGCACAAACTTGATTTTACATCTCACTTGTGTCTTGATGATCACTCAAAAATTCAAAATGCATGTTTAACTACTCTACTGCACATGCTCTCAATCAAATCCAACTCCCAACTGTCTGGTGTTGGAAAATTGGAGTAATGCTATGGCTGTATCTATATTGGCTTATATATAGGAGCCTCTCCCTTTTGTATTTGTATCAGAGACAAAGAGAGCATACACGAGAGATTGGTGAGGTTGTACTAGGTGTAGAGTGATTTGTAATCCTTTCCAGATAAATGAATCCGCTGCCCCTCCGTGAATGTACCCGATTTGGGTAACCACCTATATCTCTGTGTTGTGTGATTGTGTGTTTGTTTCACGGTACATTAGCTCTACACTTCTCCTGTCCTTCTCCACTCCTACAACCACGGTTGTGAAATGATTGAAACCCTCGTGACTTCTCCTATGGAGAGAAGATCTCTGACTCTAACAGCATTTTTGGCTCTTGGATCTAATCAGCTTTGGCAACAGACTCCTAAACTCTCCAGCGATAACAGTGAAAGCGTAATTGCCACAACGACTGCAATGAGTCCAGGCTCCAACTTATGATTTTTCCACCTACCATGACGAGTAGATTTGTTGGTTTCGATAACGGAGCTAGTTTTTGTGTTTCGGTTTTTTCCTTTTTGTATTTAGATTTTACTTTTTTTTGGACCCATGTGTCCTTTGTATTTGTTGAGTTAGGAGGAACTCGAAATTAACTCTGTCCTATATCTTAAGTATCATTCTCTCAAAATATTATTGTATTCCTCAAACGTCTCACTCTGAACTTGACTAGTTTTCGACCGGCACTACACTGGTTCTCCTTACAGGCCATTCGATAATATGCATCGTCACTGTCTATAACCAGCGGCGGAGCCACCATAGGACCAGTGTGGGCACGTGCCCACACTGGATTTTTACCCCCTGTTTTTTTTTTTTTTTTTTTAAAGTTTACTATATATAGTAAAATTATCTAATTTCCAACAATGGGTGCGCTTGGTGCAGTTGGCCAAGCACTGGCCTCCCTCCTTAAACGCCAGGGATCAAATCCTGGTGGTGGTTTCTATCATGTTTTTTTCTTTCCTTCTATTATACTTTTCTTTTTCCTTCTATTTCCAAATGGGACAAGAAAATGAGTAAATTTATTGATCACCGTTTTACTAATTTTGAAGTAAAAAATTGAAAAAAATCTTAAGGATCGTTACTATAATTAATTTAATTTTTTTGTCATAAAGATTAATAATCTAATAGTTAAGCGAGTTATCATAATTCTACAATTTCTTCAAAAAAATAAACTTAGGTAGAGTCTTTAAGCTAGCGCAGACAATATACACAAAGTAAGATGTTTTTATAGGATTAGTAACGAAACAATTATCAGATGAATTAAAACTTGTCGAGGTCAATTGTACATAAAAGCACCAACAAATATTTAGTTTTTTTTTTTTCGCTTATGTTTAGAAGCGTTTTAAAATATTATGCCACGGTGCCCCCACTCACAAGAAATCCTGGCTCCGCCACTGTCTATAACTATTGTCATCTGCAACGCCACCAAGAGCCAAAGGATCTATAATTTGCATTTTCGGTCTCGGGCTAAGGCCCAAGTTCCTAAATGATGGTGACATAATTGAGAGCCAAAAGATTTTGGGCAGGACAATACTCCATGGCGGAGGTGACAAAGTACCATACTCGTCCACTCATTTTTTACCAAAGAAAAGAGAGCTGAAAGATTTTTTTTTTTTTTTGATAAAGAGATAGAAATATCATTAATCACAACCTGATACAAATGGAGTTCTAGCAAGATGAAAAGTGAAAACAACCAACAAAAAGACAAGGACAACTGGACAAGCAACAATAAATGCAACACAGACTAAAAGACATTCCATCACCGATTTCCGAGTGAGGAACAAAATAGTCAAGAGCATGCTTGGCCAGAAGTTGCGCACGCTAAACATCTTGCCACTCTACCTTAGAGATTCTACAAAATGTCAGCTTGGCAATCTCCTCTCTCGATTAAGTTGCAAATAAAAAAAAATGTCATGATGATGACACGCACGCTTCCTTTATTTGCATGATGGCATTAAAACAGACAAAAAGAATATATACAACATTATAGATGTGTTGTAAAACTCATTTAACCGCTTCTTGCATCGCTTGAATTTTCGTTAGGAAAGGGTTACTGCTATATGTTGATATTGAGTGTTGTGCGATAATATTTCCATTCATAGGAGAATAGCTGTAAAACTTATCTCATTCCATGCATTTCCTTCTTTCCAAGAACCATCCACGTTGATGATACATGTTCTTTGAGTAGACCATGAATCAAGATTAGACATTAAGGGTACAAGGGATGGAGAGTTGTTGTTAGAATGCGATGGTTGCCTGGCCTTTTCCAGCCAGTTGAATAGACCATAAATCAAGATTTTTGTTGTTAAATATAGAACCAACTCACCCATAGTCCTGTCCAAAAGTTACAGTTTCGGGCCTAAAGCCCAATTTCCTTAGTGGTGGTGATGCATAATTGACGCATGCTGACATAAATTCAAGCAGTAACCTGGACCCCTGTTTTGTCCCAGCTGCTTATGTTTCAATCAAAACCTTCTTCCCAAATCATTTCTTTGGGGAATACTGTCTGCAAAAAGGAGAACAAATTGGATAGAAGGGCTCTTACTTAGATGGTTTTGCCTAGTCTTTTAACTTCCCTAAATTTCATTTTTGCAGTTCCATGTTAACATAGGTAACCCTTTATGTGTGTTTGTGTCTCTGTCCTTTTTATTCATCTTTCACTTTCTACTTTTCCTCCGAACCAATGCCCTTTGTCATTTCCATGCTCACAAAGACCAATAGATCAAAGAATAGTCCATTCTTGGCATCAAACATTCAACAAATTCTAATGGTGGGCTGAAAACTCATATATACTACTGCCGAATACGATTTAAAGTGTGCTGAAAACTACGGTTTGAGGGGTGTTGATAATACTCAAATGTTGTGACCAACCCGGACATATAATCCGGTGTCACATTCTAGGAACAAGTATTTTGGTCATGTCACGTGCATTTAATTGGTACAAACTAATTATAACGGATACGACTATTAAAAGGACCTAATGTAATCTCGTAACTTATGATGGACAAAGACGGAGTTAGGATTGACTCCAAAACCTAGCCCCTTTCTCATACATGTCTCATCATTTTGGGTAGATGTACATCCACTAGGGGAGGTACATAGGGGCTCCGGCCCCTCCCAAATGTAAAATAGTTCACTACTACTGTATCCAATAGGATTATAATTCATATTATTGAAATATAAATCTCTAAAAATCTAAATAATTTTGATTCAATTTTGATAAAAATCAAAGTTATTTTACACTGTCATGTAAAATGTTCTTCAATTTGTTTCATAGACAAAAACAAATCACGCATGGCGCCATGGGCGTTGCACTTGTCACCAAAGTTATAATATAACATTACCTCTGCCAATGTTTGTTGATCATTTTTCAGAGTTTGTGACACTTTTCAAATGTGTATATCTTTCAATTTATAAATTTTTTTCATGATTTTAAAAACTTCATATAATAGAACTAATTGAGATCTATCAAACAATAGTACAATACCCATATTTCATATTTTAAGATCTATATTATAAGATATAAACAATTGAAAAGTGTCCCAAACTTTTAAAAATGACAAACAAACACGGACAGAAAAAGTATAATATACAATATCTTAAATTAATAGTACAAAAGCTACACACAAAATATATAGAGTACATTTTTGCACAAAAATACCTCTTCTAATTCGGCCCCCACTCGAACCAGTATTCTGGCTCTGCCACTGTGTCCATCCCCAACGATTGCGGATAAACATCCACAATGAGACGTTTGTGATGTAGGATTTTTCTCATCCATGAAGGCCAACAAAATAACCCGTCAATGGTAGTAGGTAATTCGAAACCCATTTTTTCTATGATTTACATTTGCAACCACTTTTCATTTTGTCGTCTCCCTATTATTACCACTTTTTCTTTTTGATTATTTGCTTAGAAGGAATGCTTTGATAATTAGCAATGGTCAAATAGCCTTTTGTTTATCCCTTTAATAATTAAGTGTTTTGCTTCTTGAATCATGGCAATTATCTTCCCTACCATTGGCGCCTAGTCATCCTAAGCTAGCAGTTAATGGTCTCAGGTTGAAATTGATAGCTCACATAATTGTCTCTAAATTATATCACCATTTGATGAGGCCAACAATAATAAATTGGTATCTCAACTTTTCTTGGGCCACGGGGTTGGCTTAGTAGACTAAGACACGGGACTTAGGGAATTTTTTTTTTTTTTTTTTAAGATTTCAGGTTCGAAACCTGTTAAGTGTAATTAATTATTTTCAGTCAGTTCATACAAAGCTTTACTATATCTTTAATTGGGCTCTCCGCAACTGAGAAGTGAAATTGAATCTCCAAGATTAATCGAGGCGCGTGTAAATTATCCCACATCCTCGAGTTATCCAAAAAATTTGTCCGGCTGCTTGATAAAACAAAAAAGAAAAGACACTTTTTGTGGGGGCTACTGTGGTAGTAGTGCAATTTTCAGGTACTATTTAAGTTTTGCAAGATATGAACTTTCATCAGTGTTGTTGGACTCCACTATAAAAGTGTGAATATATTTTTTGTTTCATGTGTACGGTTTTTGGCTCTAGCAAGTTTAAAGGAACTTTTAAACTAGTAGTGTGAAAGACAAAGATATGAATTTTTGACCATATTAATCCATTCTTTAGAGCATTAGCTTCATAATTTGATTTTTTTTTTTGGTAAAAGAAGCAAAAAAAAATTATTTATATATTGTAGTTGGCTACACAATGTGGGGTAGCCATCCCACGTAGATCCCACGAAAAGCATAGATACAAAACTTGAGACATTTCAGGCCCATTTTGCTAAAAGATTTTAGCACCCAGTGCTAAAATCATGATTTTTCAAATCAAAAAATGAAGTGGTTCGGTGTATCGTTTTTCGATTTTTTTTGCACCAAACTAAAATACACAAGGAGTACTTTAATTTTGTGAGAAAAAAAATCTAAAAACGATATACGGAACCATTTCATTTTTTAATTTAAAAAATTATGATTGGTGCTAAAATCTTTTAAAAAACTGAGAACAGAGGTGGTTAAACTCAATGCATATTTGCCAACTTATCAGCAACGAAATTTGCCTCCCGGTAGATATGCGCAATGGTAGAGTCAGCGTGACGCACCATCCAGAACCTGCAATCATTAACTAAAGGTGAAATCCAAATAGAAGTAAGAGAAGAAGGTGCAGTTTGCCTATTTGCATTTTGACTAGGTACTGTGTTACTGGTCATCGAAGGCTGTGCAAATTTTCTTAACCAATCAAAGTTTGCCACATCATCAATCATTCTGCCAACATGCTTACCCAAAAATAAAATCCTGCCAATATTTTATCTTTGGATAAAAAACCAAAAACCAAAAACCAAAAAACCACTTTTGTCCTTATTCAAATTTTTTTTGCATTTGTTAGTTTCGCGTCAAGATTTTGTGGTTTCTGGATTCCTCTCGGCGAGACGAATCTAACGAGTATAAATTTATGGTCAAACCAAATATTTTTTTGAATAAAGCCGAAATACTTGGATTATTGGCCAATAATCCACCTATTTTGGCTTTATTAAAAAAAAATTGAGTTTTGACCATAATTTTATACTTGTTAGATTCGTTTCGTCGAGAGGAATCCAGAAACCACAAAATATTGATGCAAAACTAACGAATGCAAAAAAAAATTGAATAAGGACAAAAGTGGTTTTTTAAAAAACCAGTTTATGGTTTTTTACCCAAAGCACCCCAGGCCAAATGTCTTTTTCAAAAACAAGTATGCAAAAATGTTGAGTGTATGAGCACATGTACAAAAAAGAACTAGGCAAAATTTAATTCCTCCATTTTGTGCACTTTTAACATTGTACATTCTTTTTAGGGGATGTTCTATTAACCATTGCATTTATCTAACATTGTAAATAAAAAGAAATGTATTCATTCAAACAATCTTGAAACTATGGACGAAAATGCAGAATAATAAGATAAAGTAGACATTTGTTATTTTTTGTTTATTACGGTTAATGGAAAATCAAGAAGACAATGGAAGTATTGTCCAAATGACATGAGAAACAAGAGTTTGGTTTTCGTATTGCTTTGTGCTAACAAGTAAAAATTGAGATGAAAACTGAAATTGGTTATTATATTTTGAAAAGAATAACCACTCCTTTTTCTTACAAGTATTTGAATATGAACCAAAGTTGTATGAACATGAAATTGTAGACAAAGTATATTAGGTATTCAATAAAGATCTTCACTTTAATATTTATGGAGGTAAAATTTATAGTCAAAAAGGGATTACATAGAAACTTAATATTTCCCCTTTTTGGTTTGTTGAATATAGTGCCTTTTTGTGAAATTTTTTTAGACTATCTAGGTTAATCTACAGTGGAGTGTTTGCTAGAGATTCTAAAATGCTGGAGATTCTAAAAGCAGTTTCTAAAATCACTAACTTATTTGAAGCTATTTTAATGTGCAAAAGCATATATTTAGAAGCTACAATTTAAATGCTTTTACAATTCTGAAAAGCTGTGATTAGTGTAATGACATAAACATTCCCTACCATTTGAACAATTACCCCTTCGGTTAAGGACAAAATAGACTCATTCACAACAAAAAGCTTATTTTACAGTGTTCACAACAAACAATACTCTTTAGCATCTGTAATATTTAATCAAAAATCCAAAGTTTTCCATCTGTAATACAACTTTGGTTCATATTCAAACACTGTCCATAGTTTTTTTTAGAATCTTAAATCTAGAATAACCACTCCTTTTTCTTACACTGTCCATAGTTTTTTTTAGAATCTTAAATCTAGAATATGAAGAATAATCAATAATCCAAAATCTATGAAAAAACTATCGCAAACACCCCCATACTGTCAAAACATATCTTTGCAAGAAGTTTTGCAAATATCACTCAAATAATTAAAGGAAAACCTATGATAAGATCTTAGGAACTTTCTTTTTTGTCATAAGTAGCATTAGTGAACCCTAGTGGCCACTGGCCAACACCTACAACTTAGAGAATTTACTCTCCAGACTCCACAGGTTCGATTTTTGAAAACTGCTAAAAGCAATAGAAAAAATCCTGAATTTTAATCGCACCTATATTAATGGACAATGTGATTGATCTTCTAAAAGTAGCCTAAGTACGTGTAAACTAACCCAAATACCTTGACATATTAAAAAACCCTTTGCAAATTAGATTACTACACATCATGTAAATACTTATACATCAACTTAAATTTCAACCTCGGCAACTTTATCGCTAGCTAGTGCAACTATAAGTACCAATGAAAGGGTACAGAAAATATACACAACTCATATATGGGGTCCATCTTCGGTTCTCCACAGATCATCTGATACATTTAGGCTAAGTTTTCCGTAGCAACTCAGTTGCTAAAATCATGATTTATTTTAGCAAATGAGTTCACCAGATGCTAAAATAATGGTTGTTGCTAAAATCAAACAAAAAACTCAGCCTTATTTTATAAAATAATTGTGATAGACTATCTTGGTGAGTGCAAACTTCAATTAATGTTACATAAAATATATTAGGACCATAGCTTGTACAAAGCCTTTTAAAGTCATGTGGTTGTCAAAGCCCTTTGGAACTTCTTAGTTAAGCGTACTCTTCCTGGAGCAATCCAAGGATGGGTGGGGTTTCAACCAAAGCGGATAACATTATACAGGGCGGGATTGGGCCGTTAAAGTTGGTATTAAAGTGCAACCCCGGTCTACATGGTGTAGGCCACCTCTAGAATCTATATGAACACCCCTTAAATCCCCGAGTAGGGAACAAAGTGCTAGGCAAACTACGTGTTACACCAACGCCACCCTGGGAAGATTGTTGGGCCAATGCAACGAAAACGTTGCATCGCAAAGTGGGGAGATTGTGACGACCCATCTTAGTGAATGCAAAGTATGATGCTATATAATAGATCATGACCCTACCTTGTACAAGGCATTATAAAACTGTGCGAGCATCAAAGCCCTTTGGAACTTCGCAGCTAAGCGTGCTCGTCTTGGGATGGGTGACCTACTAAGAAATCCAGAAGGGGTTTAGCGGCCCAAGCGGAAAATAATATACAGGGCAAAATCAGGTCGTTACAATAATAATCTTTTAACCTGTCATCGTCGGGTCATTACAATAATAATCTTTTAACCTATCATCATCGGTTCTCCACTAAATAATCGGGTACGTTGTTAAAATAACAATCTTTTAACCTATCATCTTCGGTTTTCCACTAAACCATAAATAGATACATGATACACTCGTTTCTTTTCTTTTATCTTTTTGAATGGAACATGGGACATTCTTTTGAAGGGATGTTTATTGAGCATTTTCCCATAACCATTGGATGTAAACCGTTGCATTTACCAAACATTGTACTGCAATAAAAAAGAATGTATTCATTCAAAGAATATTGAAACTATGGACGAAAATACAAAATAAGAAGATAAAGTAGACACTTGTTATATTTCTCATTACGGTTAGTGGGAAATCAAGAAGACATCGGGAAATATTGCCCAAATGACTTGAGAAATAAGAGGTCGGTTTTCGTATCGATTTGTGTTGATAAATAAAAATTGAGATGAAAAATGAAAATTGTTATTCTATTTCGTAAAGAATATCCACCCCTTATGAGTATTTGAATATGAACCACAGAATCAACTTAAAATTATAGACAAAATATATATAAGGTAGTATTCAATAAAGATCTTGAATTTATGGAGATAAAATACATAATAAAAAGGTAGAGTTAAATACAGGCCCTCTTGCATAGACTTATTCATGTCCCCATCCTAGTTGGTTTGAGAACTTAAGTTGTATCCTCAATTTCAAATAAACCTCAAACCACCTTTTATCTTTCCTAATTTTCTAAATATTTCTGTCTTCTAATTTTTCCTAATTTATCTCAATCTTTCTCTCCTATCTTTCAAATCTTCTTCTTTCCTAATCTTTTAATTCTTTCTCTCTCCTAATCTTCTCTCCCCCTAAAATCTATAAAAAAAAAAATTTGAAATATTATTTACCATGAATCATGTGTTAGTTTATTATGAAGTGGTAAAATAATAAACCATCTTTTATTGTATCAAATCACCCAATATGGTAAATCAATAAACCATATTCACAGTATGAAATAGCCGTCATTTATTTACCATGAATCTTGTGTTAAATTATATAATAATCATGTACGCAATTCAGATGGAGACTTCAATAGAGTCTCCAAACAGGATGTCAATTTATATTTCCCTAATAAAAAGGGAGTGTGTAGAAAATTAATATTTTCTTTTTTTGGTTTGTTGTGGGAAGATTAAAAAAATATATATCACTCAAATAATTAAAGGAAAACATAAGATAAGATCTAGGAAAGTTAATTAGGCATCCTGTACAAAAAAGATCATTATGATTTCATCCTATGAGATTTGAATAGTTATGATTCCATCCTATGCGATTTGAATAGTTATGATTCCATCTTAAAATTCAAATAAATCCCAAAATGCCCTTTCTCTCTCCTAATTTTCCTAGCTAATATTGCTCTCCTGATTTTCCTAATAATTCACTCTCCTAATTTCCTAACATTTCTCTCTCATAATCTTTCCTAATTTATCTCAATCTTTCTCTTTCCTATCTTGAAAAATCTCTCTCTTTCCTAATCTTATATTTTTCTCTCCTACTTTTCTCACTCCTAAAATTTCCAAAAAAAAAAAAAAATTAAATGTGATAAATATAAACAACGCAAAAAAGACCAAAAAAATAAAATAAAATTCATGAATTGACTAGGTATATTTGCATATATTAATTATGAAAAATCGATAAACCATGCTACCATAATTTATGAAACCTAGTCAATTCTATATACTACAATATCACACCATCTATTTTATCGAATCCACCTAACAGGGTAATCAAATTAACCGTAATTCATGTTTAGAAAAATATTGAGTGACAAATACACCATGAAACCTAGTCAACTTTATATACTACACTACCACACCATCTATTTTATATCAAACAACCCAATATGGCAAATCAATAAACCATCATCAATGTATGAAATAACCATCTTTTAAAGGATGAACATGGTTTATCGAAAACTCCTATCATGGTGAAACTATTTACCATGAAATTGATTGTGTTTTTCATGAAACTGATACCATGAAACCTTAAAACAAAAGGTTACACCAAATCCAATCCGACATGGCAAATTAATAAACCATAATCACTGTATGAATGTGAACATGGTTTATTAACTTACCATTTTTACTTTATCACAAATTAAAACCACCAGTATTGAATCGGGGAAAAAAAAAACACCATTGAATCCGAAAAAACAATACCGTCATTAGTAAGATCTGGAACCCACCACCACCGTAAAAAAATACATCGTAGTCACCAACCACCGTCATGGTCACTTTTCTATCACCATTGAGATTGATTTTGTCGTCATCGGGTTCGTTCTCTTTTTCGTCGCCATGACGCCATCCTCAATCATGGATGTTTGCCGCCATCTCTGGGTAACAGATCTTGAGAGAGAGAGAGAGAGGAGAGAGAGAGAGATTGATTGATTTTAGGGTTTCTGTACATATGGTGATTAGTTAGTATGTAAAGGAAAATAGTTATATATGGATATATATTAGACAGAGATTGACTTCATGAATACCGTAATTAGTGGAGATTAATTGGTGGACCTCTTTTTTGACTTCGCGGGATAATTATACTATCAAGATGGTATGCCCATAATTTTCGGGATGACAATTACTATTAGAATAAACTAGATAATATACTACTAAAATAGATAATAAGGGCACAATGATCCAATTTACATTTACAGGATGAAATCATAAAGATTCAAATCTCATTGGGTGGCATCCTAAGGATAATATTGTAATAGGATGTCTAATTAAAATTCTCTAAGATCTAAACCTTCTTTTGGTCATAAGTAGCATAAGTGAAACCCTAGTGAACAATACCAAAAAATTAGAAAATTTACTCTTTCCAGAGGCTCAATTTTGAAAACTTTTGAGGGAAATATAAAAAAAGCCTTGATTTTAATTAGTCTATTATTAGTGGGTCGATGTGAGTGATCTTCTAAAATTAGTCGAAATAGACATAAATTGACCACTAACCAGAAATACCCTGAGTTTTTATAAATAAATAAAAAAATTCTATATTAGTAGATTACTATCATGTAGATACTTGTACATCAGCTTAACTGCTATTCAAAATATGACAACTGATTAATCAATTTGTTTATTTTTAGTTCAAAAGTATTCCTCATTGATGGTGCATGTCCCCGTGGAACAAAAGTCTTAAATCTTAGGAAAATGGAAAGGCCAGAAATCAAGGATTTAACTGCCGTAGACAAAAAAACTTACTATAACCGGCGCCCAAATCGATAAAATTCCGTTTCCACTTTTCTTTCTTTTACTCCCTCCGTCCCCAAAAAGAATGTCCAAAAATACTATTCACTACTCTCATAAAATTATCTATATTTTTTTATTTATAATAATTTATATATGCAATATGGATATTGTTTGATAGATCTCACTTAGGTTTATTACGCCAAATTTTTAAAATCAGCAAGCTAGCTACCAAACCAATTTAGAAATTTTTAAAAAGTACTATAAATTACCAAAAAGGATGTCCAAAATTTTTAAAAAGTATTATAAATTGCCAAATATAGAAATTTTTTTGAGATGTGTGAATAGTATTTTTGAACATCTTTTTTTGGGGCGGAGGGAGTATTTCCTAAACTTTCATTACCACAGTCTCCTAACTTTTGTGGTGCGTCTACGTGTTGTGAGGGATGATAGTGCACAAAAAAGTTTTTTTTAAATATCTAGGAAAAATATGTCCGATTCAGATTTAAATCATTGTAAATTTGAATCGTTCATTTCTCTTTTTTAAACTTATTCATAAATTTTTTTTCCTTTTTTTCTACCATTTTTATACTTGTCATTTGTCTCGTCTCGCTGTATCATATTAATGTGCCGGAAAAATGTTGGGAACAAGCACAATTCATGCACATGAATTCACGTGCATGTATCCAACAATGGGAAAGTATAGTCATACTCTTTTTTACAATCAAATTTATAATCGATTTGTCACAATAGTATATAAGGTCAATTATTTAGATGATCGGAAATTTTCACCTTATATAGTACGTCGAAAACTCTAAAAATACCAAAATTTAGGTTTATAGAATGCCAATAAATGTATGATCAGAACACATTTGCTTCTACGTGAGTGAGTTTTTTTTTTTCTTTTCTGATCATGCATTTATCGGCATCCTATAAATCTAAATTTTGGTATTCTTCTAATTTCCGACGTGCTTTGTAAAATGAATGTTTCCGATCATCAAAATGATGAAGCCTATATATTTGTGTAACAAATCAGTTGTAAGTTTTGTTGAAAAAATATGAGTGTGACTAGACATTCCCATCAAACAATTTTAGCCACGTTTGCACCCGGAATAATGTTTGAAAGGCTTGTGCGGACTTTCTGAATGTGTATACTATATAGATTGAAAGCACAAACTTAAATATACAAATAAATTGTCTAATGTGTATGGATCCTATATTTACCGTGTAGGATCAATTTGTGTGGAAAGATTTCGGCCTAAAAGATTTTTTTCGAAATTATCCATTAATTTTTCTTTTCTGGATAAGTTCTGGGTAACTCTTCATGTACCATACTACTCCTCTAATAGTGCCATTCATGCTACTCATTTATATCGACACTTCGGCATAAATATCTTTTTCTGTATTTTTTCGTCTTTTATGAATTTTTATTATATTTGCATGAGGTTTTTTGGAATAATCATTTCTCTTGACATGAGGGGTCAAAAAAAAATTATAATTAATGTAGAGGGGTGTTTGGGCACCTCTTTTTCACATTTTGGTATTCTCTTTTTTACAATATCCGTGTTTGGCAAGTGAAAGCAATAACATGTTCTCCCAAAATGAGTTTTGAAATTATGGGTTTAGAGTTGAGAAGTAAAAAGTTGGCTGAGATGAGCTTTTTGACTTCTCATTTTTCACTTTTCCCATCTTAAATAACAAAAAAGACTTACAAAATGTATTTTGCACATATCTACAAACCACTATTCCTGCTGCAAAATGTATTTTGTACATTTCTCTCAAGCACTCCTACTAGATTCAAAACACATTATAATCCTAATTTAAAAAGCCAAACAATTAAAAATGAAAAGCTGAAAATGAAACTCCCAAACATTCTCGTAAATAAAAATTAGGGGATGATGATATCCCTTAAAGAGATAGCATGCATGTTATCCCTATCCGTTTGGTTTTAACATTTTTGTTTTGTTCCTCTAGAAACACTTACAATCAATGAATCAACCCATTGACTCTCTCTCTCTATGGTGAAATGATTTTTATGATGTACCATATGAAATCAACAAACGCGTTCTTAAATGTCAAAATATGGGGTGTCGGTTTCTTCATTGGCCTCCCGGCTTCAATAAAGATACATGGAGTATTATTAATGTCACCCCCTTCCCCAATACAATTCCTCCATTCCATTTCCACCACCACTTTTCTCCAATTCTCTCTCTCTCTTTCTCTCTCTCTCTCTCTCTCCTCCTGTCTTTCTTGAACCAGTCTCCAGTCCACCTTTCCGTCTTATTTACTTCATCTTCCTCAGAAATCCCACCTCATAATTCGTCAAAAACACACAGAGTCGGGATTAACCCAGCTACAAAAATCATACCAAGAATAAAATCAGGTGGAATTTTTTATTTTTATGTTTTCAATTTAGTAGTATATTAAGGGATGCAAGAATGGCAAAATATAACGGTGGCGGTTGGGGGGGTGGCGGCGGCTGTCGTTGTTCTAATCCTCCTCGTGTGTCTGCGGCGACGGTTCTCTCTCTCTAGACGCAGAGATTTCGGAGTAACCGATTCTCCGGGCGAAATACCAGAGAAGAATCTGCAAATCGGGATTTCCAAACTTACCCCTCTCAATCTCCATAATCACGATCTCGATATCAGAGCAAGATCAAACAGCTACTACGTTTTAAAACCGGAGGTCTCGCCGAACCCCCGGTTCAACTGGTCCGATTACCCGTCCCTCATAACCGACGCCGTCGAGAACGGATGGTCCAGATTCGCCTTCGCCGCCTCCCACACGTCATCCTCGCCGTCCGTCAGATCAACCCGGTCAACGCTGTTAGGCTCGTGCGGAGCAGGTGATCGTCGAGAATCCGACGTGGAAATAACCTGGGAGATTTGTCAGGGATCAGCTGATTTTCTCCAGAAAATCCGGCTCAATTCCGGTTTGAAAAGACCCAGCTCGTATCATTCCGTTATCAAGACCGGCTTGCCGTTACCCGGTCCGCAGCTCGGCAACTCGTGTTTTCCCCAGGAGGCGTATTTTGAGATCACGGTTGTGGAGAACGATTTCGATTACGACCCGTTTGGGAACAGGAGCAGGAGGAGTAAGGTGGAAGGGGAGAAAGCGAAGCTGATTCAGGAGAAATTGAATAAGAAATTGAATTACTCGGAGTGGCGTGTCCATGTGAAGAATAGCGGGAACGGGAATGGGAATAACGACAAGGTTGAGGAAATGTATGGTGGGAAAGAGGAATCCGATATGTTGACAGTTGGGCTTAGTAGAGGAGGAGGAGGGTCGTCTCTTCCATTAAAGGTGCCTGGTAGCTATTGGGGCTCCATTGGGTTCAATTCAGATGGCTCTGTTTATCTCGATGGTGAGTTCTAATTTCTCTTTTCAGCTTAATCTTTATAATTAAGATGTTCGGGCCAGATTACATGCACCTTCCCTGATTTTTAAGACCCCGATTTTTACAATCTACTGATGGGGCCGATTAAAGCGGGACAAAGTCCCGTATAAGCTAGCCTTTATGTTTCTAACTTTATCTTTAGAAGGGAGTAAACTCCTAAGTCAGTCGGTTTATAGTTTCTATCGTACTTTTCTTGGGAAGAGCTCTAACCACCCTCTCAGGGATTTAGTTAAGTTGGCATGAAAAAGCTATAAGTGTTTGTCGTTCCACGAGGTCGCGTGTTACAATTTCATGGAGGCTAATATTCCAAACCTTTGGGCCATTTAAAGGTTTGTTCGGTTGTAAACTTGAAAGCCGTATAATTATTTGAGGCGCATATAAGCTGGTCGAACATTTGGCGGACGCATGAAAGGGTGTATGCTTGCACTTGCAACCTTTCAAGGTTTGGATCACCCATCTGACGAGTGGAAGTGCGGGGGAAATTTTCTTGGGATTAGTAGCGCCTGTTTGGAAGAAATCATGTTGTTTAAAGAAGGCTTAAAGGTGAAAAGTGAGGTTCAAGTCTTAGTAGACCATAGGGTTTGTCTATTAATGAAACAGTAGCAAGCACTTTTGGATTAAAAGTAGCAGGCACTTTTGCTAAAACAAATTGGCACCAACTATTTTGAGAATTACTATTTATTTGGCATGATGAAAACCTTCAAGTGGGAGGTGGGTTGAGGCCCAAAATTAGTCGAAACGTGCGTAAGCTGACTCGAACACTAATCTTACAGAATGGATATAGACCTTTAGATTTACGGTTTATCCAAGTGTCAAACTTAAATAGTTGACCTTGCCTGGAGATCGGTAAACTTCATTTACCTTCAACTTTGGAGACTCCCATTCTGGTACAGAGGAAATGGGAGAGAAAAGAGGAGGCAGAGAGGGTCGAACCCCGACTTTGTGATCATTGAGCGGGTGAATAAGTGCAATGCCGCGATCGACATTGTGTGGGAAGATGGAATCTCCATATCGTATGATCTTGTTTCAGGAAACTTTTAACATTTTAAGGAAACAAAGTCGTGCGTTGGCCACGTTATGATAACGTTGGGAAGTGGGGATAGTGCAGTGCACTAAATGCGCTATACCGTGCAGTGCATATTTGAACCGTCCAAAAGTGTTTTCAACGGTCCAGATTTAAATGGAACTCTTCGCTGGAAGAGCTTTTTAAAAAAATCCGGACCATTAAAAACACTTTTGGACGGCTGGAATGCTGCGCTGCATGGTGTAGCGCATTTAGTGCACTACAGGGTCCCCGGTCCCGTAACGCTGGAGTGAATGAGTTATTTTCCTAGTCATAACCCTAAAATGAGACACAACAGCAGGACTAGTTTTTACATATACTAGTGTTCTGAGTTTTGAACTTCTTTTACCCTGGCTTATTGGTCTTTCGTTGTGCTTTTTCTTTTCCAGGAATTAAACTCATCTTCAAATCAGAGAAGGCAGAATGGGGAAAAACAGACAAGGTAGTCGGCTGCGGATATAATCCAAGCCAGAGAAAGGTCTTCTTCACAGTAGATTCACAACTTGTTCATGTAATCAACTGCAAATCCGACGAATTCGATACTCCACTCTACCCGACATTGGCATCGAACATTGACACCACATTTCTAGTTAATTTCGGGCAAAGTGTCTTCAAATATGCACCGGCGAATTCACAAAGAACTCCGAATCCTTGCTTCATTGGCCCTCTTGCCAAGTCCCCTGCTCTGAGCTACGAAGACAGCAAAGAGCTTTTTTCCATGGGAAGAATCGACTCCCAGTGGCTAAACCGAAACACAACTAGAAACGGACACAACAGTAACAACAACAATGGCAGTAACCACCAAAAGGGACCTGACTTCGATGTCGAGTCTGAAGGAGATTTGTTCGAGATTGTGTTGGATAGTTCCGGTAGATCGCCAAACACGGTTCTGAAGTGACAAGGTGCAAATGTATCAAGCTAATTCTTTGTCTTATAATCTATACATAGGTTTTTTTTTGCCCCCGGTTTTTTTATAGGCTATAATCTATACATGGTTGCCCACAAGACTGTGGCAGTGTTCGTTTGGGGACTTCAGAGATTTTGTTTTGCTTCTCTGAGTCTTGAAGCCAGATGTTTTATGTACTTTTGCCCGTTCCTACATTGTACTTGTACATAGCAATACAAATTTTTTCGTCGGTCCTACATTTTGTCACTGTATATTGTTCCAAATTTATCGGATGTTTCCAAAGAGACTTGTCTCTGTATATCGAGGATAAAGAATAATTATATCATGAGATAAGCTAACCTATTGTTGATATAACTAAGAGCATTGGATTTAGTAATTTGAAAGAAAAGCCGCTTGAAGTCCTTCTCACTCGGCGCTCGCCTCCTGAACTTTATGGAGGATTAGTGACTATTGTGTAAGAAAACGTGCTTTCGTCTTTGAGATTATCTGAAAGTAGTAATGAAACTTCCAGCAAAAATTGTAATGGTTATAATAAATTTTAGAAGTGAATTTATTTGTCGAATCATCATGGTGCATGCCAGCAGTGAAATATGTAGAGGGTGTTTGGTGCTGATTATTTATTTTTATTATATTCCAAATCGTGATGTCAACAATTTTTATTTTATTTTTTAGGGAAAGTGTTAAAAAGATTATTTGCAGGATATAATCATCAAAACAAGAGGTTAAATCAACTTTTTATATAGTTAAATATTTTCTTGTCTACTACTCCTTGACATTACCTAAGTTAAAAACAGAATCGGCATTACATCACCAGATTCCTTGTGACATAAAAATGATTCACAAGATCATACCTGGCGAACATA
Organism: Vaccinium darrowii; assembly: GCA_020921065.1. NCBI lineage: Eukaryota > Viridiplantae > Streptophyta > Magnoliopsida > Ericales > Ericaceae > Vaccinium > Vaccinium darrowii. The sequence continues at coordinate 7,630,183 of CM037157.1, forward strand.
ACAGGGGCATAACACAAACACGTTTCAAAAAAGAAAAAAAAAAAAAAAAAAAAAGAAGATGGTGTAACATATTAATTCAATTGAAAAATACAAGGGGAAAAGAAAAAAGATAAGCAGAGCCAAATAAGGCGTCGATATTTATTTGGAATAGTTCAACAGTCAATGGATACTAATTTTATCGCAACGCCACATCGGTTGTGAGTATGCGCAAACGAGGCAAGTTGAACTTCAAAGTCTTTGAGCCCGGCTCCTTTACTAAACCAACCTAAAACTCAAGTTCGAGCTTCTCGGTTGTAAACGAGACGAGCCTGAATAATTTACTTAACGAGCCTCATTAAACGAGCCAAGTTTTTGCGAGCTAAACCGATTTTTTGAGCGTTGAGCTCGGCTCGTTTAAATGAACTTAAAACTCGAGTTCGAGCTCGACTACTAAACAAATTGAGCCACGAGATGTTCGCAAGTAGTTCGATTCGATGCAGCCCTAGTCATGAGGCAAGGTAAGTGGGATAGAACCTGTACTCAAGTTGTGTTATAGAATTTTGTTTTATATCATGTAGGATGATGACATGTATCATATTCTACAATTTCCGAAGCACCACAAAAAAAAAAAGGTATCATATTCTATGTTTTGAGTTTTTCACTTGATTTTGTCAAATTCTATTCCCCATCTCCACAATCGTATTGTTGCGTAGGTAACAAGAATAACGAATTCATTTTCAAATCGTGCAGACAAACGAGCTAAGTATCTTATCAACCTCCAAAAGAGCCCTGCTTGTTCTCTCGAATGGGGGGCTACGCTGTCAAGGACAGCAAGCGCTATCAATCCTCTATTCGAACCGTCCATCTCTACAATTGACGGTTTAGATTCGCAGATGAATTAATGGTAAGAGTTTCTTAAACTGTTGATTGTCGAGATGGAAGGCTTGGAGGGCTGGTAGGACCTACCATCCCCAACGGTTTAGAATTCGTAGATGAATTCTTACCGTTACCGGTAAGACGTACAGTAACGGTAAGAGTTTCTTAAACTGTTCATTGTCAAGATGGACAATCTAGAGGGGTTGGCAGGACCTACCAAATAGATTGAGACAGTTTTGGGAATCCCAACTTTTTGTTTTCCTAATAAAAATTTGTTCACGCAATTCTCTAAATCCCGTGCAAGTAATTAGATTACAGAAATATTCATGTAGTCCAGTGAATTTGGAATTATACCGAACAATTGGCCTCAGCCCGGCCAAATGCCTCCAAGTTCAGAGCCCTTTTTTTTTTCCGATAAGTGCAAAGATTTTATAGAGCTCAACCAAAAAGAATCACAAGAATAGGGATATCATCCCATATACAACACAAAGAAAACTAAACCAGCGAGGAACCAACCAAAACAAAAGCAAAAACGAACTATACAAGTCTAAAAATTCTACCAGACACATTCCATCGGGCACAGAGTTCTTTGTTCGCAATGGAAGCTTTCAAATTCCTCCTAGAGCTGAGGAAGGCCCTGATATCAAAGTGAATGCAAAGGTATACCTGGTTTTGCGATGATATCTTCCCTTGGAAAACTCTGGAATTCCTTTCCCTCCAAATACCATAGACAGCAGCCACCAAAGAAACTCTAAGACAGATACTCCATAGGCCCTTCCCCTTGACTTCCAAGCAAAACCAATTAAAAACAGCCCCTAGGTCATCAGGCATTCCTTGAACAAGGCTACACTTCACCAACCTTTGCCAAACATGCATAGAAAAAGGGCAGGAAAAGAAAAGATGAGCATGTGATTCAATCGCATTATTACAGAGACAACAATCACCATTCACCTGCATGCCCCAATGTCTCAATCGATCTTTTGTACTCAATCTGGACTGAGCTGCAAGCCATAGAATAAACGACCATCGAGGAACATTATTACTCCCTCAAACAATACTACACCATGCCTGAGGAGGAAATCTCTTTCTGACAATGTTCCAAGCTGAATTTGCAGTATACTGCCCACTAGGGTGTGGCAACCACACTACAGTATCATCGAGATCAAGAATAGGCAAGATATTAGGAGGTGACTGGGCAATGATGGATTGGATTGCCAAGTTCCTCAATCTAGGCCAAACCCAATGTCCATTTACAGTGATGGAAGCAACCTTGGCCTCTAAAGCTCTGCCCCGATTAACCACAATATTCTCCCCAAACTTATCATAAAGGGGATCTAGGGAGTGCCAATTATCAAGCCACAAAAACGTAGATTGACCATTGCCAATATGGTACTTAATAAGAAGCTTACCAAGATATCTAAGACCCCAGATTTTCCTCATGGTCCAAGATGCATCATGGGGAATGCCTTATGGACTCTATGGACCATAAGTTTGTACTTCGATCTGCCAATGAGTTTGTTTGGTTGCTTTAAAAGGTGGGCTAGGTTGAAACAACATAGCAGCCATAGATTAATCGGAAACTCCCCCAACCTAGAATATTATGGCTTGTTTGTTGGGGGAAAAAGAGAGTAGATAAGGGTGGGGTCAGGATAAGGTAAGAAGGGGTTGGTCTTTATTCGGTGTTTGGTTTGCCCTTAGCACCCAGATTACTTATCTCATTCCACACACCATAGTCACCTTATCCGGGAAAAAAATGAACTCATGAACATGTGTAGAAACATAAAATATTTACCAAGAGAATTGCTTCAAAATTAGTGGTTCAATTGGAAAACACCAATTGTTGTGCTTTACGGGAGTCACACTGAGAGGAAAAACTCCGAATTGTATTAATCATAAATACAAATTGTGGGGAAAAAAAGAGAGAAAAAATCCCACTCTCGACACATACATATATACAGGAGCAAGAAACAAATGCAAAACACGTGAGGTGTTGTAAAAAAAAAAGCTATTTTCAGTTCAAAAAAAGTTCAAAAAAAGAAGAGCTATTTTGTTCACCCTCGCTTGACCAGCCGTAAGCACTTGGGAGGACTTCAAGCACCGACCAATTTCAAGTGTACTTTTGCTCACAAATATAGTTGCGACAAATGATTCACAAGCAAAACAGGACATCAAATGATTTCCTATTTTTGCCTGTACAATTTGATGTCTTGTATGAGGGTCTTTAGATCATTGTAAGAAGAACCCCCTTCTTCAACAGCCTTCTTTGCCGATTCACTTATCCGTCTCGCTACGCTCCTCATTTCCTCGGCCTCCTTCCCACCGTTCATCACCGTATTCACCGCTGAACTAATCTTCTCTCTTCCAATCAACAGCGTCTCCTCCGTAGCCCACACCTTCCAATACTCGTTCCCGACGGGGACTCCGAACTTCAACACCTGCGTCACAAGCTTCTCATTGAAAAATTGGTCTGCAATTGTCGGCCAAGTGACCATAGGCACACCTGTGGTGACCCCTTCGAGTATCGAGTTCCATCCGCAGTGAGTCAAGAATCCTCCGATGGCAGGGTGTTCCAGTATCAACACTTGCGGGGCCCAACCTTTTACGACCATTCCCTTGCCTGATTTCTCCGTTCTCTCCTCAAACCCGTCTGGCAACCACCATTCTTCTTCTTCTTTGTCGTCGTTCGTTTTCAACACTTTTGGCACAACCCAAATGAAAGAACAATGTGTATCTTCCAAGGCACCGGCTATCTCAGCGAGTTGAGTTTTGTTGAATCGGGTTAAGCTACCGAAACATACGTAAAGAACCGAGTTTTGCCCCTTCGAATCTAGCCAGTTGAGGTATCTGTCTATGTTGATTGTTGCCATGTCTCCTCTCTCAGCTTTATCAGCTTCTTCTTGGTTGAAGAGGGACACAGGACCTATGCCCCAAGCCTTTATTCCTATAGCTTTTCTATAGTAATCGGCATAAGCCGATTCCAATACGTCAAAGCTATTCACCACCATCCCAAAACTCTTCCTCTCTGCCACTTTGAGTTTCTCAAACATCTCCGAGAACTTCGTTTTCGTTTTCACAATATCGGGTAGTTGAGATCCGGTGAGTGAAACCTTGTTCGGAAGGCTGGGGACAAGGAACGACTCGCTCTCCGAATCCACATTCTTGTGTGGTCCGTGGCACTCAACCGCGAATGCCACAGAAAGATTGAAAAATCCGCTACCACTAAAAGCAAGCCTCGGAATGCCTAGCTCTATCGCAATGTCAACCGTCCAATGGAAGAGGACGTCAGAGAAAATGCAATCTGGGCGGATTGCGCGAAAGAGGCTTTCGATTTGAGGTTGGAGAAGGTTGATGGCACGGAAGAGTCGCATGCTCATTTCGGGGGTCGGAGTGTCGCTTAGATTTTCCCAGCCTTGGGGGAGGCCCGGTACGGAAGGGAAAGGGAGGATCTCGAGGGCGATGTGCCTACCTGCTTTAATTTCGCGATCGACCGTGGTTTTGAAGCGTTGGGCGTTCATCGGAGTGGTGATTATGGTGGCACGAACGCCGTGGGCGGCGAATAGCCTCGCGATGTCCACCATTGGCATCATGTGGCCTGGTGCCATGTAAGGAAGGAAAATGACATGGAGGAGTTGTTCTTTTGAACTCATGGTCCCCTTGTGTTTTTGTGTTTTTTGGGTTGGAGACAGCCTCGTTAGAGAGAGAGTTCTAAATTTATGTATTGGCATAGGTAAAAGCTCCATGTGTCACGAAAGAAGTGTAGCCAAAAACTAAAAGTAAGGCTATTTTCATGTCAAATGATGCATCTTTCCTTTGGCCTGATGCCTGGTCAGCCACACAAAATATCATTACTATTAAGGCTAAAGAAGTTTTTTTTTTTCCTTTCTATAACCAAATGTATGAGGTAAATTTTTGCGCACTTGAGCTAATTACAGAGTGTAACGTTAGTAATCGACCAAACCCTTGGAATTATATTAACAAATTATATTTGTTTTTGTTATTTTCTTGTGCCTACTTGTACAAACTGTAGTTATGTGAAGAATTTTTTTTATCAATAGATGCTATTCAACATTTGGAAAGTTTAGGGTACATTTACCAACCCTGGTTGTGTAAAGAAAAAATCTTTCCGACACATGTTATTCAATATTCATAACAATTCGGGCCCATTTTTTTTTTTTTTTTTTTTGGTACTTCGGAAATATTATAAAGAAACTAAAGGAGAGTAGCAAGATGCATCAGAAGTGCATGCGTTAGGTTACAAAACAAGATAGAGGAACACATAAACAAAGCACTAGTCTAAGATTTGCCTAATGTTAAGCTGGTCTCTAATCACAAACTCCCTGATGGATCTGGGAGGGACAGTAGATACAATAAGGTCCTCCTCTTGCTCAGCTCCAAGGTGTGCAAGATGATCTGCGCATTGATTTGCATCGCGGTAGGTGTGGACAAGGGAGCAATTCGATCTATGGAGAAGATAGTGCCCGTCATTTATGATATTCCGCTGGGGGTGATTCGGACTAGCTCTGTCATTGAACAAAATAGCAGCGGTTTGGGAGTCAGACTCAATCTGGATATGTGATAGGCCTTTCTCCAAAATGATAGTTAGACCTCTGTAGATTGCCCAAACTTCTGTCTCCAAGCTAGTGGCTGCCACCATTTTGCCGTGGTATCCAAGAACCCAAACACCTTGTTCATTTCTGAAAATCCCACCAAAGCCTGCATTTCCATTGCTATCATAGCGGCATCCATCAGTGTTCAGCTTCAAATTACCTGTGATGGGAGGACACCAGAGAGTTAAACGTTTTATAGGAGGGTCAGGCGCAAGAGGAGTTTTAAATGCTTCCACTATCTCGGCTGCGTAAGAAGTTAACACCTTGATACTCACAGTAGCCACCGAATCAACGTTATCAAAACTTTTGCGGTTGCGATCTTTCCATAGTTGCCAAAGGGTGGTACAAAAAAGAGTATTCCAAGGTATTAAGCCTCCCAAGTCTAAGATTTTCCTCTTTTTCAAGTTGCAAGAAAGCCAATCGATAGTGGAGCTATTAAAACTATCTCGCATATGCCTGCCCGAGGGATGCTATCCCAAATAACCTTGGCATTTTTTCATTTTAACTATTGTTTCTATGATGAGAACCATGTCCAAGAAGAATCAAGCGGAGGCGCTGTGCGATAAGTGGTGTGTGCTGTGTGCTGTGTTATGCGGCAAAATTACGTCTTTTGCTCATTTTCTTGGTACATCCAAGGGCCTTGTTTAGAGAGTTAATTTTGGAGTTTAATTTTGGGGTTTAATTTGGGGGTTCAATTTTAAGGAATTTAGGCTATTTGCTGATAGAGTATAGTGGGTTTAGGCATTGTGGGTTTAGTCACTTTGTAGTGGTTTTTTCTTCCTCCAAACAAGGCCCTTGGAAGCTTTGGAAGTGTGCGCAAAAAGCAAAACAACGTATTTTTGCCGCACAATACCTACCGCATAACATCCACCCCTGATCCGTCCAAGAAGACTAATTCACACCAATGTTCGCCTATGATTTTTTTTTTTTTTTTAAAAGAAAGCTTTTCTAACGACAAAGTTCATAAAACAACCCAATATCCATAACTTATAGAACAAACATGCAACTTTCTTGATTGAACATGCTTGGTCGTTACCTTTAAGGCTCCGAACTTAATTGAGGCACGCATAAACTGACTCCAACATCTAATTATAAAAATAAAAAAAAAACTTTCTAAAAACATGAACCCCCACCTATCACGAACACATAACTTATTTATGATGGGTTAACTATAAAGAAAGAGAGACCTAGATCATAAAATTATTACTCATGAACGAAAAACATAAGCTTTGATTTCCTCAATCAAAGTATTCAAATTAGAGGAAGAGGATCCTCCTTCTTCCACTGACCTCCTCACCATCGCACTAACCTCCCTCGCCCGCCGTCTGATCTCCTGAGCTTCCTCCGACCCACCCATCAAACAACTCAAAGCCTTCACAATCTTGTCTTTCCCCACAACCGGACTCCGGATCTTACTCCCACGGTTCCACACACCCGACCCGACTTCAACCCCAATCTTCAACACCCGCGTAATCAACTTCTCATTGTAAAACTGCTCCGCGAATAACGGCCACGTGATGAACGGCACGCCTGCCGCCACCCCCTCCGACACCGAGTTCCAACCGCAGTGAGTCACAAACCCCCCGATCGCCGGGTGAGCCAGGATCGAAACCTGTGGCGCCCGATCTTTTATTATCACACCCTTGTTACTTTTCTCGACTCTTTCTTCGAACCCTTCTGGCAACCAAGTTTCCTCTCCGGTCTCGTCGGTTTCCCCAATCTTCTTCACCACCCAAACAAACGGCTGCTCCGATTCATCGAGTGCGTGTGCGATTTCAGTGAGTTGGGTGTTGAGAAACCGAGTCATGCTCCCGAAACAAATGTACAAAACCGAATTCGGTTTCTGATTGTCGAGCCAATTCAAGCAACTGTGGTGTTGTTGTTGCTCTGCGTTCGATTTGTTATCTTTTTCGAGGATCAGAGAGGGGATGCCGACGTGCCAACACCGTTTTCGCAAGACATTCTTGTAGTGTTGAGCGTAATCAGGTTCAATCTCGGAGCAACTGGTGTAAACAACTCCATAGCTCCTGGTCTCCGAATCAAGGATCTGGTTTAAAAACTTACCATCGTCTCCCGACTCTTTTTCGTTCTTCAAATAGTTCTCCAATTGAGAACCAGTCATCTCAATTTCGTCGGGAAGACCGGGAATCACGAAACTCTCCGAGTCGGAGCGCAATTTCTCGTAAGGCTTGTGAATCTTCAAACTATGAAAAACACAGTCGTAGAAGCAACTTGTGACGGACAAGATGAGTCTCGGAATACCCAATTCCTCAGCTATGTCGACGGTCCAAGGGTAAAGAAAATCGGAGACGATGCAATCGGGGCGAAGATCGCGAATCGATTGCTCCATGGGTTTCTGGAGGAGGGGCATGGCGGCGGCAAGTTTCGGGTTCATTTCTGGGGAAGTGACAGAGCGGAGACTCTCGATGCCTTCGGGTAAACCCACTTCGGCGGCGGGGAATTTAATGGTGTGGAATGCGATTCGGTGGCCGGCGGCTGCAGCGCGATCGATTGAGGGTTGGAACATGAGGGCGTTGCTTTGGGTGATGAGGATCGTGACGGTAACGCCGCGGGCGGCAAATAGCCTGGCCGTGTCTACGAGTGGAGTCATGTGGCTTGGGAGAATGAAGTATGGGAGGAAGAGGGCGTTGAGTTTTTGATCTTCGGTGGCCATGGATGCTTGGCGCAGAGAGGTTAGAAATTGGAATGGAGTTTGTAAAGCAGGAGGTGAAGAAATTGAAGAGGTCATGGAAATGGAGGTGTATTTTGTGATACTTTGATATTACAGCATTTTTTAATACTACAATTGAGGCATCTATAATCTATAATGGGCTGCCTGCCTGAAAGTCTTGAGCAAGCTTACACTTTTGGAAATGTTGGAGCATGGAGGGGACAAAGCATGACTTTGGTGGTTCTAACGAGGAAGAAAATAAGGGCAAAAGATCGATAGTGATGAATATATTGAACACCTAGTGGGTGGAAGTCCAGGACTTTGAATCTGTGAAGCACCAAAAGAAAAAGAAAAAAAAAAAAAAAGGTTTCAAAACGGATCCGGGGTGTTAGAAATCAACCCCTGCAAATCACCCTGAAAATCATCCAAAACGACATCGTTTTGGGTACGAAAAGGGACAATAAATAAATAACTCCAAACTACATTATTTTGGGTCATAGGAACATAAAAGATAGGGTTTTTTTGGAAACTTAATTTCCACTAGGTCAAGGGTTGAAACTTACCTACCACTAGGTCAAGTTTTTGTTTTTTTGTTTTTTAAAACCGAAACAACCACGTGCATTATTCTGAGGTCAATTTTTTGGGGGTTTAGGCACTTAGGGTATCATACGGTTTCATGGGTTTTTAGAAGTTTAGACACTTCCATGGGATTTTGGAAGTTTAGGCACTTTCATATGTTTGGGGGTTTAAACATTTTCATAGGTTTTAGAAATTTAGGCACTTATTTTGGGGGTTTAGGTACTTTCATATGATTTGGGTATTTAAGTATTTTGGGTTTAGGGTTTAGACACTTTGAATTTAGGCACTTTGAATTTAAGCACTTTGAAAAGAAAAGAAAAGAAAACCAACTTGACCTGGTGGGAATTATTTTGATCAAAAGTGGACTTAGTGGTAATCGCCCAAAACGACGTCATTTTAGGTGATTTTCAGAGTGATTTGTAGGGGCTGATTTCTAGCACCCCGGATCCTTTCAAAACCATCTCCTCTATCCAGGTACGGTCCCCAAGAAGTTATGTCTTCAAGCGGAGAAATTTTCCAGTGCTGCATGGATATTGCACACGCGGTACCCATTCGACAATCTCAGCCGTCTATAGCGCGATCTGACGGTCCGAATTTTAGAGAGATAAAAAGAAGAGAGAGAGTGGTTGGGTGAGAGGAGAGAGAGGGAATCAATCTGGGTCGTCCAAAACACATTTGGATGGCTCGGATCATGTTTGGGTACTATGTAGCAATACCCACTCGGCACCCGAAATTTTTTCCTTCAAGTCGTATTAGTTATCCTCTTCACTTATTGCGGAGTATGTATTATCCAAAAATCTTCCCTCAAATGTCTCACTTACTATTTCTCAAATGTGTCACTTACTATTTCATACTATTATGGCGGGTTTGTTTCAGAAACTGACTTAAAATTTGACTTATTGTGCTTAACGAGACAAACTCTTATAATGCATCAACTCAAAGAACCAACTTAAGGTAATTCCTGACTTAAGTCAATTTCCGGAATAAAATTAGTTTTTCTTTACATTTTCAAACCTCTTTAGTCTTTGTATGAGTGTTTCATGGGGCAAACTATAAGGGTAATTGTGGACGGTCGACCTCCACGCGCCGGTTTGGTTTTGATGATTGATTTGAAAATAGAGTCGCCACCCGGGTTTTTGGAAAATGATTTGGGACCCGAGAAACCAATTTGAAGGATGATTGAGAAAATGACTTTAGAAAACAATTTGAAAACCAGAGATTCGTTTTGGATTCGGGAGCCAGGTTACGAACGGGGAAGGGTTTTAATGCACCCCGTTTGCCCGATTAAAAATCGGTCTTTACTAAACATTTGAGGGATTTTTAGAAAATATTTTGATGCCGAACTTTATTCAAACAAGCAATTAAATCATGCAACAAATAATTTAAATATTGAAATAAACAACAACTGACATGAACAATCAAGTAACAGTAACTAATTAAAAGGAAAAATCATGTTCTCAAACTGTTTATAAAGGAAACTGATTAAAAATTCAGATTTGAAAAAGTGTGCCGTGCGGCACACAAAGTGTACCGTGCGGTACAAAAGGAGTGCCGTGCGGCACTGTTTTCTTCACAAACAGTTTGATATTTGGTTTTTCGAAAAGAATGAAATGGAGGCACATTCAAGGCATGAAGACTTGATCAAAACTAATTACTTTGAACTGGAAAATGATATGTTTGAATAGAAATTGTTCCTCCTTATTAGATTGCTCCATACGACGCGTAAAGTTCACCGTATGACGCAACCGGGAGGTCACGAATCAAACTGATTTTTGATGTAACATGGGCATACCAAATGTGGAGATGATATGGAAGATCATTTCACACTTGGTACCCCTCCCATCAGGGTACCAAAACTAAGAAGTTTGGCGAAACGGGATCGTACCTCGATTTGCAACTCTCGGATTAAAACTCTTTCTTGAACTTCCGAATGTGGCTTGGGCTTCCTCTAGACTCCAACTCCAATCTGGTATGATAGCAAAGATGGTTGATGGCTAGAACTTGAACAAATTTGGAATGGCTACCTCACGGGTTTGGAACCGAAAACAGAGGGTTGGGTTTTTTGATTGAATTTGCTTTGGAAAGGATTATAGGATTGATTTATGGAGGTTATGGATAGCAATGGAGGTGATTTGCAGTAAATGGTGTTTTGTCAAAGGGGTTTAGAGGTAGGGTTTCATGGTGTTCTTCACCATTTGCCGTCCCTTTTTCTCGTTGAAGTTGATTGGCATATATAGGCTTAGGAACCAACTTGATGCCCAAGTTTACTTGATGCCCACCCAAAGAAATCATAGCTAGGAAATAGCCTTTCACTCTTACACGAAACCATGATGAGCAGAGGAACAATTCGTCAACATTTTGAGCTGCTGGAACTCTGCAAAAGTTGTGTGATAAGTGACAGCACCGTACGGCACATAAACTGTGCCGTGCGGCACACTTCCACCGCCAAAATTCGAAAAAATGCCGTACGTGACTGAGGCTGTGCCGTGCGTGAGAGATGAGTACCGTACGGTACTGTTGACTGAGTTGACTTGGAGAATTTCAATCCGAGAGTTCTTCCGGGCATTTCCTTTCATCATCGGGGATAAAAATGTACACAAATGTCTCATTTTGGGGTGTCTACAGTTGCCCTTCTTTGACGAGGCTTACAATCATTGTGTGATGAAAGTCGCGTCAAAGATAGAAAACACCCCTCGATGTGGACGTCCTCGTACGAAAACAAACAAGTAAAAAGTTAATGCATGTGGTCGCGCTCGTAAGAGCTGCCTACGTACCTCATTGTAAGGATCAGACCAGCGTAGTTCGTCAGGGCTTGAGAACATGAAATACAAGAGTTGATAGGAAACATACCTTGATTGGATTGCGGGAATTATCACTCTATTTTTCAATGAGGGAAAAACGAATGATGTGCTATTGGTGTTGAATGCCATTTGTTAATGGCAGAGAGGACTTACGAAACCAGTTGATGTTTATAAACCGTTGTTAAGGCCGTAGCGGGCTTTGCGAAACTCGTTGGTGCTTGAATACCGTTGTTAATGCCGTAGAGGACTTACGAAACCATTAGAGTGCTTGAGAAAACCGTTTGTTAATGTCGGAGAGGACTTACGAAACCACTTGAGTGCTTTAATGAGGGGAATAAACAAGTGGCGTGCTATGAATGCAACTAGTGAGATTCTATGAACGCGGGGGGATCAGTGAGGTTCTTATGAAGTGATTAGTGTGAGACCAACGAGGTCCCCAAAAAGGTTTAGAGCGAGACCAGCGAGGTCCCCAAAAAGGTTTGAGCGAGACCCGCGAGGTCCCCAAAAAGGTTTAGAGCGAGACCAGCGAGGTCCCCAACAAGGTTTGAGCAAGACCCGCGAGGTTCTCAAAAAGGTTTGAGTGAGACCAGCGAGGTCCCCAAAAAGGGTTCGTGCGAGACCAACGAGGTCTCGTGAAGAATTGTCTGCGCAAGACCAGCGAGGTCTCGTGAAGAACTGAGTGGTTTGATTGACTTGAGTTGTTGAAATTGAGTTTAGAGATTGGTTTGAAAAATTTGTTTCAGAAGGTAGATTGATTTGAGAAATTGACCTTAAAATTGATTTGATTGAAAAGTTGTCCCTGGAGGACAATTGATTAAAAAACTGTTCCAAAGAATGATTGACTGAAAGATTGACCCAAAGGACGGTTGATTGAAAAGCTGACCATTTCTTGAAATTGAATTTGATTGAAACTGATTGAAGTTGATTAGAAAATTGATTGAAATTGATTAAAGTTGATTGAAATTGGTTGAAATTGGTTGAAGTTGATTGAAGTTGATTGAAATCGATTGAAGTTGATTGAAAAATTGATTGAAGTTGATTGAAGTTGATTGAAAAATTGAAAAACTAACACTAAGGACAGTGTATTGAAAAGCCGCAACGAGAGACGGTTGATTGAAAAACGTTGATTGAAAAACCGCAACGAGAGACGGTTGATTGAAAAACGTTGATTGAAAGCATATCTCAAGGGATGGTTGATTGAAAACATGTTCCGAGGGACGAGCGGTTGATTGAAAATATGTCCCGACTGACGGTTAGCTGAAAACATGTTCCGAATGACAATTGATTGAAAGCATGTCCCGCAAGACGTACAGTTGATTGAAAACATTTCTTGAAGGTCGGTTGATTGAAAACATATCCCGAGGGACGGCGGAGTAAAAAAAACTGTCTCGGAGGACGATTGATTGAAAAATTGTCTTTGTGTGAGACTCTGGTTTTGACATTTGATGACACAATGACAACATTCATTTTTTTAGAAAGTAGGCGGTGCAAGAAGATGTCTCTTTTTGCTTTACTATCTTTCCTTCCGGACAGGGTCTGGATTTGAAGTTACACTTGATCAGTGAGCTTGAGCTTTCAGGCTTTAGGTTGAGGTTTGACCTTTTTGGGCTTTCGTGCCCTAAATCTTGAACTCCGGTGTATGTGCTTCTCCCAGTAGATGGCGTTGAGCTGATGTGCCCCAGTCTTGGACCCCAATAGATGACAAACTTTCAACTCTAAACCCATTGACTTGTTTTATCCAAACATAGGCTCCTCCATGCATTGAAACCGTTTTTCACGAGTTTGAGAATATCAAGACCACCAAGGGTTGACTGAACAAACGACCTTGTGTGAATTTGGACAAGGCTTCAAACGATACGAATGACTTTACAAAGATGCCCCTGATTTGGGCAGAGATGACATACTCATGAATTTGGTAGACGCGGGTTATTCTGTTACTGGATCGACCTTGTGACAAAGAAATGGACTCTGAAAAGATTATGAGAAGTGGCAAAACGTGCCCCACAATTGATGTTTGAAATTGTCATGAACTTGAGTCTTTTGGTTTTGAAATTGTTTCACTCCATCAAATGATGTTCATTTAAATCGATTGTTTTATCAAAACACAAGATTCCTTGTTGTGAACCCATGCCCCCGGATGCTGATTCACTGATTTTCCATTGAGGTGCTCCAATTTGGACTTTTGCTTCTGGTGGATGCTGGTTTTGTGCAATGCTTTGCCCCCGGGTTGCTGATGAGGACTTGAGGTGCCCCAATTGGGACTTCTGCTTCTAGCAAATGACGGTGTTGTGCAATGCTTTGCCCCCGGGTTGCTGATGAGGACCTGAGGTGCCCCAGTTGGGACTTCTGCTTCTGGCAAATGCCGGTGTTGTGCAATGCTTTGACTTTTGATCTTTAATGATACTGTTTCCACTGGATCCTCGCTATCAAGCTGTGCTTTTCAATCTGAAAGGACTTTATTTAGGTTATAACGGGGCCAAGGCTTTGGGGTTTAACAAAGAAAGGATAAAGGCTCAAAAAATTTTCACTTTTCCTTTGGGTTATTAGAGCTAGCAGCTATCTTGAACTCTCTTTGCGTGCCCTTTCTATTTTCTTCAATGTTTTTCTTCGTATCCCATTTTGGTTTTCGATGGACACCATGCATTTGGTACTTTTGAAAATCTTGCATTTCTCGAGTAATCATGTGTTTGGCACTTTCATCTGGACATCTTGCCAATAACTTGACACTTTTGTTTCTCTTAATTCTCCCCAGTGTGGGGGATAGCTGCCTAGCTGGGTTCTTTTTTAAAAGAAAATGATTCAGGCTCAAAAGGGCTATCAAGGGATATATTTATCTGGGGAATAAAAGCAAAGAATGCTTTTTTTCATTTTGAATTGCACAACTTGATAGAAAGAATCTGTATACGCTCTAACTTTTGCCTGGGTCGTACTTCAAAGTTTTGATCCAGCGAGCTTTGCCTTAACTTTTGCCTAGGCCGCCCTTTCGGGTTTTCAACCTAGCAGGCCTTTTTTTTTTTTTTGTCAAAGCATTGCTCCTTGATGACGTTGGAGAATGGCGCCTGGAACTCCTTCTTCTTGTGAGAGCTGAGAGTTATATCAAAAATCATCCCGTGTTTTGAAGTGATTTTCATGAATCTCAAATGATGGTGGAAAACAATTTCATTTTCAAGGATTATTGCAAAAACTCAAGTTTATTATGACAATTCTAACACAAAAGCGTGACATCGATTCATGAAAGTTGCGACCGAACCACTGAGGGTTGCCTACATATTCCTGTGCAAGGAATCAGGTCGTGCGTAGTTCGGGACTACAATGCTGACTCTATTTTTTGTTTTCTCTTCTTTTAGACAACAGAACATTATAGACTCGAATTTTGAAAACAGACACCAAAGCAGAAATAGAAATACAAACTGACTCAATAAAAGAGACGACTTTGACTCAAAACTTGAAAATTCCCAAGACTCGTGAAAGATTGGTCTATTGCATGGTACTTGGCGGTTCATTCTTCTTTTGCTGGCCTTGACATCAATTAGTAATCCCCCGTGGGTTCAATGTCGAATATGGCAGAGTTGATATGAGGATTGGGACTTGTCTGGGTGTTTGTTTTTGTTGGTGGGGAAATGATGGTTTTGCTGTCGATGAGGTTCTGAATTCTGTGATGAAGGCGATGGCACTCATCGGTAGTGTGACCGGGCATTTGATAGAATGCACAAAAGGCATTTGGGTTATGGTAAGATGGAAGCTTCTGAGGTAGAGGGGTTGGATGAGTGGTTTGATATGGCCGGTTTTGAGGAGCTTCTCATAAATCAAGGACAGAGGCTTGAAAAATTGGGAAAAGGTTCTTTGTGGCTTCTGAGAGTGGTTGGTTTGAGCAATGATCTCATTTACAAGTATGGCTTGGTTGAAAATTTGGGTTGTTGAGCTTTGTTCATTTGAAGTGGAGCTAAGGGAGATTTGGTTGACTTGGGCATTGGGCTTGTGTTCTTGGAATGGTTGTTTGTGGAGCTGGGGGTGGTTTTCTTGTTTGGCTGAATGGCTAAAGATTGACAGTCAAGCAAAACTCAGAAATGCCCCTGTTTGTTTTCTTTTGAAAAATGGAAATGTCGTATTTGTGTCATCATGTATGCAAACCTAAGTCTTAAAAAGATTTCAACAGCCCTGGGTAGGTCGACTACTCAGTAGGTATAGTTCCTGTGTGTTGGAACCAGAGCCAGTCAACTTTCGTGACCATCCAAGACAAAGCAATAAGGCTGTCGGAATCTGGATAGAAATGTGATTAGATCACAAGAAGCCGTTCGAGCATGGCTGACACTGGAGGTGTTCCAAACTCCAAAGATTTAAAGTCTCCTAGACTATGCAAAAATAGGTCTAAAAAGGCTGTCCCGGTCCTCAATGTTTCTTTTGACAGTGTATCCTTTGTTTAGGATAGTAGGATTTGGGAAAATTAAACCAACTTGATTCTTGATGATTCCTTTTCAAGGGTCTAACTTTGATTTTAGGGACAACTGCCCCAGCTTGGGTCAATCGTTCCGAATTTATGTTAGGTCATTGCCAAGGAATTGCTAAGGATCAAGTTAATTTGATTTTCCTAAGTCCTGTTATTCTAATGATAGAATTAATCTGAAAAATGTGCATTGGAATGCACGACTCATCATCGGACAGGGCAACCTCTTGAGACCGTGAGAAAATGTGACAGCATACTAACCATGATAATGCCAATGCATGCAAAATGATGACAATATATGGAAAGCAGTAAACACGTAACAAGATATATCACGTAATCCTAACCTGTGGGTCCCTGTCCTACGTTGGAAGGTTCTAGGTTTACTATATGCAAAGGCCGGTTTTGGTTGAAGGGGTCCCCCAGACTAGAGCCAATATTTGCCTCCCAGTGCCAAGTGTACTGCATGGCAAAGGTCAAGCGGCAGGCTGACTCATCATGGTCCAAGGTTGCTGAGCATCCGGGGATGTCCTAACACCAGTGAACTGGGTAGGGTAACCAAGACGCAGCAGCGGGGTTTATCCAACATCGATGCAAGTGATGCAAAAGTTCAGCAATAAAATTGTTTTCAAAAATCCCACAAATATTTTTCAAGCTTGGCTCTCCAAATTAATTTCTTCTTTGATATCTTTACGCAGACAAACAACCAAAAAGCTCCAGTCAGGATGGCCGAGCGAGGCCCTGTTAGTCCGCCATTACTTCCTTGCGATAGCGCTAGGCATTTTCGTTTTGACAAGCTTTCGAGAAGTTCATAAGTATAAACACCAAACCAGAGATTCTGGGTTCGATCCCCAGCGGAGTCGCCATTTTGTGGACGGTCGACCTCCACGCGCCGGTTTGGTTTTGATGATTGATTTGAAAATAGAGTCGCCACCTGGGTTTTTGGAAAATGATTTGGGACCCGAGAAACCAATTTGAAGGATGATTGAGAAAATGACTTTAGAAAATAATTTGAAAACCAGAGATTCGTTTTGGATTCGAGAGCCAGATTACGAACGGGGAAGGGTTTTAATGCACCCCGTTTGCCCGATTAAAAATCGGTCTTTACTAAACATTTGAGGGATTTTTAGAAAATATTTTGATGCCGAACTTTATTCAAACAAGCAATTAAATCATGCAACAAATAATTTAAATATTGAAATAAACAACAACTGACATGAACAATCAAGTAACAGTAACTAATTAAAAGGAAAAATCATGTTCTCAAACTGTTTATAAAGGAAACTGATTAAAAATTCAGATTTGAAAAAGTGTGCCGTGCGGTACAAAAGGAGTGCCGTGCGGCACTGTTTTCTTCACAAACAGTTTGATATTTGGTTTTTCGAAAAGAATGAAATGGAGGCACATTCAAGGCATGAAGACTTGATCAAAACTAATTACTTTGAACTGGAAAATGATATGTTTGAATAGAAATTGTTCCTCCCCATTAGATTGCTCCATACGACGCGTAAAGTTCACCGTATGACGCAACCGGGAGGTCACGAATCAAACTTATTTTTGATGTAACATGGGCATACCAAATGTGGAGATGATATGGAAGATCATTTCACACTTGGTACCCCTCCCCTCAGGGTACCAAAACTAAGAAGTTTGGCGAAACGGGATCGTACCTCGATTTGCAACTCTCGGATTAAAACTCTTTCTTGAACTTCCGAATGTGGCTTGGGCTTCCTCTAGACTCCAACTCCAATCTGGTATGATAGCAAAGATGGTTGATGGCTAGAACTTGAACAAATTTGGAATGGCTACCTCACGGGTTTGGAACCGAAAACAGAGGGTTGGGTTTTTTGATTGAATTTGCTTTGGAAAGGATTATAGGATTGATTTATGGAGGTTATGGATAGCAATGGAGGTGATTTGCAGTAAATGGTGTTTTGTCAAAGGGGTTTAGAGGTAGGGTTTCATGGTGTTCTTCACCATTTGCCGTCCCTTTTTCTCATTGAAGTTGATCGGCATATATAGGCGTAGGAACCAACTTGATGCCCAAGTTTACTTGATGCCCACCCAAAGAAATCATAGCTCGGAAATAGCCTTTCACTCTTACACGAAACCATGATGAGCAGAGGAACAATTCGTCAACATTTTGAGCTGCTGGAACTCTGCAAAAGTTGTGTGATAAGTGACAGCACCGTACGGCACATAAACTGTGCCGTGCGGCACACTTCCACCGCCAAAATTCGAAAAAATGCCGTACGTGACTGAGGCTGTGCCGTGCGTGAGAGATGAGTACCGTACGATACTGTTGACTGAGTTGACTTGGAGAATTTCAATCCGAGAGTTCTTCCGGGCATTTCCTTTCATCATCGGGGATAAAAATGTACACAAATGTCTCATTTTGGAGTGTCTACAGTAATATTCCAATGCAGTTTTGGAGGGAGAGCATCACGCGACTAATTATCTGATTGTTGTATTTTAGAGAGGACAAGTCACAAAAAAATTTAGCGATTTCAATTTTCTACCATAGAAGGCTCGAATCTCTTTAAGAGAACTGAGATTTCATGCCACGGGGTGATTGATTTGTAAGTCATGAATTGGTGTTCATTATTGGAATACTACCAACAGAGGGAGAAATGGAGGCTTGTTAGTCAAATAAGTTTCTTCAAATTGTTTAAACCTAACCCCAATAGATTGGCCTCATAGTCTACACTTTGGACTTGGGAGATAAGAGTTTACTCTTTCGTTATATCTCATATCTGAAACCTCTCATATACTATATGTTATGGTGCCTGTCCATATGGGGCATTGCCTTTTATCGGGAAATTCCAGGCCGCCCCCACTTTTTGTAGGGGCTTCCATCTAAACCTCATTTTGTCTTTCACTCCTAAATAAACTCTGCGCGTGCGTGAGAGAGTTTTTCATTTGCCACATGCATGCCGCGTGTTAGTATCTCACAGGCTGCCCGAACCTTTTTGACTTTTTGTACTGACAACATACTCTCTCTCTCTCTCTCTCTCTCTCTCTCTCTCTCTCTCTCTCTCTCTCTCTCCTTTTTATTTTTAGAACTTTAAATATTTATAACTTTTAATTTATATATCCGATTTTGAAAAAATAATATTTTTAAAACCTACTCGACGATATCTATCAAACAAGACCCATATTGAATATAAAATTGTGTGCAGAAAAAAATAATTTGAAAGGTGAGAATTCTTTCATTTTGAAGGGTGTGAAGTTTGAATTTGAGGGGTGTGAATTATTTCATTTTGGGCGTGGATTATGTATTTTGGGGAGTGAATTGTGTAGATGACGTGTGAATTGTGTAGAGGATGTGTGAATTGTGCAATTAAGGGGTGTGAATTGTTCAAAAGAGTTGTGAATTCTTTCATATTAGAATGTGTGAATTCTGCATTTAAGGGATGTGAATTCTCTTATTTTGGGTGTGAATTTTGTATTTTTGTGAGTAAGTTGTGATATGTGAATTTCGCATTTGAGGGGTGTGAATTCTGCATTTGGTGGGTGTGAATGCTATCTTTTTGGGGTGCGAATTTTGTATTTTGGAGAGTGAGTTGTGACATGAATTCTGTATTTCAGTTATGTGAATTCTTTCATTTGAAGAGTGTGAGTTCTTTTTTTTTAGAATGTGAATTATTTAGAAGGGGTATAGAATAACTTTTTTTACGCGTACACAATTTCATATTCATAATGGATCTTATTTTAAAGATCTCATCGAGTAGATTTCACATATATAATTTTTATATAAAATGAATGTGTTTAAAAGTTATTTTATTTTTAAATAGAAGAGAGAGAGAGAGAGAGAGAGAGAGAGAGAGAGAGAGGGGTACACCGTACATGTGCCAAAATTGGGGAATGTTCATTGGTTCTGATTCTAATCTCGAAGAGAGAGGGAGAGAGCTACATAGCTACACTATACACCTACACCATCAATGCCCATGTGACTTGCTGGGTGATGTGAAGGTACCATTTATTGTTGCCGAAAAGCAGTGAAGAAAGAGAGAGAGAGAGAGAGAGAGAGAGCGTGTATGCCACGGTGTACAGAGAAATTTTTTATGCGCGCGTGGAAAGGGACCTATGCGAAATTTGTTTGACACGAGCTGGGCTTGGACGGAAAGCTTCCTACAAAATGGGGCCGGCCTAAAACAGTGCCTTGTTTTACTCGAACTCCATGCTATTAGACGATGGATCGAATATTGGGCTTGGCTGAGAGGTCGGGGTGAGCTTAATGGGTCGGATGGGTTGGCTTAGAAATGCAATGAGCCCTGTTAAACATGTCCATAGATTTTCTGAACTAGGAAGGGTTGTTTCTGTTATACACAAAGCCCAAACATAGGACAAAGAACGACACAATCAGATAATCAACCGAGCAATATGGAGATTAGTAACATGAAGAACCCTCAAAAGTTGGAGCAGCCGTAGGAACTATTGTGACATCTATTGTTCCATTTGATGATAGCCTCCTATAAGTCCAATGGATTTCATTTGGTTGCCCTTTCGAGCAAAACATGTCTTACTCTTAGTCTACAGAAAACGTGTCCAAACACGTCACATTTTTTGGTGTTTATACAGCGGACGCTAACTTTGTGTCACATTATAATTTGGTAAATCGAATGATGGACCAAGCCTAACCAGACTTGATTCAAGACAAGGGAAGGCAGTCACATGCGTTCCCTTTAGCCTCAACCAATCATACTCGTATGCTCAACAAGATTGTGAAATTTTAGAATTACTGGAGTATAAATCTTATGGAAAGAAAAAGCAAACAAGAGTCGCGTGATTTAAATATACGGTAAGCTCAACAAGATCTGCGAAATTCCAATATCCAATATTTGAAAAAAATAATTATATTGCAAATATACAAATATTGCCAATTGGGGATGATATTGGGCTCCATACGCACTCCACCATCCTCATTTGGGTGGTTGTCAAATAGACTCTTCTTTTTTTGTGAAGTGTAGCGGCCGGGTTCATAGGAGTCACAGGAGGCACTCAACCCTCAACCGCGATTAAGCCAAAAAGATCAACTATCTCAGAATCAGCAAAACTGAATGCATCTCGATCCGTCTCTGTGGCGCCGAGCGTATGGTTCCCTCGGTGGGGAACGAGGATGGGTGGTCTTGGACGAATATGGGTTTGAGTGATGCATGCCGAGCGAGAAAGCCGAGGAAGTGCCTTTCTCCGCCTGGCTCTCAGTGTCCTCGGGAACATCAGCCGAGCGATTAGCCGAGCGCCCGGTGTACTGGATCCCTCACTTGCCGAGTCGACTGACCACGTCATGTGAGAGGGCTCGGGTCTTACTTTGTTCGGATGAGGCGTACCAGGTACGCTTCACATTTCACGATGGAGCATTAAATGCGGCAGTCACCTGCTCTACCACCGCCGCCTGCAGAAGCACGTGGGTGATGGGGAATGTCTCGAGGTGATTTGACTACTCGAACCCACGTGCCGTGACGTTGGCCGGGATATGGCGTCTGTGGCAGAACTCATGGTCACATCGCCTGTCATTCCGAGAGCGAATGACAGGCGCGTGAGGGGCACCGAACGCGTGGGATGCAAGCCCCTCAGCCTATAAATACCACACTGCATTTACTGCAAGTTGGGTTGGATCCCTCACTCTCTCCTCATTTACTACTCTCATAACTCCATTCTTCTCTCTAGATCTCCGGCATACTTTTCTCCTCCGGTGACTGACTTAACCATCGGAGTGCCTTCCCGGACCACCACCGTCCGGGCAAGGCACTAACGTGGTTGCCTACCTGTGCAGGTTACTCTTTCCGGCTGGAAGCATAAGGCTCAAGCAAGGATCACCCTTTTCACCACCCACCTTACCTCAGAAGGTTTGAAGAGTCTATTCCGGCGAGAAGCACTCCCACATGAAGCATAAGAATCTTTTGCCCTAGATTTACACAAGAGGTAATTCCATCTAGTTAGAGAAGTCTACACAAGGACGGTGGTTGAGGATTTATAGATTTATTAGCAAGGGTACAAGGAGCAAATATGAGGTGGGTTAGAGATGTCTTCTTTCCTTCCTATTAAAATCCAGCACAATCTTTTCGAATTAAAATTTTTGCAATGTTTCCAAGCCAGTTACCTAAGCATGCCATCTTGTTCTAGTTTGTGAAAGTAAGACATTCCAAAAACTTCGTATGGCGAGAGAGCAGCTTACCTGAATGTAAAGCTGTTTTTTCTTCTTCTTTTTTTAACATCAAAAAGTAGAATTTATTACTAATCTTTGAAGGTAAGTTTATAAAGATCAAACGGACCAAAAGCATGATGGCATCACCACGAGGGAAAAAAAACCCAACAAAGTTGGCTTCCAAAACCCACGACAATCATATTCGGACCTACATGTAAAGCTGATACCCTGTAGTTAGTGCCAGCTGAGCCTTTGTCCAACAAATCCAGTAAGGCCTAACTCAAATATGTTCCCTAGTTATGTGTTTGCATGTTCTATACTCCTGAATGAGATCAAGCCCAGCCCGTGATGTTCTTTTTTATGTTTTTTGGTCATGGCCTGTGATGAAGTTCACTTGAAACGATTTTTTAACACTCCACTAGCCCAAATTTAGTTTAGGCCCAAAATATGGCAGGCCTGGCCTTTAGAGGCTCTTTTATGAAGCCCACACCAGTTTCTTCATAATTTTCTAGTTTTTCCTACACTGGACACAACGACCAGGAAACAAAAGAAAAAAAGGATCTTCCCACTTCTCACCACTTGAGAGAAAATAATATAGCAATCAAGTTCGTCCACAGACCACGCGAATCACATGAATCTGATGCTTAGACACGTACTCGCACCCAAAGTCCATAGTCGACTCTACGCAACGTCGATAAAGCAAAAAGGATCTTCCCATTTCTCACCACTAAGAGAAAATAATATAGCAATCGAGTTCGTCCACAGACCACATGAATCACATGAATCTTTACTTAGACACGTACTCGCACCCAATGTCCATCGTCGACTCTACGCAACATCGATATGGGGTACACCTACAGTGTCCTTGCAGGGGTGCACATGACGGGTCTCCTCTGCTTTTCTTTCTGAGAACCCAAAACAAGTTAGGGAATGATATCGGGAAGACAGACTATCTCTAAAGTCATTGCTGTTTCTATCCAAAGATACCATATGATGGAAGACAAAACCAAAAGCATACCACAATATCAATAACAAGAGGCCCACAAGCCACACATTTAAACCGTAAGCTTTATATATATACATGCGCGATTTCAATCTTAATCTACTTAGAAAAAAAAATCATTGAACTGATTAGGAAATCTGCAGCTATTGGACCTAAACACATCCAAGTTAGTTTATGATTATGGAATCCATAAGGGGGGTTTTGGCAGAGCCAGGCCTGACTTTTCAGAGGCTTAAAGCAAAAATTAAACATGGTGTCCCTTCTTTGTTAATTGGACTTTTATACGAGATACCAAAGTAGATGGCCCCAAAATACGTAAACTTTCCCCTTTCGGGGGCTTAAAGCAGCCGCATCTCGAGTTTTAGCTCAAAGCTGGCTTTGGGTTTTAGTTGTGGAATTGCTACAATGAGAGGGAACAGAAAGATGAGCAATGGGACTGAAAAAGAATGATGTGGTGGGGAATAATACTAGTTTGTGAATGCAAAAGGAGAGGAGAGCATGTGATGTGAAGCTCCCACATGGGGTTAGAATAGAAAGCACTAAGGAAAAAAAGGGGTGAGAGTGAATGGGGTGGTGGAATAAATAAAGTATGCACAACTGCTGCACAAGAAGCAGCTTTTCCCCCTCTGAAAGGAACTCGAGAGGGAAAAAGCTACTCCATTGCTAAAAATAAATCATGTGTACCTGGTTAGTTTAATGGGTAAGTACTCAGAATGTCTTGTTGGGTTCTTGTTTTCGTAGTCGCTTGGTGGGGGTAAACTCACTCTTTATAGCTGTTTGTTCGGAAACTAATGCTCCGGATTTTTAAAAAGACTCTTCCAGGAAAGAATAGAAAGAGTCTTTTAACAAAATCTAACCATTGAAAATATTTTAAACAGCTGCGATTGCCCACGACATTCCATGCCCCCGAGCAGGTGTGGACCTAAATTTCGTAGGACCTACCTGTAGTGCTCCGAGCTATTAGTAGGACCTAAATTTCGTTCTCGATGCAGGTGTTGTGGGATCCCTAGCAAACTGCAGACGCAGTCTCATATTTGCATATCAAGTGGTTACAAAAATAGAAGAAAAAACCAATGATTTGGTTTGATAAATCAGATGGGGTTGTGATTTTTACAGTAACTGAAAGGAAGGAAGAATCTGGGGGGTGGCTGAAAGCTGTAAACGTCTCGTGGCCAACTAGAAAGGGGGAGGATAAAAAAGGAAGAAAGTGGCTGTATTGAAGACTTGATCAGTGAAGAAAAGAACCTTCCTGCAGCTTGATCCAAAGTAAAAAAGGCAAATTAATTAAGGAGTAACGAAATCACCGATTGGTCACCGCGTCTGCAAGTAAAGTAGGATTTAATTAACTGTTTCTTTTGAGGACTAATTTACTTGTGATTGTGTTAGGTATACCATGTTTTACTTTTTAAGTATCACGGCAGAATCAGAATCAGAATCAGTGTCCGGGTAAATTTGGACACACCTCGACTAATTCTGAGAAACTAATCCCACTTGCGGGCTAGCTTTCAATGGTAAAAATTTTACGGGAAGATATTATCGGTTTCCATTGTGTTACGATAAGTATTTTGATTTATTCTTATTTGGTGGACAAAGAAAACTCATTGAGCTATGACCTAAGCCACATTGCGTTGAAAGAATTCACACACAGCCATCAACTTTCCCCAAATAAGGGGAAATCTGCTCATGGTAGGAGTATTATGGCACCACGAGGTTATCAAGTGTTCTTGGAGTGTTTCTTTGCCCTATTCACGATGCACCATGTGTCATTTAATTGTATGTTTTCAAATACCAATACAAAGTCATAAGTCCGTTGCATCAACCAATCCTTAGATAATTTCCTATGTAAAAACATCTCAGGGCGGGGCAATATCACCCGGGCCCCGACTCGACCCCGATCGGGTATTTGTACTTTTTCCCCGAACTCGCCCCGTACCCGAAAATTTTACAGGTATCCTCCCCGATCATCGCAGGGGGACGGGTCCAGTTGCCATCCCTAGCATCCACCACTATTAACTACTAATCCTTTCATGTTATGATTAATTAGAAACTTCTAAGAGGTAGAAGGAAATAAATGGGTGATTAGGTTGCAATTCTACCGACACCTCTGTGTGTATTATTATATAGTAGATTGTTTGGTGAGTTGAGACTATCACAACAAACATTACTTTGAGCCATTGTTTAAGGTTGGCAAGTTGTTTTCATTCAAATATAGGAAAATAGAAAGCAACTGTGATGACCAAACTTAAAACTTGCTAACCTTTGTCACAACAACAAACCATAGTCCAAGGAAAACTTTGGTGGGTCCCCTTTGGTGTAGGGTTTGCATCCAATCTAACGGTAGGATCCAATGGATCAAAAATGTGAAGTTAGGTTGAGAAAAGGAAAACTTGGAGGTTCAAATACATAACTTTCATGTCAGCTTTCACCCTCTTTTTCCCATTCTTCCTTGTGAATCAAGAAGAAGTGGGAAGGACAGGAAAAATTTGTTGGGGTTGGAGGCTTTATGCTTAGCTTGTAGTCTACGGTCTACCACAACAGGGTGGAAAAGGGCATCGCGTAAAACAGTTCTAGTGGTTAACTGAAAACAAATCTGGGATTTTTAAGTTTGTTGACAAAGGTTATTTGTAGTAGGGATATTGTGTTGGTAAAATTAGGGACTAAATTGATACAACATGGTACATTTTAAGCCTACGAGTGTAATTTACTCTCTTTGCAGACAGCGGTAGAAGAATACAAATATTTAAAATTATATCAAATGGGACACGATCGTCATCCATCGTACTAAGTTCAACTAAGAGTTTATTTAGAGAATAAACAAATAAACATCTAGCCCCAATTTAGGAGCAGAAAAGCATCAATGTTTATCTTTGCATCAATCGGACTCGAATTCAAGTCCTATCCGGCCCATTAAATGAACTGGGCGAGAAAGTAGAGCTTGTGGGATGCATCATAAGTTCAATTTTGAATGATTCGTGAGATAGTAAGATTTATCAAACATCAATAACCATTTGTATGTATAATTGTATTGAAAATAATGAATGGTTGAGACGCCAATGTAATTCAATAAAATGGCTAGTAATCTATCTCATGGATAATATACAAGAAGTAATAGGGAACATGAAAGTTTCTCTAAAATGGTGCAGGAAAGAGAAATCAATAGTCTAGATGCACAATCATATCAATTGGACCATTGATTTCTCTTTCTTGACCCATTTCGGATAAATTTGTCATGTTTCCTAACATTTTACTGTGCATCTAGACCATTGATTTCTCTTTCTTGACCATTGACCCGTATTCATATGAATTCAGACCAGATGCACAATCATATTTTGGTCATATAACCCGTACTAGACCAGTCAGGCTTAATTATTCCAAAAAAGTTGGATATTTGTTTTAAAAAAAAGGGGTAAAAGTCATAATTTTTTACTTTTCCAATAATCCATAAAAGTTTGACGTAAAACTAATAAATGAAAAAAAAAAATCTTGAATAAAGAAAAAAAAAAAACCCAAAACCCGAGTGATTTATTTTGAGAAACTACTTGTAGTTTCATTTTAGTAACTTACTAACCACTAAGGTACTGAAGCCGTCACTGTGATTCAAAAGCAAAAAAAAAAAGGCATTGTCCAACCAATATACCACCAAAAGTATTTCATTCGAACAACTGAAATGTACGTTCACAATATTTGAGATTACAACCTGAAATCTAATCCGGTCGGTTAACCTTAATGATTTACAAGAATTGAGACTCGAGCTAATTTGCACAACAGTTTCACTTTACAATTAAAAAGCAAACCAGAGATTTTTCACCATACTAATCAAGCTGGCGATTGATTGAGAAATTACAATTTGATCAAATGGATGGGTTGGACCACTTAACCAATTTTCATATACTGAAGTGGTCCTCACACTGTTGTATAATGAAGGAGAGGAAAAGACAGACATAGTATTTTACTGTTGAGACAATGGACATTTAATGGTGTACTTTTGAAAATTGAACATCATTTCAGGCCACCATCAATGAACAACAAATTATGATGATTATATAAAAATAAATAGAGGTACCCCTTCGGAGAAATGCGATATGATATCCAAAAAAAATTTTGTTTGTGCGTTTGTGCTTGCGTCTTTAGACAATTACCTTTTCCGTTATATATATTTTAGATTTGGCAACTCCTTAGATAGCAAGAAAGCGTGAGAAAAGAAAGGGTAGCTCTTTAAATAGCGAGAAGACGTGAGAAAAGAAAGGCTGAAAGCGTGAAAATGAAAATGGTAGCCCTTTAGATAGTGAGAAAGCGTGAGAAAAGAAAGGATAGCCCTTCATCGCAAAATCTCACCATTTTCTGTCAGATTTGGTGAGAAATGAAAGCGTGAGAAAAGAAAGGGTAGCCCTTTAGATAGCGAGAAAACGTTAGAAAAGAAAGGCTGAAAGTGTGAAAAAGAAAAGGGTAGTCCTAACAAGAAAGCGTGAAAAAAGAAAGGGTAATCCTTTATCGCAAAATCTCACCATTTTCTGTGAGACTTGGTGAGAAATGGGAGATAGGGACGGAGCCAGGATTTTGGCGTAGGGTGGACGGATATACACAATAAAGAAATTAAAATTGAGACAACGATATGAATTTTTACTAACTCAAAAAAAAAAAATATATATATATATATACACACACACACACACCAAACTTCTGGTTCAAACTCCCGCAACTTATTAAGTTCTGAACCTCCACTTGTTTTTATGAAAAACTGCTCCGATCAAGCCCTTCCGGGTATTTTTTTTTTTGCCAAATCCTCGCGGGGGACCTTAAAAACATGTTTTAAACACATCTAACGGTTCGGATCGTCGAAATTTGGTCCGGAAAGTGAGGTCCGGACGGTAGGTCTGCATTTTGTGGTTTGGATAGGAAGCTTACTATATATATATATACACACAAAATAACACCAATACATATGAAACTAAACATGTTTCTAATATCAACTTAGACTGCAAAATGTACTCTTAACATTTCTAATCCTATCATATCTAGTGTCTACTCAGGCATCTTGAACTGTGCTCAACACTCTTTCTTGTTATTAAAAGCATCAATGATAGAGCAATATCTTTCTCAATATAAGTGATCAAGAAATTTGTTAATTAATCATCATCTATCCTGTTGCGACGAAATCTTTATCTTCAAACATTTCATAGCAGAAAATGCACGTTCGGTTGTAGCCATGTTAAGTTAATATAAGCCGAATCAAATTATCGAAAAGATGATATATCGTGTACTTTCTTGTCTTCGCCAACACTTCACTCAACTTTGAAATCGTTGATAAATTTTGGAACTCAGGATGCCTAGAGACATCAAGCTTATAATTTTGCAATTAATATCTCAAGTGGTACTTTTCTTGCTCAATGGAATCCATTGGATAATATTTCTCTGCAAGTTTGCAAGTATCTTCAATGTTAAATGATCTGAAGCCATCACGAGGATCTAGAAATGTACTGATAATAAGCAACTCCATTGATCAATTCTTGCAATTGAGAATCGACTGTTTTGGGAGCCCCTAATTTCTTTTGCTCTTTTCTTTTTCCTTCACTTTGATGTACATAGACCACGTTAAAGAGTTTTGGGCTTCCAAAATTTTAGTGAGCCTTAGTTTTTAAAAGTGAACGGGCCTTGAGTCCCTGAAATGAATTGGGTTATAATTTTTGGCATTGTTTTGTTTAAAAGAATTGTAATTACCTCATTAAAACCAATTTTAGTACACAATTGTTTCATAACTTGATAAATATTAAAGTTGTTCATATTATTTTTTTCAACAAAAAACGGAGGGGGACCGAGACTATATAGTTTGATGGTAAATTTTTTTTTTTTCTAATATAATAGTACGAATTTTTTAAGACATTGGAGGTGTGACTGCCCTTACTAGCCCCCTGCTCCATCCTTGATGAGAGAGCCAATTAAAATATTTTATTTTCTTATTTTTCTTTATATTTCTCACTAAAATGACTAATCCAAATGAAGGTCAAATACCCTCAAAAAAATGCCAGAGTCGGCCAAAATCTAGGGACCATGAGTTAAATGTTGGACAGAGCATAAGTGTAGATTCACAACGCTGGTTGGATTAGTACTAAAAAATCCAATTAATTACTCGAGTAGTTGTTAGAGGCTGAGCTGGATTAGTAAAAAGAAGAAAATGATTGACTGCCACAAATTCTGTGAAAACGTGGGACCCAATCCATCTAGGGGGTTGAGTCTTGACTGGAGAAGTGAAGGTGCTGGGTCCACCAGATTATAGACCCTTAAACAAAATGCCATGTGAGGTAGGAGACCACCAGCTGGATTTGTCTAACAAGTTTGTGGGTCTCACATTTCGCACTCTCTCCAGCTGCCTGCTTCCTCCAACGGCCCTTTCATAATCTGACTAGGAAGTAGTGCTACGTATCCATAACTAGTATTCAAAACTTGTTCAAAATTTGAAATTAATGACTCAGATTCACTCTCATATAACACTAGGCACCTGCACTCGATCATCATTTTATGCTCGTATTCTAAATTCTTTTTCATGTGAATTTTAGTAGTTTGAGATGATTTTGAAAAAATACTTTAATGTTGACGCACATAACTCATACACACGCACGCGTGTAATTTCTAATTGTGCTCGATGACTCCCCACTATCTTAAATCAAGATCGTCTCATGTGAAGAATGGTTCTGTGATTCCCTTGGTGATATAAAATGAAATTTATTAAATTTTTATTTGACGGTTTGAGCCGTTCATTTTATTTGCCTTCATGTAGTGTTTATCATCAATACGAAAAATCAAGTTGAACAAAAACTTATAGAAACTTGATCGAATCATGTTAGTTGCTTCTTCGTCCGTGTTTATTAGTTCATTTTGGAGTTTCCAATATTTTTAGGGAGCATCATGATTACTTTATACCGTTGTTGTCTTCTCAATTTTACTTTTCAATCATGATTGATTTGTAAGAGCTGCTTTGGCTAAAAAGTGGATTATGGTTTTTTGGTTTTTTCGTTTCGTCTTTATTCAATTTTTTTTTTGTATTTGTTAGTTTCGCGTCAAAATTTTGTAGTTTCTGGATTCCTCTCAGCGAGACGAATCTAACAAATATAAAATTATGGTCAAAACTCAATTTTTTTAATAAAGCCGAAATACTTGGATTATTGGCCAATAATCCAAGTATTTCGGCTTTATTCAAAAAAATATTTGGTTTGACCATAAATTTATACTTGTTAGATTCGTCTCGCCGAGAGAAAATTAGTAAATATTTGAAGGCTAGGGTAAAAGAGTGAAATTGACACAATTCACTCATTGACTTTCAAACATGGACAAACTTTAAGTAACGCAAAAAAGTATGTTCATGGAACAATAAACATGGACGATAGCCTACCAGTAGAGGCATTCGAAGTTTAGGGCTATGGATAGCTTCTAAAAACCCCCCTCTGGACAAATTCACTAATAAACTCTCCCAGTAACCCCCCACGATGTATATCGAATGGTAATAATAATAATAATAATAACAATAATAATAATGTTGTTCAGTTACCCGCCTCATTATTTGATAAGACTTTCTTTCCAACGAATAGTGTCAAAATTAGCATTCATTTCTATTTCAAGAAAATTACAATACTCTCTCCATACCAAATTGCTTGTCTCTTATACTATTTTTGGGTGTTCCAAATTGTTTGTCGTCTTTGAAAAATCAAAGAAAAATTTATTCAATCTTCTAAAATAACTCATTTACCAACAAAAACCATTTCAATTCAAAAGTTGAAAATACAAGGACATTGTTGGAAATTAATGAATCTGTTTGATGTGAATGTATTATTGGAATGCAGGTATTCTATGTCTGCTTAAAAAGTTAAAATTTTCAAAAGTGACCAACAATTTGGAACAGAGAGAGTAATATATAAGACAAATTAATCCATGTCTCCATTACAAACAAGCATTGGGTTACAGGTTTTATTTACCGTGAAATTATAACTAGAACCATATTTCTAAAATACCCATTAGGCCAAATTATTATTATTATTATTATCCCTATTATTTTAGTATATTTTAAAAGAATAAGTACTCTTGGTCTTTGATTTGTACAATCGAATATCTAAATAAACCGACCATTAATCTTTGAAACCAAACCCATCCTCAATGCAGCAAGGCTTCCAACCTTTTGTCCTTTTAAGTTTAGTAAGATGAGATCCATTCAGAGACGCCAAATTATATAAAGTGGAAAAGATCATAGTGGACTTTAATAATACACCTAGATTGTTACTATCAAAGAGTACTTTTTTTAGGGGGGAATTATGGGCTCTTTCTCAGTTGGTTAAGCTTAAGCATAGAGCTCAAGAGTTAGTCCGGTCAATTGATGGATTTGTTTTCTGCATAATTTATCAAGATTTTATCAGAAAGTAATATCTCGTGAATTTTCTAGTTTTAGTGTGGATGTTCGCCATTTGACCGAATCGAAAAGAGAGTGAGTTGAAGTGCACATAAGTTGATCCGGACACAATTTGTCGGGAAAAATAAAGTTAAGCTTAAGCATATAGTGGATGATAGCTAGTATTCTAGTAGACCCCAATGGCCAAGCCCCCATCTCTCCTACTATTGTACTACTATATTTTATACCCTCCCTCGTGCCCAATACACCTCGCGTGTGTGGGTTTGGATTCCACATCACGTGGTTTTGCGCTGGGTTTACACCTTTTTCCCTGCTATATATTCTTGGGCGTATAACAACCTTTAGTAAATGACACTTTTCACCCCTAGGATTCATCTCACTCATATTTGGGCCTATACACTTTAAGTTAGTTCTGATTTAGTCGAACATAGGTACCAACTCCATCTTGACCTGATGGCTCGGATTTTAAATTTGATGCACTAATTATGAATGAGAAAAAATGTTGAGAGCTTTCACACTTTGTCCTTTTTGATATGTTTATTAGGGGGTAATATTGGAAAAAATATGAGGATATGAAAAAAAAAAACATAATTATTTAATAGGAGCGATCTGCTATACAATGTTTGTTTGGGTTGGGAGATAATGAATGGATAATGACACTTCAGAAATAGTAACGATAGTTCTATAGTAGTAATTCTATAATAAGAAGCCAAATGTAGAGTTGCATATGTAAGAAAGGGAAAAAAATATGTCCAAAAACAATTCGGGCATGACCGACTATCAATATCCCAGATTTCTTATTCCTTGCATATTTAGGTCTCAAACAATGGATATGGGGTATGGGAATTGGTAATTCGGACGAATTAGCAATCTCCCATGTCATCTCCCAAACAAATTTGATTCGCATGTATGGGCCACGTTAAGGTCTTGTTTGATAAAACTGAAAATTGAAGCTGGAAGCTAAAAAATTAAGTGCTTCAAACTAAATGCTGAACTTTTTTAAGCTGAATAGCCATTTGATAAAAATATTAAGAGGTAAATTAAAATAATTATTTTGATATAAAGATAAATGAATTTAGCTTAAATTATTTATGATAGTTCTTTTTTAGTTTTATTAATTTATGTCAAATGTTTGTAGTCGTGGTTAAGAAGTGGTGGTGGAGAGATGGTGGTAATGTTGGCAGTAGTTGGTAGTGTGGCGGTGATGGTTTAGCAAGTGTAGTGTGGTGGTGGTTGTAATAGAGATAATGCGGTGAAAATATGGCGAGGTGTGGCTGTGGCGGAGAGAAATTGGTGGTGGAGAGGGGTACAAATAATGATAATAACCGAGTCATGGTGTAGTTGTGGTGGTGGTGAAGAAGTGTGTGGTGAATGTGGTGGAACACGATGGAGAAATGTAAAGATAGTGATAGTTGAAACATTGGTGGTGACATTCGAAATATGACTATGGCAGTGGTAGCTATAGTGATAGTGATGGCGGCAGTGGTAGTGGTAACAGGGTGAGAGTGGTGATAGTGGTAGTAATTTTGGCAATCGAGGAGTGGTGGTGGCAGTGTTGCAACAGTAGAGTGGTAATGGCAGTGGCGATAGTGGAGTAGAAGTGGTGATGGTAATGCTGATGACTGTGACATGGTGGTGGCGACGATCGAATTGTGGTGATGGTGGTGACGATGGAGTTGTGGTGACGATAGTGGCATTGGTGGTGCAGTGGGTGGTGGTCGTGGTGGCAACAATGGAGTAGAAGTGGCGGTGGTAACGGTGGTGGCATGATGGTGGTGGTGATGGAAAGTAGTGGTGGTAGCCGTGAAGGGTGATAGTGGCAAAGGAATATGTGATATACTAGTTCTGACAAATCCAGTCAAAATTAAGTAAGTACTAGGCTCATTAATTTTTGTAACAGTTTAAGAGACCCATAAAATATTAAATATAATGAAATTTGGTATCAAACCAACTTAGTAATAAATTATTACTTAATACATTCAATTTTAAGTGCTGAATTGGGTTATCAAACAACCCCTAACTTTTTGTCAAAGAACTCTGTTACTCAAGATGAGTTTCCTTTACGGTATTTTTAATATTCTTGTCTTGGTCTACAAATTCTCAAATCTAAGATTCATTCTCCTCACACACAATAATTAATTTGACAACTTGTAGTTCAATAATGCTAAAAATACTGTAGTGGAAACTTATCCTCTGTATACGCGAAAAAATTGTTAATTGAAAGCAAAGATTAGGAAGATTACCGTGAAAGTATTGTGCCACGAACAAGGCAATATTTATTACATGAAGTACCCTCCCAAAAAAAGTAGTCGTATTACATTATGGGTACAATATGTAATTAGACCCAACAAAAATCGCATATTACTCCGTCCGTGGCATTGTCGCCTCTCCACCGTACGTGGGAAAGTGAAGCCGCCGGTGGGGCAAAATAACAGCTGCTGAGCTGGGTAAGGGTAAATCGGGAAAGCTTGCCAAAAAAGCATCGATAACAGAGTAACAGCCGTTTGGCAGTGAAAGATAACAGAGTAACCCCCCAAAGGAAAATGATAGTGGTGGTTGTCCTCCTCTACATACATACAGTTATGTATGTATTTACATTTCTCCCAACTACCCTTTTCTCTCTCTCTCTCTCTCTATAACTCTCTCCTTCCCTCTCTCTCTCTCCATAATTCCCACTCTATCTTTCTCTCTCTACATTGTCTGCAACTCTCTCTCTCTCTCTCTTCCCCCCTTCTACTTTCCTTTCCTGTGTCTTCTTTTGTTACTGCATCGCTTTCCTGTGCTGAAATTTCTATAATTCTGTGAAAAAAATTCGCTTCTTTTCACTCACTCTAAACCCATTGTTGTCTACCCAACAACTTTTTCCTTTTCCATCACTCTCTCGCTCTCGCTCTGTTTCCTTCAGCTTCTGATGGAAGCGTCGGCGACGGAGAATTGCTGCGTAAAAGTGGCCGTTCACATACGGCCACTCATCGGCGACGAGCGGCTGCAAGGCTGTGTTGATTGCGTCACAGTGGTCCCCGCAAAACCTCAGGTGACGGTCAAAGTTTTTTTTGCTTCAGCTTGTGTTCTGAATGAACTGTTTGGATTGTCATTTGGGTTTAGAAGATGAGTTCTTGGAGATCTAGATCTTTAGATGGGTACTTGAATTTGGAGGTTTTTGTTTTGTTTATTGAGTAATCCGAGAGTCATGCATGTTTGACTACGACAATATGTGTTGTGTTGTCATTTTCTATTTATTAATTTAATTTTAATATGATTTTTAAATATATTCTGCTGCTTTAATTATTATGAGGGATGTCATAAGTTTATGGGAAAAAACCACTACCAGCCATAATTTTTGTAAAATTAAAGTGTTGTCATTATGGATTTATTATCTTAATTTTGAGTTTTAAATATATTTGGGTGCTTTTATTATTGGGGTTGTCAAAAGTTTATGGGATTACCACTGACAGTCATAATTTTGTGAAATTATGAAGCTTGTGAAATTATGAAGCTCACTGTGTACACATGCCTTTAGGAAAATGTTTGAAGCATCAAATTGATCTATGGGTATTTATTTTTTTTTAAGTTGCTGTGATGGATATTTCGAGACATTGTTTTTTTTTTTTTTTAAATTTTTTTTACTGGGTGAGGACAAGAAATAGGAAGCTTAGCATTCCAATGCTATTTGACGTGATGCCTAGGTTTTTGTTTCTTCCCCCTCCTTAATTTGGATCCGATTTGCAGTTATTTATCATTCTTTTGATTCGAAAATAACCTATCCTACATGAATACCAACCATTAATTCCAAATTCTGAATTTTTTTTTTTTGGTTTCCCCTTACAATTTCGCAATGGTGCGGGCTCAATAGTTGCATTTATCCTGTATATTGGCATGAAAAGCGCAAATAGTTCTTGCTTTATAGTTTCTCTGCTATAATGTTCACATTGAACTTTTGATATCTGCAACCGATGCTTAGTTGGTCAGACGAGAATAGGATTCTGCGCTTTTTGGAGACTTCTCTTGTGGCTGTTGGGTCATCTTCAGGAGAAAGAAACTGCTAAAATCTTAAACGGAAAACTTATTGCAACATTTTTTTATTTTTTTTTAACTTCAAACAATTAGTTTTGATTATTATGTGCTAGTTCCCATAATTCTTGGGCTACTTGCCCATATATTGATCAAAGCATGTTGTATGATCCATTCAGCGTTAATGTTGGTTGTTTCTATATTGCAGGTGCAAATTGGCACTCATTCATTTACATTTGATCATGTCTACGGCAGTACCGGTTCTTCCCCATCTGCCATGTTTGAAGAGTGTGTTGCTCCACTTGTCGATGGTTTATTCCAAGGATATAATGCGACTGTTCTCGCTTATGGTCAGGTAAAGCTTTAATTGTTGATGGGGAAGTGCCTTTTTCTGCATTGCAACTCGACGCAATCTGTAATAGATGCCTTTTGCAATGTGCTGCAGACTGGTTCAGGGAAAACCTACACGATGGGTACTAGCTTTAAAGATGGTAGCCAAACAGGATTGATTCCTCAAGTTATGAATGCTTTGTTCAGCAAGATCGAAACTCTCAAGCATCAAACTGAATTTCAGCTGCATGTTTCCTTCATTGAGGTATTGATTTACTGCTGTGCGTATTAGTTAGACGTTGGTGGTAGGTAGTTGGAAGACCATATTGATGCTAGATAATTTTTAGGAAAAATAATATTAAGCTAGTCATATTTCACACTTTTTGTTAGCTTCTCACACCTTTTTTTTCCGGTTTTGTTATCTTGCCTCTCACACCTAGCGAGAGGCTAAAAGGGGAGTGTGAATATGGTTACTTATTAGTAGTGTGGTTTATACAACAGTAACAATGCAAAGAGTAAATTACTGTATTGGTGTAAGAGTGAATATGGTTGGTTATTAGTAGTGTAGTTTATACAACAGTAATAATGCAGACAGGAAATGCAAGCACCATAAATACAAACTACCTTTTTTTAGGTAGTTTAATCCAGATTTTGGAATGCTTGGACATTTATGCTAACTGCAGTTGTTAATCTGATGACAAATTTATGAAAACTGAATAATTAGTTGAGTTTAATCCGAACGTATTGTCTCAACTTCTTTACTTCTCTAAAACTCAAATGAGGTTAGGAGGTTTTGTTGATTTTCACTTTGAACTTTGGAAGTTTTCCTTCCTGACTTATACTTCATTTTTGCAGTTGATTAGGTCTAAGCTTTTTTGTTCTTTAGATTTTAAATTTTTAAGTACTCATTTAGTATAGTTAACATGACGTTTCTCAAGTGAAGGTGCAAAACTTCTTATTATGACTCCATACTCTATGTTACTGTATCTCATGACTTGATATCTTTGTTTGTGGTTTGCCATTATCAGACAGTACTTTCTGTTGCATGGAGGTCTTTTCTAGTGTATTGTACTCATGATTAATATGCTGTCATCAATTTCATAGCAAGTGTTTAACTTGAAAATTTTGATGTGAAGATCCTTAAAGAAGAAGTACGAGACTTGCTGGATCTCGCTACTGTAAATAAATCAGATACTACAAATGGGCACGTCGGGAGAGTAACTGTTCCTGGGAAGCCTCCCATACAGATTCGTGAGACATCAAACGGTGTTATCACTCTTGCTGGATCAACTGAAGTTGGTGTCACAACGCTAAAAGAAATGGCTACCTACCTGGAGCAAGGATCTTTGAATAGGGCGACAGGAAGCACAAACATGAATAATCAGTCCAGGTTGAGTTCACATTTCTATATTGAATCCATATTACCTCATAGGCAACAGATGTCCCCTCTTTGAAAGAGAATATATAGTCTTCTTTCAATTATCTGGGACCCCTAGGTGCATAATGAATCCACCATCGTACTTTAAACTCAATGTCATGGACTTCAATAACTAGATTACATACATAGTTGGATCTATATCTCGATTTCAAATTCCTGTTTTTCATGCGTCGTCCACATTGTTATTCATTTTGAGTGTTAACGAACCGGCTGGGTGTGGAACAATCATTTACTAATTGATTCTTCTAATACTGGACTTTCTAAAATTGTATTCTGTAGCTGAATGTACAGTAGTTACGATTGGCAATAACAACTTCCATTGGCTTTTTGTATGTTTTTGCAGTCGTTCACATGCCATCTTCACCATCACGTTAGAGCAAATGCATAAGCTCAATCCAGCTATCCCTGGTGATAGCAGTAATGAGATGAGCGAAGAATATTTATGTGCCAAATTGCATTTAGTGGATCTTGCTGGATCTGAGCGAGCCAAAAGAACCGGTTCTGATGGCCTTCGTTTTAAGGAAGGTGAGGAACTTGTTTTCCGGTTGTCAGTTGCATCTAAAGGCACTTGTGCTGTTGTGCTCATAAAAAAGTTATGCAAAATGCTATTCCTATGCAGGAGTTCACATAAACAAGGGTCTTCTTGCACTTGGTAATGTTATCAGTGCACTTGGTGATGAAAAAAAGAGGAAAGAAGGTGTACATGTCCCTTATCGAGACAGTAAACTTACTAGGCTTTTGCAGGTTCGTCACTTTTTGTGTTATATGGTTCCATGGTTTCAGAATATTTTTTTTCTGGAGCTTGATAAGAACTTGACAATCTGAGTATCTATTACAATGAATTTCTTTCCTCACTAGTTTTTCGTAGTTGGTTTTTTTGGGGGTAATAAAGAAAATTATCGAAACCAAATGACGAAAGCAAATGTCTAGAAGGGCAATTTCTTCACGATTACATAGCTGAAGGATCAAAGGATTTCTTCAAGGCACTAAAACAATATACTTGACCTTCTAAAAAGGAACCAAAGTTAGGGTAGCTGATATTTCTTCTGCTAAGGTGATAAAATACCCTCTCCTCCTAGATTTGGGGTGCCCGTATAAAAAGGTGTTTACATAAAAATCTGTAGAAAACATAAAAGTGTTTACATGATAGAGATGGAAACTCATCAGATGTGGTTGAATTCAACCAAATCACACCAAATACATTTGAATTTCAACACAAATGGTAGCGGAAATTAGCCTGTGATTCAGTCAGCATTACTCGTTATCGGTAGTAATGGGGATGTAACAATTAGTACTTATTTAGGAAGTGTCTAGATGGCTTAAGGAAGTTCTATTCTTCTCTTATAGTCTTCTCCTTATTTGTTTCTCTGTCTCTTTGTTTGCTTTTACCATTTTGCGTTCTTACTCAGCCACTCAGGTATGTTTTTTCATTGTGGCAGGATTCCCTTGGTGGTAACAGCAGAACAGTCATGATTGGTAACTTATCCTTTTTCTTTCATTGAACATAGATACTTATGCATGGCATGAGACATTTTTGACAATAAGCTATCCTAATAATGCGCCATTTGCTGCTCCTAATTTCCTCTATGAAATACTTCCATGTTTGAAATTTCTTCGCTCCTACACAGTGTCATGACTTAGTGAGGTCTTGTTCGAATATGACCATGTCTTCATGGTTATGAAAATGGATTTTCTTTGGGTAAAACTGGTAAGAAGACTATTAGGTTTTTGTCAGTACCATTTACAGTACCTAGAATAATGAGTTAAAGAATTTTGGTACAACTAATGTCGTGATGGTCTAAGTGCTCTGACGTGAGATTCTGGGTTTCCATTGTTGCCATTTTCAAACAAAATCAGATTGGCGGGTGTCAATCTATCCATATTAAAACTTTTCCTGTTGCTTTTTCATTTCTGAGTTTATGACCGACAGAAATGGAAACTCTGTATTTCCCATTGTCTTTCCCGAGGCCATGTTCTCTTTTTTGATTACACTGTGAGATTGTGATACTTAGATTAAAAGTTAAAACGTTTCTCTTTTGTGTTCCTCATGCCTATTTAACTACTTCTTTCCAGCCTGCATCAGTCCTGCTGATATAAATGCTGAGGAAACTCTTAACACACTAAAATATGCAAATCGTGCTCGGAACATCCAGAATAAGCCTGTGGTGAGTCTAATAACCACACCCCCCCAAACCCCCCCACCCCCCCCCCCCCCCCCGCGCGCGCGCGCTCTAGTTTTTCCTTACCTTATTCCGAGATATCTAAACAAAGATTTGTTTGAGCAGGTCAACAGAGATCCAATGTCCAGTGAGATGTTGAAGATGCGCCAACAGTTAGAATACTTACAGGCAGAACTTTGTGCACGTGGGGGAGGAGCTTCGTCTGATGAAATGCAGGTACTTTGATCGTAACGTACTATTACGTTGATGGCTCTGCGTTAACTTTGTGGTCATTCTTGATTTTTGTTTCCTTCGGGGAGAGTCCATATAAGGAAATATGTTGGCTGTTATGGTTTTGCTCTTTAGGTTCTGAAAGAAAGGATTGCATGGCTTGAAGCTACTAATGAGGATCTTTGTCGGAAACTTCATGAATATCATAGCAGATGTGCTGTTACAGACCAATTTGAAACAGATGTTCAAGTATGTAATAGATCTGGACTCATAATACACTTGACTTACCACGGATTGTTCTTGTCTTGTTTAAATGTTTTGCTAAAGTGTGTATTAGTTGGAAACATTAGAAAAACTTTCTTATGATTGTTTGGATCCTATGATACTCACACATTGAACTTCATCCTTCAGGTTGGTAACACTTGCTCTATGAAAAATGAGGGGCTTAAGAGGGGCTTGCAAAGCATTGACTCATCTGATTATCAAATGGGTGAAAATATGGCAGGTGCATATCTCTCCTTTATAACTTGGACAACCTTCCATTTTTCAATTGACAGACTTGAACCCTATGTGTTGCATTCCAGAACTAAGGATGAGATTTTTGTTAAGTTATTTGTTTTAAGTATATTGATTTATTCCTTCTTCTTTTTTTCTCCATATTCTCTGAGTTTGTTTACTTACCAAAAAATGCAAACTTTTTGTAGCTGATACTGGGGAAATTGATGAAGAAGCAGCAAAAGAGTGGGAGCATACGCTTCTGCAGAATTCTATGGATAAAGAATTGAATGAGTTAAATAGACGTTTGGAACAGAAAGAGGTACAGATTTGGTCTGATAAACCCATGAAAATGGTTTGCAGGAATGATTGTTTTTCGTAGCGATTCCTAATCCTTGTTTTGCATTGATATCTATTTAAAAATTCCAAAAGAATTTCTGGGTCATGCTTTATCTTGCAGTTCTGACTTCTGAAATCAAAGAAAATGCTGTGGTATGGTTTAAGTCTTTATGTCAGGAAGATTAGGATCAATTAGGAGTCCTAATATTCCCGGCACGATGACTTAAACCTAGGAGTTTCTTGCTGGTGTACAGCTTTTCCGTTTTCTAGACTTCTGCATTATTGCGAAACTTATCGAGAGTAATCTGAATGACTAGTCTGGGTGCATCGGGGTCTGAGTGTTGCCTAATGGCATGAAATCAGATTGTATACGAGAGAAGGCTTTCTTTAGAAGTATAGCAAAGCAGTTCTGTTGGCAGGGTTGAAAGTTCGTGATGATATTCTACTGCTTAAAAGTGATTATGTTTATTCTGAGTTCGGCACTCTAAGTGGGAGAAACTATATGTCAGATGTCATTTTCTACTTGCCTAATTAAAGGTGGTGCTACTGAGTCTTCTTCAATATTTGTGATTTTTTTTTTCCGAGTCACTAGTTTGAGCTTTTGTGGTTAAACAATGCTGCCCCATCATGGCAGCACCCATCGGTAATTCAGCTTCTTATTATGTACATGTCTATTCATTCAAGCATTTTCTGTGAATTTTTTTGTTTCATTTCTTATACTTTGAAGATGCTGTTTGATACTTGTCTGGATCTTTAAATGGCACTTATGCACATGATTGGTCTTACTTCTTCTTAAATGCATTTTGTCATTTGATTGCAGTCGGAGATGAAACTTGTTGGAGGATTTGACACAGTGGCCCTTAAGCAGCATTTTGGAAAGAAAATCATGGAACTTGAGGATGAGAAAAGAACTGTTCAGGTAAATACAATCTTCTTAGGCGAGTCTTCAAGACTTTGAAAATTGATGTTCACTTTTTCCAGCGTTTTTATCAATGCAGCAAGAAAGGGATCGTTTATTGGCCGAAGTAGAGAATCGTGCTGCTAATATTGATGGACAAACACAAAAATTTCAAGATGTCCATGCCCAAAAACTGAAAGCACTTGAGGCACAGGTGATAATTTTTCACCTAACAACTGTTATTTGTGGATAAAGAGCATGACACTTATCTCAATGTGTTCTAACTTTTTTTTGAACTCGATTCTAACTTAAAAAACCAAATTTAAACACATCAGATTCAGGACCTTAAGAAGAAACAAGAGAACCAGGTTCAGCTTTTAAAGCAGAAACAGAAGAGTGATGAAGCAGCAAAACGGTTGCAAGAAGAGATACAATTCATCAAGGCACAAAAGGTTGATTAGTGTCCCTTTTTTTATCACCATCATATTGTTGATTGTTTTTATATGCTACTAATTCTTTCTGAGGTTGTAGGTTCAATTGCAACACAAGATAAAGCAAGAGGCAGAGCAATTTCGACAATGGAAGGCCTCTCGTGAAAAGGAACTGCTGCAGGTGCAATTTATATATCTTCATTATCCTATATTTTGGATTGAAGACGTTGGGAAGCCAACTTATGTACTTTGTGGCACCATAATTTGAAAGAGATGCGAAATAGTCGAGCCTGTAAAATCAATAGTTGTGCCACATCCATGAGCTATTCTCCGATCGAGGATAAACCTTTAAAGTCGACAATAATGCATTCCAGATTGTTTCCCTGCATATTGATAGCTAACTGCTATCTTGCACACTAACCTAAAATGGTCAAATCAGGATGAGAAGAGTCTAAATATAGTAGTTGGTAAGTTTATATGATAATTATTGGGCTGCTACATATGCATTTGAGTCGAGCTAATTCACTAACAGCTTCAGCTTTTTGAACAATTGGTGGCCTAACTTGGTATCAAAGCTTGGGCTTCTAGGAATGTGGGTCTTGGTTTCTCCATTTGAAGTTGTTTCCCATGTGCATTCTACGTCTCCCCTTCTATCTATGGATGTTCTCATCTACGCTCTTTGTGGGTATTTGTCTGATAATAGCTGTTTACTCATTTATGCTACTAAGTACTAAAGCACTCTCCCTGTAAAGATGCGTGAGTTACTAAATGCAGAGGTGGCAACCATTAGGCCAGTAAACCCACTGCCTAAGGCACAACAACTTTTTAAACTCTCTTGCCAAAGGTCGTAAGTGTCCAATGATCCAATATAGTAAACTCATTCTAGTGCTCACGCCTTTAGAAACCTTGGGTTGCTGATGAGTTTAGTAGCTTAGCTTCGAACATGTTTGCCAATTCCTTTATCTTGATTTTGATTGGATGAGTTGTCTTGTTTATTTTTTTCCATCTGATGACTGTCTTTGAAAATGTAGTTACGGAAGGAAGGGAGGAGGAACGAGTATGAAAGGCACAAGTTACAAGCTCTAAATCAGCGTCAAAAACTTGTGAGCATTTCTCTTTAATTGTGCATTCATTTGTTTTCCTTAAGTTGTTAAGTACACTCTAAGAGGACTAAATTCAATTAGCCTCTTTGGCCCGTAAGCCCCTCCAATGCTTATTGTGTCGTGATTGTCTCTGT
Organism: Vaccinium darrowii; assembly: GCA_020921065.1. Taxonomy (NCBI): domain Eukaryota; kingdom Viridiplantae; phylum Streptophyta; class Magnoliopsida; order Ericales; family Ericaceae; genus Vaccinium; species Vaccinium darrowii. Next base: position 7,673,252 of record CM037157.1, read on the forward strand.
TATTGAATTCACTCAAAAAAATTTCTTTCAGGTGCTTCAAAGAAAAACCGAAGAGGCTGCAGTGGCCACCAAGAGGCTAAAAGAATTGCTAGAAGCTCGCAAGTCTGTATCCCGTGACAACTCTGGTATGTATTTGCATTTGAATTGTACAAATGCCTTAGACTAGTGACTTGTTTGGAACCCTAGTTCTGTGTCCAACCAAACCTCTTCTTAAAGACAAATGGGGTTTTTATAATTTGCCCCTCCCTTCTATATACCACTTTTCTGATAATTTGTTTTCTTCCAGTTATTGCCAATGGAAATGGGGCAAATGGGGCAAATGGTCAGGTAAGCAGCTATGCTCCTCTTCTTGCAAGATGTTAATCATGCTGTTTCACCTTCAATTCCAAAACAAGTTGTAACCTAATTTCCCTCTCAGAGCAATGAAAAATCCTTGCAACGTTGGCTTGATCATGAGCTTGAAGTCATGGTGAATGTTCATGAAGTACGCTATGAATATGAGAAGCAAAGCCAAGTGTATGTACTTAGTTTACAGTTGTTTTAGTCTACGATGTTTGCTTACTAGTTGGTGCAGTTTCTAAACAAAATGTTCTATCTTCTCCAGAAGAGCTGCCCTAGCAGAGGAGTTAGCGGTGTTAAGACAAGTTGATGAATTTGCTTCAAAGGGGCTTACCCCTCCTAGAGGAAAGAATGGGTTTTCCAGGTGAACCATTTTCTTTCTGCATTTCATTGAGGGAGGGAGGGAGGGAGGGAGGGATTTTGAATTTCTAACCATTGTTGCTAATTTCATTTGTTCAGGGTGTCCTCAATGTCCCCAAATGCCAGAATGGCGAGAATAGCGTCTCTTGAGAACATGCTTAGCATTTCATCAAATTCACTTGTAGCAATGGCTTCACAACTTTCGGAAGCAGAAGAAAGGGAACGTGCCTTCAGTAATCGTGGACGGTGGAACCAGTTGCGTTCGATGGGAGATGCAAAGAGCTTACTTCAGTATATGTTCAATTCTCTTGCGGATGCAAGGTATTTCCTTCAGTCTGCTGACACACTGAAACTTTATCATGGTTTCTGGTTTTTGTTTTTGTTTTATAGACAAGAGTCTTGATAGGGAAATCATGTGACAAATGCTGAGGGTTGCTAATTCACAGTAAGGATATTTTTACAGTTCAGAGAATAAATAAAAGAATGTAAAAAAGTTGATTATACCACAAATTACCCTCATGTACATTATTTGGAGATGACAATGTGGTGGATGGGGTTGGATTTTATTGCCCAGTTGGTGGATATGGAAGCTAATAGGTAGTAGGAGGATCAATTTTGAAAATTCACCTGGAAACAATGAATGATTTTTCTTGTGTGTATAAGTTGGCATCGAGATGCTAAATGTGTAAGTGTGTCAGTAGTAAAAGAACCTTCAGTATTTTTTTCTTATTTTTGTTTTATTTTTTTTTTGGATAAGTAGAACCTACAGTATGTTGAGATTGGCTTAGTATGTTTTATTAATAACGTAGTTCGTTACATCCATATAAAGTTCTCTTGAATAGTCAGTTGGAATACAATTTAATACCACCTGGGAGCTTTAGGAGTTGGGAACATAGGAGAAGTCTTGAGGATTTCTTTCATTTTTCACACTCTCTTATTAGATGCAAGTACACGTACAGACTGATTGAAAATATTTTTTCTTGCTCGGCGGAAGTCAGTATTGTTAGTTGTAGTCAAATGCATGGGAGTACGTGGTGCCCCCCAATGGGCTACCACTCCACTTGCAATTCATTGAATAATGTTAGCCGTTAGAAGTTCAGGTGGATAGTGGTTATTCTATGAAATATACCAGAATGTTGATTCAGTTAGAACTAAAATTTACTAAGTCATTCAGCCTATTTATCTGGTGGTCCGTTCTGTAAGTTGCTTTAAGCTTTTAGATAAAGAAAAGGTGGGCTACTTGATTTTAATTCTTAATGCTCTCATCTGTGATGGTCAATTTTAGTAGCAGATTAAGATAACGTTTTGAAATATAATTCGTAAAGTTTACTCTCTATTCCCAAATTGCTAATTGAGTGTGTCTGCTGAAACAGGTGCCAAATTTGGGAGACAGAAATGGAAACTAAGGAGATGAAAGAACAAGTGAAAGAACTTGTAGGTCTACTGAGACAGAGTGAATTACGGAGAAAGGAAGTTGAGAAGGAAATAAAACTGAGAGATCAAGCTGGTGCGATTGCATTGGCCACGTCAGCCTCGGTGAGATTACTTTTCATGCCTATTTTTTGTTTTGATGCAATTGTATGGTTTTTTATTCAGCATCAGACTTGTAGCAAATAGCTTAAAATTTTATGCCTATCAAAGAAAAATTGAATGCTGAACTTTCTGCTACAATTTGATTATGGGTCTCTTCGATGAAGTTCCTTGCGGCAACCCAATGGGGGAACCTCTGGAGCTTCAGGTTTTCCTGAAGTGCCAGTCTTGAAAGTTGTCTTGCAAAAGAAGTTTTACCGTCTGCACAGCTTTGATGTTCATTTTTCTGTTCCTTAAATTACATGTTGCAAATCTCTCTCTCTCTCTCTCTCTCTCTCTCTCTCTCTCTCTCTCACACACACACACACACACACACACACACGGGTGCTTCAATATTGTCCCTCACATTGTATGGGGATGCAATCATGGCTTCATCTCTTCCACTTTGCCGGAAAATGGCATAACATCAGGTTTGAAACCACAAATGGCATAATCAATTCTTTCCACAAAATGGCGCAGCATTTTCTATACTATTTCACCACAAATGATGTGTCAAATTTTCAAATCACTTGCTTTATTGTATCCCTCTTTAACATCCACCTCAAATTGACACATTCTCCGCGAAAACAATGTAACACGTTCACAACGTCCCCATATAGGTAGGGGGACACCTTTGAGGCTTTGCATAGCCCATGTATCTATGTAAGCACATATATTTGCTTTAAGTTTATTTTTTTGCTTGCAGGATAACTCTCCCAATTCTCTGAAACACTATGCTGATGACATGGGTGGTCCCTTGTCTCCAATGTCTGTTCCAGCACCGAAACAGCTCAAATATACAGCAGGCATTGCCAATGGCTCAGTGAGAGAATCAGCAGCCTTTATGGATCAGACACGAAAGGTTAATTTCCTACTTCAAAATGCTTGATAGTTACTATTGGTAGCCAATTCTTCTCTTTTGGTATGTAATTTGTGAGGACGTTCCCTCTATGCAGATGGTACCAATTGGGCAGTTGTCAATGAAGAAATTATCATCTGTAGGGCAAGCTGGGGGAAAGCTATGGAGGTGGAAGAGAAGTCACCACCAGTGGCTTCTACAGTTCAAATGGAAGTGGCAGAAACCCTGGAGACTATCAGAGTGGATTAGGCACAGTGATGAAACAATCATGAAGGCAAGGCCTCGGCCGCAGGCTCTTCCGGACGTGATGTATCGCCGTCATTAGCTAATATTCGCTCTTGTATATCCATCTTTGACCCAGTCACGACCCGGACCCCAACCACATTACAGTGAAGGTTGTGAAATTAATTACAGGTAATCTCACTAACTTTGATGAATTGGTCTTCCTTGTGAATCACCTAATTAATTTTCTAATCTTGAGACAACAATGTTTTACATGATAACCTACAGTCATCCAACAATGTTTTACATGATAACCTACAGTCATCCGGAAAAGGTTTTTTAATTATACTGTATAAACAATTGGCAAGGCAGCTTGGCCTTAATAGATTGTAGGGAAATGATTTCGCACTACCCGTTTGTAGGTACTCATTTTTTTTTCTCTTTGTAAATGTGAATTTATTGCATTGTCATTTCATGTGGAAAAAGTGACGTTCACGCAATTGAAGACAAAACCAACTGTGGTTGTTAAGGGAGTTGGGGTACCCCTAGCCAACCACCCAACATCTTTTTCCTTTTCGGTGTTAGTTTAGCTTTTTCGCAGCAAATAGCCTCCTTCCACACGCCATGAAACAATTCAAGTGTCTTCTGTTTGTTTTAACTTCTCATTTCTAGGAAACCAGACATTTTGTGAATCAGTGACATGGATGGGGTGGGGGATCTCTGCATATAGCTGTCATGGATGAATAGGATTTAGAGTAAAGTAGGTGCAATAGCTGGGATTCAAAAGCTGCGATTACTGCATGGGGAGCATATCTTGCAAAGCAGTCTCGAGGCTATAGATGGGTCGCCGGAGTAATTACACAGAAAATGCCAGCAAATCAGATGGTCATAGTAGGATACAGTGGGAATGGAGATCGGAGACCGTGCTCGTGTTGGTGGTCTCCACTGTTTTGTACACATTTCTGCCAAAAACAGATAAAGTGAAGAAATAATTTCATCAGCCCATAGTTTGTGTATTGAATGCTCTTTGATTTTTTCATTTTGGCCTTTTGGCCCCTTTGTGTAATAGCTTCTTCTGGCTTTTGTTTGTAAATTCGATATTTGATTTTGTTGATAGAATTGTAGAATTGAACTCCACAGTAGTACTCAGTGCAGATAAGTGTCTATCCTTTGAAGATTGTCTGGTGTTCATATTTCTGTCCGTGTAATGATGATTGCACTGTAAGAGGTTGCAATCATCTAGAATCTGTGTTAAGTTCAAAAAAAAAATCTAGAATCTGTGTTACAACAGGAGAATCAATTCATTCCCTGTCTTTCAACTATTTTTCCAAATCCTGCATTTTCTCCTTTGGAATGCTCTGTTTCATTGATAAAAGTCGACAAAACTTGAAAATTGTAAGGGGTTGGATCAATGGCGTAGCCAGAATTCTGTATCAGTGAGGGCACAATCCTGTCAATCCATAGACTTTGTTGTGGGAAAAATCTCTCCCCTTTTTAAGAAGCTAATAACATGCCATAATTTTTTTTTAAAACTTTTCTTCAACATATATTCCAATTTGAAAATTATTTAACTATTACATTAAATAAAATAGCTATGGAGAAAAATAAAAAATAATTTTATGTTTTAGACAATTTCCTATTTTTTGTAAGTAAAGTAATTCAATTTTTAAGTTCTCAACAAATTATCTTCAACACCAAAGAGAGAAGTTAGTGATAGAGTCAAGAAGAGAAGTAAGTGCGAACGTAAAAAGAATTCTTGCTTGACTTGCATTTATGATAATAATCATCATTTTGTAACACAGGATAGTTTCAAGGCAAAAATTGGTGAATTGAGGCTGCATGCTTATAAGTAATTAATACTGGCATCCCCAGTTGGTATCCTAACACTCTTTTTCTCTACATATTTATGCGGGAATCAATACTCAAGAACACTAAATAGTTCTATTTTTTTAAAAATTATATTCTAATTGAATTTGTAATATATTTATTTTTGCAAATGCAATAAAAAAAATAATAATAAATTAAAAAAAAAACCCCAAAATCCAGTGTGGGCCTGTGCCCACACTGGCCTTCACATAGTTTCGCTGCTGGGTTGGGTCAGCTTAATTACCTGTTTAGAATATTTTTGTCTTTATTTAAAAAAATTTGTATTTATTAACTTTGCGTCATTTTTTTTTTTTTTTTGGTTTATTGATTCCAAGTCTCCTATTCAGAAAGATTTTTGGATTATTGTCTTCATTCATTTTTTCTTAATTGAAACATAATTTTTTACTTTTTAAATTCTTCTCGCGAACCAGTAGTGCACATGCAAAATTAACAATGCAAAAAACAATAATAATAATAAATACTGCAATCCACAAGAACTATTAGGCCTAGGTTTTTTTTGTTTTTTGTTGGTTTTTGAAGATGTCAATCTCATTAACATCAAGGGCCCAAAGGCTGCAAAAAGTCCGAAGATAGTACAATGATTTCACACGAGTAATAGAAAAAAGTCACAAATTAAGTAAACCAAGACTAACCACGGCAAAAAATCGGTTAATAGGCACATTTTGCAAAAGCAGCACCATCCATTCTAGTAGGCAATGTGCCCATCCAAGAAATGGCAGCCGAGATTGACGAGGAAAATCCCAAAACTCAAACCAGAGAACGCACATATGGAATCATCCCCAAAAAAAAAAACACCAAATAGAGTCCACTCCACGGAGGAGCAAACATTTACCAGTAAGCACAACCCAACCAACAAAGTTAGAACAAAAGGAAGCTAAATCAACTACTTCCTCCGTTCCTAAATAATAGCCCCACTTTCTCTCTCTTGCCATTTTTCAAATAAAAAAATGAAGTACTTCCATGTATCATTTTTCGAATTTTTTCGCATCGAATTAAAGTATTCAACGGTGCAAAAAAATTTGAAAAATGATACACGGAAGTACTTCATTTTTTGATTTGAAAAATGACACGACTTTTTGTATTGGAGTCGATGAGATCCTCCGAGTTGTACCGGGTTTGAGATGAGTTGCTTCCCCAGTTGAGATGCAAATTTCTCTGCGCGGCCCCCACCCCCCCCTTTTTTTTTTTTTGGTTTTTTTAACTTTATTTATTTAATTACTCATTTAATTTGATTTTTCAAATTACTTTTTAACTCGTTTCTTTATATTAATTCATTTAATTATTTAATTCATTTATTTTGTTTTATATAGTTTTTTTATTTAATTCATTTATTTTATTTAAATATTTATTTATATCTTTTATTATTAATATTTATTTATTTATTTCTTTTATTTAGTTTATTTCTTTTATTTAGTTTTTTTATTTAATTCAAATCTTTTATTTAAATATTTATTTATATCTTTTATTAATATCTTTTTTTATTATTAATATTAATTAATTTATTTATTTCTTTTATTTAGTTAACTCATTTCTTTATATTAATTCATTTAATTATTTAATTAATTTATTTTGTTTTATATAGTTTTTTTATTTAATTCATTTCTTTTATCAGACATTCTTTGATTCAGACATTTCTTTGATTCTGGCCCCCCCAATACCTTATTTATTTATATTACTCATTCTTCTACTACTTCACACCTTGTTTTCTTAATTCTCCCACTACTTCATACATACATTCACAGAACATCTCCCAATATTTTTCGTTCTTTTTTCGTAATTCATCGAAGAACATTATGGATGGCTACTACGATCCAGATGGTTGGTCATTTGAGAATGATGTGCCAAGTCAGGAGAGCATCTCCTACAGCAGTCGCGACTATACACCCGAATTTAGCACTGACCAGGTTAGTTATTTTCGTTGTTCTTATGCATATTCGTCGGTTTTACTTATAATGTTTTACTTATACATTTTCGTTGTTTACTTCTTTTTTTTTTTTATAGATTTTTTAAAGTAGAGAAGATATGTTAGCTTGGGCGAAGAGAGTTGGTCTCGAAAACGGTATTGTGGTAGTTATTAATAAATCTGCTAATTTAAAAGGCGGCAAGCTGCCGAAGTGCATTCTTGGTTGTGAGAGAGGAGGAAAGTATAGACCGCACCGTGGGGTAGAAGGGCAAATCTTGAATAGAAATACTGGGACTAAAAAATGTGACTGTCCATTTGCGTTGCAAGGTATACCAATACCTCCAGACGGTGCAATGTGGGGTTTAAGGGTTTCTTGTGGTCTCCACAACCATGAACCAGCAGAAAATATTAAGGGTCACGAGTACCCATCAAGGCTAAAACCAATGGAGAAACAATTTGTGGTCGAGATGGCCAACAGCACCGCACCTCGTGAAATTCTTAGTATTTTGAAGAAAAAAGATACGTCAAACACTACAGGAATTAAAAGCATTTACAACGCTATCTTTACAAACAAGGAATCCAAACGGGGCAGTTTAACTGAAACTCAATATGTCTTAGACCAATTAATTGAGAAAGGATACCTCCATGACTTTAGGACAAATCAAGAGACCAAGGAAATCACAGATATTGTTTGGGCTCATCCTACAAGTCTAGAGCTATCTGTCAACTTTTCATCCGTGATGGTAATTGATGCCACATACAAAACGAATGAGTATCGAAAACCACTATTGGAGGTTGTGGGTATGACATCCACAAATCTAACTTACTCACTTATGTTCGCATATCTTAATAATGAGAGGGAAGATACATGTACCTGGGCCTTGAATACCTTAAAGAAGTGGATGGTTGGAAAGGGGGCATCGTTGCCATTGGTGTTTGTTACAGATCGGGAGTTGGCACTTATTAACGCCATTGAAGCATGTTTCCCCATGGCACGTCACATCCTTTGCATTTGGCACATAAATCAGTGTGTAATGAAGAACTGCAGCGCTATGCTTGGTCAAAAGTATCCAGACTTTAGTATTTCATGGCAGTCCCTTATTCATTCATCGAGCACTTCGTCTTACCAACAGAAGTGGGTTGCCATGTGCGAGGAGTATAGCCAATATCCGCGCGTCATACCTTATCTTGCGGATACATGGTTAAGGCCGTACAAAGAGCGATTTATTACAGCATGGACAGATACATGTATGCACCTCGGAAGCAATTCAAGTCAAAGGTATAGTGACTTTATAACTTGACGAGTTAAATTTTCTGCATTATATTTTATAACTTTCCTATTTTAAACAAAGTGTATTATTCTATTATAGGGCTGAATCTGCACATGCGAGGGTAAAGAAGTATTTGGGGGGTACCACCATGTCATCCCTCCAAACATCTTTTGAAGGCATAGAGAAAATGTTGGTAGATCAATTTGGAAAAATTAAGAAGTCCTTCGAGAAGTCTCTCAACATTCCATGCCACATACATTTACGTGACGACATTTTTAATGAAATAAGGTGTCGCATTTCATTGTATGCAATGGAGTTGATCGGTTTTCAGCTAGAATCCGCTGCAGACGCCTACCCCCTCCCAAGCGGCAGTTGCGGTTGTTCGATCAAAACATCACACGGGTTGCCATGCATGCACGATCTGAGGGATTACCGTACCATGGGCATTCCGATTCCGCTATCCAGTATCCACGTTCATTGGAGTAGGCTCTCTATGCACGCGGACGGGTTTAATGCCGAGGGAGAACAACCCGACTAGACATCTCGTGTGGTTGACATATTGCAGGGGATGGATCCACGTATGCGAAAGCATATGATAGACAGGTTTGTTGATATGGCAGATCCATCTAACAGCAGTGTTCGAGGGCCATCGTATAATACAGAACACAAAGGTCGACCTGCCGGAAAAGCTGAGCAGAGTGGACGCCGCATACCTTCTTGCACAGAAAAATCTACTTCATCATCTAGGCCTGCATCTACATTGAAAGCGAAAGGGAAAGGGATAGGGATAAATGCAGGAAGGGAGACAGCGGATAGGGAGAGGGAGCACAACCACTACATTCAGCATTTACCTTGGCAATTTCAGCAGTATATGTCCCACACTGTAGACGTCAAAGCTGATGGTCATTGTGGATTCAGGGCGATAGCCGCGCAATTCTATGGCAGTGAGGAGGGCTGGGCTCAAGTACGACATGATCTTATCGAAGAAATTGATCAGAATAGATATCTCTACGATGCGGTTTATCAAGAACAAAATAGGGCAAATGAGATACTAGAGTCACTGAGCTGTTGGATGCCTACAGCTCCATATACAAAATGGATGGACTGTATGAGTTTGGGGGTAGTCATCGCATCACGGTACAACATTGTACTACACACATTTGACGCGAATGCTGGAGGTTGTTTTACTCACTTGCCCTTGAGATCCGGTCCAGTTCCAGTCCGACAGCGCAAAGAAATAGCTATTGCCTGTATTAACAATCACTTTGTACAACTTTTTTTGTGCCCCAATCACCCTGTACCACCCATCCCAATGTGGTGGTGGAAGAATGCATCGGATGAAGCTAAAGGATGGGCTTTAAGTTATGACACACGTCTTCATTTGTGGTTCCAGGTACTGGGTGTCGTGCCGGGACCACAATTTGGAGGCAATATTGATTAGGGCTGATCACTTGTCAACGTGATTGTAATATTTATTCACTTTAAAACGTGATTGTAATATTATTATTCACTTTTAGAAGTTTTTTATTTATTATTCATTGTTAAGACAACTTAATTAACTAATTAAAATAATATAAAGTTTCTAAATACAAAGTGAAATTTAAATGCAAATTTAAGAAAATAATTTACTTGCAAATGTAATTTGAATAAACCAAATTAAATGAGTAATTAAATAAATAAAGTTAATAGTAAATGAAATTATTAAATTTTTAGTAATTAAATAAATAAAGTTGAAAAAAAAAAAAAAGAAAAAAAAGAAAAAAAGAAAAGGAAATAAAAAACCAAAAAAGAAAAAAAAAAGGGCCGGAAATAAAAAACCAAAAAAGAAAAAAAAAAAAAAGGGGGCAGAAATAAAAAACCAAAAAAGGAAAAAAAAAAAAAAAAAAAAAGGGGGCCGGAGGGGGGTGGGGGCAATTTGGGGAGAGGGTGGGATGGGGCCCAAGGTTGTCAATGTCAAGGGGGGTGCAAAGCACCTCCCGTTGAGATTCGTATTCCAACTCTGCCGCCAAACAGTATCTGGGTAACACTATTCAGCGAAGGGGGCCATGCCACCATAAACTCATCTTACAGTCAAGAACTAACCCAAAAAGGGGGAAGAGAACAGTGGCAAAGGAGGAGAGCAGAGGTAAGAGGCAAATGGCGGTGGCAAAGAGGTGGGAGTGGTAAGCTGAGGGTGGTTGTGAGCGAATTCGAGGTGGGTAGTTCTGGTGATAGGGTGAGGAGGTGGTGGCAGGGCGGGGAGGATTAGGGGCAAGAGAAAGGGTCAAAACCAAACAAGAACGCACGGCCACAGGGGGGGTGTATTTGATGGGGGGATAGGCCGGAAGAGGGGCAGTGGCGGAGGGTAGTAGAGAGAAACTCCCACTCAAAGGATCCTCTTGATTTTCCTTTTCTTATCGAAGAAGTTTTCGTGTTGATCAGTACATCTAATTCTTTATTCACAATAGATACACATTCACATTTGTCATTTCTTGCTATCTTTTTCAGAGATGGCTACATTACACACCTCAATTTGGGTTTGTACAATATACACCTCTAAAATGTTACTCTCTCCGTCTTTTGAAATTTGTTAACTTCGTAAATCCAACTTACTATTAAAAAACATCATCATTACACATTACACATTTCACATTAACTTTTATTTCCACTTTAAATTTTTCACATCAACTTTTCAAAATTATCCTCCATTTTTCCCTATTGACTCTTTATCCACTAACCTTTCAAAAGGGAAAAATGATAATTGTAAATTTTTTACCCGTTAACTTATCAAAACACTTATTAAGGGACAACCCAAAATGGAAATTTTGATACTCACTAAAAAAGGGATGGAGGGAGTATAAGTTTCTGATATAAAAGTTAAGACACGCACGAATACGTTATGATTTTTGGTAAAAATGTTATTTATTTTATTGCTGAAAAGTTGCGAGAAACAAATGTTTTGATTCCTTGTTTAAATATTATGAATCATGTTGCTGAAAAGTTACGAGTTTTTAGTATAAAAATTATGACTCAATAAAACGTTATGAATCTTTAGGAGGTGACGCAATTTGGACCACATATTAGATACATATTTTACATATCTTCAAGAGCTGTGTATTGTAGACTTCCCTATCATTGATGGAAATCTCCCCAGAACTACGATTTTCAATTTTCGGGAAAACAGATGTCAAGAAAATACCACCTCAAATGATCAAGAAAACACCACCTCAAATGTAAATCACCATTAGTAGCTTGAGATTTCGTACCTATATTTTCCACCAGTACATAGATAACTCAATGTCCAATACAACAGGCCTTTTTTTGCAAATCACAACATCAAATCTAACATTCAAAATTTTGCTCAAAAATACACTCGGACGCGACTCGTTTCAGAGGCTTTGCATCAAAACCTACGAAGGCAGTCAAATACAATACATGCAGTATCTCAAAGGCTTGTATCAAAACCTATTAAGGCAGTCAATTACATGTATGATAAAACTGACATCACACAATTAATACGGAGCAATATGTGCATCAGACCAGAGCCTGTATCTTTTTCGATTATGGCCAGTATCATATTTTGCAACACCAGTATGCATAGTGTTCATCTTTCCGGTGATTACTGACTAAACCACCACACTGTAAGCATACAAAGCTACTTCCATCTGAGAAGGCATCCAGCACAATTTGCTTCCTGCCAGTTTCTGCCAGGATAGAATCAACGTGAGCATCCGACTCAATGGAAGTCCCCACCATGTCCTGTTCAGATTCTTTGGATTTCAAAGGCACAGCTTCTGCAATTGCACACTCAGCAAATAAAGAAGCCAATTCATCGGCAGCAGCACTCGATCGCAATTTGTTCCTGTATAGCTCACGTGCGCGGTTCAGGGTTTGGAAAACAGCCTGATCTCCACCTTTGGTTTTCATTGCCATCACCACCTATTACCAAGAGCAGATAAGTATAGAGGTGTAGAAATCTCTTACGGTACATGTCTAGTTTCATACCTGAATTTCAATTTTGCTCTCTTTTTTGTTTTCTAACCCTTCTAAATATACTGCACATAACTTGCAGAAAATGTAATTTATCATCTTTCATACTCTTACTATTTTGAGTCGAGTGCTTGATAAGCTAAACCACTCGAAAATCTAATTTATCATCTTTTATAGTAGATAACTGTGATCAATCTTTAACTTTTACTCCCAAAATCTTGGTTTATTGGCCTTTAATCCTTTTCCAAGCATTTCCACCTTCAAGTTAATAAATTAAACAAGTATCAAAACTCCAAAATCTTGCCGCCTCAATTCACATCAACTAATTTCCCGACATTCCCTGCATACTAGGATTCAAAGATTAAAAAAAGCTATTTTATCTGAAGCCTCACTCTACCTGTCCACCATTTATCCCGAAACCATCCACGTTCTTTATTAACGTTAAAGGCCATATGCCAGCATTACTTTAGTATCCTCAAGCTGCCTAGACGCTACAAGTGGAAGAACAAGGCTACACAAACTATAAGAATCCTTGTTTTGTCAATTATCAAGCAATAAGAGATCCCACAAAACAATTGTAACACTGTAAAACAACCTGCTATAATGTGCAAAGGATTGACCATAAATGACCCTGCTTAGACGTAAAAGTATCAATGTCATCTCTGAAACCTAGCATAGCTGGTAAATCTTTTGGTTCTCGGCAAAAGACCTGCAATTGAATTCTCATCTAGGATGGGGACAAGGGGCAAAGCCAATGGGAGACCAACCCACATCCTAAATACTCAGCTAGGATGATCTTGCACCATGGCAACATGTTTGAGTAAGCACCAGAGCTGTCCAAGATATTCGTCCACCCTATACATCAGATTCCCAATTTACAAACCACATGCAACAGCCATAGCTTTATTGTTTTACTACAGGAATGTAGTTTGTTAGACATTTTGAAATAATCGCCATTTTCTTGTAACGTTGCTCAGTTTTTAGCTTTGTTTACAAGAGTTTTCCACCTACTTCCGTGAACTCCCTCCCCATTAGCAAGATATACTTTCTCTCAATGGGATATTTCTAAATATCAAAACAACTTGTTACGAAGTTTTCAATCAAACTTTTTATTATCATTTTTAGTTTTTCTTGACGTATTTAAACAGGACATGCTATTACAAAATGGAACCAAAAGTTCCCTACTCCCTTGCACCAGATTGCGGCCAAAAGGAAGACAAAAGTTCCTATAATATGTGGAGTTAATGTTATGCACGAGGAATGCATATAAACCATTGAGAAAGAATCAGGAAAGGAATTCATAGACACTTGAATAGTCGTCTTTGGATTCGTTATCAGCTTTAGCATCTAATGCAATTATGATGGTAATAGGCTAACAGTTGAAACTAGACCACTTCTGTTTTGATTATTTTCAAAAAACCACAAAAAGTATAAGCTTGAATGGCAATTCTTTTCCATTTGTATTGATTGCAACTTCCATTTTACTTAGCTTGACTGTTCCATCTTTACATATTCGAAATCATTTGATTACGTTTCCATGATACTCCCACCGGTCAAGTAGACATGTCAGCTTGCTACCTACTTGTCTGAGAATAGACAACACAAGTAAAATATAAAACAGTGGATACTCATATATTCAACAAATATATGAAGAGCATTTCTCTTTAACATTACCAGTAGTCATCGCAAAGTGGCTCTGGGACCAAACAACCTTCCATCATTTGTGCTCCTTCCATCATTTGTGCTCCATTCCCATGAATTTTTAATCTTCAACAACCATTTCCTAAACGACGGTGGGACTACCTCGGTGATGGTAACAAACTCCGTACCATCATCTACACTACTAAGACCAAAAACTTTTCAAAATATTGGGTGATCCACGGAATTGAGCGAGCCTCTCTATTGCTCTTTCCTCATTGTTGTCAGTGTGCATAGTGATGGGGAAGGACTCCAAGTGGCCTTCACCAAAATCATCAGTGAAGTTGGTTAAGTTCGTTCGCGCACTTTTTCCTCTTGCCAAAAGATAGTATACCATTCCAAGGGTTAACTTCTTCATCTTCTCCTCCTTGATCTTCATCTTTCTTACGCACAATTTTCAAACCACATGATTAAATAGTCAGACATACCCCAAATTTCAACCAAGTTGCACGTCGTTTAAGAATTCCAACTCATGTCGTTTATTTCTTGTTACTTCAAACTATTACCTCTAATCCTTGTGTCAGGAAAGGAAACGTCTAAATCTCTCATATCCCGTCATTAAACATGAGAGCAAAAGTTACACCCTTGGGTAATTAAGTTGTTGGCTTAGCCATTTTATTTGGTCTTTCTTATGTATTAGAATCTCATTGACTAAGGGATTTATCAACGCACAACATTAGAGATTCATTTTTTTTTTATTTATTGTTTTTTAACTTTTAAGTCCAATCATGAAGGCAATTTATTCAGTCGGCTTCTCACCCAAGGGTGTCACTTTTGCTCTCAGGTTTGATGACGGGATATGAGATATTCAGACGTTTCCTGACACGAGGATTAGAAGTAATATTTTGAAGTAACAAGAAATAAACAACACGAGTTGTATTTCTTAAACGAGGTGCAACTTGGTTGAAACTTGGTATGTCTGACTATTAATCAAGTGGTTTAAAAATTGTGCAGAAGAAGATCAAGAAGGAAAAAATGAAGAAGATGAAGAACTTATCCCTTGGAATGGTGTGTGTACTATCCTGTGGCAAGAGGAAAAAGTGAGCGAACGAACTTCACCAACTTCATTGGTGATTTTGGTGAAAGCCATGTGGAGTCTTTCCCTGTCACTATACACATTGACAACAGTAGGGAAAGAGCAATCGAGAGGCTCAATAGACTCAATTATGTGGGCCACCAAGCATATCTAAAAGCTTTTGGCCTTAATAGTGTAGATGATGATACGAAGTACATTACCAGCACCCAGGCAGTCCCGCCGTAGTTTAGGAAATGGTTGTTGACGATTAAAAATCTATGGGAACGAAACACAAGTGATAGAAGGTTGCTTGGTCCTGGAGCCGATAGTGGAGCCGCTTTGAGGTGACTTCTGGTAATCCTCTTCATATTTTTGTCGAATATATGAGTACATGCTGTCTTATATTTACTTGTGTTGTCTATTTTCAGACAAAAAGGTAGCGGGCTGACGTGTCTACTTGACCGGTGGGAGTATCATGGAAACCTAATCAAAGGACTTAAAATCTGGAAGGATGGCACAGTCAAGCTAAGTAAGATGGACCAGACCCAACCTACTATTTGGTCAAGCTCTACGGTTTAGTGGTCTAATTATGATTTTAAAAGAATAAGAACCAACAATTTTGGTTTGGTTCCAGGTTCTCCACCAAGAAACAATGATTAGAACATATGCAACAAAGATACGAACAAAGGACACGACACGCCGACAAGCATATTTTCAAGAAATAGGGGAACCAACAAGTTGGGGGACACGTGAAATCGTGAATACACACACACACACACACAAAGAATAAATAAGACAGAAGTTTAGTAATACAATAACCAATAGCCCAAATTTCTATCATTCACATTTGCATTACATTGTTTTCTTGTCATTACATTAAATACCTTGCAAGTTTCATTCACATTTTCCCAATTTGGTAACATATTTCCACAAGGGTTAATTTTCTTCAAATTCTTCATTCTCATCTACACCCGTGGAAACCATACTGGAAGATTTTCCTAAGAAATGATATGCCAAAATTCTTATTTAGATTCACAAAAAAATGAGTGTTTATTTACAGTTTGAACTTGACACGTAATATTAAGCCCTAAATCTAATTAGAGATACATAGAGTATATATTGGAAAACAGAGAGAACACAAAAAGGGGAGAGACGAGAGGGGCGAGAGAACTCACCTGTAGAGAGAGAGAGAGAGAGACGATAAAGAGGGGCGTGATCTTCCTTCTCTGTCGATGATGCTACCTTCTTCTCAATCTTTGGTATGAGCCCTAAGTTCTCTCTGTATGAATCAATGTGTCTAAAGAGGACTTATTATTACACTTGTATCCATTTAAAAGTTTAGTTTATTATGGTTTTACCACGTTTAAAATGCTTTGGCAATTGTGTTCTTGCCCCTAAATTGTCCGCGAAGTGCCGGACCCCAAATTTTGAACCCAAAAAAAAAAAAAAGGACACTTTAAGATTAAGTGTCGGACACGTGTCAGACACCGATTCTTACCTCTGGTCAAGTGACAGTGCTACATAGATGATGAATATCTATGGTATTAACTTGTAGACTTTTCTACCGCACTCTTAAAAAATAACTAACATAACTTAACAAACACAATCAACTTACTAAATAAAACTACATAGTTATATAGGTTAATAGTAAACATTGTGGTTTAGTTCTAACCTATGTAGCACCAACACGTTACACTGCACCGGAGGTAACGTATTGGTGTGGGACACCAGCACTCCCGACATGTGTCAGACACCTAATTTTAAAGTGCTCTCTTTTTTTCCCTTCAAATTTGGGGTCTGACGTTTCGTAGACACTTCGGGGGTAAAAACACAATTACCAAAACATTTTAAATTTGGTAAAACTATAAGAAACTATACTTTTAAATGGATACAAGAGTAATAATAAATATCCTAAACACAAACGCAGCCTCAGTCGTCCCCGTTCCTCGAACACATTCATACATACAGGGTGAGAGAACTTAGGGCTCATACCTGAGATTGAGAAGAAAGCAGCCTTATCGATAGAGAAGGGCAGAGAAGGAAGATCTCTTTGTATCTCTTTAGTATCAAGTTTAAACGTTAAATATCAAGTTTTACTCTTTGTATCTCTTTAGGGTTTAATATTAAGTATCAAGTTTAAACGTTAAATAAACACATGGTTTTTTGTGAATCTAAGTAACAATTTTGGGATATTATTTCTTAGGAAGATCTTCCACCAGGGCTTCCACAGGTGTAGATTAGAATGAAAAATTTGATGAAAATAAACCCTTGTAGAAGCATGTTATTAAATTGGGAAGATGCAAATAATGGAAACTTGCAAGGTATTTGATGCATGACGAGAATACAACATCTATAGGATAACTTCTGTCTTGAAAGTTATTTGATGTACTTTGGGCTATTGGTTATGGTATTACTAAACTTCTTATTTATTCTTTTTTTTTTTTGGTACATATATGTGAGTCCCCCAATGTGTCGTGTCCCCTATTATTTGAAAATATGCGTGTCGGCATGTCGTGTCAACCAGGGGTTAGCAAAGACCAGGTTCACCCGTGTAACCCGGTCCGACCCGTCACTATGCGAACAGTTTTACTAATATTCTTGGTCGAAATCGGGTCTGACCCTTGTCTTTTTCGCAGGTTACGGTCGGGCTACGGGTGTAAAGTAAACAAATCCAACTGAAACAGAACGGACCAACTATATTATGAGTGTCTTGCGAATTTATGTACCGTCTCTTGTGTAAAGGTAGTGGATACATATGCAACCTTTGCAAAAAGCTTGATATCTTTCTCTCTCTCTCTCTGCCATGGATTTCCTCTCTCCTCCACACAAGATTTTTGGTAGCTCAATGCAGATTCAAAATAAGGCAAACCTAATCCTAGATCTATGGCGACATGCTTGGAACATATTTCATTGAAGACCTCATGCCAACGGAGGCGTCTTCATTCTCTGAAAGTTTCGATTTGTTGAGTGCTAATTTTTTTCCCTAATCCCCAACTTTTGCGGGATTTGGGTTCAAATTAATGTTATGGTTCAACCTATATTTTCTCATATCCATGTTGAAGTTGTTTTTGAGCAATTTTTGGGTTGTATATGAGATATCCTGAGAATGCGAATTTTTTTTTTTTTTTTTGAGTTGGCATTTAGGATTGCTATTTCTTCGTTGCGCCCGCCATACCTGACCGACACCCGAATAAACCGACATGTGCGGTTTCGAGAGTTCATTCGGTCAGCAACGGGTTATAGTTTCTTCCAGGTCAGGTAGCGGGTTAAGGCCAAACCCGAGACCCGTGCTCACTCCAAGCGTCGGTGTCGGTGTCGTGTCCGTTTTGGTGCTACATAGTTCATCATTAAGGACGCTTTAGTGGACTATATTTGGTTTTACATCTCAATGGAACTCCTATAATCATTTTGTCGATTGTCTTGTGCGTATGAATTATTTTCCAAGTTCATATATTTGGGAAAACGTGCTTGGATGCTAGTGTACTAGGGTAGAGCTGGAACCAAACCACCACCAAAACAATTGGCTCTGGTCAGGTTCTACATATAAAGTGGCTAGGTTTTGGTTTTGCAAATTTCTAGAACCGATTGTAATGGTCCAGTTACTGAATTTTACAGAACTGCACGTCTGCACCAATCTTGACCGAGTGCACCCCCAGTTGTGGGGGCCATTGATCACACTATGGTAGACAATATTTAGGGCCTAGTAGTGGAATTTTATGCCCTAAAAAGAATATAGCAAACTTTGTGAAGTTTTTAGAAATTGGGCAGCGACCCCCCACCTCCTAGGCCCCTCACTTCATTCGGCAATGGTTGACACTTGACATCAACTCATTAGGTTGATTGCCAAATTCATTGATGTTCCACATGGCATTTTGCAAATACATCGCAACTCCTAGGAGGAAGTCCAAGCAAGAGGCCGATGGGTAAGGAAAGGGTAGTTTGAATCAACATTTGAACCCTAGTCGCACGAAGCGGGAGCGGATGCGGGGGAGCGGAGGCACCTAGAAGTTCCCAAGGTTGGGAGCGCGTAAGGAGCGTATATAGATCATATTTAAATATGTATATAAAATATCTTTGAATACTTAACCATTGAAGGAAAAGTGATACTTATTGAGAATTTTCCCCATATTGAAGGGTAAAATTTTTGAAAATTATATATTTTCAATTTGCAAAACTTCTTGACTCATATGATTTTCATATTCTTATTTCCACACCCTTTTAAGTATGAGAATAATTGCTTTAATGGCTCGATAAGCTCCCATCCTAGTTAGGAGCGAGCTCCCATCTCAAGGGGAGCGAGCTCCCGTCAAGCTCCCATCTTGGGAGCGCCGATTCGAGCTCCCATCTTGGGAGCGCACCCATTTTAGAAGGATCCTGCAACTAAGATTTGAACTCCCAAGCAATAGATGGCCACACACATGCACCAATAACCAATCCCCAAGAAGGTCAATAAATTTTTTGATAACTTCTTCAAGAACTACGATCCTTGGCTCAGAAGTTGAATCATGTCCATAAAATAAAAAGGATCTTAGTTTTAAAAAGGATCTTAGTTTTTTCTGATTGGCTAGAAAGGATCTTAGTTGGGAAGTTGGGATGAATTGAAAATTTTCTTTTGTTTTATGGATGATCTAATGCTCCACAAGTAAACCACTGCCACATTGGATTATTTTGCCATTTTTATTTTCTTACTATGTGCAAGTGCACCACAGGAAACAAAATTAAGACCAAATAAATCAGCCCATCAAATTGGTGAGAAAAAAAATGCTCTAATCGGCAATCGTTGTACAACATTTCATCTATCACCCAAGAAGCAATAAGGGCTCTTGCAAAACCTTTCCTAACTACTTGCTTCAATTCGCCACATACTTCTCTGTCATCTCCATTTAGTACTTCACCACCCCAATTCAAGTCTGTATTCCATATATAGCTCTTAAAGAACAACTATGACTGTCTATTACTCCCTCCGTTCCATATTATTGGTCCCTTTTCGAAAGTCGTGCCACTTAACAAATTATCTATATTTCACAATCTATAATGTTTTTTACAATTGCAAAAATTTTGTTTCACAAAACAAATCGAGATCTATCAAATAAGATCCATATTGGATATAAAAAGAACTATAGATTGAAAGTTATAGGCAATTCTTTGAGAGGTGCCAAGTAGTGAAAAGGGACCAATAATATGGAACGGAGGGAGTATCATGAAAGAGAAGTTTGTACCCAGTGGTGGAGTCCGGAATCAAAGTTGGAAGGGGCCGAACTATGAAAAAAATCTTAGTTCGATGATATTTTCTAAGACTAATCTAGTCATTCGAGTTTTTTTGTGACAGTTTTGATAAATTGAAAAATTAATCTCGAGAATTGTTGTTATCATGCCATTCGATGAATGCAGTATTATTGTCGCACAGCTAAGAAGCACGGATACGGGATACGGATACGGATACGGAAACGTGGACACGTATAATTTCTTCAAAAATTAGGACACGGACACGTCGGGGACACATTGAATATAAAATATATTTGTATTATACAGGTATGGGATGAATTCATATTGATGACGAAATCTTTATTTCTATCAAATTTAAGAACAATACAATCAAGACAATATAAGTAAACGTGAACTATACATAGGTGGAAAATTTCACTCATGGCCGTGTTCTAAAAATTCGATTTTAACCTTTTATGTGTGGTTAGAATGTTTCAAGAGTTTTGCCAACGTGTCCTAGAGTATCTACAATGTGCTTAAATAAAAGAAATACAAGAAAAAAAATTAGAGAAGTATTTAAGCATGTCCTACATGTGTCTGGAGAGTCTCGTGTCGTGTCTGTCACCGACACGTGTCGAACACGGCTATGTGAGGCCTGTAGACGTGTCTGTGCTTCTTAGTCACACGGTATCATTCACCATAATTTGTTCTCAAGGTGAAAATTATTCTTACTTCCTAATTATTTTTGGAATTTTATAATTTCTTAAAAATATGCAAAATGTAATCCAAAATAGGAAATGGGGAGAAGTCGGGGCCACCCCCAGCCCTTATATAGCTCCGCCCTTGTTTGTACAGGCACATTTTGCAATACCAAATTACTAATACATCAGGATGATAACAAGAACAGGATTCCGGTCGTTAATGGGAATCCAAACTAGAACATGTGATATTTTCAGTGCTTGAAATAGAGGTTTCGTTGCACGTATGATATCCCAAATACACCCATGTATTGGCCAAAATAGGGCAATAGCAGCTAACTTGGAAAACACCTATACCGGTGGTCCAAAATCCCAACACCCATTGGCCAATGTTTAAAAAGTTGACCGATATGAATATTACCAAAATTGGAAACCCCTACTAAGCATTGCTTCTAGTCAAATCAACCATGCAATTACATATTTACATGTGTCACGGGGCCCCTTAGAAGTCACTGGGAACACAATTGCAAGCATGTATTTCAATCTATGTTACATGGATCCTTCATTTTGGTCGAAGTACCCGTGTCGATGTATCCAACATCTGTATTCATTTTGACACTCAGATCCTCTAATTGCTATGATGTTTACAGGGGGGGGGGGGGGAAATATCAAATTTGCTATAAAAAAAATGATATTTCTAGTTTCACATGGACATGAAATAGCAAAAACAATTTTTTCTTAATCCTTGTTTAAATACATTTCTGCATATAATTATGATACATAATCTAAAAAAAATGCAATATATGCTACAAACAACTATTCAGGACGTGTCCCCGTACCCATACCCAATTTAGAGACACATATCTCAGTATCCTAAGATATAAGTTTACGAAGGTCTGACGCTTGGACTTGCACCCACACTTGACGCTTGGACTTGCACCCACACCCAATCCTCGCACTATGTAACATGGATTTTATCTTTGGTAATAAAAAAAAAAAAAATTTCAACCATACATTTCAACTAATTCACCTTGAAACTTAGAAGTCACTGGGAACATGATTCCAAGCATAAAATGCTACATTCAACATCACAAAGTGCCTCCTTACTGTTTGCAGTCAGTCAGATTTACATGAATCTTGTTGTGACATGCTTTTTATTCAATGTGCGTAGCAAAATGCGTTATCCAAGGTTAAGACCAGAAAAGATAGTTTAATGTCAAATTGTTCCTAAAATTCCATTTTATTTTTTTATTTTTCTATCCATCACTCAGGCATGAAGATGTGGCCTTAATTCTGTGCTAAACTAAATAGAAGATCGATTAGCAGTAGGATGGTACTGTCTAATCCACAAAAACCACTTAGGCAAGAAAGATACATAATCAAACAAAAATTGACTAAAACAACTAACCAGAATGAACTACATAAATCAATAAGGATACTGCAAATAAGCTTACAACAGGAACGGAGAAATCTTTCAACTGAGAAAGGACGACAAAACACGAAAATGAAAGAGGAAAATTAGAAGGGATTTTTACCGCTTGGAGGGACTGAGAAGGCTTTCCCTGGTCGATCAGCTGCCGAGCCATTATGAGCAAACCTCTCATGGCGTCGTCTCCTTGATCTGAATGCGACGTCGGCTGCTGCGACGGCGTATCGGACTCCATCATATCAGCGTCGGTACTGGCCATGGTTTCATCTGGCATTTACACCGCCTAGGTTTCCTTCCCCCTCTTTCTCTCTCTCTCTCTCCCTCCTCTCGATCGGAATGTGATTTTCACTGTTGTGAATGAAATTGGAAAAATTGAAAGGAGATCCTTTTCCAGTCTCCTGATTTTCACGTGGATCTTTCTAGCATTTTCTGTACTACAGAAAATCACTCTTCTTCTCTTTTTGTCGTCACTGTATTTCCCTTGGGCCTTCTACTGACAAACTTATGGGCCTGGGTTGTTAAAATGTTCACATCTACTTTAGGCTAGGCCTACTACGATGCTCTTTCTTGTCCAATTTTTGAAAAAGTGGGCTTTGTATCAACCTTATTATGGAGTCCATAATATGGACTTAAAGTTGGTCTTCAGTCTTCGCTTCTCATTTGGGCTAGACCTACTAGTATGCTGTTTTTCACCTAGAGACAACTGGGCTTTGAACCAATTTGATTTCCCAGAACCACCGGCCCCTTCTCTTTGTCACCACGGTCCCCAATAAGTTCTTTATCTCAAATCCCCTCTCTGTGTCACCACGGTCCCCATTAAGTTTTGATATTTGGGTCCCCAATAAGTTTCATAATCTCGAATTATTGTTACTATCATTTCTCTATCTATTGATAACCCCCAAAACCTAAACCAAACGAAGTCTGGGTTGGTCTTTATTTAAACATTGGGATGGATCTACTCGTTTGGTAGGACATTTTTGGCCCAAAGATTTGCTTTTGGTAATTTTTCCAATTAATAACTCGAAATATTTTGTGGCGTAGCTACTCAAAAGATTTTAAATAATCTATAAATATGACGTTACTGGTTTTTATAGGCTAGAACAAACATTCAAAATGTGTAATTATACAATGATGATACTGTTTTGGACTCCTTAGATCGTTTTGACCTGGAAAAAAACTAAGGACACTTACAGGTAAGATGAAGCTAAATACGGATGGAAGCAGTCGTGGCAACCCAGGACCTGCTGGGTACGATGGAGTGTTCAGAGATGATAGAGGACTTTGGGTTCTCGCCTTTTATGGGAAGTTGGGTGACTGCACAAGTTTGGAAGCTAAACTTTGGGGAATTTTAAGGGGTTTGGAGCTGGTACAAAGTCAAGGCATGGAGGCTGTGGAGATCGATTTGGATTCCACCATTGCAATTGCTCTCAATAATGAGGTGGCTCTGGAGCATTCACCTCTCACGGTTCTCATCTACTTTGATTTCTCACCAGTGGATTTAATACTTTGCTGTTTATTTTGCAATTTGAGTTTGGAAAAAAAAATTTAAATTGCCGCCCAACTCGTTTAATATGCCAAACCAATCGAAACCCCTTAAGTGTTCTCTTTTCTCTTGGAAAATTGATAGCATCACGGATAATTCTATTGTGTATTGTTTTCAAAATATAATAAGTCATCGGTCAATTGACTTTTAAATTTAGCTGGTTTTTTAATTAGAAAATCGACAAAATATTTGTATATATTTGATTGGGTTTAACTGGGTAACTGTAATCCAATGCCAACTGTTGACTGTTCCAAACGAATCCTTTCCAGTTAAAACATTGGCCGAACCTTCAAGTTGAAGCTTATTTGTGGGCCACTGGGCCTTTATTGATTGATTTCGATGATGATTGGAGTCATTTACTTTTTAAAGCTCGTCAAGAAAAACAACCATTTTAAATCATATTTTGATATAATAGCAAATGTATGCGGAGATAAATAGGTTAAAATGATTGCGATCGTCATTCTTTATTTTCTCAATCTAAATGTCTTTTGAAATCATATCAAACCGTATCCAACTACCACGATTTTTCGCTTTGCTAGTATTGTTAATATGCTTTAAAATGTGAGCTTTTCCGATCATTAAAATGGCCCCCAAGAAGATTCCACTAATGAGGTTAACTGGATGGTGCAGTTCGTTCTTGGACCGGAGAAGATTTATTCCCCAAATTTAATGGATGTTTGACTTTGGAGAGAAAATTTACCAATGGGATTTTTTGGTATCAAGTTTTAAGTTGGGGATCGCCAGGATTGAATAGTAAGATTGGGAATTACAGAAGATACAAATCCAATTAAGCTCATGAAGTAGGTAAAAAACAATGATCCTCGTCCCAATTGAATCGTAGATAACTGTAATTTTACATTCACATTTTCCGGACACAATTCCGAACGCGCTCAAGAGACGAGTCTCAGTGTCTCACCCTCGTGTCTGTCTGTTACGCATGGAGGAATGTTACCAAAACAAAATCATTATATGGTAGAAGTCAATTAGAAGCAAACTCAAGAGATAAATCTCTTGGTGAGATCTGGTTGTAAGGTGTGCCTGAATTTTCTCACAAAATAAATGTCAACATAAGGATAAATAAATACCCCGAACAAGGTTGACATCAATATACTACCAGTTTTGTTTGTAATATTTTTGGCCCTCAAAAGTTGACATTGTTAAATATCTACTTGCCCCTCAAACTATCAAAAAAAAATCTTACTTCCCCCTTCAACTACCAATTGAACTCCCTTCCCCCTTCAACTACCAATTGAACTCCCTTCCCCCTTCAACTATTATTTTCTTCTTTACTAAGGACAAATCATGTTTTCAATCCAAAATTTGTGACGGAAACCGTTAACTTTTTTTTTTTTTTTTTGAACTGATGAAAAAGGAGAGGGGGTAATATGGACATTTCCATCTACAGCTATAGAACAGACATGTATGTATGTATCTATGTGTGTGTCCGTCTGTATCAAAAGAAGAAGAAGAAGGGTGAAGGAGCAACGTAGAACATAAACGAGAAGAGGCTGACTGGTCTCTCTCTCCTACGAAGAGATTTATTGAAGGGTTTTCCTGAGGGCTTTCAACTCCTTTGGTCACCAAATCTAGGGTTTGAAGGATGGCATGGATCTTGAGGGCTTCCATTGCAAGAAAACCGACCTGTAAGTATCGAACAACACATTTTTATTTCAAAAAACCACTTTTTCGGGAATTAGGATTGTTGTTCAATTTTAACACAAGATTTTTTTGGATTTATGATGCTAGCGATGTACTTCTGGAAATAGGGAAGACGTCCAAATACAGTGGTGCAGAAACTCTTGCCAGCTTTTCATTCATTCTATTTGTTATTTCTTGGCTCCTAGTTTGCCTCATTTAGTATCCATTTTGGGTCCTCTGGAGTACAAGGTCGTTGATGCGTACATGTAATTGGGTAGTTTAGTTGCTGTTTTGGAGATCCTCTCACTTGGACTCTCCTTTTGAGGTGTACAGAAATAATAAAAAGACTAATATAGCCTTGGAACTAACTTTTCCGTCCATCAAGTGGATGAAAAACGTGATTTGTCCTTAATAAACAAGAAAATGATAGTTGAAGGGGGAAGGGAGTTCAATTGGTAGTTGAAGGGAAAAGTTAAAAAAAAAAATTGATAGTTTGAGGGGCAAGTAGATATTTAACTCTTTATGTAAAATATTACTTGTTCTTGAATAAATTTTATCTCATAAAATCTAGTTTTGATAAAATCTAACATTCACAATGGATTTTAGCAAAACTAGATTTTATCAACACTTGATTTTATCTCACAAAATCATTTACAAAACACCTTTATCAACCCTAGATTTAATCCATTGGGAAAACAATGTCATTTTATCACACCTCTAAACAAAACTACATTTTATCAAAATTAGATTTTATCTCATAAAATTCATTCAAGAACAAGGCCTAGAAATTGATAAGCGGCAGATCGAATCATATTTGTCTTGAAATTAGTAGGCAATTAAAATTTTATTCGTTCACATTAGGATTAGTTTTTTTAACCGTTCTATTTTTTTCTCAAAACGAATGCGATTCAAAGAAATAATCGACATACCTGCTCCTATGGGATTGTGGGATCCTGTTGTGCACTAGGTGCATGACACCGTGCCATGCATTCATCAGGCCGTTCGTTTCGAAAATGTATGGCCCGGATCAAATTCAACCCTATGTGAGAGCCAATGCTTAGATTTGATCTGAGCCGTATATTTTCGCAACGGACAATCGAATGGAATGCATAACATGGTGTCATACATCTAGTGCACAGCAAGAACCGTTTGTCCGCCCCTGTGTAGGACCGGAAATGTTACAATTTGAGTTACCTTTTCAAGAAGTAGAAATGTCAATTCCAATTCCAATTCCAATCACAGAGAGACAGCACAAAGAATTTATGTTTGGCAAATTGACATAGCAACAACATAGGATGCTTTTAACCCCACAGAGTTGTCACAGTAGTTAATCGACTCATTTGGGAAGGGCTTATCATCATAAGGTTGTATGATCGATTTTCTTCCCTCGGCAACCATTTGCCCTTGGACCACCTCGCCTAACGCAAACACGTGAAAATAATTGTGAAAGGTGGCTAGAGAGATTAGTCTGATTAATCAGGACACACTTCTTTTAAAAAAAATAAAAGGATGCTTTGCCTTGAGGGTCATTCCTACTTTTTGACCACAGAAAAAAGGAGAAAGAAAACAGAAGAAAAAGTAAAGTCGCATTCGAGGAAAACCCCGTTTGCAATCCACTTCCAAAGGCTGGCTCCTCTGCCCCATTTGCAGAAAACTCCAAACTTAACAAATACTCCAATAGTCAATGTTCAATTTGCAAGATGAACCATTTAAAAATGACAATTGGATGCTTAAGCTATGTTACCAAGGGGGTGTTCCAATAACAAAAAAAAAATTCTTCAAAAATCAAGACAGGTATTCTCTCACAATACATCACATAATAAACCCCCTAAGATAAACAGCCGTCATAACTCTAGGGGTCGGCTTAGTGGTTGTTTTTTTATCGTACATTAATAACTTCTACATGACAATCGGATGCTTAAGCTATGTTCCTAAGATAAACAGTCGTCATAACTCTACGGGTTGGCTTAGTGATTGTTTTTGAAGTGCATGAAATCTTCTAAGTGTTATCGATTTCTAACCAGAATAATTCATACCGGTCTTCGTCTCAATTTTATTTAAATATGTGAATGGTAGGATTGATCCTTTAAAAATTTAATGTAAATAGGAGTAGTATAATTGTTTCGAAGACTCTACATTAAAAAAGTGAGGGGGGCATGATTGATGCTAGGCTTAAATTAAAAGAAAGAACAAAACTACGAAACGGGAGGGGAGAAAAGTCACATGGTACCATCATCTACCCCGCCGTCCGCTTTTGACTTTTCGCATTTGACAAAAAAGTCAGATCCAAGCAACACATATCATCTTGATTCCCCTACACTATTTGCATAATTACAGAGCAGCCCAAATGGCAAGGTGCTCCTGTCTTGTCCTGAGTATTGTCGTAAGGTCGAATTTCCTCTCTCTTAAATTAGGATATATTATATATAAAAAAAAAAACAATGGTTGTGTTTTGTTTGAGTTTTGAGTTTTAGTTTTTAGTAATAATTAGAGGGAGAATTACAGACAATAATTAAAAATAGAGGTTAATAATTAGAGAGAGATAAAGAGAAAAATGTAAATAATATTTGAAAATAGAGATAATGATTGAATAATAATTGAGAAAACTGAGTCTTGAAACCCAAAACAAACAAGACCCATGATTCCATCATTTATACTCACAAATTTTCTTTTCTTTTTTTTGAAATACCCCATCCTCCATCAGAAAAAAAAAAAAAAAACATTTACAATTTAATCATCACAATAAGTTAGTAGTTTTTAGTTTAAGACAGTTTAAAGTTAATGTATTGTGAGAGAATAATATGTATCGTGAAACATAATAAGTTAGTTTTTAATTTAAGTTATGAATGGGAACAAGGCCCAATAAGTTTCTTAGTTTTTCATTTTTCAGACAATAGGATGTTTGTACGTTAAAATTTACTATTGGATTATTATGAGGGTCAACCTTCTGTCTATAGGAATAAACCATTGGGCCGAACCCAAAATTCCAAAGGAGTTTATCAAACCCTAGACCTCACGTTTCACGGCCAAACCCAATGATCGGGAGAACGATTCTACTTTGGCCGATAAATCACCCCCCGCTCGGGTTGAAATTGTGAACACCAGTTAAAAATTCATTTAAAAGTTTTGAACATTCTTTTAAATTTATTAATTTTCCACATTAAGCTAGAACAAACTACTACTCAACTAGTTTAACTTATTATAATAATTAAAAAAAAACCTCAAAACTATTCTAGATTTGGTTTGCGATCGGCTCGATTAATGCTTGTTTGAGAATTACATAGGAGTGTCAAGTTTTATCACAACCACTCACCCCTAAAGTCCACTCTCTCCCTTCTCAATTGATTGAAAAATATGGTATATATCACTCCATTTTCTTTAATCACTCCCCCACCCAACATTGGAAGTCCATTTCCATCTCTCTCTCTCTCTCTGTCTTAATCAAATACAGTAGTACTAAACTTGTTTTTCTGTATCATCAATCACTACGAGTAGTATATATTGGTTGTCCAAGTCGTCAACCGTCGCACGCACGACACGTTTCCCATTAAATTATAACCCAATTGGCCGAGAATTTCCAATTGTCTTCTCATTGACTATTCCCCCAATTCCACTACAATCGAGTGCGGTTCTTCCACGAAGTTGGCTTTTTAAAAGAATTTCGGAAACTATTTTACAAAATTTACTTAAATTCAAAATTACTTTAGGGTGAGTGTTCCAATGAAATTTTATCAAAATTTGATAAAATTAAGCCATTTAATTATGGTCAAAACTCAATTTTTTTGAATAAATCCAAAATTAATCCAACAATTCAAGTATTTTCGACTTTATTCAAAAAAATATTGAGTTTGACCATAGATTTATATTTATTACATTTGTCTCGTCGAGAGAAATCCAGAAACCACAAAATCTTGACTCAAAACTAACAAATACTAAAAAAAATGAATAAAGACAATGAAAAAACTAAAAAACCGGATTAAGTTTTTTTGCCAAAGGAAGTTGGCTTTCTAAAAAGAACTTTGGAAATTATTTCACAAAAGTTACTTAAATTCAAAATTACTTTATTATGTTTTACAAAACATGTTATTTTCTCACGATACATTGACTCAATTACATTCTTATTTAGTTTAAATCAATTGGTGGAATGGGACCTTAATTAATGTATATTATATGAGAAGAAAGACTTGTCTCACATAACGTTAAAAGGAACCGGAGACCCTGCAGGTCACTCCCTATATGGCAATATCCGAACTATCAGGTGTGTATTCAACTGTCCTAATTTCCTCTTGGAGTTTTTTTAATTCCAAGCCGTTCATTTTCAGCTCGGATGCCCCCTACAGGACTTCGAGTCCGCGCGGAAAACCCAAAAAAAATTAATATATATCAAATTGTTGGTGGGAAGAGGCCTAAACAAAGTCGAAAGTGGAAAATGGGAACAAAAAGTCCAAGTGGGAATCCTAGCCAAAACCACAACCATATAGTACACAAAAAATTAAAAAGAGGCATATTCTCACTAAAAAAAAATCCAATGACTCAGAGAAAAACGAAGCAAAAACCAATTCTTTTTTATATATAAACCGGAATAAACAAAAGTTTTTCAACGGGCAGGAGAGAGAGAAAAGCAAAGAGACAAATGGACCCCATTTCTCGGTGATTGTTCCAGTCCATCTGACGCACCACCCAATAATTTTCTCGGAGACAGAGCCCTGCCCCAGCGTTGACCATTAGATCGTCCATATTCTCTGTTCCCTCCTTTTTTTTCCCCACTCACACACGGCCTTGATTAGTTTTTATCGCTTTCCCCACTTTTTCCGATCTCGATCTCAACCGTCGGATGACAGGACAATGACTATCACGATGAAGGCGGAAAAAACGGTTTTAAGATGATTCGAGGACGAGGGCTGCGGTTCCCTGCGTCACGGACAGGGTATGGTTGTGTTCTCCCTCGTAGGTGACGATCAGCATCGCTGGATCGTCCAGTGCTCTCTCCACGTGCTTGCGTGCTGGGCAACCCCTGACGCTGCTGCACTTGTAATATCCCCTGATCGAATACGAACCATTCAGATGATCAGATTTCGGTTTAACGAGGACAGATTTATGAGAGGCGATGATTACGCAAAGCAGGGGATTATTTCGTACCTTGGATGTGGAGAGCCTTTGATCGGTTTCTGACCGTATTTTCTCCAGGTGTAATCGTCCGGTGGTATGTCGGCCATCTTCATGCTTACCGCCGGGACTCTGACCACCCTCTTCACCCTTGATTTCCTGATCATATCACAAAAGTCATTTAAAATCCGCTTGACTCTGGTAAAGCTCGTTCAAGATCGGCTTGACTCAATTTGAATATAATTTTGCAAATAGTTCGGCTCGTTCAGCTCATTAAGGCCTAAATCTAACAAAAAATACTGATGATTACGATTGTAATTAGCAGTTATTATTCAGCTCGACGTTCAAATATTCAAGCTACTCGTTAAGATTTCAAAAGCGAAGACCTACTTTATGCCCTAAGCCTAATAAAAGAAAATGATGATTAAGATTGTATTTAACGGATTCGGTACCTTTTCTTAGAACAATGGCACCGGCCAGAAGAACCACCGCACTTATTCGCCAAATCATCAACCGAACTGCACTTCCTCTTCAACGAAGACGAGGACAGCGGCGGCCTTCCCGCCGACGAAACCTGCGACATATTCGTCAGCTGAAACGCCGACGACATCGACGGCTGGAAACTGTCCGTGTCTCCCGTCAACGACGACTTGAACGAATTCCCCGTCGACATCGCCGGAGTCGCAACCGCCGCCGCCGCTGCCGCGAAATTAATCGTTGTAGGTCCCACGGGCTCCTTCCTCTCATTTACAGATCCGGTTTTCATTACATAATTATGGTGGTTGTGAGGTAGCGGAGGTAAACGCTGCACCGGAGTCGGACAGTAAACCCGAGGAGGAACCGGTTTATCCTCCGGCGTCCGATTAGTACTCGCCGATCGAACGGTTTCCTCCGGCTCAACGGTTTTCTGCGGCTGATTCATAGGGCCACGTCGGAAGCGGGCGTGACCGGTTCTGGACCGGTCGAGTAGAGAGATGAACTTCTTGAACTTGTTGACGGCGACATCGGCGACGACTCTGTAATCGACGAGGTCGGGATCTGTTGAGATTGTTTTCTGTTGGTGGTGGTTGTTGTTTTGGTGAGAGAGGATTCGGATTAGTTTCTCGACGCTCTGGAAACCGGCGACGGCGGCCTCCTTGGCCGCGATTTCTTCCGTGTTGGCTCCGAAGCTGCCGTCCCTGTAACTGCTCATTAGCTCGACGGCCATCTTTGAATTCCTGAAGATTTTGAATTGAATTTCAGTCGGTCATATGTGGGGATATATATAACGGAGAGAGAGAGAGATATGATGAGAGAGGAAAGGGGCAGAGAGAGAGAGAGAGAGGTGGAGTGGTCAAACTGATGATGATGTGGGCTTTCACAGGGGGGATAGGATTGTCTGTGCTCCAAAATCTGGACTGTAACATACATTTAGGGGTGTTTTGGCTAAAAAAGCCAACTTAACTTTTTGTTTTGTCTTTATTTAAATTTTTTTTTTGTATTTGTCAGTTTTACATCTATTTTTTGAGTATTATTATATCATCTCGGCGAGATGAATCCAAAGATGTAAAAGATTATGACAGAACTCTCAATTTTTTGAATAAGATCGAAAAAGATGTAAAAAATTGTTTTTTTGACTTATTTTTGTTTTTATTCAAAAAAAATTATGATTTGATCACAATTTTTTATTTTTTTGATTCCTCTCGCCGAGACGAACAAATAATACACAAAAAGTTGATAGAAAATAAAAAAAAAACACGGAAAAAATAAATCAGCAAACTTTTTAGGCCAAAACACACCTTAGTGGCTTGGTGCTATTTGATGTCTTGAACCGTTCATTTCGTAGGCCTTAATGCTTTAACTTATTTACTTAAAAATCAGATTGATTGGATATTGAGATCAATTTAAACGAAGCATAAATGTCACATGTATAACGAACGATCAGTGTATGACCGTCTATTTCTCTTACGACTCATACCATTCATCTAAGTCTTTATAGATGTCTGATCAATTTGATGTTTTATACTGATGATACACACATTTAGGCTTATCCAAAACGAAAGGCATGCATGGTGGTGATTCATGTGAAATCATCTGTGTAGCTTATAAACAAAAAATACATGAAAAACGGATTGATAATATATTGTTTGACTTGCTCCATTTAATAATTATAAAATAACAACTAGTTTTTTTTTGTTTTTTTTAAAAAGGCATTTTGACGGCTACTAATGGAGTATTTGATAAATCAACATTTACTTATAGAATTACCTCCTAAAAAAGACATTTACTTATAGAATTCACTTTAATGATTCATATTGCATGAACAATTTCAGCAATTTGAGTATAACAACATACTTCGTATTAGGTTCCATTCATGATTTAGCAAAGCATATGATCCAATTCTTCACAAGAAATGGTGTAATTATTTGGTGTTTATTAGTAATTATTTGACAATTTATAATTCAAAAACACTGAAAAATAAGCGTTAAGGTCATGTTTGGTAACGCTTTTACTTTCAGTTTTCTATTTTTATTTTCAAAATTTGAAGAAGAAATTATGTTTGGTACACTACTTCCACTTTCAAATTCCACATTTTACTTGCTCTATTTTTGAAATTTGTGAAAGCACAAAAAACTTCACTTTCACTTTCTGTTTTTAACCCAAACCGGCTACCAAAAAGCTACAAGACGCGCGTTTTAGGAGTCATAGTACCTTACTTACTGTTGATGCGAGTTCGAGACTTGGGAGCAACTCTTTTTTGGTTGGCTTAAGAGCTATCTTCTTCCAAACGCCCATCAGATCTCTCTCTCTCTCTCTCTCTCTCTCTCTCTTTTGTGCTACCTTCCAAATATTCACCTGAGCTCAAATTGTCATTGAAGCCTCTCTCTCTCTCTCTCCTGGTTCTTGTTCAATTGCCGAATTAGGGTTTCCAACATTCGCAGGTAAGATTCGTAAGAACAAGCACAAATGTTGAATTTTTTTGGATCTGATAACTGATTGAAGCTTGCGATTTTTTTTTTTTACTTTCTTTTACCAAGTAGATTCTCATCATCGAAGCTCACCATGGTTTTTCTCCCTAACACTGCTCAGTGATTGTGGATTTATTGACTAAATCATGAAATTTGACCCATGTGAGATGCTTCGATCTATTTTGGTCTGATATTTGGATGGGAGATGTTTCTCTCAAGGAACCTCTGATATGTCATCCATGTTTACATTTTTTTTTTTTATATTGAAAACAAGTTTGCACAAACATGTTTTTACTTTTTTTTTTAGAAAAAACAGAAATTGGTGTTTAGAAAACAAAAAACGGAAAAACAAAAAACAGGAAGTGTCACCAAACATAGCCTAACAAACTTGCCCTTAATCATGAACTTTCATGGGATTTTGAAGTAGTAGTAGTATATGATTTTAGACAGCGTGGGCACTGGATAGTTTCCCCCCAAGGAAAGTCAGGGCATCGGATGACTAAACATGTCGCTTGTGTCCAATTTCCGTCAAACCCTATTACCTATAGGTTGCTTCCACGTGTCCTATTCTTTGAACAGGGGAAAAACGTTCTAGGGGGTATTTTGACCGACTCCCTATTTATAATGGGTGGGGTCCGCCTAGGAACCGGTAAACCAGTAATGATGAAAGAGGGAGAGAGAAAAAGGAAAGAAAGTCAAAAGGAAGTAATGAGCCGTTGGATTGGGAAATTGAGGAGAGAGAGAAGAGAGAGAGTGAGTGGGGGATGTTAGGTTGGAGCCAGTGAGATAGAGTTGACCTTTTAACAGCTTTTAATACAAAAGTCCAATTTGGGTTGTGGGACCCCATTGCCTTTTTTCTTACTCCTACATTTTTTGGGATAAATTTCACTACCACCCCTGAGGTTTGCTAACCTCAAGCTACTATTTGTAACAAGTAACCCCATTGGTAATTGATCGTTAAGTTTAACAATAAATTCATCCCTAAGATTCATAAAAATTGCAAATTTATCCCTCAATAGTTTGTCTTGTTCAATTCGACCGTCATTATTAGGGTCAATGTTCATGATCCATCCCATTTAAAAATACATCAATAATGAACTAGACATCAATTGCCTTTGTGACATTTTGTTTCCAAGTAGAAATGAGGATAGGAATGGGGAATAATAAAGTAACAATGCAAAGTCACAATTGTACGCTGCATTAGAAAGACTTCGGAAACTGAGCTCGTTGCGTTGAACTTTGAGGTGTAGAAACAGTGAGTTTTCTGCGAGCGAGTAAAGAGTGTAAAGAGACAACAGCTAAGACATGAAAAAGAAAAAGAATGAAGCAACAAAGAGAGAGTATATTTGCTATCGCTGTTTAAAAAAAAAAAAAAAGATAGAATATATTTGCTATATAAAAGGCAGCCAAGCGATGAGGGTAAATGAAAAGATAATGCAAACTCGAGGGATGGAAAAATCATTTCTCATATCCGAAGGGAAATCTATATATAATGCAAATCTCAGGAAGTGTTAATGAAATTTACCTCCTTTTTTTTTGTTTTGGGGTGGAAAGCACAATATTTTAACCGGATACCGGAAGTTTTTGAATTGAAAATTCAAAAGTCACATGGGGGATTCTTTTCCTCTCTTTATAGAAAGAAGACGACGACTTTCTTTTTTTCTTTTGTTTTATCTTTTTCTTTTCTTGGGGTTTTCTTATTCCGGGTGGAGCGGGGAGGGGCGTACTTATCGATTTGACCTTTGGATTACTATTAAGATATGTTTTCAGCCGTCCGATACTCTTACAATAATGTACGACTTTTTGTTTTGACCGAATTAATGAAATCTTATGAAATAGAGTATGCAAGCACTAAGACGTGCTTTGCACCGGAAGACTTCCACTAATAAAAAGAAAGTTTGGTATGTCGGTAAAAAATAATTTCCTGTAAATCTTGTTGTCTCCACATGAATAACTTGTCTTTGATATTTTTTTTTTATGACACGGAAGTAAGAAGATTATATTAATCAAAGTCCAACGGTACTTACAAAACAAAATTTATTACGAAAATTTTGGACAAAACCAAACTAATCATCTAAATAGAGAACAAGAAAACGATTAAGGCAATCGATGTGTTTCATCCCAACCCAAACATGGCCTGATGCAAACAGCGGCACTTACTAGATTCATACCTAGAATGAGCATCTCTGAAGAGACTTGAAGACAAAAGATAGCGAATACCCAGACGATTAGATGGACTTCGACCAAGTACGCTCGCACCAATGAACTCCGAAAATTACAGATTTTCAAAGCCACCATAAGTTGCCCAACCAGCGATATTATGTAGGGTAAGAACATTGTTGGCATAGATATCATTATAAAACAACCACGCCTGAAAGTACCCAATCTATAGACGAAAATTCGTCCGAAGATGAAACTAACAACTCTCACAAAGCGAGAGACATAACCCTCTCAGATCAGACGACAAATCGTTGATCTGGAGAGACAAAAGAAAAAAAAAAAAAAGAACAAATGGAGAAAAGAAATAATACCATGGCCCTCCCCTCTCACCATCATGCGAGAGTATTGAAACCCTTGTCTTTGATTTGATTGGGAGAATATTAGTTAAGATAAGATGCCCAGATACATATTTCGAAACAAAAATAAAATAATATGAAATACAGGAGATGTTCTATCAAATTAGATACTAACATTGAAAAAAAAAAACATCATAAATTTACACTACTACCCCCTTGAATCCAACCCATGAAATCATTTTCATTTATTTACGAAGGTTAAATTTGGAAACTCACTCTCTTTTTTTGTATGACTTTTCAAATATGACTAATATTTTGAGACATTGACATTCCAAAATAAAATAGATGACCAAATTTATGGGATGGAGGGAGTGATACTTTTTTACCACTTTAAATTGCATAAATTTATGTTTTCAAGTCATATTGGCTCAGATATTTTTAATACAAACATTATAGGCGTGCATGCCATAAATATTCTAATTTCTTTTCAACTACTTGCAAATCCACTCATATAATATTATTTGTAGCGATTGCTATGTCTTGATTGCTCTCATAGGAATTTCATATTTAAAATTCACGTGTTCCTTAGTTGACATTCCTATCTAAGGAGGGTTTTTAATTGAATTAACCATATTTTAAATCTCTCGTAATTTGGCGTTCCTTCTCAAATTGTGAAACAATGAAATGGGGGAGAGGAGAAGGGGTAGGAATTGTCATATGAAATTTTGGATCTTTTAAGAGAAGAAAATACATTGGCATACTATAGAGATAATGCTAGTTGGATTAACACTACTATAATCAGTGGCAGAGCCAGAACTTGAAGTTGGAGGGGGCTGCATTATGAAAAAAAAATTGGTTCGAAATTTTTTTCACAACTAAATTCAGTTATTCGAGTTTTTATGGGACTGTTTTGATAAATTAAAAATCCTAGAGGGACGGGCAAGATGGTGTTTATGCATTAGGAAATTATGTCTAAAACATGATTTATTTTTACCGGGTTGTATATAGCAAGAATCGGATTGCAAATAGAATCACCCATGCCCAAAAAACCGTCCTGTGATTTGTATGACGGACTTGTGTGTTTTGTTTGTGAATCAGACAAAAGTGGCTTGTGGTATTATTAAAAAAAAAATGTGGTCAAAGTTGAATTATTTATAAGAGTAGTAATTGTTTTTTGTTCGAAGTTATGAATTAATAATGAAATACCCCACTGATAGATTATTTTTTTCATAGAGTCAACTGATCACAGCTCCTCATGTGCCGTCAGTACAGCTCTTAGGTTTGTTGTGACTTATCCATAAGCATGGATCTACCGTGCAATGAGAAATGATAAACTGTTTTTTTTTTTTTAATATTCCGGGTCAATTTACGCACATATTAACTAATTTATAGCCTTATCCCTCACTGAGTTAGGAGAGCATTTAAAATCATTCCAAAGCTTCTTATATAATTTCCAGCTCCTCTTTTATGTTTTTTTTTTTTTTTGGGGTCATTCGTCATTTCCTAATCTATTACATGGGGAGGGAGGAATGAGACTCGATCCCGAAATGCAGTGTGGGGCATTCAAAGATTATTAAGCATGGATCATTCGTCATTTCCCGAATGCCCCACACTTGCGCTTTTATCTTTTGTTGCTTAATAATCTTCTCTCGTATAATTCTCCATGACATAGTTTTAAACACCAATTGGAAACCTGCTTGATCCATAGATTTAAATCATGCCGGTTTTTTTAGGCCAGATTCAAACTTTATTTTTGGGGCCATTGTATAATACCAAAAAAAAAAACTGCGAGAATTAAAAACAATAATAACACAAAACTCGATAATCATTATATACGTTAATCCGAAATATATTACTTAAACATCACCATTCTCATATTTTCGCAGCAAAAGTAGTACTTAAGCTCTCATAATCAAGTTTAGACACCATATCTTTATCAATGGATAACGTAGCTAATCCATTTAACCTTTATATAAGGGTATAAAATACCTATACATTAGGCCCTAAAGTTTATTCAATATTATACATGTATACCTATATATAAAGGTATAAAATATCTAAGGGCCCATAAAATTAGTCAAAATTTGGGGGCCAGATGGGGTCGCATCCTTGGTGTATGTCCAAAGCTAGCTCTGGATTTAAATACTAGAATTATTAGTCCACCTAAAATGGATTGTTTGACGAGAAGGACGAATCTTTGATCACTTACGGCCCGTTCGGATGACGTATTGGTTTTGGAGAGATTAAATAGTAAGGGGGATAAAATAGTCAGGGGGATTAAATAAGAAGGGTGGACCCACATTGATATGACAGTTAAGAATGATGGATTAAACAGTCCGTGGTGTGGTTTGGATGAGGGATAAAAAATGGGGATAAGAAGGGTGGATGATGTAAAATCATGTCAAAAGACTTTATTGCCCTTGGTAATGTATATATTAGATTATGTATATAATTATACAAACACCAAAATTAATTATTTTGTTTTAAATTATATTAAGTAATTCATTTCAATATTCTTTCACAGTATAAATTAAGAATGTTAAATATTAAAATTAACTCAACAAGTTAACAAGTGAGCAATGTAAAATTCTAAAGTACATATTTTTTTTTTTTAAAAAATGATATCGAATTAAAGATCTCCAGTAGTAGTTTAATTTGGTGCAAAAATAAATAAAAAATTATATGCGGAAGTATTTTATTTTTTGATCCGAAGGGAATTGCATGAGGGGTAAAGAGGTAAAATGGGGTGGGATATTGCCCCCGACTAAATATAAGCACCCCTCCCCTTGCTTTTATTTAGTGCGGGTGTATTTTTTGTTCCCAAACCATGGGCTAGACATCACATCATGCCTTTATCCCCCCTGATTGCCTCATGCCTCTTCCTAAGCCTTCATCCAAATGAGCCCTTAGGGGAAAAAATTTCCATCTATTTGTATACTTAGGAGAGTAGCGAGGATGTGATTGAATCATTAGACCATTACGCCCTGTTTGTTAGCGATATATGTATATGAGGGGAAAAGGAGGATAAAATAAGAGGGGGATATAGAGGTGAATATAGTTGGAGGGGGTATTATTTTAGAAGGGGAGATAAAAATTTACTTGTTTGTTTTGTTGCTGTAGAAGGGGATATGAGAGGTTTGATAATGTAAAATTTGTGAGATTCCCATTTTATCCCATGTTAAAAAATAGAAAAATGAAAAAGTAGGGTAGAAACCTAACACACTCTTTCTCTCTCCTGCGTTTGCTACCTTCACAGAGCACATCTCTCTTTCTCTCCTGCCAATGGTGGGGCACAGCGCTGGCACAAAGGTGGGTTGTAAAAAGGGCCGGATATAATATAACCTGGGGGAGGGGTGTCTAAAACTTATCCCCCACATGGGTATATGGATATCCAAGCATACATATATATATATATATATATATATATATATATATATATATATATATATATATATATCCGGGAAACAAAAACATAACAAAGGAAGGATGTACTCTACCCGGATATGTATATCTAGCCAAATCTTATATCCGTCCTCTATATACTGCAAATAAACAGGGCGTTACTTCTTTTGGTGATTTTGTTAGAGTAGGCCGAAGTACCAATTAAAAAATACCAGACCAAAGAGCTATACTCATAACTTAAGTTTTTGGATTTAATAGGACATTAAAAAAAAATTCATAATTCACACCCCCTGACGATAGACCTAACAAAATGTCACATGTTTATAAACCCAAAAAGAGCTATAAACTTTGCAAGACGTCAAACATAGCTGGGCGTGAGGGGAGATGTTAAGGAATAAATTCTCACATTGCTGGAAAATGGATGAGTGATAACTTAAAATAATGTTGGAACCTCTCCACCTAATTGGCTAAACTTTAGGGATTGATATATATTTTCCACTAGTTAATGATGAGCATAAAGAATTAGACACATAATCCTCCATGAACTAAAATATGATGCCTACGATTTTACATATCCACTTGGTATTTAAAAAGTTAGAAATTATTGGAATAATGCAACTCTATTGGTTGAAAATTCCTATTCAAACCTTGTAAGACAATATGTTTTTGTTTAGAAAATTTTTAAAAATCTTCACCGCCTCTTTTGCATTTTTTTAGAAAAAATCGTGTATGCAGATGTAGAATCTCTCACAAAGATGTCTTGTATGAAAATATCCTTATTATAACATTTCATATAGTCGTATAAATAGGGATAGCTTCTAGCCATCTCACACTAAGCCAAAAGATTTGTGTGCACTCCTTCTCCACTCTTGTTTTAAATATTTCTATCTTTTTCAAAATCTCATTCAACTAAACAACA
Source organism: Vaccinium darrowii (assembly GCA_020921065.1). Taxonomy (NCBI): domain Eukaryota; kingdom Viridiplantae; phylum Streptophyta; class Magnoliopsida; order Ericales; family Ericaceae; genus Vaccinium; species Vaccinium darrowii. Next base: position 7,713,748 of record CM037157.1, read on the forward strand.
CATATATAAAAACTCATCATCATCCAACATTGAGGAGAATGAATTTAAACGACTTCTAGAAAGGACCTTCAAAGAGAATAATAAGAGCCTCTTCATTTGGCTGGGAGAGAGTAATTGAAATAGAATCAAACAAGGAGGAAACTAAGTGTAAAATTTCATGTTGATCGGATATCGTTAACTATTTAATCGGTGACCATTGAGCTTATTTAAAAAATCACGTACGTACAATAGTGAGTGGAACAATAGATTATTGATTTGGTTTTGCGTTAAAGATCTCCGATCAACATGAATTTTTGCGTGGACGACCTACTCGACGAGACAAACAAAATAACCGATTTGTATAAAAAAGGAACCCGAGGTGGGCCCCAAATGAGCCGCGCGTGCTATGCACTACTGACCCTTGACCTACCTGTCTTGGATTTTGGAATAAGTTGGCTTTTTTTTTTTAATTTAGTGGAATGTGTTTGCTTTTTTGAGTTAGCGGAATGAAGTAGCTTTTTGCTTTAAAATAATTAAGTTGCCTTTTTTTTAGTGGAATAAGGCCTAAAAAGAGCTTAGTCTTGGAGTGATCTCGTATCGTCTCATCGTTGCGCGAAATACCGAGAGTACTCCAAAAATATTGCTGGCCAGAAGTTGATGGCGCGTGTCCGTGAGTGGCACCACTCGCAGTTTCCCTTGGTTCACGCGTCGCGCGTGCGACTAATCCATCGTCTTTCCTCATCAGCATCACCGACGTTCTCTTCGCAAAAAATAGAAGATAACTTTGATTTCTTATTATGATCTTAACTCTTTTTTTTTTTTTTTTTTCCCCAGCAATTTGTGCAAAAATATATTGTTATCCGAAATTTCAATTAAAATTCCAGGCCAAATTGGTATAGGATTCATCTTATAAAACTGACCCATTTTTGTTTAACCCAAATAATGTAGGCAGAAGGCCCAAGGTGTAAATGGCCTTCGTCACAAGTGAACCCAAAGAACTGTCCAACTCATTGGGCCCTGGATGGGCCACAAAGGGGCTACAATTATCAAATTTCGCAGAAGATGTATAAACGACCACCAAGTTTTGAATTTTGTATAGTGTGTCTATTTTCCGAGTATTCTATTCACAAAATAATATGATGAGGTAATTAAATATCCATCCGATTTTTGGGTGGAAATTAGATTTTCATCCCCCATTATTTATGGAAATATGTTTTCATCCTCTCGTAATGTTTATATATATATATATATATATATATATATATATATATATATATATATATATATATATATATATATTAGAGGATGAAAAATACAAAATGAAAGTAATTTTTGAAATTCAAAAGAGGGATGAATATTGTTTCAACTAATCAGATGAAGTTCAAAAAGAGGATGAAGTTTACCGAATTATTAGGGATAATATTGGTTACCCCATGTTTCGGTGTTGATGGGGAAGTGGTTACCCCATGTTAGCAGTTTTATTACAATGAACATGGTAAAACTAAACAATTTGGAAAAATGAATCATGGTCAAATAAATTTTGGAAATTTTTTTCCAATGTTTATGGTAAATTGACTCAACCGGTTAGCTTTGTTTAACTATCCCAATTATGGTAAAATGTTTCAGACTAGCTTTGTTTACCATGATTACTCGATTTTACCATATTTTAGAACTCAAATCATGGTAAAAATACAAAAACATATGAAAGTATTTATGGTAAAAACAACCAATAGAACTCAAATCATAGTAAAAATCCTAAAACATATAACAGTGTTTATGGTAAAAACAACCAATAGAACAATGTTTATGATAAAAACAAGCAATAGAACTCAAATCATGGTAAAGATTCATTACAGGTGGAAGAATGGAGACCATCACTTTTGAATGATCTCTCACTTAAACTTCTCTCCATCAGATCCATAGCACTTTAACATTCGACGACGGCCACAATTTCTTTGCAAATAACATCCGTGTATACCTACGACTCAAGTCCCCTGGCAACATCAAAACCCGATTAATTACACACAAAAAAAACATCGGAACCTGATTAAAAAAAAAAACCCACAGCTTTGTGTTTCTTGTTTCCATTTTTTTTATCCTCAACCCGATTTCAGATTGTCGAGGTGCGAAGCTTTGAGGAGGCATTGCCAAAGAGAGGGAGAGAGAGAGAGAGAGAGAGAGAGAGAGAGAGAGAGAGACGAATCTGTCATCCTCCCCAGAGTTGAAGGCGGACGATGGTTGATTGTGGTGGTGGCGGTGTCCTTCCATCGCCGTCGTGCCTCGGGTTCCCATCTCGATGCAGAGATAGAGAATTAATTGCTTCTATTTTTTTTATCTGGAAATGGATGGTTTTCAATCCTTTTATTTACCAATATAGGAAGTATAAATTTAGGGATTGGGTTATTAAAATGGATGAAGATAATGACATGAAAAGGGATGAAGATAATGGCGTGAATTAAGGGATTGGGTTTTATCCCCAATTCCGTTAATTGCAATCCAGGACCTCTTAAATTTGAAATTGGTCCTGTCTTCCTCCTACTATTAGCAACATTTAATTTAGTCCTCAAACCGATTTTCTATTAAAGGGCAATTTAGGGTTTATTTGAATCTCGGGATGGAAACATAATTCCTAAAAACGCTTAGGATGATTTTCTAATTCTAAGTGAGTAAAAGGATGATTATTTAAGTGCTCCTAATATGATTATCCAGGAGTATTATATTTTGCGTAACAGTTTTCGTTTTGTATTTTTCATTGTCCAGGCCAACTTACGTGGAACTCGTCTCATGTCTAAGAGACTAATCTAAATGTCCATTATCAGAAACCCACTTCAAACTATAGAAAAGTCCCGTAATTACTGGGCCCACAAGAATCGATAGAATGTCAAAGGTTATGTAATCGCAAGGCTTCCTCGCCTTGCCTCGGGAATGGGCCTCAAGTAGAGGTGACAATTTGAACTCCACGTCTCAACCCCAATTATTTGCGCATATCCGCAAACTGCAAATCCGTCCATCTGTTTTTCGAAAATCCGTATGTTAGTTAAGAATTGAAACTTTAACATTTTTACCAATTTTTTTTAATTATTTTATAAAATGGCTTAACCACGAAAATAAGTTACTAAAACTTTAAACATGAGTTTTTTTTCCCTACTTTAAATATAAGCATATCGGCAGGTGAAGACGAACTCCGGTAATTTGCCGGATAAATTTTAATCTAATTTTGAGATATTAAAAAAATATTGGAGTATTTTTGGCTTCATCTTTGGCAACTCCCCCCATTCAAACCTTATTTTTTGTTTCTTAAATGTCTATCCTGGCACCTCTCACCGATTCAAACCTAACTCTTCGATTAGGACTATATGGTGGGGTTTTTTTTGTCGTTTATGAAGTTTTACTAATTAAGAGCTAATTTTTATTAAACATTTTTCATTCATATAGACGAGAGGCATCAAAAAAAGTGTATTATGATCAAAGCCAAATACAGATTATTCTGGCTTATTTGTGTATTTTCTGAACTATTTTAAATTTATGTATGTAGTTTCTTATTGTAACACACAAATTCGAGTCCTGTAATAAAGACAAGAAAAAGATGTACAAAATATATTTTATTGATTTGATTTGAATTGAATTGAATGTGGGTACAATCTCTATCAAATTATTTACAATAAAGAATAATTCCTCTGATTCGATCTCCAAAGTTGATGGTGCAACCTAACGGCTATAGAAGCTTGGCGTAGGATTGAACCGGTTTGAAGTTCTTTCAGATCTTCGAGTTGAGAAGCTTGAAGAACGAAGCTTGATCGAGGGCTTGAAGCTTTATCTCGAACAAACAGTGAACTTGAGGATGATCTTTGCTAGCTGACGCGTAGACCGTTGTTGTTATGGATGAATCGGCACGTAGCTTGGGTGCTTGTTGATCCTCCACACGAACTTGAGGAATTTGAGAAGAACTTGCAGAGAAGGCTTGAGAACTGCTTGAGAGTGCTCTGGAATTTTCCTGGCTGCAAATCTCTGATTGAAGTTGCAACCCAACGGCTGTAGAAGCTTGTTGTGGGATTGAAACTGTTGATGATTTCTTCAACTTCTTGAGTCGAAAAGCTTGAAAGAACGAAGCTTGATCGAGGGCTTGAACTGCTTTATCTCGAACAAACGATGAATTTGAGGCACGATCTTTGCTAGCTGATGCGTAGACCGTTGCTGTTGTAGATGAACCGGCACGTAGCTTTGGGCGCTTGTTGATTCTCCACAAAAGCTTGAGGGATTTGAGAAGAACTTGAGAAGCCTTGAGAAATGTTTGAGAGCGCTCTCCAATTTCCTTACCTGAAGATGCTGTCTTTCTTCTTAATGAGAACCTCTATTTATAGGCTCAAGGAGAGGGTTTTTTAATTTGGAAGGTCTCATTTGATTGATTTTAGTTCCAAATAAGAGTAAATTTGCCTCTTAATATGAAAATAAATCATGTCAAATATATACATATATGTTGTCTTTGATTGATTCTTTCTATAGGAGGCAATTGGCCTCCTATTATGGTAATAAATCAGGTCAAATATATACGTATATATTATTCTTAATTGATTCTTTCCATAAGAGTAAATTGTCATCTCTTTATGGAAATAAATTGTGTCAAGATATATATATATATATATATATATTTATATATATGTATATAAAAACACATATTTATAAATATTTTTCTAGCCCCAGGATAATTTGGTTGGGCCTGCGTTCATGGTTTGACCCAATTTGATGGTTCGTCTAGCCAATTGAGTGGGCTCACCTTCTTTTGGTCTAGCCCACACCTTTAAAATGATTGAACTCAAATTTCGGTGAGCCCAATATTTATTTCCAGGCTTTTGACCAATTTTGATTTTAATTAATTAAGATTATTTATTTCATCTCAATTAATTGAACGGTGCTTAAGCCATGATGAAATTTTAATGTCTACACTTATGTTCTAATTTTTCATTGGCATCGGTTCGAAAAAATGACGTCAAATATTTTGATAAATTATCAAAAAAATGCTTGCTAACAAAAAATTAAGTACTCATTTGGAAAAAAATATTATTCTACACATAAATAACATAATAAGTGTGAGCGAGCATGGGCAAAAGTGTCTTCTAAAAATATTTCAAACTACCAAAATTCAGAGAGACAAAATTAAAAAAAAGAGAGCTTCTACTACCTATATTAAAATCGCGAGTTGTGTTTTCTCAAGCAGCTGAACAAAGGGAGTACATTAGAGTAATAAACCAAAAGAGTTATATTCAATGCATAGAAACAAAATATGGTATATCATGTTACTTGGGGTAGAGAGAGAGAGAGAGAGAGAGAGAGGAGTTAAAAAATCATGAATGTGACTATGCTCCGCTTTTTCCCTGTGGAAGGGAGTGTGTTAAAATGATGGGATCACAAAAAAAAGAAAAAATCATGGAAGATTAGGTGAATCATTTGGGAGAAGTTCAAACAGCATGTGGCCAAGTGGGAAACAAAGCATGGGGATGATCTCCATAGATTATTTCACTTGTCCATGTGGAGTTCTTGCCACCATGTGATGCGGGGCATCCGGTCGTCTATTGCAAAAATGTATGATCCGAGTCTCATGTAAATCCAAACCGTCAATTGCTCGGATTAAATATGTAAATCTGAACCGCCCATTGCTTGGATTAAATCTGAGCCGCGCATTTTCGCAATGGACGGCCGGATCCCTGCACCACACGGTGTGCGTATGGTGCACAACAGGGACCCTTGATCCATCTGTCACTAGCGCGCGCGTGCGCGCACACACACGTGACAGAGTTGCATATCCAAATCCAGTCTGTTGGGAGGCCCAAAATCATTTATAGTGGAGTAACAGAATCTGGATACTTGTCTTCTATGGAGATCATCCCCATGCTTGGTTTCCCACTTGGCCACGGCCCACTTGTATATATCTATTAAAAAAAAAAATTGGTAATTCGGATAACATATATCTATAAATTCAGTTTGGGGAATGATGAAGTTTTTTGGTCCCAGTTCAAAAAAGAAATCAATCTGTTTGATCTTAGATGTGCTTTAAACCTTTTTGATAACTTAAATTAGACCGTCCAAAACACTTTTAGACAGCGGAGCTCGTGCCCGGCATAGACATGTGGTACCCATTCGGTGCCCAAAATTTTTTCGTGTTCCAGACTTCAATCTAAACTTTTTGGTTTAAAAACAAAGAAAGGGAAAAGAATACTCTCTCTAAAGCCAATCTGCCTGTGTTTTAAACCTTTCTATATGGATTGGGGGGCTCTGCTGCCCCTTGGGGTCGGCAGGGCCTGCCAACCCCATCCACGCCGTCCATTTCGTGCATCAACGGTTCAAATCTCACCTCTCCAAAGTGTATCCGAGTCGTCCATTGTTTGATGCAATCCGAGCCGTTGATGCACGAAATGGACGGCGCGGATGGGGTTAGCAGGGCCTGCCGACCCCCACGGACAGCAGGCCCCCCGGATCCTTCTATATCAGCATGTGCTTTTTTTTTTTACTTTTTCTTCAATTTTTTTCGGACTTAATTATTTATCTCAACGAGAAAATTAGAAAACATAAAATACTGTCCAAACTTAAGAAACATAAAATTAAATCTTCTTTTTCAGAGTTTTCTCATCGAATGCTTTTAGCTATAAGTTTATGCATTTTAAAATTTTCGATCTCATTGAGATAAATGATTAACCTGAAAAATTACGCTATTATCTAACAAAACTTTTCCCAAAAAAAAAAAAGGGAAAAGAAAAGAGACTGCACATGCATAGAATCTTTACATGTTACCAAAATGTATGAACACAAGGAGGCCGAATTTATCTATATTTGACTTCTTTAAATTAACTTTGTGTGCAAGAAAACTTCTCTAGCACAACAATTTACAATTAAACGTTAGACAACTTTGCCTCGTAATGTTATAGTAATATCTACGGATAAACAAAATTCTTCTTGATACTCAGTCTAAGATATTGATAATTAGTTAACATACATAAACCGTCCTCGTCCTTGTTCTCGTCTTTGCCCTTTACGAAAATTTGATTGTAAGCCTGTGACTCTGACACGCATTACATCGCTCAATCCGAACCTAACATATGTATATTAGGGATTACTCCCTAGATGTTATTGAGCTCAACGAAACTGAAAATATCACTTCCCAAAAGGAAAATATTCTTCTGGTTACAAATGTTTTGACAATGAGAACTTTATACAGTTCTGTGAAACCACGGTAACGTGTAAAAAATTAGATTGGTCGAACGTCGTTAAAAAAAAAAGAATACATTTTTCTTGAAAAATGTTGATGGCTATGATTATAAAACAAGTTTCACAAAAAGGTAAACTGCTTATGTGTTGTCAATTTATTGTTTATCTCATTTTTTTTTTGCCTGGCAACAAGCCGGTTGAGCCGAACTGAATGACTGATTCGGATCACACTCATGAATTTGAGACATCATACATTTCAAGTCAACAACCCCAACTCCAAATAAGAGCGGGTGTGACAATTGATGCACACAAGAAAGCGGACCATTTTAATCTTCCATACGGGTCCCATGAAAAATGTGCGAGTTCTTGAGTTTCTTTGTTGTTTTATTTGTTCGTCTTATTCGAATATTAGTTGAATATTTTGATCACAAATTAAACAAAATTAGTAATAATAAAAGTACAAACTAGTCACAAAAAAAAAAAGTTAAGTTAGTTGAAACTCAAATTTGATTTGACAGTGTATGTTGAAGACATGGAAAGATTTTCTTCTATTATTTTACAAATGAGAGGTGGAATACATAAATACACTTTTTTTTTTTTTGATAACCGAGATGTTCAGATCAGTTTTTACATCATTGCATGGATCGACTACTCCTGAGAGACCAATCCTTCCGTCCACTAGTAACGATCCCAATTAAAACCGAACCAAAACCTCGTAAAGGCTAAATATTTTGGGAGAATTAACTATTCATCATTTAATCTTTGAACAAAATGTTATCATTTTTGTATCACAAAGATATGAATCTAAAAACAAAAAATCGATGACAAAGATGAATGATGGATCAGAAGGAACTAGGAAGTTGCCGGCCGTTTGGTCCGTTTACTTTGCTGTTTATTCTTTTGAAATAAGCAATAAATTTTTATTTGGTGAGTTAGATTGTTTATAAAGAAAATCAATGCTTACATTAATTACTCGATCGAGTCGCGCCATTCGTCACAGGACGACCTATCAATGAGTAAATTAAGCAATGCCAATTGCCAAAGGCTTCCGATCCTCTCCGATGCAAGTTTTGAACTAGACGAGATAGAACAAATTTGAACCATATATATATATATATATTTTTGGATAAAATAGCTTGAAATAGAAAAGAGGCTAACCGAATATACAGTCTATAAGGGGCATACCCCAGGAGGGAAAAAAAAAAAAAAACCTAATCTTTTTCTTGTTCTGATCTCTAGTACATGAAGGAGTTGAAGAATCACCCATCACCGGGTTCAACTTATGCCTCGGTCCAATGAAATCGCCATCCAAAGGAATTGTTGGAGGCTCTCGAAACCGTGTAGACCGATCGAGAGTCGCGAGGGGAAGCTCTTGGTGAGGACTATCCTGACCAAGGAGAACCGGGGTAGTATCACAAGATACAACTGTGGTAACATCTATATGTGACACCACCTCACCGGAGGAGGCTCCCGAATCCTCACATTTCTCAAGAACGCCAAACGCGTTAGAAGTAGGAGAAACACGACTAGACGAGGAGTTGACCAAAGGCAAGCCCGGAGTTTGAATTTTCCTCTTCACCATCTCTATCCAGACATCCTTATTTTCACTAACTTCTCCCTCTTTTGCATTCCTCTTGTGAACAACCTGAACATCTTGTCCTACTTTCTCCTTAGTTCCTTGCTCCTAAACAACTGGGACAACCTGATCTACCCTCTCCTTGGCTTTCCACACTGGAGGAGGTGAAACTTTGGGCTTAATAGTGCAAGAGTTAGTAGAATGGCCAAAGATCTTGCAAACATTGCAGGCTTGAGGTTTCCAAGGAACCTCAACACGAATTTCATATGGCTCTCCATATGAACCATATATTAGCATAATCTAAGACCTGAATTTGCTCAGAAATTTCAATTCTCGACCGGTAATAGTTGTGAACAATTCGAACTATTTATTTATCGCAACAAATTGAGCAATTGATATTTAGAATCTCGTCCAGTCCAAACCAAGGATGAGGATCCATTTTTTTGTCGAATAAGATAGTTTAGCCTGCACTTAAAAATCAAGGACGAGAATCCATTTCCTTTGCCGAATAAGATAAGTTTGGTCTGCATTTAAATTGTTTACATACGTATGAAAAACAATTACAACCGCTGGGAAAGTGGTTTTGCCCTAAGACTTAGGAATTTGCTCTCACCTAAAATTTTAGGTTCGATTCCCTTTGCTAGTAAACTCTTGGGGCCACTGGATGTTATACCCGGTCGCTACTTCTAGGGCCCCAGAATTAGTCGAGATGCGCATAAGCTGACCCGAACATCTGGTTACAAAAAAAAATGCAACTATGCAAATAAGTTGGTGATGTCACTTCTTAATTGGATCTCCTTTGTGATTTATCATAGCCACATACAGTGAATATTGAATGGAGTACACGTTGTGCCCTTGCGAAGGAAAGTGAAGGGCTAACCCAGTGGTGGATTTTATTCGACATTTATGGGATAATATTCCAGCACTGTTTTTTATTTACCAATTTATGTGAGGCTGGTGCATTGTGATAGAATTCACACAAACATCCAGGTCTATTTGGCCGACAAGTTATTGTCATTTTGAACTCTGCATTAACGAATTTTGCATTTTTGGCAGCCACAAATACTCATAAAAATTTTAAGTATTAAAATATAGGGGAAATTAGTCTAAAGTCTAAAGGTAGGGACTTATTGGGTCATTAATCCAAGCTAAGTTCTTATAATGTCTCGTGTCCACTGTTTTAAAAATGTTGCCGTCTAAAGTCCTATAAAGGACAAAAATGTCCCGTCGATGATCTTCGCGTGGGAGCCTCTCGCTCCTCTCTAGCCCAAGCTGTCACTTTACTCTTTACAAGTTGTCATTTTGAACTCTGCATTAACGAATTTTGCATTTTTGGCAGCCACAAATACTAAAAAAAAAATTAAGTATTAAAATATATTTTGCATATGTCATCTAATTAAACAATTTCTCCAAATTCTTATTATAATCCAAAATTTATATTATACTAATAATCTCAATCCAAGACCCGGCCTAGTGATCTTGGCTTGAAACTCAACGGCCAGTTGTAGCCTAGATAAGGCACCCGGATGATGGATAACCCAGATAAGCTTATTCCAAACCTACTCATATCTGAGGTAGGTTTGGATGGTTGGACCAGCACTCCTGGATAAGCTATCACGGTAGGACAAGGAAGCCCCTTGCAAGGGGATAAGTGAATTTCCCCTCAAGAGCTTATCTGGGTGACCAAATTACTACGGTGTCCCTTTTTTTTTTTTTTTTTTCAAACTAGTTGACGAAAATACAATGAAACTCCTAGTCCCGGAGGAGCATCTCCAACCCATGTCTTCAATTTGAAGACTCAAAATAGTAATTTTTATTCAAAAAGTAAGTGTCAAGGATGTAACTATTTTCATATTAACTCCAATCCAATCTTCTATATTTCCATATCTACTTTTTAAAATCTCGTTTATTTCTCTCAAAAACTCGATTTTTCCTCTAAAATTTAAACTTAACCACCATTTATTAATGAGTGGTCTTGTTTTGAAGGTCTGATCATGAATAACTTTTCAACCATATTAATTTATTAAAAATGGAATGTTGTAATAGAAGTTATAACAAATGTAGAAATAGAAGGAAGAATGTTCTTCATTTTTAAGTGATTCTCCATATATGAAGAACAAAAAATAATTCTTCAATTTGAAGAGGTGAAATGAAGAATGATTGGAGTTCCTTCATACTTGAAAATTAAAAAATGAAGGCATGGTTTGAGATGCTCGAAAGTGCTAATCCATTTGTAAGCCGAGAATAACTACTCATGTATTTGTTTTTCCAACAAGAATAAATAAAGTTACTCCCTGCATACTCAATTTTCCGATTATAAAAAGGTTGATTGGAATGCAATTTTGAAGGAATTAAATATTCTATTTATTGAGAATATTAAGGAAACAACTGTTAATTATTTAATAATTTACATTTTTAAAAAATATATGCAATTATTAAATTTTGAATAGACAATAAGGGACAAATGGACACTACAACATTTATATGGGGCAACCAAGTAATTTGATGAATGATTTCATTATCCACCACTTTTATCCATCAATAGCAACTACGAAACAAACAAAGTACTTATAAGCTAACCTCCTCTTTCTAAAAATCTAAAAAAAAAAACTTTCTGAGCTTATTCCTTTTCTTAACTTATCTCCCCTTATACCACATTCACCTCTTATTCCCTTTCTTCTTTATCCCTCGAAACCTTATCCGTCCAATAAACGTGCGAGCTACATGTAAGAGTTTGTTCCCTCTTAAGATATCGGGTTTGATTGTTTTTGCTAGTTATTTTTTAGGCCTCCTCGCATGAGCATGTGAAACGGTTGTGAACAGAGCCGTAGGTAGTAGTTTGAGGTGCGTGTAAGTTGATCAAGGACACTCTGCAATACCCCAAAAAAAGTAAATATATTACTAACTCCCAAACAAACTAGGGCAAAAAAGAGAGTCGAGACGTTGAGGAAGAGGCAAGAGCACCGTATGATGTTTACAAGCCAAAGACGACGCAAAAGCTCTGAGTATTAGTACGGTTAATCAGTGAATTTGCTCCTCAAGCACTGCATTAAAATTCGATTATTTGGATCAGGCTTCAAGAAAGCATAATTTTTTATGAATCTCCTAGTCTAACGTGAATAATTGGCCTTTAACATGACCGAAAAAGAAATTAAAATGTATGTGTAAGTTAAATTAGACATCCCGGATTGTATGAAAAAAAATAGTCCTAATATTATTTCCTACTAAAAGACGACCCAAAAACCGGCAATAAATTCTCACATGGCCACATGGCTGTCAATCTCTAAAAGCCCAAAAGTTGTGGAATTCGGACCCCCCATTCCCCTGGTTGGTCACAGGAGCTGATCCAATTAGCTTCTCTGTCTAGACTTTTACTTTTTCTTGGCTGTTTCCTCTTCCAGCCAATCACATTCCATCCGCATGTTCCTCGTTTGGACTTCTATTACCACACCCATTTAGACTTCCAACTCACAATCCCTGGCAACAGCAATAATTTCGTGGCCAATAGGTTCCACCCTTAAGATTTTTTCCCTGTATTGTACTTGCTCCCTTTCTAAAGAACGGCGATACATACACTCTTGGGAGCCACTCCCAGCCACACCCTCTCTCTCACATGGGTTGTGGTCTCCAGATTTGGACTCCACACCCCATGTGAGAGAGGGTATGGCTGGGAGTGGCTCCCGGGGAGTGTACCTATCATTTTTGCTTTCTAAATGATGAATGGCCATTTCAGATATTTTCAAACAATTTATAAAGTTGTTTCACATAATTTAAATATTTTGGGAATTGATATTGGCATTCCCCAATTTAATATTGACACTCATTTTTTTTGCCTCTATTAGGTGAAATTCCTAAAGTAGCCTTGTATTTATAATTACATTTATCCCTTGCTATCAAAATGACTGAAATAACCCTTTTATTTTACTAATGAGGGAACTCCACTAATTAAATAACTTAATGTAAATCAAACAACTTAACGCAAATTTGATGTCGACATATTCCATGTTCATACATACCAACAGATGGGACCATTCACATAAAACACCGGATCTGGGGCTGCTGGAAAATCAGTCCCAGGAAATCACCCTGAAAATAGCCCAAAACGACGTCATTTTGGGTGCTAAAAGGCAAAAAAAAATAAAAATCACTCAAGAAGAAGACCAAAACAAGCAGATTCAAATATACTTCAAACAAACATAACCAGTAGAGTCCGAATATGTTTTTTTTTTTAATCAGGAAGAGTCTGGATTAATTTTTGTGATCAATTAAACAACATACAACATAAGTTTTTTGGTTATTTGATCAAACATAACCAACAACTATGAAAGTAAACTTAACTTCATTAAATCTGCAAATTCCAATTTTTTTGTTAGAGCATCCTCATCAGGAGAACCAAAATTTTCATCAAATTTAACTTCAAAAACACCTTTTATAAATTAGCAAGTTACTTTATCAAAAACTCACAAAATCAGACTCTCTATTTTAACTTTACTATTTAAACTATTCCCCTCAAATCTATAAAAAAAAAAAAACTTTCTTCTCCCTAAAACTAAATCTCCCCACGTGGGGAGATGTACTCTGTCCAGAATTTTAAAAAAGTGGACCCCCCCACTATTGACCTTCCCCCCCACAGCCACACACACGTCGCCACGTGTCCCTCCCCCCTCCCTCCTCTCTCCCTCTTTCCTCCTCTGCTGTACAGCTGTACACAGCAACCGGAAAAAAAAAAAAAAAAAGTTAGCTGGTGCGTGCTACAGTACCGCACCAAATTTGGTGCGGTACTGTAGCAAAAACAATTTGGTGAGTGGGAATAGGGAGCCTGATTTTTGAGTGGTTTTAGGGTTTTGGCTACTCAATTTAACTTAAAAGTTAAATTGAGTAGCCACATATTGATGCTCTTATTTGATCAAACATAACCCAAGTTAAACACTAAATTTGCAAATTCCAAATTTTCCTTTTTTTTCCGTTGCATAAATAAAAGGGTCAATTTGATAATTTTGATAGTAAAAGATAAATGCAATTATAAAGTGTAAGGGTAGTTTAGAAACTTCACTTAAAAGGGAGTGCCAATATCAAAATGGGGAGTGCCAATATCAATTTCCTTTATTTAGGTGACTTTTAAACTTTTTACACTTTTAGAATTTTGTGTTTGTTTGAGTTTCAGCCATAAATTGAGATAAAAAAATAATTTACAAAGAATTAACACAAATCTAATAAATACCAAAAAAATTTAAATGAGAACAAAAAAGAGTCATTCATCAACTGTTTTGCCAAAACACCCAAACCTCATTGTAGATTTTTTTGGAGTCGTTGACTGGTTATGAGTCACTTTCTCATGATGGACTTAAGAGTCATTTTATCGGGATGGACTTTAGGAGCCGTGTGAGTCGTGTGGATTCCATCTACTGTATCTTTTTAGACTTGCCTACTATGCTCTATTTTTTTTGTATTTTTTGGATATAACGATGAGAGACGTAAGGGTGTTTGAGTCAGTTTGCACATCTTAACTAGATTCCTTATCCAGTTCAATTAAAGACCTGCCATTCACGTTAAGACTAGAAAATTCATTAAAGGAATGTTGTGTAAAACCAAACCGATTTCAAGTTTCGAACCGAGAATGTCTAAGTTGATGCTCTATTGACAATTCTATCCTTTATGTTGTCCTAACTCAAATGAAATACTCCTACCATAAACCGACCAATTCCCCTTTAAAACCCCCCACCCTTCCCTACCTTCTCCGTACCCCACCACCACATTCCTCCTCTGAAAACCATAGAAAAAAAAGAAAAAAGAGGAGAGAGAAAGAGAAACGCAAACATGGGTTCGTCCAGATCCCTTCTCCCCACCTCCATCCTCTTCTTCTCCGTCCTCCTCGCCCTCTCATCGGCGTCGATCGCCGCCGAACCCCACCGGAGATCCAACGACGAGGTCATGTCCATGTTCGAGTCATGGCTCGTCACTCACGGCAAAAACTACAACGCCTTGGGGGAGAAGGAACGAAGGTTCCAGATATTCAAACACAACCTCAGGTTCATCGACGAGCACAACGCCGAGAACCGGACCTACAAGCTGGGTCTGAACCGGTTCGCCGATCTGACCAACGAGGAGTACCGGTCTATGTATTTGGGTGCTAAGGCCGGTTCGAAACGGATGTTGACGGCGACCAAGACGAGTGACCGGTACGTTGTTGGAGCCGGTGAGAGTTTGCCGGATTCAGTCGATTGGAGAGAGAAAGGGGCCGTCGTTGACGTTAAGGACCAGGGTAGCTGTGGTATGTTTTTTATTTTTGCCTTTTCCCCTATTAAATTCTATTTGCTTTTTTTCAAAAAAAAAAAAAAAAGAACTTTTATTTTTTGTGTAAATATATATAACTTCCTCCGATCTAAATTTACACTGACTTTTTTTTTATTTTTTGTTATTTTCGTTGAATTATTCCTGATAATAATAATAATTTGCCATGACCAGAAATGTAGGAGTAATTTCTTGTGTTGTTGGACAACTTGGACTGTAGGAGGATGGGGTTTTGCCTGATTTGACTGTATTACCCTTAGATGAATGGTAGATTCAAGGATATTTTGGTAAAATACAAGTTCCTCAAATTAGTCAAACATATTGGGTTATGAACAATAAGAAAGATCTTGTGAATTTAATTTTCTGCATAATTGGTTAAAATTAATATTGGCAATCTTTTAGGCCAAGTCGAGGTAGAAATCTCTTGTGAATTCCGAACACCCGAAAAAATGGTTAAAAGGTTGAATTTAATTCAACTGTAAGGTAGGTGAGCAAAACCTGAGCTGTCATCTGCAATTTTATATTGCCAGCTAGTTATTTTCGGTGCGTTGAATTTAGATAGATTCTTATTGGTCACAAAACCTCCCCCAAATCCTCTGTACGTGACGGTGTGATTGGCTACATTCTAGGCTAGTCTATTGGGTGTGTGAATCTTAAAGAAAATGTGAAGATTCTTAGCTAATTTAATGTCCGAAAATGCACACCAATTTCGGCGTAATTGCGAATTATATTCGGGGAGATAAGATCCTCACGGTCCTGTTAGACTCGTTTGTGGGTTCTTCTCGGACCCATCTTGAAGAATGAAATTTTGCACTTCCTAGAATCGTCAAGAACTCATCAACTGCGTTAAAAATTATGTTTATCAATCTTGTGTTTCATTTTCCAAGTAAAATATCAAAATCATGTCAAAAATTCTTCAATCAATATTAGTATTTTTTGACGTGTGCCCGACTTGATATACTAATAAGTTAATGATTCCAAGCGTCAAATTGGTCTTGAAAAAAATTGTCGAAATGGGCCTAACAAGACTGGATTGGAGAGGATCCCATTCCTATTTTCGGTACTTGGGCCAGTGGCGGCTCCAGGAATTTTTCTAAGGGTGTTCAAAAATTCTTATGGTCTACTACCTCTATGAATCACAACTTAATATTGACAAAAAAAAATTCCATTAATATCGATAATGCCACCCAAAAATAACGGATAAAGACATAAAGTTTATTGCAATTGCCCTCGACGAGTTTTTATATACTTCATCGCTGAAAAACTTCTTTCAACCGATACAGTGGCGGCAGAAAAACTCTCTCCTTGACTCATCCTCCTCCCTTCTTTTCTTTTCATGTTGAGAATTTATAAAACCCAAACAATTACACGTACACCTCGCTGCCTCCAGGTGTTGTTCCACGTGCACAAACAAAATTCTCTTATAGTCTTATTTGGCACTAGACATGCATGCTGCCAACTCAACCAGTCAACCCACATGTTTGTTGGCGCAAAGAAGAGGTAATACTACAAATCTACCTGCATGCAAGCATGAGACCTTTAGCTTTTTTGGTACTTCACTTACCTTATTTTTATTTGGGCTTTAATTATTTGGGTTTCAATTTGAATTGAACTTGGGTTTTTTTTTTATTGGCCTAAGGCATAGTTTTTCAAAAGATTTTAGCAACCCAGTTGTTAAAATCATGGTATTTCAAATCAAAAAATTAAGTGTTTCTATGGATTATTTTTTGAATTTTTCACACCGAATTAAAGTACACGAGGAGTACTTTAATTTGGTGCAAAAAAAAATCGAAAAACGATACACGAAACCACTTCATTTTTTGATTGCAAAATAATGATTTTAGCACCTGTTGAACTCATTTGCTAAAATCATGGTGATTTTAGTAACTGGATTGCTAAAATCTTTTTAAAAACTATGCCTAAGTGTTCAATACTTGGGCTTTTTTTTGGACATGATGTTGAATTTTTGGGGCTTGAGTGTTCAATTTAATTTTGGTAGGGTGTTCAACAATGGAATTTAATTTTGGTAGGGTGTTCAACAATGGACTATCCAAAAAATTTCTACATGTATTCTAAGGAAAAAAAATTTCTTTGGGTGGTCAAGTGACCATTGAAGGCCAAGGGTGGCGCCGCCCCTGACTTGGGCGCCCCCTCTACTACAAATTACGTCATGCATGAAATCAGGCCATTCTTTGACCTCGTAAATGGCCCACTCCTTTTTTGTTCTATTTTCTTTTCCTTTTGATTGGCCCTTTCACTTATTGGAGTGGGGTCTACTTTAATTTGCAAATGACGTGTACAATGCATAACCTAATTTTTTAATTTGTATAGAAAGAGACGTTTACGCAAACTATTAATTGACTTTTTTAGGTTTGATAATTCTCCTTGACTATGAACATACGTATAAATCTTGAGTATGGTTGTACGCCACCGATCCTATCAAGGATCCCGGATTTCCCGGATTGAAGCTTTTTTCGGTGTTTTGATGCTTTTAAAAACTGTTTTTGGGAAATCCGAGCCGTCCAATGTGTTCAAAAGGTGTTTTCCAAGGTTCACGCGGGAAATCTTCAAAAAAAAATACCGGGAAGGGCTTGATCCAAGCGTTTTTTCTCAAAATCTGCATATTTACAGTTTTGCGAAAAACCGCTTGGATCAAGCCCTTCCCGGTATTTTTTTTTTTGAAGATTTCTCGCGTGGGCCTTGGAAAACACCTTTTGAACACATTGGACGGTTCGGATCGTTAAAAAAAATATCGGGAAGGTGAAGTCCCGGATCCGGGACTCTCGGACTAGATAGTTCCTCTATGGTTGTATATGTAAACAATTACCTCTTCAATTAACAAATCTTATCAATTACTATCTATCATAATAGACTACTTAATACTCAAAGAATATTAATTGAGATTATATTTCTAAATATAAATATTAATTTATTTTCATTCTTGAATTCTTTATTTTATTTTTTTTGTTCAGATATGAGTATATTCAGGGAACTCGATCCTCATCGGAAGGTGGGTTTGGTTCTTTATCTAATATCCCCAATGGGGATGGGTGCGGGGATGGTGAAAGACCCTCCAAATCAGGGATTGGATATGGAATAGGGTCCCCCAATTCATACCCCACTTGTTGCCATGCGTAATTTTTTGTGTTATAATTCAAAATAGCAGTACTACATACTCAGAATCCAGAAGTGAACTTTGGGTAAAAATGCTGGTAGTTGCATTTTCCGATTCAAAAATGTTGGGTGTACTTATATCATCATTGATTTGGAAATGAAGGGAGTTGTTGGGCTTTTTCGACGATTGCTGCGGTGGAAGGGATCAACCAAATCGTAACGGGCGATTTGATCTCGCTTTCGGAACAAGAGCTGGTAGAGTGTGACAATACGTATAACGAAGGGTGCGACGGTGGTCTCATGGACTATGCCTTCGAATTTATCATCAACAATGGTGGCATCGACTCTGAGGCCGACTACCCTTATAATGCTAGAGATGGTACTTGTGACCTAACCAGGGTTAGTAATGATTTAAGCTTTTTACTTATTAAAAAGAAAGATAAAACTGTTCATACTCTTATCAAGAGTTTTAGTTTTGATACTAATTATTTGTTATATTGTAATGATGCAGAAAAATGCCAAGGTTGTTACGATTGACAGTTACGAAGACGTCCCTGCAAATGACGAAAAGGCTTTGATGAAGGCAGTGGCAAATCAACCTGTGAGTGTTGCCATTGAAGCCGGTGGCAGGACATTCCAATTCTACGACTCGGTGAGGTTCTAACTTGGTCTTTCTTTAGAAATTTGGATTATGATGATACAGATGACTAGGTTTCACTGTTTCAACTGTCTAGATTTGCTGTTTATCGGTTAAATTTTTTGGCCAATTGATCAACACAATCTGCACTGCAGCAAAAATTGATATTTTGAGGCATGATTGTGAACGCTCTTATTAGAAATCAGGTCCATAAAATTACCATTTTGGGAAGGAACAAAAAAACTGCCCAAAGAGGACCAAATTGATCAGCTTTGGTTGGTATATTACTATATTTTTTAGATAAAATTATGCCATGTTTTGGAAAGGTGAGATATATCGGTACCAAATTACGAAGGGTTAAAGTAAGTCGTCTATTTTAAATATTTGGATTGGGGGATTCCATAGTGCGCCCTTGCACTACACTGGTGTACAATGGTTTGATGTGGTCAAAATCGATAGGCATTAGGCAATCAGGTGCAATCTACGTTAACAAAACCAGTAAAATATCGATGGAAATTGTCTTTAAAAACCAGTCAAATTGAACGCTTCTAAGATCCCTAAATTTGCATTCTTTGTGACAATTTTGCACATAATTTCATTTATACTACTAGTATTCAGTATTTACGTGCCAACCATCCTTTCATGGAGCCATCTTTGCAGTAAGTCAACAATGTTATTGGAAGTTAGGCGATTTGCTTGAGTAATCTAATCATTCCTTATTTTGTACATATTCAGGGTGTATATACAGGAGAGTGCGGGACAGCACTAGACCACGGTGTCACAGCTGTTGGATACGGTACAGAAGACGGTTCAGACTACTGGATTGTCAAAAACTCATGGGGTTCGAGCTGGGGAGAGAGTGGCTATATCAGGATGGAGCGTAGTACCGCTGGTCTCACTGGCAAATGTGGAATTGCAATGGAGGCCTCTTACCCTATCAAGACGGGCCAAAATCCTCCCAACCCAGGCCCATCTCCTCCATCCCCGATAAAGCCCCCAACTGCTTGTGACGACTACTATGCTTGTCCCCAGAGCACCACCTGCTGCTGTGTTTATGAATACGGCAAGGCTTGCTTTGCTTGGGGATGCTGCCCACATGAGGGAGCCACCTGCTGTGAAGACCATTCTAGTTGCTGCCCCCACGAGTACCCCGTGTGTAACATATACGCGGGCACTTGCAGAATGGTAAGAACTAAGAACTACTCCTTTCTTTCTTTTTTTTTTGCTTATCTTGGTGCTTGTTTGGGATAGATTTATTTGGGTTGATTGTAGATTCTGTTTTCAAACGAATACGTTTTGGACCACCGATGGTGGCGGTAGCCTAGATGGCAAGGATGAGTGGGCTTAAGTGCTCCTTCTTTCTGTACACGATCCGACAAGGTTCGAGTCCCGCCAACTGCAGGACTAGCGTCGATGACCCTTTGTCCATCTAGTACCTAGGTGGTGATGGTCTGTCCTTCTGGACAGTAGCTATGGCTTGAACCGGACATTCCACAGTGGGTCGGAAGCCCCTATGGTCACATCCTAGGGGGTTGCTACGTTGGTTGCCCCCTCCCACCTTTTTTGAAGGGAAAAAGAAAACGAATATGTTTTGGACTGTTTAGGAGAGATTCTGTTTTCACTCGGGAACAATTGGGATAATAATTTGGTCAAATAAGCAAAAGTGTTCTTACTTTCGTTTTCTCTCAATGCATCAGAGCAAGGACAATCCGTTTGAAGTGAAGGCAACGCAGCGCATTCGGGCTAAGCCTCTGTGGGCTTATACGAATGATGACGGGAAGAAAAGCAGTGCTTAAGAAGACTTTGTAGCATTTGAGCACCGAGGAGGTAACGAGTCGGAAGGCAAAAGAATCATAGCAGGCTTTATATAATCTCCTCGGTAATTGTTGTCATTCAGCATTCCTTACTTGCAAAGAATGGATGCTTATTCTGTATATAATGCTGCTTCAAGTTTCTGTCACAGATGAATAACAGACAGATTATTTAAGTTTCCTGTTTCTGATGACTATTTGTATATACTGCTTTGAATTCCAGTCGTCGTTTAACGATGGATGTAATGAACCTGCGTATCCTCTCCATGTCGCCTTTATTTCTTGCAATGGAAGCAACTTTCGTGTTTTATCGTAAGTTGATGGTGGTTTCTAACAACGGAAGTTGAGTATTCAGGAGCTAAAGTCATCCTAATGCTCCTTTCTGTCATGCATAAGCGGAACTGAGCAAGTACGAAAATAGAAGCTTCTATTGTCCCCCTGTTTATCAAACTTCTCGACTTCCCTCGTAGTAATCTTAACAAATAAAAGCTTCTATTGTACCCTCGTCGTTAAAGAGTTGTACCTAAAGCAGAAGGCTCCCGGTTAACTCATATCTAACAAATAAAAGCTTCTATTGTACCCTAACCGTTAAAGAGTTGTACCTAAAGCAGAAGGCCCGGGTACTGCAGGATTTAAACGAGATTATATGTATCAGGCTGAAATCTTTTTTGTTTTTATAGACGAAATAAGATGTTAGTATGTTCGTATTTGTTAGATTACTACAAGAGCCAACCTTTTGTCCATAAATATCTAACCCCAGACCTCACGCTTCAAATGAGCGGTAGAGTTAGGTTTCGCGTTGAAATCAGTTGGTGAATCATATGTTCCGGGTATGGGCAGTCTAGTACTGTCACATTCTTGACAAGCTGGGCCTCTCCGTTGCCCCAAACCATACGGAACAACTCAAAACAAACTCAGACAAACTAGTGTGGACGGCAGCAAGTTGATCCCAAATTCCTATGTACGTTTTTCCTGCCCATTGGCCCACCCTATCTGATAAAATTACATTTTAATTTTGCCTCATTTTGTTCTCTACGTAATAAGGGTAGCGCATGGAATTCGCCCATGTCTCTAGGCCGCGCTAGCATTTGGCTCATCCAAAGCTTCGTAACATTAGTTAGCCCCTCGATAATCTAAACATTTAGTCACAGTCCTCCCAAACTCTGAAAATTTTGGTCTTATTATTATTATTATTATTTTAACAAAAGATCATTTCATTACTCAGAAATTGCTCAAAAAGCGAAACAAAAATCCAATCCAGAGCCCTTGGTTGGGTAAGACTACCGCAATTTTCGGGGAATTGGAAGAGAATACACTGAGTACATACGAACAATACCCCCGAGGGGTAAAGGAATGTTCACAAAGGGACAAAAAAGCTCCAAACCGGAGTTAGAACCAGCAGAAAACAACGAAAACATAACTAAGAAACAAAACAAACCAAAAATGGAGAAGCTTACCGTCAACAAGCCACCCGCCCTACACCCGGCCACCAACAACCGCAAACTACAAACACACCTCAAATAGAAGGCGCATAGCGGTAGAGTCAAAGATTTGTAGCTCCTAACTCTAGAAAGCCGAGCACGGACCCTTCCACCTCTAAAAGCCACAGCCTCAACTCCTCCAACCGCCAAACCAAATTTCTAGGTCTGCCACTAGGCTACCCCTCGATTTATTCCCACTAATTGACAACTAACAAGACCTTTTGAAAATTGATGCAACTAATTGTGCAAACTCCTTTCGGTGACTTAATTTGCATTATATTTGTAAAATTTTGTTCGGACCCAGTTCCAAATTTGTTACAGACACTGACCGCGAAGAATAAACTCTTACTAGTCACAGTCTTTAACACAAAATACACATTAAAAATACTTATAGATGGCCGAGATTGCACGAATCGCGCTCTACTGCCCAAACCCAAACTCAGACTACAAAGAAGCAAAATCCTTTTTGTTTATGCTAATGTAGTTGAGTAAAAGAAAAGTTTGGCTTCGGTTAGGTGGGGATATGAATCATGTGGAGGGCTGCCGCACACGGCTCCCACTTGTTAAACATGTCAAAGTCAATGAGTTGGGGGGCAATGGATCCAAAGATCCAACCAAGGAAAAGTTGATGTGAATGTGACATTGTTGAAAAGTGTTTTCTCATGTTAATAAATGTGTTTCCTTATCAAGGCTTCAGAGTCTCTTGTCTTGATATTAGGAGCTTATTATCTCTATTAATACTTTGATGTAAAGAGAAATTAATGAGATAATGTTTATGGCATGATGTTGTCAAGGTATCCGAACTAGTGTTCGCAAATCTAAATTAATTTTAGAGGGTATTAACTCACCGTTCACTAGTGGGGTCAAATTAAAGCTGGGACAAACAGACCCGGGAGTACTGGTGTTCGCATCTGAGCCGTTGATCTCTACAATTGACGATTTGGATTCAAATAAAACATTTCCAAGGAAGAGTTTTAATTAAATCCGGATTGTTCAAAATACTTTTGAACGGTCCAGATGTGCACACTTGGGCCGCATACTAGGGAGCGTACACCACCAGGGTCCCCTTTTCCGGGACAAAACCGCTCACACAAGAGTAATCATCCAATTGTTTGGAAATTTGTTATCCAATTCAGAGAACATATCCAGAGGGGACGCGGGGGCGTGTTGCGCGCAAGCTGCTGTGCGTCAAAACGGCGTCATTTTGATGCTTTTAAGGGTCACAAAATGCACAACACGCCCCCCGCGTCCATATATCACAAATGACAAATGAAGATGAAAGATAGAAATCAGGCACCCGAGATTGTTTCGTCTCTCTTCTACACCACACGATGAGTCTCTCGGCGCCAATCGTGTAGCACAAACTGAATTCGGGGCATGAGTAAGGGAAGACAGAACACAAGATTCGCTCTCAAATTTTTGTTACTCTTAAGCAAAACAACTATCTAGAAACCCAAATCCCAAAGGGTTAAAATTTTTAAAACAACAGAAATAGGAAGGCATATGTATTAAAAATATGCTTATGTAAAGCTGCATTGTTATTTATATGGCATAAGGTTACACTGCTGCATAAATAGTGACCAACCAACCAGCAGAAAGTCATCCAATAATGCCAAAGTAAATGCAATCCCACTTTCCTAATTAATTGGGTGTTAGGGCACTCTGTCCTCCCTCAAGGGCCCAAACTCTAATTCCACACCAACCCCATCCCCCACTCCTAAATGAGGCTGTACGGAATTGGGTTTTTCTTCTTGATCAGTCTTTAATGCACCAGTACCCTCCACTTTTATATCAGCACCTTGTGTTTTGCTTGACCCACCATGTTTATCAACCTCAACATTTTGGCTTGTACTTTTACTCTCAAGTTGTTGATACAATGGTGGCACAAAAGGTACTTTTGACAGAAGAGCTCCAAAAGTGCAAGGGATTGATGGCAAGAGAGGTGGAATGGGCCAAATGGGCTGGGTTCCGGCGGCCCACCCGTTCTGGGGGCTATTGTAGCCTAAGTTGAGGGCTTTACGCCTCGGTGACTCATCAGGTTTTTCGCTGTAAAGTCTCTTTGTTTCACTATATTTGGGCTTGACATCAGATTCAAAACTTCTGTCATTGGGCTGAATCAACAAGTGGGTGTTGTTGGGTTTGGAGGTATATGGTGTTTGGATAGGGAGGTACGGTCTTTGTAAAGCATAGATTCCTGGTATGCTCTGGAGATAGCTGAGTTTCCTCTGTATGTTTATCACCAGATTGAGATCTTCAGCAATCTACAATGGGAAAACAAACCAATAAATTTATGAATCTCCAAAAAAAACAAGTTCTGTCAACATGAGGGTCCGTTTGTTTGACTGGATATCGTATTGCACTAAAAATTCAAGATGACCGAATACCCTGTATTCGATTACATTTATGTACCGGATTAAATATACATCGAATGTATAATCGCACAAAGTGTGGAATATACAATATCATGGGAGTGTGGTATTTTTATTCCGATAACAGTAATCTAGTGACATTCCATACGGTGGGATCATATATCCCTTCATTATTAGTCTCGTCAAACAAACGGGCCTGAACGTACGGTAGATATGGAACGAGACCTTTTCAAATGAGCCTAGTTGGATAATGCCTTCTCTAACAGAAATGATGGCTATTGTCTGTAAAATGGAGGAACAAGTTTTTAGTTATTTCAGTGAAATGAAGCTAGGAATATTTTGAAGGAGGTAGTTGAGAGTTAGATTTGAACCTGAATTCCATAATGGAATTGAGATTGCCATGCCCTTGGTTGCTGTTCATGTGATTAAGAGATCAAAAGAGAGTTAGATTTTCTACTTTGTATCAACCACTTGCACAACAATTTACAGCAAAAACATCTTGTTCAGATATTTTAGTGGAATTGTTTTCGAGATTATGAGAACTTCGTTACGATACATTTTCAAATAATGGGTTTTCTCCCTAAATAATTTTTTTTTAAAAAAGTTTTCAAATTCATAAATAAGAATGTATTCGGCAAAACTGATTTTGAAATTAACGAGCAAGCAGGGATAGGGACCATTACCAGGTCAAGTGATACATTCCATGTGGTAATGAAGCTAGGATCATTTTCAGTTGGGCTATCTTTGAACACCCATTTGTGACCATTATCAGCAGCAACTCTCCCCACAAGTCTGCAGAATATTACCAAACAAATTAAGAAATTTTCCAAAAACACTCTTAAGCTTGACTCCAAATTTCTTTCTCTAGCATTTTTTTTTCCCTACGACCTCTTTTTCTTGAAGACCAATCCCGCTGTCAACTATCGTCTATCATGGCCAAATTAAGCCAGCAAAGTCCGTGTAGACTAGCCCAATACAGGTACTGATAGCACACAGGTAATATTCGAACCCAAACCAAAGGCTTTTTGCGGCATGGTTGCCATGTGACTACCCCTACAGCCCTCACAATTTTCTTTCCAATGCAAACAGAAGAAACTGATAAGATTTGTTCAATTTACCCTTCACCAAAACTGTAGACCTCATGGGACATTTTGAAGAAGACGTCAGCTCCAAACCTTCCCTTGAAATTCCCACTTCCAGCTCTTTCGCATTCGCAAAAATCGCAAAACCCATCTTCCCAAACAAGGATCCTGAAACAAAACATCCGATTCAAAACTCTCAAACATTTGCTAAAACAGGACAAGGGTTTGTTTGGTTTGCCACAGTTCTTGGTGAATTTACCAGTTTCTTTTGTTTCCCTTGACACGGTCAAGTGCACCTCCTCCATAGTCCCACCTGCAACAAAACCAATGTGATACATAGTCATAATTTGACAAGATTTGGGGGGAAGAAAACCTCAATTTTCATTTCCTACTGAATGACAGAAAAAAACAAGTTTTGTTTGTTTGTTTGTTTGTTTTTGCTTACTTTGGTGGAGGGTAGTTTCTGGGCAAGATCCTCCAGAAGACTGCATATACCCATTTGGAGGATGTGGAAGAATCTGAAGATGTACATAGACTTCTCAGAGTGTGCTGTAACATATAGTTGAGCATGGGAAGTCCACCTTCCATACTTTGGAGAGAGAGAGAGAGAAAGAGAGACTTGAACTGTTAGTGCCAAACAATTAAAAGGAAAAAGAGCAAATCTAAGAACAATGCCAAACCCACGCGCAAGATTTGAGTGAGAGCCCCCCAAGTTGTCTATTCGGGGCACAGTTACGTGGTGCTCCGAGACACTCTAACACTATACATTCTTGTGTGCTCATGGGTATTGGAGACTTGGAGTGCCTCGGAACACCCACATGGTGGACCGGTGGTGCAACAGGACAGCTGAATAATTACCCACCTTGAGACTAACTGAACTGACAAGGAATTATATTGGGGTCTTTGTTTTTCATTCAAAAGGCGAAGATCATAAAATCTGATTTCGCATAAATTCTACGTAGGATAATAATTGCCAATGTATATGATTACTTAATACTCCCTCCGTCCCTTTTTAAGTGAGTACTTTGGGAAACGTGTATTTTTGTGGACATTAAAAAATGTATTTTCGTATAATATTTTTAAATTTTTTTTGCGCCAAATTAAAGTACTCAATGAGCACTTTAATTTGGTATAAAGGAAATTAAAAAATTATATAGGCAAATATGTTTTTTAGGGGTTTGAAATTGCACGTATTCCCAAGGTACGCACTTAAAAAGGGACGGAGGGAGTACCAAATTATATCCAAATTATTGACCTGCATTGATGCAGCATACGAAGCTAGGATTTGTTCTTAGGGGTGTCAAAATTTGAAAGACAAGTGTCTCATGTGATTTTGATACTTATTTGTCTTTTTTTCTTATAAATTACTCTCTCTGACCCATTTTAAATGTCCTCTACGTAAAATCGTGCTATTTTGACTTTAAAAAAAACATATTTCTAGATTATTTTTTTTCAAAATTTTTTATACCATCCAAAAGCACTCGTTGAGATCTTTTGAATGGTACAAAAAAATTTAAAAAGTAGTTTCGAAAGTATTTTATTTTTTAATATCAAACCTGCACGATCTCCTATAGGGAACATTTAAATTGAGATAGAAGCAGTACGTAGTAATCACCAATAGTAGTTTTTTTTTTTATCTGAGTAGCTCGGTCCCTAGACATGACAGTTTTACCACCAATAAAAAAATCAAGTTGCCAGACAACTCTTTTCTTCCATCAATGCCACAATGGAAAAGACTACCGTACATAACCTTCATTTAAAAAAAAATGGCTACTTTTACGAGTTTTCGTGGCTCTTTTTTTGAATTTTTGTTACTTGTTTTTAATTTTTTATGTTTGGGTGTACGTACACACTTTACGAATTTTGTGACTTGCTTTATGAATTTTTGTTGCCCAAGATATGAATTTGTGTGGTTACTTTTACGAATTCTGTGGCTTCTTTAAACAAATTTTGTGGTGAAAAGGACAGCTAAAGGTAAAACAAGACTCTAGGTTACAAATTTTGTGACTTACTTTACGAATATTGTGTGGCTCACATTTATGATTTTTTCTGGTTCCAAATACAAATTTTGTGGCTTACTTTTATGAAATTTTGTGGTCATATATGAGATTTTATAGCTCAAAATACGAAGAGCACACCGTGCACCCTTTTTTGGGAGTGTTTACCATAATTCATCGCAACAACAATATACGACTTACTACCCCCTCAGATCTCTTTCAGAACATAGTAGAATCTAATGTGAGCCGTGGGCATATGCATTTAAGCCAAATCAAGGTGTCTTGGTTAGCTTATGCACACCTCGACTATCTCTCTCTCCGGCCCTGTCAAAGACAAATTATGCACACCGAAAATAGAGAATTCACAAGAGATTTTTGTAGGTGATATCACGTGTGCACTTGCTTTGTTGCTGAACAGAATTGAATTTAGCCAGACACTTTACTTTTTTAAAGAGGTTGTATGTTTATACTTTATCCTTTTATGTCTCAGGTTAAGACAATTCCTCTGCAAAAGGTTTTCAACTTCCAAAAAAAAAAAAATCCCCATCCTAATACTGAAGAAGCTGATATGATAGTGTTTGTCTGTAGTTGCAGCGGTGGTCCTCAATGTTTTTCTTGATTTCATTCCTGACAGATGGTTTTGTCTCTTGATAACCCACATAATTGATGCCCTTAATTTATTAATCTTTGTTGCAAAATTTCCTGCATCTGATCTAAGTGTTTCCCTTAAGAAGTTTCTGGTGAAAAATTTCATGCAAACGTTTTATGAAGAGGCTGGATCACGGTTTTAAATAGCGGTCTCGAACACGGTATCGGTGTATTGGAAACCAGCGTATTGAATGATACGTCGCGGGAATCAGGTGTAGCGGCCGTGAAATTTTTAACTTTTTGGCGTATCGGCCGATACGGTATGGTGCATATCCGTATCGGAGCCTCCAAATCGCGAGACGAACGGATCGGCAGATATTCAAAACTTGGGCTGTATAGGGTTTTGTCAGAAGATATGAAGAGGCTGTTTGAGTTTGGACATTTTCTTAAGGGAATGCACATAATTCAGTCCATCACAGTTAGCTAATACTTCTAACCTTAAGAAGATCCCAGTTACTGCAGGCCCTTTGCAGTGGCGGACGCAGGATTGTAACTGTGGGGGAGCCACTCCATAGAAAATATACAGAAAAATTGAAAATGTACTAAAAATACACTGAAAAAATTGAAAATATGTTGAAAATTGGGGGGAGTGCGGGGGCCGAACACCCCCTCCGCACCCCCCTAGGTCCGCCCCTGGCCCTTTGGATCTTTCGATTTCTGCATTAATCTTGCCCAATCCATCCATTCATGTCGGATAACATTTTTCCATCGAAGATCCAGGACATGTACACTCTACGTCGATGGCAAGCGTTGTAACAATGTCTAGAATCCATTCGGTAGTCGATTATTCTGGCCCTTTTCATTACAGCTGAAGACAACCACTATTTTTTTTGATGCTGAATCTTTCAGACTGGTCTTTGGTTAGTTATGTTGTCATGCTGGATCTTTCAGTTGGGTGTTAGCCAAAGATGCAATGAAACCAGTTTTACCTGGAGGCAGTAATCAATGGCAAAGGCATAAACTTTTGCCAGTTGAGCCACAAAATTGTAACAACAGCAAGACAATGTTTAGCATATAAATAGTGTTTAAAATGCCTTTTTTTTTTTTTTTGGAAAAACACCCAAAATGAAAAAAACTAAAAGCCCACTGAAAAGGCTGCAAAAGGTGTATGCAGTTTGCAAGCACCCCGAGACGAAGCAGCTGTTTGCGAGCACCCCAAGACTCAGCTCCTTAAGGGCTCAGTTCGATTCGTTTAGTAAACCAGCTAAGCTCAAACATATTTTTTGGCTCATGTAATAAATGAACCGAGTTCGAGCTACCCATATCTCAGCTCGTATGTATGGCTCAGTTGTTTATAGAGGCTCGTTTAGTACTTGAACCGAGTTTGAGCTCCCAAATACGAATTCGAGCCCACTGATTTTAAACTAGCTTAAGCTCTGCTCCGCACGATTACAACCCTACATCCAGCAACCCTACATCCAAACGAGGCTGAGAAAGTGAGAATCCTTAGCCATAAGATGGACATCTCCTAGATCAAGAAGGCAAGATATACAATTTGTCTACTTAGAATATGTGGTCCTCCCTCCACCAATATCTTTAATGAGTGGGAGAGCATAATGGTTATTTGAAGGTGTGCCCCCATTGAAATGTAGTAAGGGAGAAATTATTCAATATCTTTGGGGCAGTGTCACATGGTGCCTCAGGCCTCATTTTTACCGCACCTTTTGTGCGGAGCCAAGACAAGTACTGTAGACTCTAAACCGTGTAGTGGCAAATGGGCCCTGGGCTAGCATGTGGCAGTGCCCTGGTCACTGAATAATCTCTAGTAGAGTGGTCTTGCAAGCTAGGTCAAATTCGTAATCGTGCGTCCGCCGGCCCCCAGGGCACTGAATAATCTCTAGCAGGAAGAGTGACTGGTTAAGCAACCAAAGAGG
The DNA here is from genome assembly GCA_020921065.1 of Vaccinium darrowii. NCBI lineage: Eukaryota > Viridiplantae > Streptophyta > Magnoliopsida > Ericales > Ericaceae > Vaccinium > Vaccinium darrowii. Next base: position 7,743,807 of record CM037157.1, read on the forward strand.
AATAATTCCTTACCATTAAACGGAGTAATAATGGTAAATAGTAGTAGAGGGTGTTGGCCCAGATTTGAAAGGCCATGGCGAGGTAAGGTCCCCACATTGGAGGCACCTAAAGAGACTCGACAGCTGCAAAATAGTTGGGGCAAAGTGGCACCTAATTAAACAGGACATCCATAACATGGCCCTCCCCTCCAATTATAGGTACCCCTTGTCCTTCCCTATCTCATGAGATAGGACATCCTAATACCCCTCCCATTCGTTCACTCCTAGAAGCTACGAGATTCTTGGTTCACTTTTCTCGAAGCTCTCTCAGTGCATTTCTTTCCCTATTCTATTTTGTCTTGACAAAACTTCACAGGTTGATGCAAAATTGTTTGAATTTAACCCAGATCAAACAATAGGCTAAAAGATACTACTAACGGACTACAAACTATATCAATGAATGCTAATACTATAGCGTGAAATCGTGAATCGAATCGAAAATCGAAAAGCTTCTTTTGTGAGGCGAATCACATCATGAATTGCATTGATGCTGCCATGTTTTCTCAAAAACCATTAAAAGTATGTAATAAAATGGAAGGCAATTGGCAATTGAATGGATGATTTTGTAGTCTAATGGGCAAGGCACTCGCAGGAAAAATGTTGTTTAAAACTTAAAACTTGAAAGGCTTCGACAAAGTTAGCAATAGACAATACTAACTATTGAAAGCATGATCAATTCAGTCGATTCATGCAATTCACCTTGAAATACAGAGTATTGGTTAGTATCGACTAATGACTGAATCGAGTCGTTTGATTCAAATTGCCATTCGTACAGTTTCAAGTACTATGAACTTATTGGCCAACGCCGTATATATATAGTTTTGTAATGTACACTAGGAAACATAGTAACATACTACTACTTTTACATTTCAAAAGGATAAATTTTGCTATCCAATACGGGTTTTTTGTTTTAATTTTTTTTTTTTATAGAAAATTCAATCTAATTGCCTGGAAAAATAGTAGTACTATTTCATTTATGGGATGGTTTGGCTTGGAAGAAGTAAATTCTAACTTTAAAATCTACAAAAGAACACTCGAATATAATGAGAATGGTAGCCAAACTCAACCTTCATTATAAAAAAAGCCATGTGACCCGGGGGACGATGATCAGACCGTCGTCGTCTCCGCGGCCAATGCAATTCTGTACTGATTTCTCAATTTTCTATTTCTCCTGAGCAGGAACGGAACGTCAGTTAAAGATGTTAATGGGCTTTTCTCTTGGGTTCCACGGGTTTGGTCCGTTTGGGCATTGGTGAAGCCCAAATCAAAGTACTCCACTTTGCAGGCTTTAGAGCCTCTAGTCTTCTTTGAAGAAGCCCATTACCAATTCGCTCTTGGGTGTTTTTTGTTAAAAAAAGAGAGAGAAAGAAGAATTTAGTGGTGTATGTATCGTGCTCTGTCTTCTTTATCTACGTCCATTGCTAAATCTTATCATCACAAAGAAGAGCATCCCTTCAACAAAAATGATAGGTACACTCCCCGGGAGCCACTTCCGGCCACACCCTCTCTCACATGGGGTGTGGGGCCCAGATCTGGGGACCACATCTCATGTGGGAGAGGGTGTGGCTGAGAGTGACTCCCTAGGAGTGTATGTATCGCCGTTCTACCTTCAAAAAGGTTCATCCCGACATATTCGCTCCAATTTTTATCAAAATGGTATTAGTAGATTAATATGCCGGAACCGGCTATGAAAACTCATTCACGACAGATATAAAATCTTACCCTCTTCATTCCAAAAGATTGTCACTACCCAATAAGAGAAGTACCCCAAAAAAAAAAAATGATACTTTTTGACAAAGTTTTATATTTTTAAATACTCATTTAGCGTAGTAGTTAATTTTTACGGAGTTGGGTTATGTTTTTTAATTTCATTATTTATACTAATATTAAGTAATATATGATATTTTGGGCATACATTGTATATCTTGTTGGTTAATGACATTACTAAAGTTAATGTAATTTTTGAACACTCTACTAAAAATTTCTGGAGCCGCCACTGCAGCTCAGCTTAGCTTAGCTCAGCTCGACTTGACCCGACTGGTAAATATGTGCTCAGTTTATTCATAGAGACTCACATAGTACTCGAATCTATCTCAAACTCACTGATATCAAACAAGCCAACATCGAACACCTAAAGCTCTTTTCTGCAGGTTTGCAACCCTACATCCAAGCAAGGTAGATCGATTAGGTGAGAATTCTTAGCTATAAGATGGAAATCATTCAAGTCAAGAAAGCAATTAAGCTTTAACAATTTGTCTACATAGAATCTGTGGTCCACCCTCCACCAATGTCTTTAATGAGTGGGAGACCATGGAATAATTTCTTGCCAATAAAAGAAGCAATAATACTAAATGTCAGTAGATGGTGATGGCCCAGATTTGAAAGACCAAGGTGAGACAATATGCACCCGACTTTGGGGGCACCTACACAATGGCAGGGGCAAAATGGCATCTAGATGGACATCCATAACATAGCCCGGGAGGAGGTTCTATTCAGTTTTTTAGGGTTCAGTATGGCCCAGTTTTGGGTCTATCCCGGGCCCATAACAACGGTCGTGATTGTTCATTTTGTAAAGTTCGTCAAGTAAGTCATTCACGTAAAAAAAAAAATTAGGTGGATCGAATATCGATAGATACATGAACAAAATAGATTTGTACGCAATTTGAAGTTTCTAATTATTTTTTATCTTGAACTACAAATATCTTTTGTTCAAGTATCTATCGGAAGTTAATTTTTTTAGATGAATGACTTTTACTCAAAAAGGTTTAGAAAATGAGATGTTCAATCATTTATGTGAGCCTTGAATGAGCCCGCAATGGACCAAAACTAGAGCAGACTGGATACTCAAAAAACTCGACATGACCTTCTCCCACATGGCCCTCCCCAACAATCATAGGGTTCCCTTGCCCTTCCTTACCTCGTGAGATAGGACATCCTACTAACAACCCTCGCATTGGTGCATTATTCTTACATCTCATTCAAATAATTCCATACTCCACTTGACGTGTCTCACACGTATTAACGCGTCATGGTGTGTCTGACACAAGTACGATGATAAGTTAGACCTTTCAATGAGAGCCCCTCTGAATCAATACCAGCATGAGTAATTCCAAATACTCCTACCTTCATGTCAAAGATGATACGGAGAAAGAATGGCAAATTGTCACCCGTCGAAACCATAACACATTAGTGTTCTTTTGAGCTGACAATGGGATTATATATATATAGGGTCTCCTTCTAGTCTGGACTTCCGGACCTCCACGTTCCCGTTATTTTTATTACAGTTTTGCAAAAAACTGCTCGGATCAAGCCCTTCCCGGTATGTATATATATATATATATATATATATATATATATATAGGTGGATTTTCTAGTCCAAACCTCCCGAAAATAAGAAAAAAGTGAGTTTTTTTGTGTTGCAAATTATTTTTAGAAAATCCGAGCCGTCCAATGTGTTCAGAAGGTGTTTTCAAGGGTCCACGCAAGAAATCTTCAAAAAAAAATACCGGGAAGGGCTTGATCCAAGCAGTTTTCGCAAAAACTGTAAATATAAAATTTTTGCGAAAATTGCTTGGATCAAGCTCTTCCCGGTATTTTTTTTGAAGATTTCTCGCGCTGACCCTTGAAAACACCTCTGAACACATTGGACGGATCGGATCGTCAAAAAAAAATTCGGATCATGGAGGTCCGGAAGTCCGGAGTCCGGAGGAGAAGCTTACCCATATATATATATATATATATATATATATATATATATATATATAGGATCCGGCTCTTATCCGCACCTTTCATTTCCGCACCTCGTGATCCAAAAATTTTTTTGACGATCCGATCCGTCCAATGTGTTCAGAAGGTGTTTTCAAGGGTCCACGCGGAAAATCTTCAAAAAAAAATACCGGAAAGGGCTTGATCCAAGCAGTTTTCGCAAAAAATATATATTTACATTTTTTGCGAAAACTGCTTGGATCAAGCCCTTCCCGGTATTTTTTTTTGAAGATTTTCCGCGTGGACCCTTGAAAACACCTTCTGAACACATTGGACGGATCGGATTTTCCAAAAAAAATTTGCAACACAAAAAAACCCTATTTTTTCCTTAAATCCGGGGGTGTGGATAAGAGAATTTTCGTATATATATATATATATATATATATATATATATATATATATATATATATATATATATATATATATATATATATATTATGATTTCTCGCGGGGACCTTTTAAACACCTTTTAAATATATTGGACGGTTCGGATCTTCCAAAAACAATTGTTATAAGCTTCAAAATACCAAAAAAACTCCAATCTGGGAGTCTGGATTAGAAGTTTTTGGTATATATAAGAACTATCCACTCAAGGACAGTTACAATCCGGGATTATCCGGACGAAGCATTTTCTGATCAAATTTTGATGATCCGAACCGTTCAATGTGTTTAAAACGTGTTTTTAAGGGTCCCTACAAAAAAAAAAAAAAAAAAGGGCTTCATCTGAATAGTTTTCGATGAAACACAGTTTTATCGAAAACTACTCGGATGAAGCCCTTTCTGATCTTTTTTTTTTTGATGATTTCTCATAAGGACCCTTAAAAAACGTTTTAAACACATTGGACGATTCAGATCATCCAAATTTGTTCGGGAAATGAAAGATGTGGACAGTGTGGACTAGAACATTGGCGTGCGTGTATATATATATATATATAGACACACACACCCATTAATTTGCAGTTGATTTTCTACATTTACTATTTTTGTGGTCTTCCTCTTTAACTGTTTGTAAACAAAAAAAAAGAAAGGAAAATGGTGCAGTTCTGGAAGAAAAGACCAGCAGCAGCGGCAACTAACGTAATTGTGGAAAACTAGCATGACTTTAGGCTACGGTAAGTAACGCTTGGTTCAAGTCTCACGTTAAGGGTGTGTGTGATTGGTTGGAAATGTGTGATCCATAAGATTTGTAATGCAATTGTACGCTTTTAACACGTGAATCAGATGTTCATTTTTCATGAACTTTGAGCAACAGCAAGGGCGGAGCCAAAAATCTCAGCACGCTGTAACGCATGAAAAAAATCTGATTTGCTAATTAAAAACTGAATGTGTATTTCTGAAAGAAAATTATACTTATCACCCCTGCCGCAGTGGTTGACGTGGAAAAAATGTTTCAGTTTTCATGAAGCCCTTCCCGGTCTTTTGTAAACGTGTATAAGTTCAAACCATGCAGTATGAACCAGCGGTTCATAAAGCCCCAAGGATTTGTCCGCCGGTTGGCTCATGAAGCCTCAAAGGGACTAACTAATCGGCTTATGAAATTCCAAAGGTTAGTCTGGTTGGTTGGTGAGTTTGCTTCCCACACAATTAACCAGGATTCAGTTCATTCGGTTAGACCGCAAAAAAATACTTTCTTATCAATCCCTCTAGTCCCAACATAGATAACCTGCTTCCAATCGGACCGGGAAGGGAATTAGTCGAGGAGCATGGTGAAAAAAAAAAAAAAAAAAGAAAAGGGGGTCATGCTAAAACTTCCAAAGGACTGTCGTCTGCACACACGCAACAGACAGTCACACATACTTTCTCATCACGCCCCAAAGGTGGAATCATGCGATTCCTGTTGCTCTGCACGGGTAAAATTCAGGTGAACTTTCTACTTTGGTTACAATTTTTTTTTTGAATTGAATGGGGCCTTTCTTGCTCGCGGATTACATTTTCCAATCGTTGATCGAAAAAAAAAAGAAGAAGTTAAACCCGGTACTTCCGAAGAGGCAAAGATCATGCCTCCTGAAAAAACCATAGCAGGAATACATTATCTGTAAATCTGTACTATACCTTCAAAATGTATGTTCACCGCCAAACAATGGAGAACAAAATCATCTCTCCCAGGTTGTGTGACAAACAAGTCGCAATGTATCCGTAGCTACTAGAACAGTAAACCCAATCATGTAGAAGTGGCAGAAAATTTCTGTCCGACTATGTCTCCCGAGCCATGAAAACCTCAATAGAGATTTCAACCGAAGACAATTGAAGCATTACTCTTCCAGATGTATTCCTCAGCGCACAAATTCATTGATACGGAAGTGGGTGCACATCAAAATCTAGTTTACAATCAGCATTGGGGACTTTGCTAATTAAGCAGCAAAAGGATCTTCCACAGCCTGCTGCATAAAGATTGCAAAGCTCATCAGAGCAAGGCAGGCACTGTGTTTCCTACACGACAACAGCATATGCTGAATGTAAGGAAAAAGAGAGCATATCATCATATAACTGCAGGAAAATACATCAAATCACATGCATGGGTAAGAAATGCAAGTAAACATTACTAACCATGAAGGCTGCGCTGACGGTTCATCATTGACGGCGAGCTAACATCCACAAGGGCAAAATTGAAGAAAGAGTTTGTGGTCAAAGATCTGGAATTGGATTAAATTACCTCCTCGTAGATAATTAGCAAGAACATACGACGTGTACCTAAATACTGCCAAATCAGCTCTCGAACTCTTAATAGTTGCGCTTAAACAACTAGCATGTTTGATACTTGTAGCAAGGCTCGAAACCTTACCATTCTAGCAAAAATCGAAATAATCACAATGGCATCAAAAGAAACTAATAAAGCTGAAGAAAGCATCGGTAGGAGAGAGATAGGAAACCCCAATGAAAGCAAATGTTACTAAAGGAAGAAAATGTAACAACTTTCCAACTTGATCAACTGCTAAATTGCTGAGCAAAATATGAAGTGTAAGATGGAACTGAAATTGCTGCTATTTTTTTTTTTCCCTTACGAAGGAATAGCCCCACAGCCATGCCACTAATGGACCCAACTGCGTGACCCTAACCTCTAGGGGAGCTAGCGGGGCCAGACCAGTCACAGCCGCCCACTTACTGCAAGGGTACTCACCCGGTGGGGAATCGAACCCCAGACCTTGACGACTACCCCCAAAGCCGGGAACTCGCCTTAATCACTAGGTCAACCCCTGGGTGTGTAAATTGCTGCTAAATTGCTGGCAATGGCAATCCATGGAGAAGTGAAAGTTTGTTACGGCCTGGAATCACTTTGGTGTCTGTGGCTTTGCACAGCCAAAGTTTAGCCTTCCATGCACACAAAAGATAAGTAGTGAATAACCCAGGCATAAGCTTGAGTGATGAACTTCTCTTTCCATAGACAGCGAAACAAAATTCAATAAACAAGAATGCTTGACATTGGAAAAATGCTTAGTCACTCCATCTTGTCCATCTCAAGATTCCAAAAGAATCAGAGGCAAAAGGATATTTTAAATTTCAAACTATCCACAAATACAAAGAGCATGAGCACTTGTCTCTTTGCGAGAGTCGCCACTAACAACATAACTAAGAATCCAGATAAACAAAAACAGGAACCATCTGGAGATATCTTACTCAGTGGCCTGCTAATTCAGTGTCATGGAGAGATTTATCAACCAATTCAGCCAACAGCAATGCTGAATCGATTGCAAATCTTGTGGGATGGCTTGACATAGATGTGTACCGATCAGTTTGACAAAATTTGCACGTAACATCATGACAACTGACTATTCAAGTGAAAGGGGACTCGGCCCATCCGCCCATGAATCCATTGCAATCAATTCATTAGCTCGTGCAGCATCATTCCATACCTCGTGAGTAATAATGCAGCATTCCAGCACCAAATTGAATATCTGAAAGAAATTAGTTACCCAACAGGAGACTGCCTCAGTATCGATGGCATAACACAAAGAAGTTTCTAAAGTTCAAAATTAGACAGTCAAGTCACCGATATTTGAAGAGCTAATTATGTGTGTATAGTGATTGTGTACCATGTTTATACCACATAGTATCGGTAGTCGGTACACAAAGAATAGCTCTGTACATAACACTTCAAAACCTTTCGAAATCACATAATAGGATCTCATCCTCAATTTTTAATGCAGATTTACCTTGGTAGCATGGACAATTCATGTTTATTACAATAGCTGTAACACACAGGCCTCAACAGCATGCCAAGTTGTCAAAGTATATTTATTCAATGGCAAGTGTAGTATTGTCATTCTTCGCTGATCAAACAAAAAAAAGTGTGATATTGTCATAGGCTCATAGCTACTTCACTAATAATCAGGTGCCAGTAACAGAAAACTAAACATCACGCCCCTCTTCAATTTGAAAGGAAAACAAAAGGCAAATTTATGGCATATCATAAGAGTCTGCTGGTTGAAACAATGTTACAAAGACTGATTCGTCAAATCAATAAACACAAATTCTTTTCTCGTCAAACGCAATGTAAGCAGGGACAAATTGCAGTAACCACACACAAATATGAAGATTTGAAACCTCACCGAACACTGAAATTCACTTTCGAAGACATTAAAACGCACATAAGATTAAAATACAAACAAGATAAGATAAAAATAACGCAAAATAACGTAAAGGGATCAAGTGTTCTTCTTTCCACCAGATTCAAGCTAGTTTGCATCGTTATGTACTGCGGGAGCCGCTAGTAAAGCTTGACCACCTTCTGAAAGTGCACACCATTAAATTCCTCCCTGCAGTAAGGCCTAGCCTTGCCTTGAAGGACATTGATCGACCAGTGCTACTCGATGCACCACCACCACCACCTTGTATAGCTACGGGTGGGGGTGGCATTTCTAGACCATTGTCATGGGCATTACTATCACTAGCACTTGCATCCTGATGTTCATTTTCATGGGTGTCCAAATTGACAGCCAGAGACCCCCTACTTGTCCTCAACCAATCTGCACCCTCACAAGTCACTCCCCTGCACTTCTTCAGCTTCACCTTCACCAAATTAGGGCAACCGCCCGCAAGTGCTTCTATACCGCGATTGGATACAGGACAACTCTTTATACAAAGCTTCTTCAATGCTATGCATTTAGCCGCAATACATGAAATCTCCGCATCGCCGACGGTCTCACTTCCACACAATGCCAACCGTTCTAGGTTTTGGCAATTTGCAGCTATTAACTCCAAACTTATTCTGGTCGGATTTAAACCGATTAGAACCAGCTCTTGAAGATTAGGGCAGTTTTTAGCAACAGCAATTAGACCATCATCGCCAATCCTATTTGTCTTCCATCCATCAATGTGAAGCTTACGCAACAGCTTGCAGTTCTCTGCAACCGCCTTCAGCCCCAGATTTGTGCATTCAGGGGTCTTCACGAGGTGCAGGATTTCAAGATACATACAGTTCGATATTGCTGTGACCCCAGTGTCACTAACCTGAAGCCTCTCGAGATGAATTTCGACCATACCTGTTACTCGACTGGCAATTAGCAACAAAAGAGTATCCCAATCGCCGGAGCACCTAAAAAGCTTTAAAGTTCTTAAATTTTTTGAGCCGATGATCAGGGGACCAAAACACTGACCATTGTAAAGCTCTTTCAGATATATAGTTTTGAGAGATGTTGCCGCGGCACCGGGCCCAATCGGCTCGGCTGGCGCTGCTCCATCAGTGATGCCACGAAGCCGTTTCACCGTTAGCTCTTCGAGCGACGAGCAGTTATCAAGAATGGCATTCATACCTGAAGCAGAAAAGCGTATCGAAATGAAGCAAACAGCTAGAAAACAGAAACAAAAACAAAAAAACACAAGCAACAAGATAAAAGAGAGACTCTTGCTGAATTTCTGCTAATCAAAACCCTAGCAACCCTAGGATGAAAATGAACATTTAGAAACTATTTCTAATTCTTCTAAACCTTGATGACAATTCAAAAATAACTCCGGTGTCCGGATCAGCTTCCTAGCATCTCGACTAATCCCTCGGGACTCAATCCAACTGTCCAGCGGGGAGTCGGATTAAAGTCTGGACAAAGTCCTTCTAGACTGGCCCGATAAGATTTGATAGCAACTTCGATCCAAACACTAACTTTCAAGCCTTGACCACAAGGCCAGCCTCGCGGCATTATTGCTAATCAAAACCCTAACAAACCGAGGAGGACCATGACAAATAAGAAACTATTACATCAAATTCTTGAGTACGAGTACCAATCAACTTATCCAAATCAACTCAAAACAATACCTTTAGCCCCAAAAGTGCACGATCCACATGATAACTTCTTCAAGCCCTTACAATTCCTCGCAAAAACCGCCATCCCGGCGTCCGTCAGTTCACGGCAAGCACGAAGCTTCAAACGAGTAAGATTCCTACAGTGAAGCGAAATAAGCACAAGACCGTCATCGCCGATACTTGTAGATTTCCGATCGCACTTCAACGCTAGTTTGGTCACCGAATCGAATCTATTAAAGATGTACGGAATCACGGGGAGTAGATCGGACCGGGCGTTGAGAGAGAGCCGGTGACGGCTCTGTCCCTCGACCTGTAGCCACCGGCGGCAGACGAGGGAGCACCGTTTCCGGTCGCCGGAAGAGAGGGACTGGAAGATACACGCCAAGCACTCGTCGGGTAGGGTCGAGATGTAATCATCTGGGGAGGAGAGTAGCACATGGCTGGTGATGAGGTTGTGAGGTGGTGATGAAGTGTCTCTGGAGAGCATCGGCGGAGAGATCGGGAGGGTTGATTTGGACTTGGAGCGGTGGCTGTGAGTGGTGGTGTGGGGGTGGGCGGGGACGGAGGGAATGGAAGGTGCTTGGCCCATCCACGACGGCGGCGACCGTATCGCGATCGGCGGACCTGAGGAGACCTCGAATTTCTCTCGGGTTCCTATGTCATCGCGTTTTGTCAGGGGGCGGACTTGAAATGGGAATTAATTTGGGTTTGTTTTCTGCAACTTTGAATTTTTATAGACTTTTACGGAGTATTTGAAATTTTCTCATTAGAGGGTAAGATCGTTGAGAAGTAAGGACGGTCTCACGTGATTAATCTACCTCTAATACTACTTTTTTTTGTTTTTTCCCATGGGTAAGTTGTACGAGCCGCAAGTGGTTGCTAGTTCATGCGGTAGAGTTCTTATATCCCATATTGTATTTCGGAATCGAGTCTCATTCCTTCCTCATTCATGTAATAAATTAGGAATAACGAATGACCAAAAAAAATATTGTACGAGCCAACTTATATACACTTTTTGTCTAATTCCCGTCTCGATCTGATCACAAGAAAAAACATATACAGCAAAATAAGGAGATTCATAAAAAGAAAAAATTACGGGCAAAAAAAAGAACTGAAATCTAATTTGTATAAAGAGCAAATTCATTAATCAACTGGACTAACGTGAATTATCTTCTAGTAGTAAAACTTCAACTGTAAAGTGTAGGCGCGCTCACGTGGTTTTTTTATTTTTGGTTTCCCGATCGGCAAGCTCACGTGGTTGCCATGAGTCCTCTCCCCTGATCTCCTTCTATTCCTGGGACTTTTTCGAAATGTGTGTGTCTCTCTCTCTCTCTCTTACGTTTGTTTAAATTTTAATAGAAATTGATATTGACATTTGACACTCCCATTTTTTTTTATCTCTATTCATAAAATGCAATAGTAATTTTATTTAATAAAAACAAAAAAAAATGTTAATAGAGAAAAGAGGAGTGTCAATATCACTTTCCATTCGAATTCGCTTTAAATCATATCGAGCATTTGATTCATATTTGCGTACGAGGGATAGCGAAGTGATGAACGCATTGGTCCGAGTTTTGAAACTGACTTATCTGAGCCAATTTGCGCACACCTTACCTAATTTCGAGATCCTAAAATTAATGATTGAGCAAACTTTTAGACCCCAAGGTACTTATACTTTAATCGAACCTAGTCATGGGAATTACTATGTTTGCCCATCAAAGCCAAACTCATGGGATTCCCACGGGTTTCGGATATTACCTGTACCCGCCGGTGACTTTGAAATTTTCTGACATCTTGACATTTAAACATTTAATTTACTTAGAAAATTAACAAGACAAAAGGAGAGGAAGAATTAGAATTTTTAGAAGATTGAAATGTAAAATTAGAAATCCACAGGTTCTAGAGTAGTTTTTAGTAGATACTTATGCAGATACTCTATCATAAATGTTTTTAATTGGTCCTACGGATTTATCTCGAGGGCAATTCGTATTTAACTTTAGAGTTGTACTATATTCAAATCGAACGTAAACGACAATTTCAATTATAATACCACAACCGTTCCATTGAGAAGAGTTTTTTCTTTCTTTTTTTTTTACAATAAGACAACAAAAAAAAAAAAAAAAAACACATACTCGAATGTACTCCGTACTTTTTTTTACTTTTTCATACACTTTTACACATTAGTGTCGTATGCTCCAATCAAACCGAACTTAGACAGGATTCAATCACTACTACAAAAATGTAAAAAGATCACGCCTCAAAAATAAGAAAGATCTCAGTTTTTGTAAAACCGTGATTAAAAAATAGGAGTTAGATTTTTTATCACGGTTAAGTACATAAACCGAGATGAAAGACAGTTTTAATCTCGGTCATCTATAAAACGTGATTGAAAATAGTAATAAAATTAAGCTTTAATCTCAGTCATTTAAAAAGTGTGATTGTAAGTAAGAGTTTTAATCACAGTCATTTAAAAAGTGTGATTGTAAGTAAGGTGAGATAATTTCATTTTCATTTTTAATCACGTTTTATAGATGACCGAGATTAAAACTATATTTCATCTCGGTTTATATACTTAACCGTGATAAAAAAATCTAACTCTAATTTTTTTATCACGTTTTTACAAAAACTGAGATCTTTCTTACTTCCTCCGTCCCAGTTTGTTTGTCAATTATTCCATTTTCTAATATGCCTTAAATTGCTTATATCTTTCAATCTATAATGCTTTTCACCGTTTTAAAAACTTTGTATAATAGAATTAATCGTGAACTATTAAACAAGATCCATATTGCATATATTTGGAGATCGATATTAAAAGATATAAGCGATCGAAAACTAACACGATTATCAGAAAATGATAAACAAAAAGGGACGGAGGGAGTATGTTTTCTGTCTTGTTAAAGAAAGCTCAAAATGTGATGGATATTGGAGAACGGTTGAGAGTAAAATTTTATGGGGAGAAAAGTTTCAATTTGATGAAAATTATTGAGTTGGAGGATCATAAATATGCTGAGAAAGAGAAGAGGGATTTAGATGTTTTGATGGAAGGAAACTTTGTTGAATTGGAAGATGGGACATCCCTTTTAAACCCAAAAAAAAAAATTGTTGTCAGAAACTCATAGAATATGAACAAAAAAAATTATTTTTGTAACCAAAAATTAAATTTTCTCAAACAAGATTGGAAACTATAAGAGTACATAAAGCCTAGAAAATCATAGTCAATGTTCAAGAAACTAATATGGGCAAGTGAAAGACCTACAAAAACTATTATATATATTAAATAGTTCAACAATATAATGAAATGCATAATTGGGGGGGTGGATAGGTGTTACTTGTCTTGTGCAAGAGGTCAAAGGATCAAATCTAGATGGAAGCAAGGTTTGCAAGATAATGCAAATTTTGGATGCCTATATTAGCGAGGAAATTTTTTTCATCACGGTTTTTTCCATTTTTTAATCATGGTTTTACTAAAAACTGAGATCTTTTCTCTGTAAACAATCACGGTTTTTAGGAAAAACTGAGATGTTATATTGTCAAATATCACAGTTTTTTGTTTTGTTTTAATCACAGTTTTTCATGAGTTTTTATCACGGTTTAGAAGCGTGATTGAAAGATGGAGACTTTTAATCACACTAGATAAGATCACGGTTTTTTGACCGAGATTGAAAGTAAAAGATCACACCAAAAGACCGTGATCTTTATGCCTTTTTGTAGTAGTGAATCTTTGTTTTTTTTAAAGTTATCTTGTGGGTATCGGGTAAGAGAAGTTGAAAAAGATTGCAAAAAAGTCATCCTCGTTACGTAGCTCATACTACCACGTATGATGTCCATTCATACATTTTTGTCCTAAGTAAAACAAAACCAACAAATCCGCTACTTCAATGTCTGTGGATGCATCGGTGCGTTTTGGACCATACTTGATACTTCGGATTTGTCAAAGGCTTCCATGTGCACCTTGTTAGAGCATCTACAACTGCCTCGGCAGTTTCCCATTTCCGATAAAATGGTGAGCCAAACCCTTAAATGATATACCCAATAGTCTCCCATTTCTAACAACATGGCGAGCCAAACCCTCAAATGATGTACCCAATAGCCTCACCTCTCACATTGGCAAAACCCATATGCTTGGAGGTGAGTCACTGTAGCCTTGCCGCCTCCTCCTCCTCCTCCTCTCTCTCTCTCTCTCTCTCTCTATTAGGGGTGAAGGGAATGGGGACGTATATCCCGCCTCCAATGGTTTCCCTAATCTCAAATCTGGTCACCAGACATTGAAATCGTTGACGGCGTTGAAATTGACCTTAGTTGGGTTTTCATATTCTGATTTGCCTAGTAATCCTCAAAAACCCATATTTCGCTTTCCTATTTTTTGTTCTAAAACTTTAGGGTTTTCTGAATCGATCTGAGTTTTGAAATTTGTTGCTTTATGTATCCTCCTCAATCGTTGGGGCTTTTGAAGTCATCGATGATGACGTTCCTCGGAGTGAGAGTTGGAAAAGTTGGTCGGAGAATTGGGGTTAATAATTGGGTAAACCCTAATGTTACTAATTGCCTAGGCTGTTGGGACTTTCCTATAAGTGGCTAGTTATCTTAGAATTTGACATTTTTCCTAGACAAAATGCCTAGGAACTACTAGAGAGATGCTCTTAGCACAACAAAAGAAGAAGTTGGTGAACGAATTTTAACCACACTTGTATTAGCAATAAAAATATACTCCACAAAAAACAAGTGTGTAAGCTAAAACTTAACCAAAAAATATTCGAATAATCGGGGTTAGAGCCAAATTTTTTTATGAGAAATGTTAATGCCAAAATTTTTATGCAAAAAAAACTTGTACCTTGCACATGTTACAAGGCTTTTACGCGCTGAAGTTTTTGGCGTTAACAAAAATAGTTTTAACATTATTATAAGTTCCATTTTTTTTTTTTTTTGTGGGGGCAAAAATTAAAGCTGTGTGCAATTCACTTTTCCTATTTGCTAATCAAAAGAAAAAGTAGATTAACAAGTTAATCAAAATGTAGATATATACTAAATGGTGGGACTGGGATAGAAACTTGGGGGTATAAGTTATACCCCTTCTTAACCCTTAGCCAATCGGGCCGAGGTTTGCTCCCATCTAAGGTCTAAGGTTCGATTCCTCTTTCCAACAATCTCTTGGGGCCATTGGGAGTTATGATTGGTCATTACCTCTAAGACCGTGAAATTAGTTGAAATTCGTGTAAGTTAATCTGGACATCCGGTTATAAAAAAATAAAAATAAAAAAAACCTTAAGTTTTCATACCACTAAACAATGGTTTTGAAAAACCTTAAGCCAAGTATTTTGGCTTTATTCAAAAAAATATTTGGTTTGACCATAAATTTATACTTGTTAGATTCGTCTCGCCGAGAGGAATCCAGAAACCGCAAAATTTTGACGCGAAACTAACAAATGCAAAAAAAATTTGAATAAAGACGAAACGAAAAAACCAAAAACCACTTTTTGGCCAAACAACCTCTTAGTTCTTGACTCCTCGGATCATGATGCAGCTATACTATTGTAACGCCCCGCATTTTGGGAAAAGCGTTATGGATTATTATTACAATTTAAAGTCGGTCTAAACAGTAATAATAATAACCAAAATACATATAGATGATCTATCCTTCACAGATTACAAAAAGGTAGACTGGGTGGGTTTTACGGCTCCGCAAATTCCTCCGCCTGGTGGATCTCTATTCCGGCAGCTCCTCCGGCTCCGTGTTCTCCGTAGAGGTCCTCCTGTCCATCGTGACAATCTAGCATAATACGTCAGAGTTGCGAAGCAACATCGTCGTATTATGCCAGGGCAAACCGTGAGCGAGGACGCTCAATAGATACCGTACCCCAACATTAAACTAGCAATTCTAGAACAATATTGTTGGCAGGTAAATAGTTGAAAATCATTTATCAAAACGGTAAGTTCATGCGTGTCAATGCATCAGTATCACATCAAATCAGAGTGCAGCTTAAATAAAAATCAGTATCCCATTTCTTTTCATATCAGAGTGTAGCTTTAATAAAATCAGTATCTCGTATTATTTCAGAATCCAGAGTATAGTGTCAGTATCTCGTATCATTTTCTCATAACAGCATTCTTCTTCAAATTTCAACCATGTCAACATCTCACATCTCTCGAAAGTTATTGGCCCGTTCTACAACCCCATTCTAACGGTCACCAACCTTTCCGTTCGAAGGGTCGGCCACCCATAAACTGACTCCTGCAGTATGAGGTCCGCTAACTCCGCGTCACACACGACATAGTCTCGGCTACCCATATCACTGAATCCCCACCAGTTTGTTTATGAGGTCCGCTTGCTATGTGTTGTACTGAGTAAGTTCTAACCGTCAAATTCACCCGCGGAATTTGAGGAGAAACTTCAAACAGCACTACCGTATAGTTCCGTTGGGCTTTGACCACCAGTTCACCCCGGGGAACTGAGGCGGGACTCCAACAGCATCAACATCTCAACTTTCATCACATCAACATTTTCATTCTCATTTCTATCTCTTCCATTTAAAAACATTCGATCACTTTCTCGAAAAATGTGTCGGGTCGTATCGTCTTTGAAAAAGAACGTGCACATGCATTAATTTCATAAAACAAAATCCTCCGTTTAGAATCGTTCATGATAAACCTTCCGCTCGTAACCCATCTTACGAAAACATGTTACTTAACGACAAAAGTTCTTTCTTCCGGGGATTTAAATCAAAACATAAGGATTAATTCTCGTTCTTAGATTTGCTGGCGTGTTTTAAGATTCGTACGTCAAATTGCCACTTGGTTTGTCTAAACCAAGAAAGTACCCTACTAGAAAACTCTAGTAGTTGAATCCGTTTGGCGTGTTTTAAGATTCGTTCGTCGAATCGCCACTTGGTTTGGGCTAAACCAAGAAAAAGCCTGACTAGACATGCTAGCCATAGATTCTATTTGTTAGTCTAAATAGATTAAGAATATTTATTCAATAATCCCGGAAAATCTCATTTCATTTGAAAAGCTCTTTTCTCAGAAAATTGGTCGGGCATTATAACTGCGTAAATTTGAAAAGTCGATTTTCATTCAGGCATTATAACTGGGTAATTTAGTTTCCCAAAAGTCCATCGAACATTATAACGGTGCATTTTGATAGTCAATTTTAATTCGTGCATAGTAACGACTAAGTGTGTTTTTTTTTTCAAAGTCTAATTGTTCATAAAATCACTAATCACCAACATAATCACGTTTAATCATAATTAAGCACGTTTAAGCAAAATAATAACATAATCAATATGAACTAGTAAATACTAATCTAAGGTTAAGATAAAGTATCTACCTTAATTCCGATGATTAGTCGGAAGCCGATAAGCTAGTTGAATTCCGGCGGCGTAACGACTAGTCGACCTTTGCTCGAACGCTTTCTTGCTAACTTATTCTACCTTTCTAAGATCTAGGGGTGGTCGAGGGTGGTGGAGTGTGGTGGTTTAGGATGAGTTTCAAGAAGAACACTCAAGAACTCACTCAAGAACACTAGAAAGCACAAAGTGGAGAAGTTGGGAGGTTTTGGTGTGAAATGAAGCAAGGAGAGTGAGCTATTTATAGGGAAGTAATGAGGTTCACCTCCCCCAAAGATAATCACCAGCCAAAAACCCTCCCCACAAGTGTCCAAACAACCTTTTGAAAAAGCAAAAAATTAGGTTTTAAAGACTAGTTTTAGGTTATAAGAAATTCCCCACCAAATTTCCCACCAACTTAAAGATTAGTTCTAGGTTATAAGTAATCTCCCACCTAATCAAGGTTAGCTTTAATAAAATAAAATAAGAGTTGGGGATTTAGTAAGGCTTCCGGACGCAGTGTGGTGAAATACCCGGTGTGTACGCGTTTATTTACGGCGTGAAAAGTATAATTAAACAGGTTAAATCTAATTCGTTTAATCTAACCAAACCAAATTATAAACTATAATTATTTAAAAATAAAACCGCATTAATAAATCAAAATTTTTTATTTACAAAATTTCGGGTTATTACAACCTATCCCCCTTAACAAATTTCGTCCTCGAAATTGAAATTACTCGACAGGTGGAAACAGTTGCGGATAATTAGCCCTCATGGCTTCTTCTCTTTCCCAAGTTGTTTCCTCCATCCCCCGATGTTTCCACAAAACTCGTACTAATCGGATAGTCCTATTGCGGATGCTCTTCTCCATACTATCCTGAATTTCAACCGGCTCTTCCTCAAAAGTTGCGTCTTCATCTATATCAAGATCTCCCCAGTTTAATACGTGTGTTGGCAGGGCAAGATACTTCCTTAACATAGAGACATGAAAAACATTATGCACTCGGTCGATTTGCGGCGGTAATGCTAACCGGTATGCTACTTGTCCAATTTTCTCCAAAATCTCAAATGGGCCGATATATCGTGGGGATAGTTTTCCCTTCCTCCCGAATCTAATTATTCCTCTCCGAGGTCTAATTTTCAGAAACACGTGGTCTCCCTCTTTGAATGACAAATGTCTGTTTCTTCGATCCGCATAACTCTTCTGTCGGCTCTGCGCAGTAAGCAGTCTCTGTTGAATCAACTTGATCTTCTCCGTTGTGTCTTTGACCAAATCAGGTCCTAGCAATCCCGTTTCTCCGGCGTCAGTCCAACAAACCGGTGATCGACAAGGGCGGCCGTACAGAGCTTCGTAGGGTGCCATCTTGATGCTAGCCTGATAACTGTTATTGTAGGCGAATTCTACTAATGGCAGATGTCGTTCCCAATTCCCTGTGAAATCTAGGTGCAAGCCCTAAGCATGTCCTCCAATATCTGAATTGTCCTCTCCGTCTGTCCATCAGTCTGCGGATGAAAAGCAGTACTGAGACGTATGTCAGTTCCTAGTGCCCTTTGCAGTCCTTTCCAGAACTGTGAGACAAATCTAGGATCTCTGTCTGACACGATTGACACTGGTACTCCATGAAGTCGCACGATCTCCTGGATATAGAGTATTCCCAATGCTTCCATGTTTTCCGTCATTTTCACTGGCAAGAAGTGTGCCGACTTAGTGAGACGATCTACAATTACCCACACAGTGGTGTTTGATTTAAACGACCTCGGAAGTCCAGTCACGAAATCCATTGAGATATGCTCCCATTTCCACTATGGAATTGGTAGCGGCTGCAATTCTCCTCCAGGCCTCTGGTGTTCAGCCTTAACTTGCTGACAAACTAAACAAGTCTTTACAAATTCTGCCACGTCTTTCTTCATTCCTTCCCACCAATATGTCCGTCGTAAATCGTGATACATCTTCGTACCTCCAGGATGAACAGCGAAATTCGAGTGGTGAAATTCTTGAAGCACGGCTTTTCGAAGTCGACCTAAGTTGGGTACAAATACCGAGCCTTTAAATCTCAAACTGTTATCTGCTGCATGCAGGGTCCAACCGGGCAATTCCTTTCCTGAACTGAGTTGTGATCTAGTGAATTCACAGTCCTGTTCAAAAGTCTGTGCCAACAGGATCTCCCGGTGAAGTGCTGGTTCTGCCACTAGTACAGATAATCGCATCTGATCTCCATTAGATGACGGTTGCAAATTGAACTCGTTCAGAGTATCTATCATCTCCCATTCCTTCACAGCTATCTTGGCTTTTTGTGCCCTGTCCTTTCGACTCAGGGCATCAGCAACAACATTTGCCTTGCCAGGGTGATATGACAGGGTAAACTTGTAGTCTTCCAAGTACTCCATCCACCTTCTCTGTCTCATATTCAACTCCTTCTGAGTGAACAGATACTTGAGACTTTTGTGATCCGAGAAAACCTCAAATTGTTCGCCATAAAGGTAATATCTCCAAGATTTTAGAGCAAAAACTATTGCTGCTAATTCTAGATCGTGAGTAGGGTAGTTCTTCTCGTGCGATCTGAGCTGTCTCGATCCATATGCCACGACTTTTTCGTTCTGCCTCAGCACACATCCTAGTCCTTCCTTTGATGCGTCACAATATACTTGATAACCAATGTCCCTTTCAGGAATGATCAGTATCGGTGCACTGGTCAGTCTCTTTTTCAACTCTTGGAAAACTTTCTCACACTTGTCATTCCATTCGAACTTAATATTCTTCTGAATCAATCTAGTCATTGGCTTGGCAAGAGTAGCAAATTCCGGAATGAATCTTCGATAATATCCTGCTAAACCCAAGAAACTACGGATCTCAAATACGGAAGTTGGCTGCTTCCAATCCAACACAGCTTCTACTTTGCTGTTGTCAACTGCAATACCATCCTTAGACACCACGTGTCCCAGAAATTGAACCTGCTCTAGCTAGAACTCGCATTTACTAGCCTTGGCATAAAGCTGGTTGTCTCTTAGTACTTGCAGGGCTACCCGAAGGTGTTCTTCATGCTCCACTCGATTGGCTGAGTATATCAGTATATCATCAATGAACACCACCACAAATCTATCTAGATAGGGTTGGAATATCTTGTTCATGAGGCACATGAATACTGCTGGAGCATTCGTCAGTCCAAACGGCATGACCACGAACTCATAATGTCCGTATCTTGTCCTGAACGCGGTCTTTGAAATGTCCTCGTCGTGGATTCTCAACTGATGATACCCTGATCTTAGATCAATCTTTGAGAAACAAGTTGCTCCTCTTAACTGATCAAATAGGTCATCTATTCTAGGCAGGGGATAACGATTCTTGATCGTGACTTGGTTTAGTTGCCTATAATCAATGCATAGTCGTAAGGTTCCTTCTTTCTTCTTCACGAATAGTGCAGGTGCTCCCCATGGTGAAGTACTTGGTCGGATGTATCCTTTTTCCAACAGTTCTTGTAGCTGGGTCTTCAATTCCTTCAGTTTTGTTGGCGCCATTCGGTAAGGGGCTATAGAAATCGGAGCGGTTCCAGGTTGAAGCTCGATGGAAAAATCAATTTCCCTTTGTGGCGGTAATCCAGGTAGATCGTCAGGAAATACATCAGCATACTCGCAGACGATGTGTGGCGGTCCTAACTCCTCACGGTCAGATTCTTCCAACTGGAGACTAGCTAGCCATCCGAACAGTTGGTTCTGCCGTTTCCAATGTCTAATCACCGGATTCACAGTCTGTCTATCCCCCTTAAAACGGAAACATGTCCCATCAGGGGTAAAGGCTGTTACTAGCTTTAGATGGCAATCAATGACTACTCGATGAGTTGACAGCCAATCCATCCCCACAATTAAATCGAAGTCAGCCATCTTGATCACGCGAAAATCGCAAGTTAATCGGATATTACTCACTTCTAACTCGCAACCTTTACAAATTAGATTAACTGGTACAGTACTGCCTAAGGGTGATGCTATTGTCATTCTAGAGTTACGAATTTGTTGAGGGAATCAGTCTAAATACTTGCAAAAATTTTATCAAAGCATAACTGCTTAAATTAACAGAGAAAACACGATTTTAAACAGCACAATAACTGGCTCATTGGCCCATACAATACCAATACCACATTACTTGGCTCAAGGCCGAACATACAATACTATTACCACACAGGGTTGAATCCTATCGCACAGCGATTACAGTCAGCTTATTCTACGCATAAATATTACTTAGGGTATTATAGTAAATCAAGGACACACAATTATTATTCTAGCTTAGTGTCTACCCGATTACCCAAGGCCGAGTGTTGCAACCTAGGGCTCTGATACCACTTGTAACGCCCCGCATTTTGGGAAAAGCGTTATGGATTATTATTACAATTTAAAGTCGGTCTAAACAGTAATAATAATAACCAAAATACATATAGATGGTCTATCCTTCACAGATTACAAAAAGGTAGACTGGGTGGGTTCTACGGCTCCGCAAATTCCTCCGCCTGGTGGATCTCTATTCCGGCAGCTCCTCCGGCTCCGTGTTCTCCGTAGAGGTCCTCCTGTCCATCGTGACAATCTAGCATAATACGTCAGAGTTGCGAAGCAACATCGTCGTATTATGCCAGGGCAAACCGTGAGCGAGGACGCTCAATAGATACCGTACCCCAACATTAAACTAGCAATTCTAGAACAATATTGTTGGCAGGTAAATAGTTGAAAATCATTTATCAAAACGGTAAGTTCATGCGTGTCAATGCATCAGTATCACATCAAATCAGAGTGCAGCTTAAATAAAAATCAGTATCCCATTTCTTTTCATATCAGAGTGCAGCTTTAATAAAATCAGTATCTCGTATTATTTCAGAATCCAGAGTATAGTGTCAGTATCTCGTATCATTTTCTCATAACAGCATTCTTCTTCAAATTTCAACCATGTCAACATCTCACATCTCTCGAAAGTTATTGGCCCGTTCTACAACCCCGTTCTAACGGTCACCAACCTTTCCGTTCGAAGGGTCGGCCACCCATAAACTGACTCCTGCAGTATGAGGTCCGCTAACTCCGCGTCACACACGACATAGTCCCGGCTACCCATATCACTGAATCCCCACCAGTTTGTTTATGAGGTCCGCTTGCTATGTGTTGTACTGAGTAAGTTCTAACCGTCAAATTCACCCGCGGAATTTGAGGAGAAACTTCAAACAGCACTACCGTATAGTTCCGTTGGGCTTTGACCACCAGTTCACCCCGGGGAACTGAGGCGGGACTCCAACAGCATCAACATCTCAACTTTCATCACATCAACATTTTCATTCTCATTTCTATCTCTTCCATTTAAAAACATTCGATCACTTTCTCGAAAAATGTGTCGGGTCGTATCGTCTTTGAAAAAGAACGTGCACATGCATTAATTTCATAAAACAAAATCCTCCGTTTAGAATCGTTCATGATAAACCTTCCGCTCGTAACCCATCTTACGAAAACATGTTACTTAACGACAAAAGTTCTTTCTTCCGGGGATTTAAATCAAAACATAAGGATTAATTCTCGTTCTTAGATTTGCTGGCGTGTTTTAAGATTCGTACGTCAAATTGCCACTTGGTTTGTCTAAACCAAGAAAGTACCCTACTAGAAAACTCTAGTAGTTGAATCCGTTTGGCGTGTTTTAAGATTCGTTCGTCGAATCGCCACTTGGTTTGGGCTAAACCAAGAAAAAGCCTGACTAGACATGCTAGCCATAGATTCTATTTGTTAGTCTAAATAGATTAAGAATATTTATTCAATAATCCCGGAAAATCTCATTTCATTTGAAAAGCTCTTTTCTCAGAAAATTGGTCGGGCATTATAACTGCGTAAATTTGAAAAGTCGATTTTCATTCAGGCATTATAACTGGGTAATTTAGTTTCCCAAAAGTCCATCGAACATTATAACGGTGCATTTTGATAGTCAATTTTAATTCGTGCATAGTAACGACTAAGTGTGTTTTTTTTTTCAAAGTCTAATTGTTCATAAAATCACTAATCACCAACATAATCACGTTTAATCATAATTAAGCACGTTTAAGCAAAATAATAACATAATCAATATGAACTAGTAAATACTAATCTAAGGTTAAGATAAAGTATCTACCTTAATTCCGATGATTAGTCGGAAGCCGATAAGCTAGTTGAATTCCGGCGGCGTAACGACTAGTCGACCTTTGCTCGAACGCTTTCTTGCTAACTTATTCTACCTTTCTAAGATCTAGGGGTGGTCGAGGGTGGTGGAGTGTGGTGGTTTAGGATGAGTTTCAAGAAGAACACTCAAGAACTCACTCAAGAACACTAGAAAGCACAAAGTGGAGAAGTTGGGAGGTTTTGGTGTGAAATGAAGCAAGGAGAGTGAGCTATTTATAGGGAAGTAATGAGGTTCACCTCCCCCAAAGATAATCACCAGCCAAAAACCCTCCCCACAAGTGTCCAAACAACCTTTTGAAAAAGCAAAAAATTAGGTTTTAAAGACTAGTTTTAGGTTATAAGAAATTCCCCACCAAATTTCCCACCAACTTAAAGATTAGTTCTAGGTTATAAGTAATCTCCCACCTAATCAAGGTTAGCTTTAATAAAATAAAATAAGAGTTGGGGATTTAGTAAGGCTTCCGGACGCAGTGTGGTGAAATACCCGGTGTGTACGCGTTTATTTACGGCGCGAAAAGTATAATTAAACAGGTTAAATCTAATTCGTTTAATCTAACCAAACCAAATTATAAACTATAATTATTTAAAAATAAAACCGCATTAATAAATCGAAATTTTTTATTTACAAAATTTCGGGTTATTACAACTATCACACTCAAATACTATACATGTTCAAAATGATTCATTTTCATAGAAATACTAAATAGACTTTCCATAAAGATAAATAAAATAAAATACAATCCAATAACAGTATACTGAAAATTGGTTGTTTTGTCAACGAAATTACCAACACAAATGAGCTCGCTTTTTAAAACTTAAAGCCAATATAAATTTGTGTGCGCGTTATGTTAAAAAAATTTCGTTTATAATTTTAAAACCCGTTATCAGTTGAACTTTGTGAGTTTAAATCTGATACCTAAAGATTTAAGGAAAACGCGATGGGTATATCACTTACGCATACTAAATGCACACTAAGCTGACTCTTATATGGAAGAGTTTAACTTTTACATGGAAGTGTCTAATTCTTACCTGAAAAAGTTACTTGGTGTGCATTTGATGTGCGTCTATGGTGTACCTATAGCATTGTTATTTAAGGATGTTCAATTACAAGTTTCTTTTTCCGAGATACAAATATAGTCGTTTATAGAGAGGCGGCACTTTTCCCCGCTTAAGGGCATCCTTATCAGGAGCACCAAATTTTACACTAAATTTAACTTCAAAAACACCTTTTATAAATTTAGCAAGTCACTATCCAAAAATTTTCAAAATCAGACTCTCTATCTAAATTTTACTATATTAAACTATTCCCCTCAAATCTTTAAAAAAAAAAAAATCCCCCTAAGAAACTCGTTTCCCCGCCTGGGGAGTTGTGATCCGTGACACCACATATTGCAAATTGCACCACGCCTGGGCCCCCTGCCCCTCTCTCTCTCTTACTTTCCGTGTAGCTGGCATTGTGATGATGGAGAGGGTTGGTTTTGTTGCATGAACAGTGACTACTCAAACTTGAGTAGTCACTGTAGCAAAGCTACAAATTTTGTAAATTTGTAAAATATTTGTTAAGTCTGATTTTGAAGGGTTTTGTTACATTTCACTCATCAAATTTAACTTTCAAGTAATTTGTTAAGTCTGATATTGATGCTCTTACTAGCATCCATCAGACCCTTCGCACCTCGCCTCCTCTACGAGCGCCGACTCAAAGGTTTGGAGGTCCGAAACAAACTTTTTAGGCTGAGTTTTTTGTTTGATTTTAGTAACTTGGTTGATTTTAAATCAACCATAATTTTAGCAAATGAATTCACCAGGTGCTAAAATCATGGTTGGTTTTAGCCAAATGAAGTTTTGTTTTGTTTTTTTTTAATATATTTTGCATTTAAACTTTGATCAACACAGTATTCATAAAAAATCACTACAAAAGTTGACCATTACAAAAATTTAAAGGCATAGTCATCAAAAAATAAACAACCAGTACAATACTTCAAAATCTATCATTTGAACATTAATCTTCTCGTACTTTTAGCCACAAGCATACTAAAGGCCTTGTTTTCCAAAAAAATTTAGTAACCTTGGATTGGGAAACACTTAATTTAGTAATTCGGTGTGAAAAAATTAAAAAATTAATACACGAAAACACTTAATTTTTTTATTTGTACCATAATTTTAGCACCTGGTGAACTCATTTGCTAAAATCACCATGATTTTAGCATCTGGGTTGCTAATTTTTTTTGAAAAACTAGTCCTAATTAAGACTTTATAAACAAGTATCTTTACCTTTTTTTGGGCCCCTCTTACTTGGATTGGGCATCTTTTTATGTGTAGCACGCTTAAATAAAAAACAATTCGAGCTATACATAAAGGCCTTAAATATTTGGGCTCCCTATTTTTATTAATATTTTTGAGGGTCCAAAACAACGACTTCATGGGCTTGTGCTCTAAGCTGATACTGCGTCTATCTCTACCTCATGTGGATATGGGTTGAGATCCTCTCTCCATGTTACTAGATAGATCTCCCAACTCCCTTGTATTTTTTAATTGACCACCACAAATCTAGAGTCGATTGAATCTCACTACATGTTTTCCAATTTCTTCAGCAACAATGGAGACAAAAGATGGCGATGACCATGACAATGCCGAATTTTTCCAACACCACTTCCATGAGAGGAATGATGGTTGCAAACATCGGATCTTTTTTTTCGGCGAAGTATTTATTTATTTATTTATGTTCTTGTTGACATCTTTAGAACTTGTTTTTCTACGTTTTCTTATTATTATTATTACTCCCTCCGTTCCAAATTGGTGGTCATTTTGAAAATTCCAACATTTTAAGTAGACATGCAATAACTGCATTTAATAAATGTATTCACATTAAAGAGATTTATTGATTTTCAGCAATGCTCTTATATTTCAACTTTTGAATGAAATTATTATTGTTGGTGAATGGGTTATTTTGGAAGTTTGAGTAAATATTGTTTTGAATTTTCAAAAGGGATTAACAATTTGGAACATCCAAAAGTAGTGTAAGTTTAAAACAATTTGGAACGGAGGGAATAAGTGTTCTTGAATATTTTATTAGTCCCTCCGTCCCAATTTGTTGGACATGTTTTCTTTTTTGAATGTCTCAAAAAATTGTCTATATCTCATCATCTATAATGTTTTTTATGATTTCAAAATCTTTGTTTAACAAAATTAATTGATATCTATCAAATAAGATTCATATTAAATACAAAAATATTATATATTAAAAGATATATAATTTTTATTAAGATGTTCAAAAAAGAAAATAGGCCTAACAAATTGGGACGGAGAGAGTATTCATTTTGCCTTGTAATTCTTTCTATTCCATTTTTTGGTTCAGGGTTCAGTAAAAGTCGAGGGACAAGAAATAAACATAATTAAAATAGCTCATCGGATAAAAATTAAGTTAACCACCAAGCCCAGGAAAATCCGCTGGGAGGGCACGCCACATGCCACATACCCAAATACAAACACAAAAATGGCAGCTCCGCTTTTCCTCCGAGGCTTTCCACTCCTCCGCCTCTGTCTCCACCAGCACCACCGCTTCGCCGTTGGCATATTGACGCCTCGACCGCACTCCGCCGTCCCCGAGCCGTCGACGACACACCAGGACGAGCACAAATCTTGCTCGAGCCAGTCTAGCCAGACCACGACGTCCCTTGGCGTCAAAGATCCTCCGAAATACCCTAGATTGAACGATGTTACCTTTCGAAAGTGGAAAGAAAAAGAAAAGCATATTTTAAGAGACATTGCACCCATCATTCAACTCACCAAAGATATTCTACACTCCGACAGGTTTATCACCATCTTGTTTTACCATCTTTTTTGCATTTGCTCGTGACTGTTTGGATAATGTTTACGTAAATAAAGGTTATTATCTCGTAATTATAGATAAAAGTTACAAAGATATGCTTGTTAATGGATCAATTTTGCTGGTATGTATCATGTATGTGATTGGGGGAAACCTATGCGTTGCAAGCTTAGTCATTGTTTGTACTTAGGAGTAGAGGCATCATATTTAATTGGGGAGGAAAGGCTTTAACTGGTTATTTAGTGTATCATGGCATGTACCAATGGTTGCGAAGGATAATTGAATATTTCTACTAGTACAGGATTTTTTTGTTTAGGGCAAGGGGGAATGATGGAGAATGTCTAGTCCCACTACTGGGCAGATACCCTAGGAGATCACAGTAAATATATCTGTGTTAACAATGCTTGCTGAGGTCAATAGTGCGGTAACATGAGTGTAGGGACTTTGGAGCCTGAAGAGATGATGTTTGGAGGAGATCCAAGGAGCCACATGACATGGGAGAAGCTCTTTTCCATTCAAAACAGGGGTGGAGGTGTTCACAATCCAATCCGCCGAGTCTAATTCCTTTCATATTAATTACCTCTCGTGCCTCAACCAGAACATACTGTTTCCGTCAAAAAAGTGAACCTACGGCTTGACCATTAGATTAAGTTGCGTGAGCGTGCTAGGACCATGGTGCTCCAATTGTGCATGGACTAACTTCCGAATAGCCAAGTTGAGCATGGTAGATGAAATCCACCGCCGGTACTTTTTTGCTTCAGCGGAAGAGGACTTCACATTTTCTCAGGCGATGTAGAAAAAGAGAAACGAGAGCGGTGCTTGAATGTAGAGAATGCCGTAGGAAGGGAAAATGCTCGAGATTTTCCATTGAACGAGCAAGGTGCTCCAATGTAGAGAACGCCGTAGAAATGGAAATGCTCGAGATTTCCATTATTCAGAGTAAAAGAAATTACATGTGCAAAAAATAATGTGGTTGGAGCCGAAAAAGAATAAACTTTTGGTTGTGTGTTGGTTGGGGCCCTTTTCTCCTTTCTTCCTGGCTTTTATAGAGTAACCCATGGCAGTTGAAAGTTGAAATCTTGCACGAGTAGAAACCGCCATCCACGTTCCCCATCTGCGTACCATTTGCATATTTTGAATGCAAACCATTAGCCCATTACACCAATAATTATTTTGTTGCACAAAGGTTTTTTTTTTTTTTTTTTGATCGGCGTTGCACAAAGAATTGCCAAGTGTCCCATGAACTCCATCTCCACGAAGCCCATGATCTTATCTCCAATTGACCCCATGATAATTCGGCAACACCATATATGGGGCCGGCGTCACGTGGGACTTCTAGTGGGTGGTCATTTTGGGGTACAAACAGAACTGTAATTTGTTGTAGTCGTTGACTGCACACCGAAGTCCCCTGATAGCTGTCACGTAGTTCCCTCTTAAGGTCCTTCTTTTAAGGGCCTTACCGAACTGTAGTCCCTTTATGGCTGCCACAGAGTTACCTTTTAAGGGCCTTTAGCGATTTTGCCAAAAATGGGTACAAACACATACACAACTAAAACAAATATGGTTATTCCAACTTCACTATTAATCCCTCCTCATTACGAATCCCCTTCGACCTATAACACGCCTTAAACGAGGCCTTCTGGAAGAATCGGCCCTTCCTAGCAGATGGAAGATGGCCTTTTAAATAAGCTCTCTTGCTTGACATTATTGTGTAGAGTAACCATGAGTAGATCGGATTGAGAGTGAGTTTTTCTGCTATTTATGGTTTCAAATTGATTTCACAAGTCTAAGAGTGAGTGTGGGGGGGTTTAAAGCTTCTCATAATTATCAAAGTGTTTTCCGCAGGATACGCTAGTAAGCTCGGCGCTGGTTCCTTCATTAATTTAGCAGAAGTTACTGCTGCTCAAGCCAGCTTTGCGCCTTGACCTCGATGACATTAAAAATCTTCTTCGTATTTCATACATGTCATTCCATTGGAAACCATGCTTTTCGAACCGAATGCAGTGTCCTTTTCCAAATCAAAAGTACACCGGCATGCTTTCATTTTGTGAAGTTCGAGCTCACACCTACCTTTGAGGGAGGGACTCTTTTGACTCTTTGACCTCCCACATGGCCGCAACAATTTTGTGCAACTTATGCTTCATCACTCTTCCTTCTCAAATCCCAGACTCCCAGTAAAGACAGACCGGATAAACGGGGTGGTGTCCTCCCTCACTCGGGCCATGCTCCTATAATATATGAATCAGTAAAGGCAAAATATGAATGAGAAAGAGCGAGACCTGTATCATCACCCTGGACTTCAGATTAGAATCCAACAGGAGGTGAATGATATGTTAAAATATACACTTTCGTCTTGAAAGGGTGTGAAATGGTTTAACATTTATGGATTGACTAGCCGAGCCACTCCATTCTGCCTCCCGAGCTCGAGAGACTGCAATATTGAGACCATGAAAAACTCAAAGCTAAAAGCGGAAAGGTAGAGTAGGTAAGCCCATATTGGTAATCTGTAGGCTACCTCATCTTGCTGGCTTCTAGCATGAGAGGAGCCACTGTAGAGGGCATAAACTATATTTAGGTCGACCACTACATAGGAGAACTAGTAACGGAAAGACAGGTATAGGAACCATCCATAAGTTGATCAAAGAAGGGGAGCATTATATGTGCCAGTTGAGCGACATTGGTACGAGAAAAATACAGATAATAGTCTAATTACTAGACTAAGCTTTCCATGCTCTACTGGAACCTATGGAGAGTTTGATTCCTCCCTTTGGCAAAGATTATTCGCATACTTTTCCGATTGATCCACAGAGACCACACCATAATGTATTCTCATAAAGTTATGCACTAGGTAACTGGCAATCGGGCAGTTGCACCTCCAGACTTGTTGTCCCCAGCTTTTAGGGTGAGTTCTCCAATGGATTTTATGAGATAAAATGGGAAATCTCATTTTAGTTGGTGTTTTATGGAGGGTGATAAAATCACCTTGTTTTCCCAATAGATAAAATCAACCTTATTTTCCCACATGGGTTTCAAAAAAGGGGGATAAAATCACTCCATTTTATCTATTTGTCAAGCTTCTAAAACTTGCTAGGCGCTCCCAGGATGGCCGGGCACCTTCTAGCTTCCAAGGCCGAGTACTCGGCGCCTAGTCGGGCAATTAGTCGGGATAGTTGGGTTAGTCGAGCTAGTCGGCAAGGGGCCTTCTAGCGCCTAGGCAGCGAGTACTCGGCCTTCCAGACCTTCTTTTAGAACACTGCTATTTGTAAAGGATGGTGATAAGATTTTATCAACCAAAAATCCATTCAAGAACTCACCCTTATTTCGTTAAGGTCCCTTTCTATTAGCCAGGGAGGATAGTGATTGTGGATATTGCACTGGACATCTATATTACCATGGTGGTGTCACAAGCTGGACTCGAAATCATTACCTCTTGGCTCTTGCAATTAAGGCATTTGTTCTTGTGGGAAGCAGCAGTTGTAGACTTGGTAGCTAGAATAAGAAGGAATCGTAAGCTAGATACTGCCCTTGACAATCTCTCTCTCCCTCTCTCGCGTGCGTGCTCCTTACTCGATTGTTTGTTAAGTTTTGATCCACATGTGGGCTAAGTGTTCTCGTGCCAAGTATAATGACACTTTCTGTTTTCGCAGAAATTTATATCAATTGCCTAAGTAGAAAAATAGCTTTTGCAGTTAGTTTTCCACCTATGAAACTACATTGAGTCGCACTGCACTTGAGAAAAGTTCTTGGGTTATGAGAGAGTAGACATCCTTTATTGGGTTACGACTTACGAGAGTAGTTCTGGATTAAAGAACGCACCAACCACTGTCCTCTGATTTTCTCCCTCTTGGGACAATGCCACTCTCTTGCCTAAGAGTGTTCATGTCTCTCCTCAACCCTTGTTCTCCAACCTGCCGAGTGCCTGCTATCTTCCCCAAAGACCAGAGGCCATGTACCACCCGACCTCCGACATCCTATGCTCACAAGGCTTCCATACTACAAAGACCTTAAATTAGCAATGCTCTCCATTTCTTTGTTTCATCTTCATCATCGGAAGAATATGTGGATTTTGGTTTATCTGGCAATTTGATCCACTTCATCTATTAGTGAACTTGAATTCATTCTCTG
Source organism: Vaccinium darrowii (assembly GCA_020921065.1). Lineage (NCBI taxonomy): Eukaryota > Viridiplantae > Streptophyta > Magnoliopsida > Ericales > Ericaceae > Vaccinium > Vaccinium darrowii. The sequence goes on from CM037157.1 coordinate 7,775,290, forward strand.
TTCAGATTTTTAACTTGCTACTACCTGTACAATCTTCATAACTGCTTCTTAATCATGTCATTGGGCACGGAGTAAGAGTTCATGTCACATGCTTGTGTAACTAACTGTTACGGATAAAGAGAGTGATATCTGAATGTTCCAGACACCAACGATCTGAATATCATCTTCTGATAGAAATTTTGGATATCTTTTTAATGTTTGTCGATACAGCGCGACTTACAAACAAGTTGTTTGACAACTATTTAAATAGCAATTAGCTGAGGAAGGTATATTAGTCATGAAACTTTGGTTGTCTCTAGGTCCTGCTTAAATAGTGATGCAGTTTCATATATATATATATATATATAAATAGCAATTAGCTGAGGAAGGTATATTAGTCATGAAACTTTGGTTGTCTCTAGGTCCTGCTTAAATAGTGATGCAGTTTCATATATATATATATATATATATATATATATATATATATATATATATATAGAGTAAACTTCCGGTCCAAACCTTAAGTTACGGACTACCGTCCGGACTTCACTTTCCGGACCAAATTTCGACGATCCGAACCGTTAGATGTGTTTAAAACGTGATTTTAAGGTCCAACGCGAAGATTTGGCAAAAAAAAATACCCGGAAGGGCTTGATCGGGGCAGTTTTTCACATAAACACTATATATAGCGTTTTTGTAAAAACTGCCCCGATCAAGCCCTTCCGGGTATGTTTTTTTGCCAAATCTTCGCGTTGGACCTTAAAATCACGTTTTAAACACATCTAACGGTTCGGATCGTCGAAATTTGGTCCGGAAAGTCGAAAATACCCCTAGGTCCGTAACTTAATAAGTTAAGGTAGTTTGGATGTGAAGTTTATTGTATATATATATATATATATATACGGAAATTTTCCTATCCACACCTCCCGGAAATAAGAAAAAATGGGGATTTTTTGTGTTGCAAATTTTTTTTGGAAAATCCGATCCGTCCAATGTGTTCAGAAGGTGTTTTCAAGGGTCCACGCGGAAAATCTTCAAAAAAAACACCTTCTGAACACATTGGACGGATCGGATCGTCAAAATTTTTTTTGTATAAAAAGTCCGGAAATCAAAAGTCCGGATTAGAACCGGATCCTATATATATATATATATATATATATATATATATATATATATATATATATATATATATATATATATATATAATGTTCTTTCACTTCTGTATTTGTCTAACTCCTAATCCAGTACAGGTAATCTACTTCTAATGCGTTTGATGTGTCTTTGCCACCAGTTATTACAACTGGTGCTAAAGCTAATATGTTAATGATGATGGTTTTATGTCTCCTATACTCTGGGACTGTTAAAATGCTCCCTAGTCTGACTGATTTAGTTTTCAGGTATAGGGACGGGCAAGTCCTCACGGCTGAAGATGAGAGAGCTGTGGTAGAAAAGCTTCTTTCTTTTCATCCACATTCAGAAGATAAAATTGGATGTGGGCTTGCTTCCATTATGGTGAGTTATCCTTCTGCATATTGTTTTGGAGGACGCTTTGATGCAATTGTTTGAGCTACTGAAATTTAGTTTGTTCGTTTTCTCATGCCTTGTTTTGGGTTAGCTAAAAACTGAACGACTAGCTGCTGAAATTAACTTATAAGTGCTTCACTTTGTGATATGAATCCTCGTGAATATTTGGAGCCATGCCGCATTCATGTGTATTGATGGCAGGAGCAAGTAAAAAACTATGTAAAAAGATAAAAATGCCTGATTGCAATGTGTAGCATTTCCCAATTCTTTGGGCTACCTAATCCTCATTTCCTTGTTACCGTTCTTCTTTGTCTAGCACCATGTCTTTGGTTAGATATGATTTTCCAATTCATCTCTGTAGCTCATCATCATCCACATTAAGCGATACTATTTTCTTCTTGTCCTCAATCAATGTGGTTGGATGCAGGTCCCACATTATTTGGCATGCAGCTGAATGAATAGAGCAATGTCACCCTTGGCCTTATGATAATTAGAAGTTCTCCCTTGTTTTCTCTTTTGTTCCATCTCTCTATACTAACTAGGGTATGCGTATGGTATCCCCTATGAAGCACCGACACTCCTAGAGATCGCTGTACCATGTTGGATACTCTGGGGACACCCAACACGCTGGTGATACTTGGGGACAGGAATGGGACACATCATGTGACATGTCCATTATATTGTAATTTTTTTTTTGCGATGGGACATGTCGGGACACACATAAGGACTCTACAAGGTGTTTTTCTTTTTGAATTTTAAAAGCTTTTCCTGGGTACAATATTTATATCTTTAAAAGTATTTGGCAAAAGTGTAATATAAAAACATGTGTATGTGTGTAGGCATATGCCTTTGGTCGATAATGTATTTGATAGGAATCATAATCTAAATATTTAGTGGTTATGATGTAGTTTTGAATAACTAAATTTTTTTTTTTTGATAAAATTGATATGTTCCTTGCCCTATCCGTGAATCCCCATCTTTTAAGAATTGTCGCGTCCTATATCCACTAGGTCCGTATCTGTATCCGTGCTACATAGGGTATCCCTAAGTAAACAAAGAAACAGTTTATTTATGATTTTTATAAATTTTATGATTTTTATAAATTTTTATACATTTTAAGAATTGTCGCGTCCGTATTTATGATTTTTATTTATGATTTTTATAAAGCTTTTTCCAGGGTTAAATATTTATACTCTATAATGTTGGGCTAAAAGTGTGATAAAAAACATGTGTAGGTGTATTGACAGACATTATTGGTGGATAATTCATTCGGTTGGAGTCCTAAACTAAATATTTAGTGGTTACAAATTACGATGTAGGATTGCCCAGCTAAATAAGTTATTTAAAGAAATTGTCTGTGTCCTTTGCTGTGTCTGTATCCCGTATCAGTTTTTGTGACCCCCGCCTGTTTGTCCATATCAGTGCTACATAAAGTATCGAGAAGTTGACATCAACCAATTTTTTATTTTTATTTTTATTTTTTATATATATATGAAGAGAAACTGCTTGATATAAACCAGTTTATTAGTGATTATTCATACAGTACATTTTCAAGGAGGATTTCTTGGTTATGGATTGCTGTGTCTTAGTTAGACTAACGGCCCCCTAAATATGTCTTCTCTGAAGGTTGATCGGCATCCTCAATTTAGATGCTCAAGGTGTTTGTTTGTCATAAGAATCGACGGTGGATGGATAGACTTCTCCTACCAGAAGTGTCTTCGAGCATACATTCGACACAGGTATCCATTGTACGCGGACAGATTCATTAAAGAACATTTTAAACGTTGAAGCAGTTTATGGCGCTTTAAGGTACCCATCTCGATACTTACTTCCAACCATGATTGAGTCTTATTACATTGCCCTGAGACAAATATCGTCAGAGAACCATGGACCTGGCCATAACCATTGCTCGAGTGACCCACATACTCCCTGGCGTTGCCTTTTGTCAATGTAGTAGATATTAGTTGACTTACTCTTCCTGTTTATTTTCTGGTCTTCACAAAGAAAATGGTTGCCATGAAACTTAAATATGTTGACTAGCTTGTGGTGTCTTTTCTCTTTCTCTATTGTTTTCAGCTGATAGTTAACTAAAGATAAATCTCACATGGGGTTCATTAAAGGTGCCATATTCATGTCTATGTACAATCGAGAGTGCATGAGTGCCTGTCAGCATGCATCATGACCATGTTCACATTGAACCACAAAGGTGTTCCAAAATCCAAATGAAATGCCCAAACCATTGTGGTGCTCCAATAAGCGATGTGTATTATTTTTCGAGACAATCTCTCATTCGATGGTAAACGAGATTCATCACTTAAATTGGGCTCTCAGCAAGTGGGCGGTGGAATTGGTCCCCCATGATCAGTCGACGTTTGCGTAAGCTGATCTAGACACCTAAGTTATTAAAAAGAAAAAGTTTGTTGGGGACAACCGAATTTTAATAAAGACCCAAGAACATGGATCACCAGGAGTGGTTGAGGGCGTTGAGAGGCTTCATTTGCGTGAGTCAAAAGAGACAAGCTTTCCATGTACTGTTTGTTCATCATCCTCCAGCTGGGGAGTGGAGTAGTAATTCATGGGCTTCTGATTTGCAAACTCTACTCGCACAGATGAGGAGTTGCGTAGATAGTGCACAGACGCCCCGTGGGATCCATTTTTGGGTCCCAAACAAACGATCTGAACCGTTCATTAATTTTAAACAATTTTCTGAGTTGCTTAGGGAAAAATCAGCTCAATCGGATGATTATAAGTTTCTTTAATCTTCGAAATTTTCATTTAGAATTCAGGGATTGGATCAAGAACTTACAATCATCGAATTGAGCTGATTTTCCGCGACTACTTGAAGAATTATTTTAAATTTAATGATCGGTTCAGGTTGTTTGTATGGGATTCGAAAGTAGACCCGCGAGACTTCTGTGCACTGTGCACTCTTCTGTCTTTTCATATGTTCAAGTAGTCTGTCTCCTTTTGATTAGTCAAAGCGGTGGAGCATTGGCCGACAATGAAAAATCTCCATAATCATTGTTGGATGAGAGAAAACACCAAAAAAGAATTTCCTTTCGTTTTGTTTGGTGTTGATTTTTTTCCTTTTTGGTATTGTTATGTCAGTCTGAAAATCTCACATTGATGGGATGATCTTGGTCGTCGAAAAAACAAAAAAAAGTTAATCTCACATTGGCATATTGAGGTCTGGGGCATGTTTGGGGCAAAACATTACCAAGTAACCAAATCCATAATCGTGTTGACCGGCGGGTCTCTGCTGAGTCGGGTGGACGCGTACGCAGGTGACATGGCCAGGGCGTCGTATAATCAGAGCGGAGTATGTCACGGTCTCTCGATTTCGTGAAATAAGCATTGAAAGAAGTCTTGGACATAGCAGGGGCGAAGTAGTTGCACCTAATACTAATAGACTTGAGTCTTTTGTGGGAGGGGGCTTGGGCCGTGGCATAACTCCGTTGATTTGTAGCAAGAACTGCGATGTACAAATAGTCATAGCAATGGTAAACCTTGAGCTCAAGGGTTACTAATGTACTATCCCGAAACGGGTTTGGGTTCTTCTGTGCCGAACTTTAATATCTCAAAATGGGACTACCAAATTCACCAAGTTTGACACTAGAAAACGTTCTCGACGCAAATGCTTACAGTTGTGGAGGAATTGCAACGCATTTTGAGGGTTTCGGTGCTGGTAAAATTTCTCGACGAATTGAGATGTGATGTTACCAATTTCGCGGTTATTTTTTGTAGTGCAGTGTTCATTAGGCAGGTCACTTATCTACCTTTTATGCTGATAATTTTCATGAAAGTGTAAATAGATATGCTGAAAGCAAGATGGGAAGAGTTGTTGGGTAAATTGTAAAATTAACCTTGTGGAAAATAAAGGTCAACTCCCTTGTCATATGATCGTACAAACTCATTTATAAAATCTTTTCAAGTAGTTAAAACATCAGTAATGGAAAAGCAGTGTTCGCTATGCTATAATAATTAAGGGACACACATGATCATTTGAGTTCACACCATTTGATGGGTGGGCCCAAATCCGCTGGGGACAGAAATAGTCCTAAACCAGCTGGAAGAGAACAAAATTGCAATCATATATATGGAATTGCACTAATTCAGATATACAGTGAATGTTTCGCATCGTTCGGTGTATATGGGCCATACATTTACCATGCGAGACTTATGTGCATTGAATGATTTCAGACACATTTGTATTTGAATTTGTATGCTTTCATCTGTGTCTATAGCATGCTGGCAAGAAAATCGACAAGGCCTCTGTCAACTGTGTCAAGCCCTGCACGATATTCAATTTTCCAATAGAACAAATAGGAAATTAGAGTGATAACGTTGTGTGAGGTTTGAAAATGGAAAAACAAATAAAAATTCTCCCCATTGAGAAGTTTTTGATGGTGTAAATTTCTACAACAATCTTTTTATTTTACATTTGTTTGTTAGGTACTATATACACTTATTGTGCATTTCTCTTAGTTATTGCCCTAAGAGCACTTAATGATTTCTCCCCATGTGTATGAATACTTATGATGTTGGTGTTGTGTTGGTCCGGCTAGTGAGTTTCCCGTTTGCTAAAGCTTTTATCTCCTCCAACTCTCATTTGCTAAAAGCACCAATGTGATTTTAGCAACTTGCTTGTAACAGAAGGAGTGTGAGAGGAACTTGGCTTTCCGCAACTTAGCTTTTACATAATGGGAAACAAAAGTGATTTTAGCAATTTTGCTAAAACTCAACTTTTATGGGATTTCCCATTCAAACCTGCAATGGGTACGCACACTCGCGTACACCAAATGCACGCAACGCATTTTGAACGTCCATCTCAGAAATCAATGGTTCAGATGTTAAACAAACTATTCGCACGAATAGTTTAAACTCTTCATGTGAATAGTTTGTTTAAAATCTGGTATGTTGAAAATGTTTTTGGACGGTTAAGATGCACTGTTTGTGCATTTGGTATACGCAAGTGTGCATACCCATAGCCTTTTTGTTTCCCATTTTAGCAAATGGGCGACTTGGCCTAAATAATGAGGAATTAAATGAGGTATGAGTGAAAAGGAATAACCGGATAAATAACAAAGATTTCCCAACAACACCCGTAAGTTAATTTGGAACCCTTCTACGGGTACCGACCTTGCAAGCACCGATGGTTCACAGATGGCGCGGAGAGCTTACTTCCTGGCCTATATTAATTTGCACCGTTCATTAAATTTAAAATATTTTTTCGAGTGGCCCTGGAAAAAATTGTGTTTGATCAAATGTACAAAATTTTCATTTAGAATCTTGGATTCCGAATGAAAAGTTGATGCATTGAATGCAGAGTTGGCTCAAGACTTTTGGATAGAAATGATCTCCCAAGATAGACCCTTATGCATTTTTATTAGGAAAATCAAAATAGCAAAAAAATAGCAAAACGAATATATAATATGTAATTGCTATGAGATTTTATTATTTCAAATTTCAAACTAAGCAAATAGGAAAGAAAAGACTCTTTTAGCTACCATAAATGTGCATTTGGTTCAAATGATGTATCTAGTTCACTGAAGTTGGGTGTTACAGAGCCACTCGAAAATATATTTCGAAATTAATGACCAATTATTTGTGTTGGGCCCGAAAAGTAGTTCTTGAGCGCTGTTCTGTTTGTTTCTCATGTGTTGAGTTATCCAATCAACAATATAAGAAAGCCTATCGATTGTACGTAATTTGTAGTTCAATCTTATGGAGTATCTAATTTGTCCAGTTAGGACCAGAACAAAGTCATCAATCTCGTACGGGCGAGCATGTATGCATAACTTGTCAAATCTCTCATAGTTATAATTTTTTCTCTCTCTGTCTATCAATATTCAAGATAAGATGATGAAAATAAAATAAAATAAAATAAAATAAATATAAAAAACAGATTTTCAGTAAAATCAAAATAAAACAGTGAATTATTGACTGTGGAGTGTATAGGGTCTTTTGAGATAGAGTGGTCCTATTGGCTGAACAGTACGGTTTACGGATTGGCAAATGCATAAAGATGTTGTGATGATTGGTGAGTTCCAATAAAGGGAAATATAAAAGTAGGAAATGGAAGATGGGAGCTTTTATTTAAAAAGTGAGAGATCCCTGTTGATTTCATTTGGGGGTGAATATCTGACTTTGACCAGAATTTATGAAACAACTTTTGTGTTTTCAAGGACCAAAAACATAAATAAAATAAAATAAAATAAAGGAAACAAAAAATGATCAACTGATATGAAAAAAGAAAAACAGAAACAGTCCCCGAATGGACAACACCCACCCCGAGTCTGTTTCTGTGAATGGTTTTTAAAAGGGCAAACTTCAATTACACTCGTTGTGGCCTTTTTTTTTTTTTTTGTCCGCGGGTAACTCCCTGACGTTTAATACGTTGCACATAGCTATCTTGTGATTTGTGGAAAATTGCATCCGCACCTAATTCCATCTGATGTGACGGTTTTAGGAAATTTGACATAAATGTCTTCATATTCTTCCTTGAATCTGACCAAGATATTAAAATTTTAATGTAAGTTGTTCATAGTGTATTATTCAAAGAGTATAGCATATCTGTAAAAAAATCATGCCAATATGATGTTACTAACGCAATTTAAAAAAAAAAAACTTGCGTTCATAGTGAGGTGTTCCATTGTCTGATCGACTTGAATTTTGATGTGGATGTAGCACATGTCAACTTCTAGAATATCAACGGTCTGGATCCAATTTTTAGATCGGAATGAAACCTATAGCAAGTGTTTTGGCAAAAAACAATTCAAATGGATTATTATTGTCTTTATTCAATAAAATTTTGCATTTGTTAGTTTTGCGTCGATTTGTTGTGGATTATTGTTTTGTTTCGAGGAGAGGAATATAAAGAGTACAAAATTAAGAACCAAAATTTTGTGAATAAAGACAAATAATTCAATAATCCACAAAAAATTGGATTTTTTTTTGTTTTAGTGGACTTTTTTTAAAAAAATTGATAATAATTTTTGACTTTTTAGATTGTTCTTGTCAAGACAAATCAACAAACAAAAAAAAAAATCGTCGCAAAACTAGCAAATCTAAAAATATTTTGGAGCAGGGCTTTCTGTCCTTGAGTAAAAAATCTGTTAATATGGATGGAAAACATGGCTGAGCACATGAGTCCACAAAGCAAAGGGTAGTTGTTTTTTTTTTTGATAAACAGATGTTCGGGCCAGTTTGCGTGTCCCTCGACTAATTTCGAGACCTTGAAGGTAACAACTAGGCATAACTCTCAGTGGCCCCAAAAGTAAAGCACATGATAGCCACGAGCAACAAATTGAACATCATGAGGTATATCCGCACATAGCTAGGCCAAACCACATGGGTCTAAGTGAAGTTTGCCCTTTTTAAAAAACTTACTAGACAACAGTAGTAACAGGAAACCGGGACCCTAGTGTGTGACAATCGGCATCTGAACCATCTATTGCCAAGATAACATCCGAGTCATTGATTGTCGAGATCAACGCTTCGGATGCGTACACGAGCACCCCGGGTCTGTAGCAACCATTTACTAACACCAAATCTGTAGAAATATACCACCAACCTCTGAACTAGTTCATCAACCTCCACCATTTGCATTGATTTCCATCTCACCTGCTTTCTTTGCACTAGTCTTTTCTTTTTGTCCTACTTTCTTTCTCTAGCCTCAGTACCCTTGGATATTGAGCTTCTCTCTCTCTCTCTCTCTCTCTCCAAAGAGACCAGGAAAGGTGAGGAAAGAAGAGAAAGAAAGCAACATATCGTATAGCTGCCATCCAACAACTGGGCATTGGCCGACAGTGAATGAGAAGTTAAATTATAACGACTGGGCTAGAGTATTAGTAGTTACAAAAAATTTGTGGTATAAATCCTATATTTTTCTACTAAATCTGGGTACATTTTTTTTTTTTTTATCGAAAAATGTTTGAAAGTGACGTGTGGGCTCACCTCAATCTCACAGATAATTGGAGACGTTCATTCTGCGTAAAACGGTTATTACACATTTCATGTCAAATATTAGTTCAATTGAATATCGTTAAGTGCTCGATCAATTAGTGGATTTCTAAATAACAAGTATTGAAAAAAAAACACAAGATGATGTGTCAATTCATGGTTAGTGATTGCAACATAATTGTACATCCGGCTGCATTGTTCCATTATCATATTGTACAAATTATGATATACATTATTGTATAAAGAAAACTACGGGTACATCATTTGGTGTTTACCAAATGTACCCTACCTTGTGTGCGACCTATTTTTGGATCCCACATAAATGAACACAGGTGTTCAATTTGTTTAAAACACGTTTTTAAGGGGCCTAATTGATTTTTCCGTCCCTGAATCTGTCAGTAAAAAACCAAATGAATCGATCAATACTTTTACCGATATCCGAATGAGTAGATTTTCTCATAGGAGCTCATAAAACAATATTGATGCGAAACCCCGAAATGAGGTCCCCGTAAAGAAGTGTACATTTGGAGTATACCAAATGATGTATCCTTAGTTGGGCTGGTATTGTATTAGTAGACTTTCTAATGTCTATATGAAGAAAACACTATCCCCCACTCTTCATAGATGTCCATAGACATGCCTCTTAATAGAGAGAGAGAACTTCTGGGTACAAAGAATGGGAAAGGCTGAGAAATTGTCCTTCGGACTCCATTTATTAGTAGAGATTTTTAATAAAGAAACAACCGACTGGGAAATAGTAGTAGTAATGTTTCAGAAGTTAATGAAATTGTGCAATACAAATCAGTGAAAGTTCTGTGAGGAAAAAAGAAATGACATAAAAAGAAGAGTAGTAAAAGGAATGATATTAACTCTCGACGTAACTCACGTGGTAATAGGAATGAGCTTAAATTCAGACATTCTGATTGGACCGAAAGGGAATCTAGCAACTTCTTGGAGCCAGCGTTGATGGTTTGTTTTTGACCAAACCAAAAGGGTATTCATCGATGTGCGAACAAACTGGCCCGAACATCCCTGACTGCCAAAAAAAAAAAGGAATGGTATTTACCTCTCATGAGTCATGATATCTCTGTATATATAAAAATCTTCTTTGGAATTTTATAAGCAGTAGAGTCTACTCCAAAAGCAATACATATTGAGTAGTGTTAGACAGCGTGCTGTTCCTTTTTCTCTGCTTTTGGACAAGTCTCTTGTGGGCTTTTGGTAAAGAGAAAGAAAAATTCTAATCCTACCGCGTTGAAATGAACGTAAAAAGCAAAAAATATCATATTCCTTCTGAAAAAGAGGATAAAAATGAAAGTCGTAGGACGAATTCAGAGGGAAACAAATTACTATTCCTTTTTATACTGGCTGAATTTATCGACGTAATTTTAGCTGGAATGTAGAAAAAACTTTACCGGACCGATGATTTTCGTGCGTTTTATTGGAAAGAATTTAAAGTATCTAGATGGTTAAGATAAAATTTATTGCTTTGTTGTATAATAATTTAAGAACTTGTAAGTATGAAAAACAAGATTTTTGATATTGATCAATTTGTTTTATTCTGACAGGGTATTTCACAATTTTGCAAAACATGGAGAGGTTGTAAAAGTTGTGCCCCAATAAGTCTACTAACACACTCATTGGGTCACACCCTGTCACCCCGACCACGCCTTATTGAGTGGGACATAGATTGGGTCTTACACAAATGATCGAAGCAGCTCAATTTTTTAAGAATAATTTTTGAAGGGTTCCTGAAAAAAAAAAACTAGCTCAGTAACGAATCAATCGAGTCTATCTGATTGAACTGATTTTTTACAAAGACCCTGAAAAAAAATTTCTAAACAAACTGAACAGCTCTGATCATTTGTGTGAGATCCCGACGTAGGTCTCACACAACGGGGTGTGTGGTCAGGGTGTGACCCAATTGTGTGCCCGATGATTACAAGGGTGCAATTTCACCCAAAATGATAGGGGTACCGACCTTTTTGGTACAGATGAAGTACAAACTGTTCATTAATTGTAAAATATTTTTCAAGTGACCCTGTAAAAAACAACTCAATTGGATATGTGTAAACAGTTAATCCAATTTAATTTTTTATTCAGGATTTAGGATCCTGAATTTTAAATGAAAATGGGAACATTGAATCAATCACTTTCACATATTCAATGGAGTTTATTTTTTTCAATACTATATTTGAAAAAAAAATTTACAAATTAATGAACTGTTCAAATTGTGTATGTGTGAGTGGGACCCAAAGTAAACCCAACAAGCCGTTTATATAATATTTATACCAAAAGTGTTAGTACCCATTGTCAATCCAATCTCAATGGTATCCCTCAATTTTATTGAAACCACATTGCCACTAATACTCACTCCATCCCTTTTTAAGTGATTCATTTGGAAAACGTGTATTTTTGCGGACATTTAAAAATGTGCTTTCCTATAACGTTGTTAAATTTTTTTTGGCACCAAATTAAAGTACTCAATGAGCACTTTAATTTGGTATAAAACAAATTAAAAAGTTATACAGAGAAATATGTTTTTTAGGGGTTTGAAATTGCACGTATTCCCATATGGATCATTTAACGGAGGGAGTATGAAATAACGCTACACTCTCCTACTTACTGTAGAAACATGGAGGCCCTGTTAGTAGATGGCGGGTGAGATTGATCACTTTGTAAGGAAAGATTTTTCAGTGCTCTTGCAGCGTATGCCCTAGAGCACCTTACTACAGGGTCCTCGGTCCCGATCCCAGTTCCTGCTCTAGGAGTGCTTCCCATCAGACTGGAGTGGGCACAGTAGGCAGTGAGGGCCAATCTTGGCCTATCCCGTGCTTATTAGTTTGATTTGATCTTTTGTACAACTCGTTGATTTGATAATACTACCAATAAGTACTCACTCCGTCCGCCATTGTTGGTCCGTTTTTTAAATCTATATGGATTTATTAAACAAGAGCCTATATTGCATAATTTTTTAGATTCATATTAAAAGATATAAGCAACAAAAAATGACATGGATTTCAAAAATAGACCAACAAAGGCGGATAGTGTAATAACCCGAAATTTCGTAGATAAAAATTTCGATTTATTAATTCGATTAGTTATTTTTAATATCGCTAAATGAAATAATTTATTATTTAGTTTTAATAATTTGAATGAAACTAGATCTAATTTGTTTATTCCCTTTTATTTATTTTTCCGCGCCAAAATCAACGCGTGCACACCGAGTATTTAACTACATCGCGTCCGGAAGACCTACTAATTCCCCCAACTCCTATTTTGTCCTATTATGACTAGCCTATTTCTATTTTGGAAAAAAAACTAATTAGGCATGTGCTCAATTTGACTTTTCTACCAATTTTGACTTTACTTTTACTAAACCTAATTTGTATTTTTGTGAATTAATGAGAGGAAAGAAAATTTGGCTACCTAACAAGTTTGGCTACCTAACAAGTTAGGCTACTTACCTAATTACAATCTTCTATAAATAGCTCACTCACCTTGCTTCATTTCTCACACCAAAACCTCCCAACTTCTCCACTTTGTGCTCTCTAGTGTTCTTGAATGAGTTCTTGAGTGTTCTTCTTGAAACTCATCCTAAACCACCACACTCCACCACTCTCGACCACCCCTAGATCTTAGAAAGGTAAAATAAGTTAGCTAGAAAGCGTTTGAGCGGAGGTCGACTAGTCGTTACGCCGCCGGAATTCAACTAGCTTATCGGCTTCCGACTAATCATCGGAATTAAGGTAGATACTTTATCTTAACCTTAGATTAGTATTTACTAGTTCATATTAATTATGTTATTATTTTGCTCAAACGTGCTTAATTATGATTTAATCGTGATTATGTTGGTGATTAGTGATTTTACGAACAATTAGACTTTGAAAATCACACTTAGTCGTTACTATGCACGATTTAAAATTAACTTATCAAAATGCACCGTTATAATGCCCGATGGACTTTTGGAAACCTAAAATATCCAGTTATAATGCCGAATGAAAATTGACTTTTCAAATTTACGCCGTTATGCTGCCCAATTGATTTTTTGGAAAATAGCCGACTAAACTTTTCTTAAAGCGACTTCAAAATGTTTTGACTGTACTTGGACTGTTGAGATTAACCCAAGGCTAACACCCTTGAGGGTCTGTCAAAAAAAAGATATGCCTAGCGCTGTCTAAGAAAGGAATGGTGCTAGTAACTGCATTCGTGCGGCCATCCAGCCTGGGACTCTCTTGGTTATCTCATTTGTCTAAAGAAAGTCACCAACGAGATTTTATACCTAAAGTAACACGGTTATCGTGAAATATTTTTAAACGAAAAGTTTATCGTGAAACGATCCTAAACGGAGGATTTTGTTTTATGAAATTATGGCATGTGCACGTTTTTCTTTAGACGATACGACACGACACGTTTTTCGAGAAAGTGATCGATGTTTTTAAATGGAAGAGATAGAGATGAGAATGAAAATGTTGATGCTGAGGGAGTCCCGCCTCAGTTCCCCGGGGTGAACTGGTGGTCAAAGCCCAACGGAACTATACGGTAGTGCTGTTTGAAGTTTCTCCTCAAATTCCGCGGGTGAATTTGACGGTCAGAACTTACTCAGTACAACACATAGTAAACGGATCTTATAAACAGGCTGTTAAGTTCGGTGCTATAAGAAAACCGGGACTATGTCGTGTGTGACGCGGAGTTAGCGGAACTCATACTGCAGGAGTCAGTATATGGGTGGCCGAACCTTCGAACGGAAAGGTTGGTGACCGTTAGAACGGGGTTGTAGAACGGGCCAATAACTTTCGAGAGATGTGAGATGTTGACATGGTTAAAATTGGAAGAAGGATGCACTTAAGAGAAAGTGATACGAGATACTGATACTGTACTCTGATTCTTTTTAAAGAAACGAGATACTGATACTGCACTCTGATTCTTTTTAAAGAAACGGGATACTGATTTTATTAAAGCTGCACTCTGATTTGATCTGATTTGATATTAATGCATTGACACGCATGAACTTACTGTTTTGATAAATGATTTTCAACTATTTACCTGCCACCTACTATATTGTTCTAGAATTGCTAGTTTAAGGTTGGGGTAGGGTATCTATTGAGCGTCCTCGCTTACGGTGTTGCCCTGGCATAATACCACGATGTTGCTTCGCGACTCTGACGTATTATGCTAGATTATCACGATGGACAGGTGAACCTCTACGGAGAACACGGAGCCGGAGGAGCTGCCGAGATGGAGATCCACCAGGCGGAGAGATTTGCGGAGCCGTAGAACCCACCCAGTCTACCTTTTTGTAATCTGTGAAGGATAGATCATCTATATGTATTTTTGGTTATTATTATTACTGTTTAAGACCGACATTAAATTGTAATATTAATCCATAACGTATCCCAAAAATGCGGGGCGTTACAGATAGAGAGAATAGTTTTTGATGAGGCATTGCTAACCACATGAGCAAAACGCGTTTTTATCCTCAAAATCACACGGATCAGACAAATTTCAAGAGATAATAATGTACTTTGAATTTTGATCATGTAGCTAGAATTTTTCAAAGAGTGCAATTTTTTAAAAGTAAATACGAACTTTTTTTTTGAACGGAAGTAAATACGAACTTGACGAAACAAAATTAGCTCATTTAAATTACACTAATGAGCCCAAAATGTGCACGAAACAGCCTTCACACCCCAAATCCTTTTTCTTTTTTGATCTCACACCCATCCCTCCCCAGTCCCCATTCCCCATTACAGTTTCCCTTGAAAAAAGCCATTTTTGATTTTTTTTTTATTTTTCAATAAAATTTTGCGTTTTATAGTTGTGTCAAATTTTTATGGATTATTGATTCGTCTCAACGATGGAAATTTGGAAAAGAAAAAAATTATGATCGAAACTCAAATGTTTTTCCAAAAAAGCCAAGAAAAAATACCCAAAAGCTGTCTTTTTTTACTTATTTTTGAATTTTTTTTAAAAATACTCGAGTTCTGCATGTATTTTATTTGTCTGATTCCTCTCGTTGTGACAAATCAATAATCTACAAACATTTGACGCAAAACTAACAAACCAGAAAAAAATTTGAATAAGAACAGGGAAAAAAAAGTTATTTTTTTTAAGGAAAACTCAATTTAACCCATCACACCGTTTACACTCAATAATTTTCCCCTGGTAAAACCAATGATGTAATTTCTCTTTTTCATTTTTTGAACTGAATGATGCAATTGCTTTGATTCGATACAAATAGCAAAGCAAACATCATAGTACTTGGACGGCTGATCCAGCTCATTGTGTTTTGGGTTGGCCCACTAATACGTGGGTCCATCCATACATCGAAGGGTACAGGTGTCACGTGTCGAGTTGCTGTGCTGCATGAATTCAGGTCTGCTGCTACATCAGTCACAAGCTTGGGCCTTCGAGTGCCTAACGGGTCACCCGATCCGCTCAATTCGACCAAAGTGAATCATTTGCGAATCCACCCGAGGTATGTTACTGATGGATGCAGATCCTAATATTTTAGTTTTGACGGGTTCAATTAGGGTTCGATCCATCTGATCTGCCAATCAACCCAATAATCCTTCTCCGATTCGCCCAATTCTTAACCGAACTGACTTAACCGTACCTCACTCACGGACGGTCACAGATGGAGAATAGCAACGAACGGATTGGTTTGGGAACCGACGCGATCCACCCAATACCGATCCACGACAACTCTAGTCACAACACTGAAAGACTCTCAACGCTTAGTCAAGTGCGCTTCTATTAAAAATATTGTCTTCCTACTGTAGTATAACTGAGTGTAGTTTATGCCAAATACTAGTAGTATTTTGACGATGGTGGAAATTCAACCTTATTTGCTTACATAATTAACAATGGCTCGATTTTTTGAGACCTTGAAAAAGTAATTTCTGGCGAATACCATAGTCTCGGTGCACAGATGACATGTCTTTGACTAGACCGGGAAACGAATTAGTCGAGGTGCTTGTCGGGATACCGTAGAAAAATAAAAAGTCCTCCCCAACCCGACAATTGAAAAAACAGAAAAACCAAAACAAAAAACACAGAGACCAAAAATCACAAATAAAAACACACACAGTCCCTCAGTACTGCTCAGTTCACTCCCACCCTCCTTCCTCCCATTCCTCTACAGAGAGAGAGAGAGAGAGAGAGAGACAAGAGGAGAGAGAAATATGCCTTCTTCAGGCTTCTGTTTCTTCTTCACCTTCTTATCTGCTCTAGAATGAATCCAGACCTAAAACTCTTCTTCTCAGAAGAAGATGGCCCAAATCCCACAAAACCCTCCATTTCTTTTGGACTCTTTGTACTGCCAAGAAGACAACTACTCCTATTTCGAAGAGGAACAAGAGAGTTACCCCATTGACGAAATCACCCCTAACCCACCACAGAAACTACTTGAACAGGACTTGTTATGGGAAGAAGAAGAGCTAGCCTCTTTGTTATCAAAAGAAAAGGAAAACCTCCTTTTCAATCACATTGAGGAAAACCCATCTCTGATTAGGGCTCGAAACGACGCCGTGGAGTGGATTTTGGGTGTCGCTGCCCATTTCTCCTTTTCTGCGCTCACTTCACTGCTTGCTGTGAACTATCTTGACAGGTTTCTCTTGAGCTTCAGTTTCCAGAGAGAGAAACCATGGATGACCCAATTGGCTGCTGTGGCCTGTCTCTCTCTAGCTGCAAAAGTGGAGGAAACCGATGTCCCCCTTCTGTTAGACCTCCAAGTATGTCTGAAACCATTAATCTTGTTAGATCTTGTTTTTTGTTGATACCCATGTTTTGTTTTTGGAATTGATTGAGGGGTTTTTGCTGATTTGTGAAGGTGGAAGAGAGTAGGTATGTGTTTGAGGCGAAAACTATTAAGAGAATGGAGATGCTGGTGTTGTCCAATCTTCAATGGAGGATGAACCCTGTGACCCCTGTCTCATTTCTTGATCACATGATTAGGAGGCTAGGGTTTAAGGATTATAACGTTTGTTTTGAGATTCTCAGGAGATGCGAATCCCTTTTCCTCTCTCTCATTTCTGGTAATTAGCATTATATTTTTACCCAACAATCTTAAACTCATCTGTGTTTTTGTCTTGCTTAGTATAAGGGTTATTGTAATGTCAACGTCCCTTATTGTGTAAATTCCATTGCAGATTCTAAGCTTATGTGTTATCTGCCTTCTGTATTGGCTACTGCCACAATGCTGCACGTCATCAATGGTGTAGACCCATCGGTTGCAGTTGACTGCCAAAACCAACTATTGGTTGCTCTTGGAATTGACAAGGTTGGTGACACAACATATTATTAGATTCTAGTTCTCCTATTGATTGAGGAAGATTTAGCAATCCAATTTAGCATATCAATGATTTCGATTCATTATCCTCTCGCAATAGGACTGTGAAATTTTGAATGTGGAGTGCTATATCATTTACCTTGATTTATTACATTACTGATCTGTCAGTTCATTTTGTTGTTCGAATCTTGCTTTGGTGTCCATTTCTGTTGTTGTGGGTTTTCTGGAATTCGACCTGGATGATTGATTATAACTTGTTCTAAGCCACATAAAGCGAGTGCGTGAATAGATGGAAAACATCCCAAACTACTGATAGTCTGATAGCAGGAATTGAGAGTAAGAATGGAGAGCCATTACTGGAGGATTATGTGATCTAAAACTTGATTGCAACCTCCAAGACCCATCAGATGGGTCTGACCACATTTGTAATCTAGGATTTTCCAATATAAATTCGGGTTCGGAGCTCTTCGAGAGATTTACTATATTTTCTGACTCATTGACTTTGTAGCAAAATTTCCACTGTTAATACCGTAGCCAAACCATGTTAATCTTGTGTTCTGATTGGTCTTTTTTCTGTTATTGTTGGGTCGTAACATCCCAAACTACGGATAGCAGGAATTGGGAGTAAAAACGGAGAGCATTACCGGAGGATGATGTGATCTAAAACTTGATTGCAACCTCCAAGACCCATCTGTTAGGTCCCAGTCGTCTGACCACATTTGTAATGTAGGATTTTCCAATATAAATGGGGGTTTTCAGAGCTTTTGCAAGAAACTTACAATATTTGCTGACTCACTTTATTCGTAGCAAATTTCCACTATTGATACCCTAGCCGAAGCATGTAAATCTTTTGTGTTCTGATTGGTCTTTTTTCTCTTCCTTTTTCGGTCGTAACATTTGCCTTTATTTTCAACAGGACAAAGTGGAGGATTGTTATAAGCTAATCCTGGAATCAACATCAGGATTTCTCAGCCACCAATCCAACAAACGAAAGTTCCGATCGATGCCCGGTAGCCCAAATGGAGTCACGGATGTTTGCTTCAGCTCTGATAGCTCGAATGACTCATGGGCTGTGGCGGCATCTGTCTCTTCCTCGCCAGAGCCACTTTCAAAGAAGCTTAAAGCTCAGGACAACCATTTCCAGAGTCTCAACCAAGGAGCTTCAGATACTTTCAGCTTCCCTATCTAAAGCCTCATTTCTCTGCACCATTGTTAAGTTCCTCATGGACCGGTCTTCTTTATGAGACATTATATGTTCTTTTGTTGTTATGTGTATGTTAAATTGCCTACCATCTCTACATTTCAGTCAATGACAGATTACTGAAATCCCTACTTCATTCTCAGTAGGCTGTATCACTGTGGAAAATGGGTATGGGAGATTTGGAGTAGAGATGGTTGGCATTTTATCCGGGGAAAGTAAAGAACACTAGCTATAGTAGCACTGAAGAGTACTTCAAACCAGTATAAATTCCTGGTCCTCTCTGTAAACCTTTCCTTATATGCAGATAACTTTGTTTTTCATGTTAATAAATTGCCAATTTTAACAAGTTTTTCTCATCCTCTGTTGTTCTTGTTGAATTTGTCGAAAAAAAAAAGTTTCACTTTTGGGGTTATCATTCTGAAAATCTGATTAAATTTATAATGTCGGAATCTGGTATGTGTGTGTGAGAGATCTCAAATGGAAATGGGTTTTTTTTTGGCTGAAGAATGAAAATGGGAATTGCTCACTCTCTTTGAAGAGGCTAATGGCCATGGCAGGTTTACTGGAGATTTCCCCACAAAAAAATAGGATGTAATTTGGGTTTCAGGTATTTGTGTCATCTTTGTAGGTGACAGGATTTCAAGAATTTCAAAAGTGTTGAATTTAATGTTAGTTTGACTTCTTAACCAGTTTTGCAATAATAAAACACATATAGTGCTCTCTTGATTGATCCGATGTAAGCACCCAAATTCATTAATCTTACGTAATTTGACAGTTTGGTAAATTCTTGTAGTTCTTCATATTGGCAATATGTTCATTAGATGTGAAATTTTTTACAAGGTGGGATATACAGTACTAGAATGATCATGAGTTTCATGATCAATTTTGACCGTCCGAATAGCTCGTGTTGTTGGTTTTGACATGTACATTATTAATGTAAAAATTCAAGTTGATCGGTCAAGAAAATTTGATCATTATAATTCTCAAAATTCACCAATCGATTTTAATTAAACACTTGATGATATCCTATGAAAGTGATTTTTAGCATGAATGATCATGTTGGAACGTTTACAAAATGAAACACAACAAATTGTGGGACTCCACATTATTAGTTGCTATGTTTGAGAAGCTTCCGAATGGTGTGTGCAACATGACTCATACACTAAAATTGAGCCCTGTTTGTGCTACCTAGCCACGATAGGCTGTTGTGCCTTTTTCGGTATATTCAACACATTCAACAAGAGTTTTTTTTTTTTTTTTTTGTCAATCGATAGAAGAGAGATCAATTACATCACATATGAACTACAAAATACCAACCCAGGAAATTACATGAATTGTGAGAGTTCATGAGACAATCAAGCCAACAACTTAATCAATAATAAATACAAGAAATAAGTCCGTTACAGGGTAGAAACAGAGAAAGAAACAAATAAAGGAAGAGCCCCTGCACGCAGGCGAGGAGATTCGAACTCCTGACCTCCTAGTGAGATGCAAGAGCCTTGGCTAACTGAGCTAGCCCTGTTGGTTAATTCAACTAGTCAAATAAGAGCATGTTTCACAAAATAGACTTATTCTCAAAATTGGTTTATTGCCCTCTCGGAAACATGTCATCTTCTCACAACATATCAACCCAATTTTACTTAATAAGCTAGTTCTACCGACTTATTGCCAATAAGTCTGTTTGTGGAACACCCCCTAACCTAAACGCTTCAAATTACTCTCATGGTCTCGAAATGACATCCACCAAAGGCACAACAGGGCCCTCGCGTCATCCTCTGAGACTGTGACGTTAGCATCCTTGTTGCAAGAAAGACTCGTTCAAAATGACAATTACATCACAAGGAATGAAATAATATATAGTTAATGTGCAAGAAGCTCAATAATCACACCTAATCACACTGAGAAGGGACTGCCTAAACAATCAAGTAGTGGTTACATGATCTCATCATTAACTTGTTGAAAAAACTTAAAGGATCACAGGCCACTAGAGGGTTTGTTCGGTCTAGGGCTGCCCGGCAGATCGCCCAATTCGCTCAATCCACCCAAACCGAACCATTCGTGAACCCACCCGAGGTACGTTATGGATGGATGCAGATCCCAATATTTCTATTTTGGTGGATGCGGTGCCGTTTTGTTCGGTTTGGGTTCAATCTGCTCAATCCGCCCAATATGCCTTTAATCCTTCTTTGATCCGTCAAATCCGCCCGATCCACTCAATCCGTAACTGAACCGACCCATCCGTATATCACTCACGAACCGATCCACTTGAAACCAATCTGTGGACAGCCCTGGTCCGGTCGTTAATTTCAGAACCCAAGAATCAGTCCAAACACGTGTAAATTGGTCTAAACATCCAGTTATAAAAACCAAAAAGATGAAAAAAAGTTTAAAGGATCAAGAAATTAGTTGGATTACCTTGTCTTTAGCCATGTTGCTATCTCATTTACAATAGCCACAGTCCATTAGTAAACTTTTGTTTGCCAAGTCCAAGAGTCACTTTTTTGTTTGGGTAAGTATCTATTAAGTCTACGGGCACCTAAATTCATGTTTCTCTTTTCTAGTTTATAAGTAAAGAATCAAACCCAATGGATCTTGCTTTGATCTTTGGTGGTAACACTAAAGACATTCACAAGAAGGCTTGCATGTGCTTTCCTACTACTTTAAAACTGAGTATTCTGAATCATGACTTGGCTTTATTCTCTTGTCTTAAATGCAAAACCATTTAAAGATTGGTTTTTTTTGGGGGGTAGAATACAAATCCCCAAATGATATGTCAATGCCTTTCCTTCTTTTAAGTAATGAGTCACAACAATGTTGAATCTTCATTGTTATTTTGTAATCAAATAATTCTAATTGTTAAGCTACCCTTAATTCGAGACAAGAGACTTAGCTTAGCTAGTCTTGTAACTCTCATTTGGAGTAGAGGTTTCGGCTACGATCAGGGGCGAAGTCAGAATTTTTCGGTGATATACATATGGAACTTTTTTTTTTAATATTATTTGTGTAGAAAAAAAAAACCTAAATTAAGAGGGTAATTATAAGGTAGATATACGCTCCTGTAGGTACTTTTGCTTTCCAATTGGCCTCAAAACTTGATACATTTTAAAAACAATGCATGATAGTCTGATTCGTCAAATTGGAGTTTCTATGTATTCGAAGCGAGTTTGAGCAATTTAGACTTTTTTGAGTGGTCAAAGTTGTAAAATTTTGTTACAAACTATCAATTCTCTATGTGAAAAATCAAAGTGAGTGCATAATGGTACCCGATCTGTATCTTATTACCTCCGCCCATAAACAGAATACACTAATGTGGCACAAAAATAATGCGATAAACATAGAGGTACCGAATGGCGGTGTACATAAATTGTACTAATCGGCTTGCTGGGCCCACTTTTGGATCCCGCACGACTGATCCGAATCGTTCAATAATTTTAAAATAATTTTTCGAGTGTTCCTGCAAAAAAATCAGCTCATTTGGATATGCATTCCAAATTTCTAGTTTTTCATTTGGAACTTAGGATCCTGAATTTTGAATGAAAAACTAAAGTTTGGATGAAGTACTTACGCATATCCAATTGAGCTGATGTTTTGCAGGAACACTCAAAAAATTATTTGAAAATTATTGAACGATTCGGATCATTCGTATGAGACCCAAAAGTAGGCCTCGCAAGCCGTTTAGTACAATTTCTGTACACTGCCGTTCGGTACCCGTAGCATCCTCCCAAAATAATGTACTGTAAAGTCCTAAATGGTCCACAAAACTCCTATGTATGATAACAATATTTCTCGAGCTCTTGTGTCTTTCCCCCATTTTTTTTTGCAACTGTGAAACTCTACAATGCTTGGACCATATCTATTTGCTTATAATTTTGTTCACTTTGATTTAAATTTTACACTTTGATAATTAGCTCAAATACAAAAACCGAGATATGTTTGTAACTGGAGAAAGTAAAGCCCCAAGGATTAATCCTGTGAGTTAGTGAGTTTGTTGCAATTGACTGTGGTGCGATTCTTACGAATCTCCTAGTCCCAGCCAGCGATGGCTCTAGGAAATTATGGAAAGGTGTTCAAAAATATTTATGAGGTGGTGTTTGCTCGGCGACGGACGGCTCCGATCACATCTTGTCCAAACAAATCTGAACCGTCTGCAGCCGAACAAATTTGAGCCGTCCATCGCCGAGCATGGATGGCCGTGCTCGGCCCAACTAAAGGGACAACACCCACCCAGATCTCCCAATCACACAAGATATTACAATCACACTCGATGAGTTTTCATAATTTCTTGTGAATCTTCCAATCCCAACACGGATGGCCTGCCTTTGACCTGCCTAAGGAAAAGACCAGTCGCACGAGGTGCACGTAAAATGGCCCGAACACCCTTAACCATCGAACCAAAGAAAAAGAAAAGAAAAGTGAAAGAAGATAGCCGTTGCCGTGAATGTCGGAGAGATACACATGGTATATAATATATAAAGTTAGTTCATTTCCGCTCATATTGACCAGATGAGATGGGGGGGTACTGGCTGGCGTAGATTTTAGTAATGGTGGACATTTTAATGGCTTAATATCTGTAACATTGACTCCTTGTCTCTTTCATTGTTTTTATCTTCAAGGGGAAAAATACAGCTAGACTGCTAAATTTCTTGTATAATTTTAACGACTGAAAATGGGAATTCAACTGGCCAAATATTTGAATTCTTGAAATCAAGTCCAACGGCTTGCGGAAGCCTAATTATTCGGTGCTCCTACAGCACAACTAAATGGTGCTCTGGGTTATTTCGGCACTATTTATTGGAAAAATATGACCATATGCTCTGGATTATTTAGGCACCAATTATTGGCAAAATATGACAACAGAAACGACAAAAAGGCTTTCCACCGAGTATCAAAACATGCTGCCAAATTTTGGTGTAACACTATTTGTGATGTTAAATTGGCAGCAAGTGTAGCAAGTTTGGCTTTGCAAAAACTTGTCCTCAGCCAACCCAACTACTTCTTCTGTCCTCTCATCCTTCAAGAGAAAATATCCACAATTGTGCCAAATAGCACCATGTTGTCGAGGATAGAGCCACTTGGACAAGTGTTGGTGACCACCACTACAACAATTTAAAAAATTGTTATTATTATGTTACTCACTTACTCGTAGTAATTTTTTGTTTATCCTCAAACTGTATAGGTTCGCCACCACTAAATTTTTCATGATCTATGTTGTTGTGTCCCAAGACTTTAGTCCTTTGACAATTTTTTTTTTTTAATGAAGAAGTCCAAAACCAAATTTACTAACCTAAGTGAAATAGCCTAGAAACTTAGGGGCTAAAATTCAAAAAAAAAAAAAAAAAATTACACACTGATGCAGCGAAACCTCCTTTTACGAAACTAATTGTAAGTAGAAAACACAAACAAGTTTCAGTAAAAGGTACTCCCCTCTATGAACAAACAATATTGAGTAAATACTCAGTTTTCTTTAATTATAAACAACCAAATTCTGCTCTAAGGCTTACGAAGTTACGATGATACTTACAGCGTCAAAGAAACCATAGATCAACTAGGAAACAAATAACAACAGATTAGTCTTGCTAGCTAATCAAGCCTAAATAAAAGGAATTATGAAAATTACCAAAAATAGAAATTCAAAAAAAAATGACAAACAAAAATAGAAAGAAATATAAAGTTGTCAAACAGACGATAACTAAAACCGAAATTCCTATATTAAAAGTCTTAAGCAAATCTAATATTTACTAAAACGACAAAATCCACCTTTTAAAGGCCTAAATGATATCGAATGGCCAAAAAATATCGTTGGTCATGGTCGAAAGGCGACTATACTTGAATCAGAAGTCCGTTGACTGTACAATTTCATGAGCCTTTTGCCAACATTGGTCCTCGCGACTAGTTAGTGTCTTTGGGCGGTGAACGGTCAAAAAACGTGGACGCAACCCACTCTACATCACTTACTGTGACATTGATTCAAGCTCTTTCTTTATTAGAGCAAAACCTATCGACCAACAAAGAAAAGGAAGAAACCATAACAGGCAATGGAGAAACAATAGAGTTACTCATTCTCAGAACAACTTTAGATCCTTGGGATGACTATAAATTATTTAAAGTTCAAGATATTTGCAAGCTTCTTATGAAGATTAGATTGGGAAATAGAATGAAAGATGGAAATTTTGACAAGTTTTGAGAAAGACACTTAAAGAGGTTTTGATGTTAATTCTATCATTGACGCTTTTAACGACATGAAAGAGAGTCGAACACAATTTAAGATACCTCACTTTAGTTGACATATTGATTTAGATTATTGCTCCTCCGTGCATAAGAAAAATCTTTTTTAAAAATAATATAGTATGCTATTTGATTTTTAAATCGACGAACATACATAATGTAGTCCATCTTTCTTTATTGTCTTCAATATACATATTTACCAATTACCATCACTAGGTTCTAATTCTGGCTCCGTCCCTGCATATTGGTTAATAACATCATTTGATATATATATATATATATATATATATATATATATATATATATATATATATATATATATATATATATATAATTTTGACATCAAAATTGACTTTGACAAATTAATTTTGACATCAACAAACACGTGAACTGGCTCTAGTCAAACATAAGATAAATGCTTGGACAGTTGTCTACAAACTGGATAGTGGGTTCGAGGGACATGATTAAGCAGGATTACCACCGTAAAGGAGCCATAAGAGAAGATTAGTTAAAAGAGTTTTAGATGCAATTAGATTCATTAAGAAAAATTATGGAAAAAGGAGAAAAGGGTATAAAGGAAGGAAGAGGGAATGTTGAAATTGAGGGACAGTGTATCTTTTGATTTCGCTTGAGATGTCTTTGTTGGCCCTTTTGTTTTATGCTTTTGGTAGTTAAGAGAATAGACTTTAGTGTTATTTAATTCACAAAATATAAGAAAGAGAAGATAAAAAAGGAACAATGATAAGGAATGGATTCTTGATCATGAGAGAGAGCTAGATGGTTCCAATCAATTAAACACCTTATCTTCCTTGTTGGGTCCGGAGTGACCTCATACATTTAGTTATACAATGTCACTTCCTACAATCGCTTTAAAAATAGACTTACGGGTGCGATGTCGAATGCCATAAAAGACTTAATGGTAGTCATTCCTAACACCAATTGGTTTTAGGAGAGATATAAGAAAAGCAGTTCAACAAGTGGTATCAGAGCCAGGAGGTCATGGGTTTGAGTCGTGGGAGCGTCATCTTGAGGGAGGGATTGTTGGGCCCGGAGTGCCCGCATGAATTTGGTTACACAATGCCACTCCCTGCGACCGCTCTAAAAATAGACTTGTGGGTGCGATGTAGAATGCCATAAAAAAATTGATTGGAACATTCACTAATACCAAATCCATGGGGGCACTACAGACCCAACAATCTCTCCCTCATGATGGCGCTCCCGCTATTTGCATCCATGACCTCTTGGCTCTAATACCACTAGTCGGATCACTTTTCCTAAAACCAATTGGTGTTTTTGAGGGTTTCAATTAATTCTTTTATGACATTCGACATCGATCGCACCCGCAAGCCTGTTTTTAGAGCGGTGAAATGGTATTGTGTAACTAAATCTATGGAGGCAGTCCAAGCCCAACACGCTCTTTTTCTTTATAAAATGTTGAGAACATAAATCAAAGTGCACAAATCTGAATAACAAGTGTGTGTAAAACCATTTAATGTGTGTAAACTCCATAACTTACCCTTCTGGGATCTACGATTTTACATGCATCAGATGGTTCCAAACGCAATTTATTGTCCAAATCTTTGCACCTCTGGCTGTGTCTATTGCGTTCTGTTTTCTTCATAGACACTGCCTCCTTAAAATCTTGCCAATTGGCTCATGATTTGGCTTTGACCTAGCAAACAATTCTGTGTTTTTTCCCATTTTTTTGTGGATTCCAGCATTAATATCAACGCAAACCAAAAATAAAAATAAAAGATTATTTTTTGGTGTCCTAAAGCACTAAAGCAAAAAAAATAGACCTAAAAAAAGAGTGTATATCAGCAAGACACCAAGGCTACTTTAGCTACCTTCAAAACTAGTATACAGCTTATACTAGTAACTGTATGAAATAAACTTTTGAGCACTTTTCTTTAATAGCATTCATTTAGCTCAAGCAGTGTGTAAATAGTAAGTGTGCTGAAATAAACTGACCGTCAAACAGTGTGTTAATTTTACAACTTCAGGATACAACATAGCCTTTTTTTTTAAAAAAAAACCTTGTAAAAATAGCGTTAAACCGACATATGTGTGTTTGAGAATTGCGATACAAAAACCACTCAATAATGCCTCGAAGTTGTGTCGAGATTCGATGTCGATGGAGCTTTACGTGCTGCCGTGCTTGGTAGGCTACACAACGTCTACATATAAACTGTTAAAAAGTTTATAATCAGTGTTGGAACATGTGTGAACATTAAGTCTCACATTAGAAAAATACAAAAAGGGTTAGACTTTAATATATAATTGAGTGACTCACCACGTACAAGACTTAGCCTTTTAAATGGATACGGGTCATTTAATATATATTAGGCCCAACGAATGTGGTGGACTCCGTGGATATCGATGCATCGTACAAACTCCCAAACAATCAGGAATTCAAAATTAGGACCCAAAGAATGAGAATATGAGATATTCATGGCCAAATTCATTACTCCAGCAGTTTAAGGTCCATATTGAGATCAACCATAAATCCAAAGTTTTTGCTTTCGACTCCCATTGGTAATTTAATTTTTAATCACTCTGGTGCACCAATTTTGCGGTGAGATCACGCTTCTCCAAATTTACAGTGCTGAGAAATTCACGAATGCTGGGTGGGTTAAATGTGTCATGCTCGAAATAAGGTGATTCCTAGGTTGCGCCAAAAGACTACTACCCCTCGGTTCAGTGGCGGAGCTAGGATTGAGAATCTCGGGGGCCGAGTTCAAGGGCGGCTCTAGAATTTTCATCTAGCATTGACAAAAATACACAGCGTATTTATGATGAAAAGCTGTATGCAAAGAAGTTATCTAATTCCCTTCAATTTTTTAGTGTTTCCACATTGAACATAATGTCAGTCAACTATTATCCTTACATGTTTATTATATATAGGCTTTCAAATTTGGGCTAGCATGCTTGTTTTGTTTTGTTAGGGCTATAACAATTTGGTTTAAATTTTGTTGGAAACATTTATTTTAATTTCAAATGAGTAACCCAGCGCTGACAATAGCCAAAAAAATTTAAGTTATATCTAAATTTTACTCCCTCCGTTCCTAAATATGATCCCCTCTTTCTCTCTCTTGCTTTTTTTCAAATCAAAAAATGAAGTACTTTCGTGTATCATTTTTCGAATTTTTTTGCACTGAATTAAAGTACTCATCAAGTACTTTAATTTGGTGCGAAAAAATTCGAAAAATGATTTACGGAAGTAGTTCATTTTTTTATTTGAAAAATGGCACGACTTTTTGTAGAGGAACATTAATTTGGAACGGAGGTAGTAATTTTTTTTTTCAGTGCATTTTTTAAACGGGGGGGGGGGGGGGGGGGGGGGGGGCAGGGCCCGCCCCAGCCCTATGGTCCCTCCGCCCCTGCCTCCGTTCCATTTGAATAGTCTGGTTGAGTCTCCAATGCAATTTATAAATTTATAATGAATTTTATGAAAAATATGGATCTTATATGATAAATCTTAATTAGGTCTATTATATAAAGTTCTGAAAATCTTTAAAACTATTGTAGATTGAAAGATAAAAACAATTCAAAAATTCCATTGTAGACCAAATCGAACTATTAAAATGGAACGGAGGGAGTGTTATTCTCTTACAGAAAAATGAACACGTTGGCCTATGGTTCCAGAACCTCTCGATCACTCTCTCCCTCTTTCACCATGATTTTTAATAGTAAGTTTTCTCGCCACTTATTACTCTTATTTCCTCCATTCTTACCCCAAAAACCTTCCACAAAACCTTAATTTACCAAACAACACACATTTTTCCCTTCGAGAATGAAGAAGCAAACTGCAGAATTGTACTTAGAAGTACATGTAGTCAATGACACACTGTATAATTGCACTAATAAAATCAGTTTCTTACATTTATAAGGTATCCTCAATTATTTTTGACAAATTTGACGGCCCCACTAACACGAAGTCAGGGTTTTTGGAGATAGGCTCGTGAAAATAAAATTGGTATGCAGACCTAAACAGAGAATTGACACATAGAATAGGAACATGTGGTTGTAACAAATAGTCAATGCAGCTACATTTTCTTCAATCAGAATTTTTTTTATTATCCTCGAACATAAGTGCAAAGATAAATGGATCAAGGGTACACCGCAAAAAATACCACCCAAGACCCCTCCAAAGTTGGTTAGAAACCAACTGTGTGTTCTTCAATAGATTTTTAAGACATAAAATCTCACATTTTATGACACTCTAATCTCAACACATAAAATGTAAAAGTGATTTTATGAGATTTTAATAAAATCCTCCTAAAATCTATTAGAAAACCACTACATTTTATTAATTGAGAAAACAACTTCATTGTATCACCCCTCCATAAAATGTTCATTTTATGAGATTTTCATGAAATGCACCTAAAATCTATAGGAGAACAAGGCCTAAAGAGAAACACCAAAACAAGCCAAGCCCAACCCAAACAACCTAAAACAAACACCTAAAGTCCAAACTCAAAAAAAAAAAAAAAAATACCCCAAACCCTAAACCAAGCTACAGCCCGCCGCCTCCCATCCTTCACCGCCGACATTCAAGGCCGACCGCCGCCAATAGATCAAAACACAACACCACCGCCAGCCGCCAATTACCCATGCCACCAGGAAACCGCCCCCGCCGCCGATGTCCACGCCCACGAACCACTCCAAGTCGCTGCACATTCACAAGCTGTTAGGCAAAAAAACGAGACCATCCAACAATGATCTTGCAGGAGCACTAGCTAACAAGAAAGTCGGTTATGTCAATTTAGTGGGCAATATATCATGTCTCGCGACTCTCACCTGTTGTATGGACTCAAGGTTAATCTGGACCATTAATTACTGAATGAACGACTGTGATTGCTCGCTAGTCGCTACAGGAGTGTAGTCAGCAAGCTCACTACAGGCCCCCGAATCCCCTACTGTACAGGTCTTATAAATTAGTTCCTCCCCTCGTATTTATGGTGTCAGGCCAGCAGGTCCAATGTGAACATCTAGAGTATATTCCGGATTATCAAAATAAAGAAGAAGTTGAATCATTGAATGTTCCAAATTATTTTGTGTTAGTGTTTGAATCTTGAACATGGAACACACATGGAAGGAAAAAGAATTCCTTGTGGCAGGAAAGTCTTGGGACATTTATGTTCATATAAGCCAACCTGCAGAATTTATGCAGGGCCCCCCCATATGCTGAAAGTCTGAAACCATAAAACTCGATTGGAATCGGTCTTTGGGGGAACAATGACTATATGGAAGAAGAAAAGTAAAGCCACGTAGTACTCCGAAAACGATAAATGTTGGCCTGCCATAGTGCCACGTAATTATTTAGTGCTCTTGAAATACCCTATGGTAACTCGAGACAAGGTGTGTATCTACTCCCGCGAGCCATTTGACAAGGTTATTCACAATTAGGAGTGTTAATTTTATTAGGGATGACAATTTATCTCAACCGCCCCGTCCTAATTGGGACAGTTCCATAATTAGGTTTGGGTTTAGCACTCCATATTTTTTTTTTGGGGATTTGGATTTGGGTTGGTATTAGGCAACCCGTCCCGACATCATCCCAAATATATGTATACTCCTTTATAATTTACCCCTAGTAAATTGGGTTACTAATTAGGAAATTTAATAATTATTCATCTAAATGGGAGGATGGAAACACTTCCCATTGACATTGTGTTCTCCTAATATTTTTATAACATACTAACATTTTTATTTTTGTGAGAACGTACTAAGCATAAATTAAAAGGCACACTTTGAATTTTTGTTTGTTTTCTTTGTACTCCTTCCGTCCCTTTTTAAATGTGTTACTTCGTAAATCCAACTTATTAAAGAAACATCATTATTACACCTTTCACATCAATTTTTACCTCTACTTTCCAAAATTATCCTCCACTTTTACCCATTAACTCTTTACCTACTAACTTTTCAAAAGGGTAAAATGATAATTTTGTAAACTGTTACCCATTAACTTTTCAAAACACACACTTATTTAGGGACAACCCAAAATAAAAAGTTAAACACTTCAAAAGGGATGGAGGGAGTATCTCTTTTTAAAATTTAATCTATTTGAGTTAATGTTACTCACACTTTAGAACCTTAACTGGCGTTGTGCCCATTGATGCGAGGGAACGAAAAGAAAACAGCAATATCAACTTTTCTTTTAATGGTGTCCTGTACATCGGATGGACACAACGCTAGTGAGTTTGTACAAGAATCATTTCTTGTTTTTTTTTTTTTTTTTCTGGTCTTTGGATGGAGAAAAAAAAAAGTAATTGAAGAAAAATTAAAGAAATAGATGGAGGTACAAGGTTTGGGTATGAGGCGGGGAAACCCCTTTCCAATCTGGTAAATAAATATACTTTGGTATATAATTGGTAGTAAGTAACAGGTTTATTCCTCCAAACTCGCAAGTTCGATTTTCAGTTCGAGTCAATTTGTTGTCAATACTAGCAAAACCCCCACGGAACTTTTGGAAGTCTACCCGATCATAAACTTCAAAATCTCGAAATTAATCAAGCTGCACGTAAATTGACCTTTTGGAAGGTCTATCCGATCATAAACTTCAGAATCTCGAAATTAATCGAGCTGCACGTAAACTAACCAGAAGACCTTATTATCAAATATATATATTTACTTGGGAGGGGATAACACATACCTAACGTGACTGGAATAAATTGTGAAGGAGACCCTTCTATACTGATTCAAATATAATGAGATTTTGTTGCAGATCCAGTTGGGTAATATGGTCCACAGGATCAGAGCATTCAATAGTATTTTTGGGGTTCCTACTCTCTGCTCCCATGAGCAGTCCCAATCTTCTAAGAAATGCCAAATATACATCCAAGCCATGCCAGTGTGCATGAAGACAGCCCGGCCAGCATTTAGTTTTCCATTTCTTTGTACCTTGTACACATCTTTGGATGTGGTAGGGAAGGTGGGGAGCATCTTGATTATTATATATCGGTGTTCGGTTGGTCGGTGAGTTTGCTTCTCATACAATTGACAAGGTTTCGATCTTAAAATCAGGCTGTAAGAAAGTAATTTCTTGTGAATTCCCTAGTTCTGGCGTGAAGACCTGCATTTGACCAAACTAGGGAGGAGAATAGCCAAGGTTCATGTAAACTGGTCCGGACACCATGACCATCAAACCAAAAAAAAAGAAGGTGCATTTCCAGCAGGCCCAGATCGGACAAACATGGTCCAAATAATTATTGACGTGATCCAAATATCATGGATAGAGTCCAAGATGTCTTTCACAGAAATGTTATCTGCCACAGGATTGTTATCATCATTGTTTTATGTCAGAATTTAGTTAGATGGTTAAGAATCTTCTACTAACTGGTTTCATGTTCTAAAATAGAGAATCAAGGCAAATCTTGTCATCCTTAGATATGATACAAATAGATCATATGTAGCAACCACCTTAAATTTTTTGATTGTGTATTTGGCAAGATCTGTAAACTCTATGGAGAGATAAGCTGTTTATCACTGAGCTTTTATTTCACTGCTTACTTGGTTTTCGGGTTGTGAGAAGAGAATCTAGATGAATCAAATCTCTCTATAATTAGAGGAAAACAGAAAATATGACACAGATCGGTCATAACTATTAATTCTTGTAGATTTATATTGTCTATTAATGACACGAGGTGGTTGTGCAACTAGAGAGAAATGTTATGTGCAACTAGACTTTCTTAAGGTTTTATGTCACTACTTAAGCGAGTGGTTATGGTTGGTTTAATGTTGAGAAAAGATTATGTGATTGAAATAGAAATGTGACATAGATCAGTAATATGTGCCAGCCCTCTTTGATTTGCATTGCATAACTGATATGATGTGCGAAATCTTTACGGGATGAATAGATAATACGTAGTGATTTAGCGTGAAATATTTTTCATGACCAAGAAGGCATTTATAAGTTTATCTTAGATGAAAAAATGATGGTTTGTTCAACTTGTTCATAAAATGGAAGTAATAATTTGGGGTCGTGCACGTTCTCGCTCCCGCTTTGCTCACGTTCATGTCGCGCATTATGGGATTTAGGTCAATATTCTTGGGGCGACCTTTTTGGTCCTACTTAATTTGGACCTTAGAATTTGAAGAGAAGCTACAAATTTGTAGTCTTGAGAGTCCAAAAGGCTTTGGTGCACATCATTAATAGGGAGAAATAAAGGAAAAGGAGCTTCTAAAGAACCCAAACCCAAAGCAAGAACGAAAGGCATTTCATTGGGCCAACTGGTTACTAATGCCTACTTTCAAGCCCAAAATTTACTGAAATTGAATCTTCATTTTCATTTTTTTGGGTACACAATAAAATTGAATCTTCGGTAACCCAGAAAAGATACTGTGGAAACCTAATCAATTGTTATAAGACTATGGCCCGCTTTGAAGCCCAAAAATTACCAAAATACTGGCCCATATACTGTTGCAACTACAACCTCGTCTATTGTTGGCCCAAAAAAAAAAAAAACACCCATATCCCTTTTCGGAGACACAAGTGACTGCAATCCAGATATCCTAAACAAAAAGTCTAGGAACACAACTTCCAACAACAATGTGTCCGGAGTTGTACTTTAAAGTTGTGTTTGTAGACCAATATCTCCACAAAGTTGATGAAAAACTGAGTTTTTGAATAAGGAACAGATGACAGTTGTGCTATGCATGAGACTTACATCGTTTGAAGTGATCAATAGGATGTCAT
The DNA here is from genome assembly GCA_020921065.1 of Vaccinium darrowii. NCBI lineage: Eukaryota > Viridiplantae > Streptophyta > Magnoliopsida > Ericales > Ericaceae > Vaccinium > Vaccinium darrowii. Next base: position 7,809,169 of record CM037157.1, read on the forward strand.
GCCAAATTCAAGATTTGCAGGTAATTCACCATGCCAATAAAGCTCATCATACAAATCAATTAATGATGATAATCAAAAAAATTGAATAACGACAATTAGGAAGGTGAATTTCAACACTTTGAAAAATAAAATGACGTAGTATTTGAATCAAAGTTAAAAAGGACAGCGTTAATGCCACGAGCACCTCCGTTAGTGCCACGAGATCTAAATTGCTCTCTCAATTTTGCCCTTAGACTCTCTCTCTCTCTCTCTCTCTCTCTCTCTCTCACACACACACACACACACACACACACACAAGGCAAACCTACTTCTTGTCCCTGTTCTCATGGGTTCTCCTCTGATTTCATTCAATCTCTTATCCCTTATCCATGGTTTTAAATACCGGCCATTACGTAACGTATTGGCTGTTACGTAACGGTTTTTAGCCTCTCCGATACCGCTATATCCCGGTATACCGGTGAGAGGGAAAAATCACATGCGTATAGGCCGGTTCCCGTTACGTATCGGTCCGTATCCGATATACGGACTGGTTCACGACCGTTATGGCAGATACTCGACTGTTTCGGGTTATTTAAGCAATTTCAAATTATTTTTTTTTATGAAAACATGATTTTTAAAAATTCATGACCCCTACACCTAGTTCCCGTTACGTAATGTTCGATACTACCAAAACCGTTACGCTCAAACCATTACTACCGTTACATATCCGAAACCGATATTTAAAACCTTGCCCTTATCTTTTCTTTTACATGGAAAAATAATAGATTAGGAAAAACGATACTTAGATTTTTTCCATAAAAACATTAACTTTGTATTCTTCTGATCAATGTGAACCCAACAAGATGAGAACGAAATAAAAAATCGCACCAAATTAACCAACAATATGGAGACATTTCCCAAAAATTTGTTTGGAAATTTTAAGTACCTTCAGTACTGTCAGTGATGTTGTTGCCATGTTTTGGTGCTATATTCAGTGGTGTTTTAGCAATCATATCATTTTTATTGGGACCAATCTTCATAAACAAAAACATATGCAGCTATAATAGTATTGGATTTTAGACTTTTACTAACTTCTCGTGACAGCAAGACACTGATTGCTAGACCGGTAATTACTCCTGTTGATCTCATCATACTGCCAATATCTTTTAGCACTGCAGCCTATCAATTTTAATTTTGGTAGAAGGAACATTGGACGCCATAGTTGTTGGTGGGATCATACCTCTGTTCCCGCGCAATTTCAGAGAACAGAGGTACAATCATGAGATTTCGGTGCAGATCTTGACCTGGTTTACATGTGTTCCACATGTAAATGTGTAATTTTAATCTTTTAATTTTCTACGAAATGGTTGATGACCGGATATCTCCGCCAGCCGTCTCCATCCCACCACCATCCTCCATCTCCACCTCCATCTTTGACCCTTCCTTCACCATTTGTCTTGGGGCTTTTTCGGTGGATCTGACGGAAGGTTGAAACTCGGGTGGTTTGGCCCCCCCGATGAAATAAAGCTCCAGATCCGCAGGCGGCCGGCCATGGAGCTTGGGCTTCTTCCGGGGAAGCGGTTGGATTGTGAACTCCATATCACTCGGTGACTCGGTGATGCGACTCAGTGGGTAGAATCAGTGTGGCAGCTTAGTGTTTTATTGGGTTTCGTCTAGCTGTTCTTTTCTGTTTTATTTTTTATTTTCTGCTTTGCTTTGTTGTTGATTACACCTGCGCATTATTGTTCAATGGTTTGAGCCGGGTATCTGTTGGATTCTCTACTGCTAACCTTTGATAAGATTCATCATTCTGTCCTGAAGGTGTCAGGTCTGCTTAGGCAGGTGTGTCTACGAGTCGGTGGCCCTTAAAAGCATTGTCAAGCCGTGCTCATTTCAATTGTTAGCAGTTTTAGTTTCATTCCTGTTTATTGGTGTAATCGTTGCCGGATGGCGTTTCTTATGAAATGACTTGACATGTTCAAAAAAAAAAAAAAGTATAGGTTTGCGGAAATCGAATGGCTTCAAATCCAATTCAAATAATTGCATCTAGAAAAATGTTATAGTATAAAGTATGCAAAACATAATTTGGAAAAAATAAAAATAATAAAGTAACAAAGTACACTAAAATTGACAACACCAAAACTTGACAGATTGTGCCTAATAAAACAAAGAAGCAGAAGAGTGAAAGTGAGCTGAACACTGCAACAAAAAATGCTTTCCAACAGAGCATCCGTGGGTGGGTGTACTAGTGACCGAAGAAGTTATTGGGTGATCCTCCGGGCTCGTCCTAACACTCAGTCTCGGTCACGTAATTGTGCGTGAGATTTATACATTTAGTACTAGATTCCGCAAAATATGTGATTGAGTGTTGAGATATGACGCTACATGGGATAAGATCCGAGAGCACCGAATAAGTTTCCTAAGGTTACTAGTGGTCCAATAACCCCAATTGTCCTGGAATGGAATTTGGTGCAATCCTCCACTAAGATTTTTTATTGAGAGGTCCGAATACTTTTTGCATCCTGTCACAAATGTACAATTTTGAGGACAATTGGGGTAAATATACTATGTATTTGTATGATAATGTGAAGAACATAAATCTTTGGAGTAACTATTCAGTAGTCTCCTTTCAAAGAAAAAAAAAAAAAAAGAAGTACTCCCTCTGTCTCAAAACGTTTGTCCTATTTTTCTTTTTTGATTGTCCCAAAATATAGGACCAATTTAAAATTTTCAATAAAGAAAAATTTTAAATTTAATTTTTGCCCTTGAGATTATTTTAACAATCAAAACAATGAGATCAAAAGAAAAATAATTGAAAATTTCAGTAGTCTGGGAGCACGCCATGTAGTGCTCAATCCGGAGCCCACGAGAATGCAATTGGAGTTTGGTTCCTTGCAGTATTCCAGGACTTCTCTGGAAGCAAACAAAGGAATTGAAGGCTAACAAAGTGAAGCTTTATTAACGTCCAACAGGGGTACAAATCGAAAGAACTCGAGGTTACAATCAACAAGGCTTCTACGTTACTCCTACTCCTAGAAAATGTAATTAAGTACAGAAAAGTAAAAATTGATAAAAGAAAAGCCTTTGGGCGATTGATTGGAGCTTCAAATTGTTGTAAATGACTGGATAAGGCTTCCTTTTTTCGAATTTGAACTTTTGAGTAGTTTCCCTCTTGATTTTGAATTAGGCAGTTATCCCCTTGAAACAAGGAACTGAGTGTCTGACTAAAATTTTCATATGAGCCGTAACTGCCCTTGTCTTGATCCAAATAAGTAACTGCCTTTGTTTTAATCCAAATGTTATAACACATACTCTTTTTTTAATTGGCTGTAACGTAGCAAACTATTCTTCTCTTAACAACTGGCTGCCACATATTTTAACCTTATCAAAAAATGGAGGTTAAATCAAAATACGTAGCAAACAAACGCCTTTTAATAACTGACTGCCACATGCTAACCTTATCGATAAAAAGTTAAATTAATTTTATGGTATAAACAATTCCCTTCATCACCCAACAACATCATCACAACACCCTTCTCGTAAAAAAAAAAATTATATATAAAAAAAAAATTATATATATAAAGGGCCTCAAATTGAGAATAGGGTTGGGGCCTCGCGAAACACAGGGCCGGGCCTGCCCCCCGCCCTCTCACCTTATCCCTTCCCATCATCACACCACCTTTCAACTCCATCAATTCCCATCACCCATCACACCACCCTCCCACCTCATGGTCGGTACCCCTTGAATTACCGGGGGTGGAATTCCGACGGTTTGTCAACACGTACGTACGGACCTTGTACTCGTGTTATTTTGTGCTAGCTTGAACTTATGTGAATTTACCCAAGAAATTTTTTTTATTTTTTTATACAAGGTCTTGTTATTGTGAGCTCACTCGGCTCGCAATAAGTACAAAAAAAAAAAAAATTAGAAAACACATTCTCTAGGGCACTTTTTACACTTTTTAATACATATATGCATTTTTCACACATTTCAACACACATTTTGAACCTTAAGAATAAGCCCGTTGGGCCTATTTTAGCATTTTCTTTTATATATGTTGATTTTTCGAAAAACAAAAACTATGCTCATCTATGGAAGGGCTAAATTTCTAGTTACAAAAGTTGGCTAAGCTTTAAAGTCAAAACAAGTCCAGTCTCATTTCCCACAAGTTCATTGTATTTTTAGTATATTCTGTGTAAATTTTTTCAAATACGTCTTTGGCACGTGAGGAAATGTACAGCTGGACTTCATGATTGGAAGGGAACTTACGTAATTTCCACATTAGAGTCATTGACAACTATACTTTTTGAGCCAAACAAAACAAGAGTGTGTAGTCATTGACAATGTGCAAAAGTTTGCAAGTGCTTGTGTAGTGTTATTACGTGTGTCCCTGGTACTCCCTCCGTTCCTATTTAAGTGTGTTACTTCGTAAAAATCCAACTTATTAAAAAAAAACATCATCATTATACCTTTCACATCGACTTTACACATTTTACATCAACTTTAACTCTACTTTCCAAAATTATCCTTCATTTTTACCCATTAACTCCTTACCCACTAACTTTTCAAAAGGGCAGAATAATAATTGTACCAACTTTTACCCATTAACTTTTCAAACCACACACTTAGTAATGGACAACCCAAAATGGAAATTGAAACGCTAAAAAAGAGATGGAGGAAGTATTATTAGAGCATGTACAAAGAGGGGGTGGATCAAACAATAGTGTGGGTAACTATTCAATGTTGCTAAGGCCTAAGGGCTAGTTTGTTTTGGGGGATTTGAGCAAGTGCCGAGGTGTGTAAATTAATATAAGTGGGGGTGACTTGACCACTCACTTTGATTGCTTGCAAGAACACTTTATAATCTGTTTTAGTCGATTTTGCATAGAAACAAAATGCATTCTCTCTATTTTGAGAGACGATAGTACTATTACGAACGAGATTATTATGCATTATTATGTAATGTCGTAGGTTTCAAAAGTTCAGCATTTGTTACCACATTATTGACAACCGAGCCTATATCCCAGAATATGTGATCTACTAAACTTGACATTTTGGGCTTCTTTATTTTATACTCATGCCCAACCAAAACAAACATCAAATTTATTTTCTATCCACTTTTTCTATATCCCAACATAGTTCACATCACATCCATATTCTTTTGATTTTATATCTCAACTTCTTATCTCTAATCAAACAAACAAGCACTTAAGGTGAGTTTTCACTATAGTATTTTTGATATTCTTAGACTATAAGTTTTCAAATCAATTGATGTATTTGAAGAAAATAACTTATTGATTTGTCAACTTAAAATCTAAGAATAAAAATAAAAATAAAAAATACCTGACTAGAAACTCAGTAATCTTGAAGTGTGACCATGTGCGGAAATACAAGGGGTACCGATCATGTACAAACGTTGCCGAGGACCCCCTTGTGGGTCCCAAACGTTCACTCGACTCAATCCAAACTGTTGATTCATCTTAAAATCGAATTCCAAGTCGGCTCACACGAGAATCGATGCCATCGGACGGTCCTATTTGCTTAATCCAAAATCACCCAATTTCATTCAACGTGGAACCCAGATGGGGATTCCAACACCGTCTATATGTGGTCAGTATTCTCCGATCTGCACATATAGAACGGTTCGACCATGTGCGAGAAGCATCGAGTACATTTTGATTGTTGATGTGGCAAAAAAGGCGGGCGTAGGGGAAAGTAAAAGGACAAGCAGTGCGACAAAAAAAAGTTGCGATCGAGAAAACTTTGGGAAAACCGCATTAGTAGATGTGTGTGTCCGAATCAGAAGATTCCACTAATGTCTCTGTCGTGGGCAAGAAGTGTGACTTGTACAGTATCTTTGAAGATTCCAAGGAGATACTGCATTCAGTATTATTGAAAGTGACATCTACCTCAGTGAATTTACATATAAGCTTGGTAAAGTTTCATATTATTACTCTTAGGTTTAAATTGAAATACGAATATCTATATTAATCGAATCATTTTTGAGAGGGCAAGAAGGGAAAAACTAAAAATGTACTTCCTCTATTCCAAAATGATTGTTCTTTTTGGGACTACGTACTGATTATATCTTTCAATTTATAATAGTTTTTATAATTTTAAATTTTTTGTATAATAGAATAAATTGATATTTATCACACAAAATCCATATTGCATATTCCTTCCGTCCCAATTTAAATATCCTCTACGGGAAATCAAGTTTTTTAAGAAGTTAAAATTAGTGCTCTAAATTTTCAAAAGTAACCTTAAAAACTATGAAGTCAATTAAATGTATTTAAATTGTTTATATCCTTCGATATGGATCTCAAAAAATATGTAATATGGATCTTGTTTGATAGATTTCAATTTATTTTATTATACAAAGTTTTTAAAATCATGAAAAATATTATATGTGTAAAGATACTGTCAATTTAAGAATGATATGAATATCAAAAATTGTCAAATCAATTAGGAATGTAAGAGTACTTTTTTAGGGGTAAAATTGAAAGTTTGGTATGTTTTGATGGTTATTTATAGAAAGTGCAAGTGCAAGCAATTTCCGTTAGGAGTGTCTCAAGTAAATGAGGGGATAATTTTGGGATAGAGTGTCTCCAGTAATTTTTATATTTTGAAAATGGTAATTTTGTAACTTTATTAAATTTTAGAGTGTCTGCATCAAAAAAAGGAGCCCCAATATCAGCTCCCTTTATTATTTCACATTTTCCCCTCTGCTTCTCTTTTCAGAAAATATAATAACACGGCATAGTGCCTGTAATATCATGGATTTTGTGTATCCTGCACCAACAACACTTTCAGTAAACAAAAGTGACTAGATGGTTGGAATCTTACTCATCTTTCATTTCAAAGTAAAACAAAATAGAACCTGAAGGCATTCGAAATTAAATATATATATATATATTTCATAATAAAGAAAATCTTTATTAAAAAGGTTAACTATATGGTGTGACGGGTAAAACACACCATTAGAGCAAATCCAATGCAGTGCTATCCATAGTGCTATAATGTTTGGTTCTTTTACTTCTTTGCAATGGAAAATGATTATGTGCGAGCGTGCCAGAGAGAGCTTCAATCTCCTCCCTCAGATTAACTTTGGAAAAACCAAATCTAATCAGGCGATTGTGTTTTATTGGTTCAATTACCTCAATTAAGAGGATTTTTTCAACAAGCGAAGAAATGAAACCAACAAACTTAGGAAATCGAAGAACAAAAAGAAACAAGATACTTCGATCAATGAATCAAAGGTAAACTTACTTCGAAATTGTCTCCAACTTCAGATACAAGAACTTCAAACTGGTGATTGTTACAGGAACAATCGAGATTAATCCTAAACTACTTCCTAACCTACTTCCTAAACTACTTCGAACTGAGTTCGAGATCCTAAAACTACTTCGAACTGAGTTCGAATTCCTAAACTATTGTGCCAATGAACAAACCAAGCATCAGTTTTTTGATAGCTGTTTGTTGAAGATTTGTCCGGGGGTTTTCACTCTTCAATTTCTTCTATTTATAGATGCTGCTTGCAATTTGAACTTCACGCTCAATGAATTTGAACATTGGCTTGCTTCGAATTCTAACTTCCACTTTTCATGTTGGCAGTTGTTTCCTTCTCCACGTCTGAATTTGAATCCTTCTAATTCTTCCTCCAGAAGCTCTGATTTTGAATCTGTGCAGTTGTTTGAACAAACTCAAATGATTAAACAATAATTTAAATAACTACCTTTCGATGAGTATTCCACGTGTTATAACTGCCAATTTGCCTTGTTTCCCAAGTTCGCACGTGGAGTTTACACGTTTAGCAGTTAATATCATGGCTTCGACACCACCTTTTACGTCAGTAATGGCTTGTAACTGCCAATAACCGCTTTTCATTTTTGACCATGATACGACATCGTATTTAATCATTTGTATTCCTTTAATCCAGTGTGTCTTTGTCAACAGGTAATTGCCAACGTTTGGCATTTTCAATTACGTGTCACTTAATTATTGGATTTGTTAATTTTATATGTAAACATATAGTCGTAATATGAAACCAATTTTAGAACTAAGTAATCCAACACATAGTCAAATCCAGATGCAAAATAGCACAGATGGATAGTTGGTTCTAAATACAGAACCAAAGATGGTTGTAGCCATCCTTAACAGCTCATTATCCAACTGAAAAAGGGAGGGAAATGGACATCGGACTTACCAGAATCTTGCCGAAAAATAAACGGAAAGTGGCCAGAAAATTAAAATATGTCGGAATCGTTTTCATTACTGACGAAGATGAAGACACCGGTGGTGGGTTTGACCATTGCCATCAACCATCGGAAAAGAAAACACGCCGGAAAAGCTAAACACACCGATCAGAGGTTGGGTTTCATCGTTTTTTTCATTGGGTTTGATCGGCTGTCGATGGTGAGAGAGAGAGAGAGAGAGAGAGAGAGAGAGAGAAACTGGGTTCATTCCGTGGATGAATCGGCCGGTAACACTTTGTGGGTTGGTCGGCCTTAGGTTTGCCCCTTTTCGATTTGCCCCTTTTCGATTTTTACAGAGGAGAAGAGAGAGAGATAGACGTGTTTTTGGAAGAGAAAGGGAAAGGCAGTAAATAATTTGGAAAATTATCCAGTGCAACAATGCATAGGACCAATCAATGTTTCCAACAACTCTATCAATGGCACAATTACAACCAACGGCTCTTTTTTGATTTTTTTTTTTTCAAACCAACGGCTCTTTTGTTCCAAAATCAGTTTTTTTTTTCCCACGTTGGTACTCAATTATCATATTATGCAAGATAACACATGTTTTCATGATGTAGTATATATTTTATATTTTCCTGGTCCCAAAAACGGGCTGGCCCTTTCACAATTGCAAAGCGCGCTTGTAGCACCCCAAATGCCCTTTCAACATCTTAGAAAGGAAAATCTATATGGCAGATGAGAATGGTGTCGCAAATATACTAGTTTAATTGTGTATTTATAGAAAATTTTGCGTAGAATGTTAGATGAGAAAGTTAAGTGAGAAAGTTAGGTGAGAAAATATCTGGGGTAGAATGGTGGTTGACACAGTGGAGGACAAAATATGTGGAAAAAAAAATGTAATTAAAAAGTAATTCGGAATGGGGGTTAAAAAACGGGGTTGAAAATAACATACATAGTTGAATCGAGGTTGAAAGCGTAATTAAAAGTGAGGTGGTGGAAAAGTTAGTTAAATTTGGAATTGTTTAGTTCTAAAATAGAACCAAGCACTGGAGACTAGGTTCTATTTTAGCACCAAAACCACTTTTTAGTGCCAAAATATAGCAATGGCTATAGCTATTTTGACAATTGCATTGGCTTTGCTCTTAATCAATAGATCGTAATTAACAAGAGTCTGAATTTCCAGCAAACCACTAACACATTCATCTCATTATAGTAATTGTTGGTTGGAATCTTACTCATCTTTCATTTCAACCAGCGGCGTAGCTAGAAAATTGTTCCAGTGAGGACACAATTCATAAAAGCTAGTACTTTTGTTGTGAAAAAAAATCTCTTCTTAAAGAATCTAACATGTCTTAACTTTCATTTGAAATGAGTCTCGCTTGACTTACATTTTATGGACAAATTTGCCTCTCAGCCTATTTGGTTGTATACCTTGACTTCCAAGGGGGAGGTATGGGGTTCGAGTAAGGCCTAGTTTTTCAAAAGATTTTAGCATTTCGGTGCTAAAATCATGATATTTCAAATCAAAAAATGAAGTGGTTCCGTGTATCGTTTTTTGATTTTTTTTCACACCAAATTAAAGTACACGAGGAGTACTTCAATTTGGTGCAAAAAAAAAAAATCGAAAAACGATACACGGAACCACTTCATTTTTTGATTTGAAATATCATGATTTTAGCACCTAGGTGCTAAAATCTTTTGAAAAACTGGGCCTAAGTGGAGGTCTGGGGTTCCGTAAACACGTTATAGTTTCGAGACAAAAATTCAGTGAATTGCGGCTTGTTTGTGAGTAATTAGTTATTCAGTGGTTTTGGGGCATCGCCTCGTGATGCCCCAACACCATTCTCCATCCCTTTTTTTTTCTTTTATCGACCTTCATCACATATTCAGGTAAAACCTATTTTTTGTTGGTTTTGAGCCACACAAATATGCACAGGATAATGACATTATAACACAAGTAATGGCGCCCTAAGAGCACTAATATAGAGCTCAGAGATGCATCCATAAAAAAAGGATGGATGGATGGATCTCAAATTGATTTGAGAAGCTAAAGCCTTGGAATGGAGAACAAGCAAAAGAGGAAAGATTTGTGTGGCTATCATGCTTTGGGATGCCTCTCAATGCATGGTCAATTCCAACCTTTAAAGATATTGGAAATAAATGGGGCCAGTTTTTGCAAGTAGACGAAAGCACGCTTAAGGAAAAATCTTATGTGAAAGGAAATATTCTTATTGCCACAGAATAGGTCAAAAAGATTGAAGGATTTGTTAAAAAGATTAACTATGGTATAACGAGTCTCGCTTTAGCATATCATGAAGGGGATCAAAAATTAACTAAGTGAAGACTTGGAATTTCCAGGAAACAACTAAGAAATTCATCTCATTAAGGGCGTGTTTGATAGCCGGTGTGGGAGGTGGGATAGGATTGTTAAGGTGGTGGGGGCTTTCTAGCACATGTTTGGCTGAAATTTTTTAGGGGGTGAAAAATCCTAGGTCGCCTAGGTTTTATAATTTGCTTGGTTATTTTTATCTCAATAAAAACATTAACATCAATCAATATATGGCCCAATCACAACTATAAAACAAATAAACTGATGAATATTAGATATACGTGGAAAAATCCTAAATGGGCAAAAACCACGGGAAGGAATCAAACACTATAAAATCATTGTGTAGTTACAAGTAACCTTACCGTACGATTTGAATCACTCACAATCGCTCTAAGATGTACTTGCCCAATCCTCGCACACCACACCTAGTATTTGATTGCCGCTGCCTCGAATCCTCGAGCCTTCCAAACGTTCTTCCGGAAATCCACCGGAAAACAACTTGAACTTGATTATTGATTGATGTAGAAACTCTTGAAGCTTTGATTAAAGTTCTATCGATCTTGTGCTTCAAGATTCACTCTCGATACTTTAGGGTTTTGTGGCTTTGAGAACAAGTGGCTCTAATATTCTTTTTTAACCAACTGCATAACCCTAGATCTAAAACCGTCAAATATTTATAGAGTTGCCATTCCTATCAATCGCATTGCAAGCCGGTTGATCAGACCATTGTAGATCCGAAATTTTTGGCAATGCCGATTAACAACTCGATTGATCCTCTTATCAGTCACTATGCTATGAAAAACGCACGTCATGTGCAACCTGGAGCCTGTGCCAATATTGGAGATACCCAACTAATAAACCGATGGATTCCATAATCGATCATCCTGTTAAAAATGCACCAAATTGATCCGCAACAAAACGACTAAGACACTCACTCTCAAATTACATAATAAAGAGATTCCTTCCACTCTAATCCTATATAGACTCGCTACTTAGAAAATTAAGGAAAAACAATAAAATTACAACTCGATAAAAATATGTGTTTTGTCATATAGAATTGCCAAAATAAGTCGATTCCGAAATTTGGTCCTTACAGGGGGGATAAACAGTCCCATGGGCTATCAATCCCCCTCTCTAGTGGGATTAGCCAACCCAAGGGGGTGGCGTTACAAGCAATCCCATCCCATGGGATTGAAGGTAAGAAGACAAAAGTCACCCACCTTTTTCTGTCCATAGACCCAATTACCTCCACCATACTTCCAATCCAATCCTATCCCATGTAAAACAAACATGTTACATAACAATCCTATTTCTTATTCCGGTGTAAAACAAACATGAAATTACTAATCCCATCGCATTACCAATCTCACCTCATTACCAATCCCAATCCTAATCCCACCTCATTACCAATCCCCTCATACCTATATCTATTATCAAAGAGTTGACGGTCAATTCCTATGAAAGTGGAAGTACAATCTAAAAAATATGCCTTGCTCGGTTTTAGATTTTGGAAACCGGTTTGTACTTTTCCGTGGGTCCCCCCACATGCAGCCTTTACTTTGATCTCTCCTCTCCTTTTCTAGAGATGATACTATAATGCATACCTTGTGCGAAATGGATCTGTAGGGTCCTGTTCAAAGACCCACACGGAAGATCCAAGCCGTTCATTAGTTCTAAAATTATTGTTTTAGTCATCTAGAAAAAAATTAGGTCAATCATATAATTTTAAGTACTTGATCTAGTTGTCTAACTATCTTTCAAATTCTGTCAAAATTCAAGATCCTTCATTGCGAATGAATTATTAGAAGATGGATCAACCACTTATAATTTTTTGAATGAGCTGATTTTCGGTTTGCATTTGAACTGGTATGTTGTAAAAATGTCTGAATGAATATCTAGGAATAAGAGCAATTATTGAGTATAAAGTAAATGAATATACTTGTGTGTGCGCAAACTTAGCCTTATTTTGGCCTAAAAAGTTTATGTTTTTTTTGTTTTTTTAAGTTTAAAAAGTCATTTGTTTTGGGCTATAAGCTTATTTTGGCCTACAAAGTTAAACATACTTTTACTTTTTTTTGAGTTTTATTAAGTCAAAAAGCAAAAAACATGCTCAATTTTTTAGGCTAAAATAAGCCTTAACGCATGAAGGATGCAATGAGAATTCAAAAAAAGCTCCTTTTAACTGAAATTTTTGCTTATCCATTTTCTACTTCATTTTTATTAAATCCGTAAATAAAAATGTATTATGTAATCCGTGGCCAAACACTGATAATTTGAAAATGTGAGAATTGGGGCGTTCGAACTGCGTTCCTTGTTAGGTGCGGGAGACGTAGGTTTAGAGGAATACTAGACTCTCTCTCTCTCTCTCTCTCTCTCTCTCTCCTCCTAAAACTCTGGCCACCACTAATATTACTCTTCCTCCTTCCCCTTCCCCCTAGGGTTTCAATACCCATGGTGGTGAGAGGGGAGGGCCATTGTACTATTTATTTTCTTCGTTCGTTCTTTCTTTTTCTTTTGTCTCTCCAGATCAACGACTTGTCGTTTAATCTGAGAGGGTTATGTCTCTCGCTTTGTGAGAGTTGTTAGTTCGTCTTCGGACGAATTGTCGTCTACAGATCGGGTACTTTCAGGCGTGGTTGCTTTACAATGGTATCTGTGCCAAAAGTGTTCTTACCCTACATGATATCACTGGCAGGGCAACTCGTGGTGGCTTTGAAGATCTGTAGTTTTGGGAGTTCATTGATGCGAACATGTTTGGTTGGAGTCCATCCGATCGTCTGGGTATTCTTTGTCTTTTATCTTTAACTAGCACTAAGTCTCTTCAGATGTGTTGATTCTAGGTATGAATCTTATAAGTGCCGCTGTTTGCGTCAAGCAATGTCTGGGTTAGGGTGAAACCCATCGATTGCCTTGTGCGTTTCTTGTTCTCTATTAAGATGATTAGTTTGGCTTTACCCAAGATCTTTGTAATGAATTCCCTTTTTGTAAGTGCCGTTGGGCGTTCATTAATTTAATCTTCTCATTTCCGTGTAAAAAAAAAAAAAAAAAACCTAAAATACTGCGTTCCTTGTCTACTTTTTGAGACATTTTGCACGTACAATGGAAGCAATGGTGGTGACGTGTATTAATGTTTACATCAATCTGGTTTTGTACACGCACAAGTCTTCTACGAGCAAGTAATAATTTTCCGATATCAATTCTTGTTTGGTTGGGGTTTTCGGTTTTGGTTTTTTGATAATGATTAGAGAGATAAACGAAGATAATGATTGAAAACACGGAATAGTAATTGGAGAGAGATAAAGAGAGAAATTAGAATAACAATTAATAATATAGATAATAATTTGAGAAAAATAAAAATAATGATTGAATAATACTAATTTGAGAAAACCGGTCAATGTCAAAAAAATTCTGTTGAATGAGTCTGATGGTCATCCAATAGAAACCATTCTGGACTGTGTGTCATCAATCAGATCAACAAATACAGCCAATTAGGGTCCTTGTCATTTCCACTTATCTTCATGAGCGTGGATATGTTTCGGCCTTGTTGTCTAATAGATTTTAGGTAGATTTTATGAAAATTTCATAAAGTGAGCGTTTTATAGAGAGGTGATAAAATGAAATTGTTTTTCCAACTAATAAAATGTAGAAGTTTTCCTATAGATCTTAGGAGGGTTTTATGAAAATTTCGTAAAATGACTTTTACATTTTATGTGTTGAGATTGGAGTGTTATAAAATGTGAGATTTTATATACCTAATATCTATTGGAAAACAAGGCCTTCCAGTAATAACCCGTCCCAGAATCCAGCGTCTCTGCGGAACACCCAGCCCAGCCGCCCACATTGGTTTCCGTGTTTTGAATATAGTACTCCACTTCACCCCTTAAACAAAGGGGACAGCCAGCAGCCGTACATCCCAAATGTTTATCTTTGCCAGTTTTATTCTAAAAGGGTCTTTACTAATGCACCGTTAAGGGTACAAAAAAATTTACTCCGTCCGTTCTTTTTTAAATAATTCATAAGAGAATACATGTAATTTGAAATCTTTAAAAAACTTATTTCTTTATGTAACTTTTGAATTTGTTTTATGCCAAATTAAAGTGCTCATTAATTGAGCACTTTAATTTGGTACAAAAAAATTTAAAAACGTTATACGAAAGTATATTTTTAAATGTCCACAAAAATACATGTTTCCCAAGTAAATCACTTTGAAAAGGGACGGAGGTATACTTTTAAAATATACGTATACATTAAAAGTGTACTTTAAAGTACAAGTGGAACTCATTTAAAGTTTGAATTCCATTAAATCACTTTTCGACTTCGGATAACATACAAACGGCTCTTTGCAATTTAACATCAGACGGGAGAGGAAGCCAGATTCTAAGAGCATCTTTAGTGCACTACTTAAAAAATATTTTCTAAAGTGTACACCTAAGCACATGTGGGGCCCTATTTTGTTTGCTAAGAGCATCACTAGTGGTATACTCAAATATGAATACTCAAATATTGCTACATCACATTTTGAGTATTCATTTAATGGGTTTATAAGTTTGAGTATCTACCCTGCTACAATGGTTCATTTGTGTCCATAATTGAAAAAACTACTATTCACTCTATTTTTATTCATAAAATGGGCACAACTTTAAATTTGTACGTATATTTTTTTTATAATATTAGTACCATTTAAAAGATATTCACAATACGTTTAAAATGAGATCAATCTTGAACATATTTTGGTAAAGATTAAAAATCGATAATTTCAATTTTTGAGAGAGAGTGCAAAAAAATTGAGTTTTGAATTAAGTATTTCAAAAATGGATAGAAAATGTTGTTACTTTTGATAGGGTGTGATCTCCAAAATTTGGTTATTGAGGTTTGGTTATTGAGAAAGATTGGTAGTTTTGAGTATCCAAATGCCAAAAGCTGAGTATTTGTAACAAATGTTGTTAACTTTGAGTATTTATCCAAATACCATTGTGAGTCTCTTTTGTGTATCAAAATACTCATCTTTGAGTATTTTTGTGTTTGAGTATGTCACTAGTGATGCTCTAAGAACTTAGTTAGCTAGGTAATGAAGAATGCACTTTAGTGGACTACCTATATGTATATTTATTAACTTTAAGTCTTTTTTCTCTCTCTCCTCTCTCTCCCCTTAAAGTTATTCTATCTCTCCTCTTTCTCTTTCCTCCTTCCCTTTTCTCTCTCTATCTCTCTCCTATTTGTCTCTCCTTAAGTTTCTCTCCAAATTTAGGTAGTCACTTAGAACACTTTAGGTAGTAAGGGCCTAAGGGGTGTCACTGAGGGTTTTAGGGAGCCAATTTTTGTGCACTAGAAACCATTTTTTGAGTTTTTCTTAGCTAACTAGTTAGGACACTTTAAGAGAGTATATATATATATATATATATATATAGGATCAACTTCTAATGAGGGATCCCTCATTTTAAATAAAATGAGGACCTCATGCTTCCCGACCAAATTTCGACGATCCGAACCGGTAGATGTGTTTAAAATGTGGTTTTAAGGTCCACCGCGAGGATTCATCCAAAAAAAATACCCGTAAAGGCTTCATCCGATCAGTTTTTGTTAAAAACGTTATATAACGTTTTTAACAAAAACTGATCGGATGAAGCCTTTACGGGTATTTTTTTTGGATGAATCCTCGCGGTGGACCTTAAAACCACATTTTAAACACATCTACCGGTTCGGATCGTCAAAATTCAGTTTGGAAAGTGGAAAAATTGCTTGGTCCTCATTTTATTTAAAATGAGAGATCCCTCATTAGAAGTTGATCCTATATATATATATATATATATATATATATATATTATTGTTGGATAAACTTATATATTATCTACACACGTGACAACCTGTAAGAAAAAATTAAGTATTCTCAAAAAATTAAGTATTCTCTCCATTCAGTTTTGTTTGCTCAATATTTTATTTCAAGAGATACCTCGAATTATTCTCCCACTTTCAAAAGTTATCGATCGCCAGCTCCATAATACCTCCTCCTCCCCTGAATTTCGTACAGAAAATTTCATGAAATCGTAGTCGTCTTTCTAACTAGACGATGGCCAAAGAGATAATTTCTACTTTATACTAATTAGGGGGTGTTTTATTGACAAAAAAAAAAAATCAAAATTAAGACAGATAATTCTTTCACAATATATTACATAAAAAATTATAAAAAATCAATTTGTTCTAAAAATACTATTAACGGAACACCCATAATAATGTTGTTGTCTACTGTCATAATGCCATTTGTCGAATAGAATCACACTATTTCAAGAGGAATATCTGGGCTCTGGGCAATAGGGTGGTGGGTGGGATTACATGAATCTAATAATCTGCAACTGGGGACACTACGAATCTGAATATAGTATTTTAACACCCCGATTGGATGAGGGATTATTTTCAGGGGGATAAGTTATGAAGGGGGATAAGATAAGAGGGGGTATTATTTTTGGAGGGGGGCCCACATTGATGTGATGTTTATGGAGGGGGGATAAAAAAGTAGATGGTTTGGATGAGGGATTAAATAGAGGGATAACTTTTGACTTGGTTTGGATATTTTATAAATAAGAGGGGGTGAATGATGGAAAAAGCTATCAAATGACTCTTTTACCCTTTGTCCTGTCCCAAACTTGATTATGCATTAAATTAATGATATAATGTAAAACTTAATCTATTTAATTAATTTTGGACAATTTGAAGCTATAACAATATATTTGATTGAAAATTTATATTTTTTATTGATTTTTTTTAAAAAAATGTTTTATTTTTAAATTAGTACATTTCAATGGTTGGTTATCCAATTTTAATTTGTGAATTGTGAGTACCCAACTTAAATTTTTCATTTACCTGTTAATTTTTCATTTACCCGTTAGCCTACATTTGATTTTTTTTTTCTTCTATTTCATATATTTTGGTACTACAAAAAAACAAAACCATCATATTTAATTTTTTTTAAAAGATGTGATTGTGTTGATAGTTTGAATCACACTTTATTTGTAACTAAATTAAGCTCCAACTCAAAATGATTAGCCAAATTGGTTTGATCATGTAGGTGAGTTTCAGTCAAGCTCATTGTCAAATACATTGGTGGATTGCAGAAATCTGGAGGTGCCACGTTTTTCCTAAAAAAAAAAAAAAAAGATCCTTGACAACCTCAATGCACAAACCAAGACAGATGCAAGAGATTCAGACTTCCAACTTGAGACACTTTCTTAGGTAGTGATACGGAAAAATGTTACAATCTGCCCAGTTTTCGATGGACAGTAGAATTTTGCCTTGTCTTGCTAAAACTTAAACTTATCAACCACAAATACAATCATCAAAGTACCAGAAAAAGTCTGTTCATAAAAAAAAAAAAACTACCAGAAAAAGTAGATAAAACCATTCAGCACTGGTATGCCTGTAACCTTGCAAGAAAATGGGATCAAAATTTTGGCACAACAATTTGAAATCTTGTCTTGTACTCAAGAGAGGAACGACTGAAATTCTAAGTAAAAAAACACAACCATAGTATCTTTAAACATGAATAAAACAAAATCAAAAAGTTCCAACTGAAATTGCGAACTACTTAGCACTGTAGTGAGAGTGCAAGTGCAGTTCTCCACAAAGTATCATTTAGAAAAGAGAAGTCCCCTTCCCTTTCTTATCTCCACCAATTTCAAAGTGTTTGCACCTCTGCAAAAATAAAAGAATCGCATTCTTGTCAAAACAAGATTTATAGAGCAAATAAGCATTCGGTTCCCCAAAAAAGAGTAAATAAGCCCTGAAAATAGAGGAACTAACCTTGATTGGGTGCTGGGATATGAAAGGAACATGAAAGGAAACAGCAAGAACCTCATATTACGACTGCCACCAGCCGAGCTTATACCAATGTTTGAATACAGGGAATCATCATTCTATCCAAAGATTAACAGGAAATACTAAAAGGGTATAAAAAAAATTCAGTACAAAGGGCTCAGAAATAAAAATTTCATCGACAAGGGTATGCATGGCTGCAACTAACGTTGCCCCGCCAAGAAACTACCAAAGCTAATATTTGATTTCATTCTTCATCGCCCAATGAAAAGTCAAGAACCACCCATAACAGGTGTAACAATAACACAGTAACCAGCAGCAAGGACACAATTTTAGCACCGATTTTGCACCAATTAAGCATTTCTAATGGACACAATTAGGACACAGATTGGACACAAAATCTGTGTCCTACACAACAGCCACAAAACAGTCACCAAAGTTGCTGCCAAGTGTACCAAACAGTTCCACAATATACCATAAAGTGTCCAAACTGTGTCCTACATAAATAGGTCCACTAGCAACACAACTATACATAAACAGGTGTGATTAATAATAGAACAGCCCAGATTAACTATTAATTGTAACCAGAAATAACAAAGTTCAGAGAGCACAACTCATCACTGGCCTTAACACACAGAAACACATTGCACTGTCACACACATGCACTCCCACAAACACACACCAAACCTTGGAACCAACACACCAAAGCTTGGAACCAACACACACACACATTGTTCCACGACAAGTCCTTCATTATAATTGAATAAATGGGCTCAGAATTTACATTTTATCCACGTAGGGGTACTCATTGGCTGCAAATATGAGTGCCCCGCCAATGTAACACCTTCATAAGTTCACATACATTAAAATAAATTCATCATTGCCCTTAGACCTGCTAAGTGTAGCAAACACTAAGCCTTGCTACACTGTGCCACAAACAGATAGCACACCAACACACACACTGCCAATAATTACTTCACAAACTGCCCAGAAACAGTCCAAGGCTCAGAACAATTTCGTCACAGCCCAGAAATAGAGACAGAAACAGAAACAAGTTCAGCAGAAACAGTAGCACACACCCAATGCAGCAGCTAAACAGAGACAGCATTAGGCATTGCCCAAATGACAGGAGCCAAACCTAAGCATTTCATCCACAAAGGGCTCAAACACAACTTAAGTTTCTACTCATTCAGTCACACCTGCACTGCACTGGCCAGAACAGCCCAGCTTGCACTAAGATAGACAACAAAACATAGAAGTAAGATAGCCCACATTGCCTAAGATAGCCCAGATTGCACTCAGGTTTTAGGTAGTCATCAAACACCCCAGGTGCAGCATAACAGGTGCAGCAAACATAAGAAAAACAGGTGCAGCAACTTCAAACATGGTTTCAATACTCATTAAACTGGGCTCAGGTTACACATTGAACTCATCATTGCACAGAATCAGTTGCACTTGCACAGATTGCACAGATAGCACACATTGAACTCATCATTGCACTTAACAGAGGCACAAGCATGAACAAACAAGGGCTCAGCCTTTAGTCATCATTTAACACACACCTGCACTTAACACAGATAGGCCAATGCCTCAGCAAATCAGATTAGGCACAAACACACACCTGCATTTGCACTGCACTCATGCACTGCACAGACCTGCACTTGCACTGCAGCCATGCAAGCAGCAATAATTTACAGTAACAGCAGGTCCAAACTACAACATGAACTGCATCAAACAAGGGCTGAGGAACACCAAACATAGTAAAACCAGTAGCAGCAGCACAGAGTGAGTGCAGGTGCATGAGTGCATGTGTGAGTGCAGTGCATGGGCTCAGGAACGATATCACAACCTCATCACTGCCCACGATAGGCCAAACATCAACTCAGGCATAAAAATGGTAACAATGCAGCAGCAGTTCAAGCCCAGATAGCATCACAGCCCATAAAACTTCAACAAAATGCAGTACCAAACTACAAAATCAGCTGCAGTAACATTAACAAAGTCCAGAACTGGGCTTCTTGCTGAACACACACCTGCACTGCACTCACACACACATGCACTGCACTCACCCACACCAATGGAAGTAAATACAGTCCAGTAGCACAGAAATGGTAATATTGCAGCAGCAGTAATCATACACAAACACAAAGCAGTTGCCAATCATGACTGGAAACACAAACAAATAATGGGCTCAGAGAAAAAATTTGCATCCATAAGAGTCACTCATGGCTGCAACAAATGTTGCCCCGCCAAGGTAACAATCTGAATTAACTATTAAATGTAATTCATCATCGCCCACTTAATAGTAAAGAAGCAGCCATACAAACACCAAAACCTGTGCACCAATAAAAGGACTATTACATTCCATATTTGGCCATAATAGATGCATCAAATGTACCAAAAGGATGCATCATTACAGAGTACGAACCATACATAAGAAACTATTTAAGTGTTTAATTACACCACAAAATGGATAATGTATAACACGTGACAGAACGGCCACTTCAAAAAATGGGCCACAAAATATACAATTAGATAGGCCACTACAAAAAGGAAGGCATTTTTTCCCATATTGCCTAAACCGGACCAAATACTTCACCCCTCAAGACAGCTTCTGCCCAACTTTGTTTGAGTTCATCACGTGTGTTCAAGAATTGGTCTACCCTCTCGTCCTTCATCCCAATAATGGCAGCCAACTTGAATTGTTCCCCCAATGTAAGGTGAAGTTTTTCTAGCAAGTTCGGAATGGTCGAGCGGCGGGCAGATAACTCCTTCTCATACCCCATTGAGTTTGCCATTTTCCCCATGTGCACCAAGCTCTCCGTGTACCAATTTCCCATGCTTTCAGTGAGCTTAACGTCATCCCCCATTCTTGTCCTCTTCTTCCCCTTGTTACCTCCTGCATTGGCCGGAGGCGTCGTGGACGTTGGGATTCCCATACGACGTGCAGCGGCCGACGGTGTGGAACCCGTCGGGGTGGAGGTGCGGGGGGTGGCTGCCCCGGTCGGGGTGGACGTGGGGGGGGTGGATGCCCTAGGTGTGGAGCTCAAAGGTGTCGAGGTGCGGGGGGTGGATCCCGACGGTGTGGAGGTGAAAGGTGTGGAGCTACGGGGAGTGGATCCCGTCGGTGTGGAGCTCATGTATGAAGAATTTACAAATTCTTCACTAAACAATTCTTGGTAGAACTCCCCTCCCCCTTGCATTAACCCTTCTCCATCAAGATCATCTATGCCAATCTTGGAACCATATTCTTCATGTAATTCTTGTACATTATGGTTTCTTGGAGGCGATGCCTCCATTTGCGTGGGATCCTCTGCACCCGCACCCGTTGCCCTATCCTTCCCAAAGACAATTTGCCAATCGTCATAGTAAGGGAAACGCTTCCCATACAACTCCTTCGCCTTCTTAGGGTTGGCCTACATAAATAATTAAAGTTTAGAACAAGCTCACATGCTTTAACATAATCATTAAAGCAAAAATGAGTTACCTTTTCATACTCGTTCCACACATCCTCCTCCACATTTATGCGCTTGTTCACTTCGTCCCACCCAAACCCACTAAGAGACAAAACATCAAACAATTTGTGGTACATTTGTCTCCAATACTTCACCTTTGAGTCGATGTGGGGGGAGGCCTTTATGTGGCTATCCGGTAACACCTTCTCCAACTCCCTCTCAAGCAAGGTGAAAAAACCGGGTTTGAAGCCATTGTCGGCACTCCACTTGTCACAAATTTCATTGACCATTACTTTCATTAACGCATCCTCCTCCACTTTCCTCCATACCCTACGGCTCCTTGGTGTCTTTTTGGTAGACACTGGGCCTTCTTGGGTATCCATTGCTGTAAATGCATTAAAATTTGCAACCAAATGTAAAGTACAACATACATTGTTAACTATAAAACCTTCCAATTAATTGGAATATCTTCCAACTTGACAATACAAATTCTTCAAACAATCCATACAAATACTTCAAACCCGAGTCATTAATACAAACTCCTAATAACAAGTTCTTCATACAAATACTTAAAACATAGTTGGTAATACAAATTCTTCAAACATTTGGTTATCAATCATGGTGGGAAAACCTCTTGTCCCCCACCATTTGCTAGCCAATGGTTGTACATAGTCGTAGCCAACGCATCTCTCTCCGCGGTCCATTCATTAGAAGCGTCTATGGTGGTAATGCGGTCATCATCTACGTGGACATCATGGAGGTGATCTTGTTCCCACTGCGTGTACTCCAACTCAACCGGATCATTAGGCATCTCTCTTTTAATGAGGTTATGCAAAAGGCAACATGCCGTGACAATACGGGTTTGAGTCTGGATGGGGTAATATGTGGGAGACCTCAAGATTGCAAATCTCATTTTTAACACACCAAAGCTCCTCTCAATGACATTTCTAGCAGAGGAGTGCTTCATGTTGAAGTACTCCTCTTTGCTAGCCGGCATGTGACCTTGCCTCCAAATGTTAAGATGATATCGTTGGCCACGGTACGGTGCTAGAAAACCCTCCCCATTTGTGTATCCGCCATCCACAAGGTAATAATGTCCTGTAACCAATGGAAGTTACGACATTGAAATATTTGAAGGGAGGGTTTACAAATGTAATGGATTTAACCGAAAGGTGAGGATTTGGAACATACCATGGGGGATTTTCAAACCATTGGGTCTTGCGACGGCATCTCTGAGGATTCTAGAGTCAGTGGCTGACCCTTCCCAACCAGACAAGACAAACACAAATTTTAGGTCACGGGTACAAACACCTAACACATTTGTGGCAATCTCACCCTTCCTTGACCTATAGCGTGGCTTGTCGGCTCTCGGGGGATTAACTGGCACGAAGGTCCCGTCCAATGCACCAAGACAATTCTACGACAATTTCAGTTCAGTAGGTTATTGCAAGTAAGTACATATGGTTGAATTGAATCATAAGAATTGATTATGTACTAACTTTTTATTGGAGGTGTACCTGAAACCAACTCCATCTACTGTCATCGTAATTCGCGGGTACAGGCTCTGGAGTTACAAGTAGCATTCTATGAAGGCGCAACACAGCTTGGAGTACGGCATTGAAATGCCTACTTATCGTTTCAGTGGATCTCCAAAACTGATATTTCGTACGCCTTTGCTTTGTATGGTGCGCGAGTATCCATAAAAAAATAGCTACCCTCTCCTCAACACATACAAAACGAGAGTCCCCTAAGCCAACACTTCGAACTAAACAGCACAATCTCAAAAATGTATGCCTGTTTACCCTCAACTGATCGTGGCAATCAATCTCATTACCATTGACCAGCCTATTGACAGCATTTACTTGGGTCTGGTAGAAATTTGGATTTTGGGCACACTCTGGACGAGGATACTGAGCCGTGGATACAATGAAGAAGTAAAGGCGAAACACCCCCATTGCAGCTTGAATGAAAGTATTTAACGCTATCATTGCCTCCTCCTCTTCTTTTCTTCGCAATTGTTTTCTGTTAAGTCTTGTCATCCTACTAAATACCTCAAAAAAGTTTAATGATGAGTACGACCTTAATCTCATTATCCTACCCAACTCATTTGCATAGCGACCCTTAAATTTGTACAAGTAAAAACCAACTTATGAATCTACTAATGTTATTTTCAACTTTTTGTGTTTCATTTTCTCCAATAAAACCCTAGTTGTTTGAAGCATTTTTTATTCACATATTTGCTATCCTATATATTTTTTAATGTACTGTGTCATTTTCTTCCAAATTATCACCTGTAAATATAATATTGTATTAATGTATATTTTTTTACCAGTTATAAATATATATATATATATATATATATATATATATCACAAATATATACTACTGTCTATACTCTATATATAACTGTATATATACTACTGTATATACTCTATATATTACTGTATATACTGTATATATTGTATATATATATATTTACTACTGTCTATACTCTATATATAACTGTATATATACTACTATATATACTCTATATATTACTGTATATACTGTATATATTGTATATATATATATTTGTATTTACTGTATATATATATATATATATATATATATATATATATATATATATACATATATAACCTTCGTGTATGCTATACAACCACAACTCATCAACAGATCTAGAAAAATTGGATCAAACGAGATCGCAAAAACTGAAGGAATTGGACAAAAACAGATCGAATGAGGGTACACAGTATAGGTATGGTACGATTGAAGCCATACCTGAGTGATTCGAACAAATAGCGCACAAATCAACAACAAATCGCCCACAAATCGACCAAACCCTTCCTCTGCTCGAAACACCACAACCTCAGCAGGGATGATGTACGATAGAGTCGTAAAAGGGGATAACAAGGGTTGTTTTAGTCAATAACCCTCCCCTTCTACAACGGCATAACTTTTGGGCAGGGTCGAAGCAGCCCAATTTTTATCAGGGAGAAGGAGCTTGCGGCGTAGAGTAGAAGACCGGGTAAAGAGAAATGAGGGAGGCGAAGTAGGGTTACCAACAAGGGTATTACGGTGGGGCCCCTCTCTTAAGAGGGGGTGAAAACATATGGGGGAGGCATATCCCCCATCCAAACGGGGTGTAAAAGAAAGAAAATTTGGGACACTGGATTCCAAGATCTGTGGCATTTTATTTACTCAGGTAACTTTTATTTATTTTTGATCGATAAACCTACTGGTACAGAGATTTTTGCACAGAAAATGTACCGAGCCCTTTCGGGGGCTCACTTTTGGGTCTCACACTAGTAATCCGAACCGTTCATTATTCTTAGAACATTTTTACGAAGGGCCCCACAAAATTTCAGCTCAATTGGACGGTTAAAAGTGCTTGAACCAAAGTCCCACAGTTTGAGAGGGCTCGGTACATTTTCTGTGCAAAAATCTCTGTACCAGTAGCAAAGTCCATTTTTGATGGATGTATAGTCAGAAAACTAAGTAGTAAGGAAAAAAAAAGGAAATTGATATTCGCACTCCCAATTTTGATGCAGGGGCTCCAAGCTACAATAGTTATCCAAAATTACCCTTTTGCAAGTTCCATGATTTACTTCAAACACTCCAAAAAAACCTTTACTCTTCTCCTTTACTTCAGGCACTCCAAAAAAGCAAATACGAGTAGATTTTTTTTTAATCAGAAAAAAATAGATAGTTGCTCAACTCATTTTACTGTCCGTCACTGAATTGCCTACTTCCATATGTAATGTTTCCTTGGTAGAGTCTTTAAGTTATTATCTCCATCTTCTGCACTAGGACAACCAGCACAGCTGGTCTTCGGCCTATGATTGTAGAATCATCCTTTTGTCCATACAAAGTCTCTTGAGAGTTCTGTTATTTTTCCTCTCAAGAGTTCTCTAACTTTGGTGATGTGCTTTATTTGTCTCACTATGAATTTTAAAATGAAAATTTGCGGCGGTTTTAAAGATTTTTAGGGGAAAATAGTATATAATGAGTATGAAAATATAAAGATCTCGTGTCGTTGCCATTTGAAGATTTTGTGCCTCAACATTTTCAATTGTGTACTGTTTATTTTGGAGAATTCTAACAATTTTTTTTTTTTTTTGCTAAGTGGCGTGAAGCAATCTGACATAGATGCGTGTTTAATGTTTGTAACTAAATGTTTATGTTGTGGATGTTTAATATTTAGAACATAATATTAATGTTAATGTTTAGAACCTAATATTTATATTTGGTTTTGGTTCATTTTTCTGTTTGGAGTGCCTTAGTAAATGAGGAGATAATTTAGGGGTGGAGTGCCTCTAGTAATTTTTGTATCTTAAAAAGGGTAGTTTTGTAACTTCATTAAATATTGGAGTGCCTGCATCAAAAAAGGGAACCTCAAAATCAGCACCCAAAAAAAAATGTAAAATAACTCAATTGTTTTCCTTGTTTAGTTGGATTATAAAATGATATAGGACTCTCTGCAATAACTATAAGACCCATCACAATTCCATTTTAGTGAATCGTCAAATTTATCCGTTAAGTCTATGTAGATCATCTACACAAAGATTCAATCTTCTCCATGTGATAACGAAAATGACGGCATAGGATTTTGAGAATATTCTACCACATAATTGTACTAAAACCACGTTTTACTTCCATAAGACTTTAAATTGATATTTTGATGAATAATCTACGTACGCACGACTCTAAACATGACATTTATGCACGACTCTAAACATGACATGTGATAGGCCTCACGGTTGCTACTGGTAACCCCCAAGTCGCTAGTAATGCGAATCCCGAGAAAGACTTGTCCCAGATATAAAAGAAAGAATTTAGGTGAAATTAATTTCTTGCATAAGTACATACAAAAAACACCTTTGTGCCTAGGGTTTCTTTTCTGATCGTTTAATTTACTTCGTTATTGTTAACTACGGTAAAATCCTGTGGTTAAAATAATTGGCATTATTTATAATTAAACGGAGCCAGAAATTTCACTATGCAGGGGTAAATTTTTCTTCCAAAATATTTTGCAGGGATGAGTCTATATAACTCATAGGGAAATTTATATATATATATATATATATATATATATATATATATAATACCAGAGGTTTTTTTTTCCTTGCAAGGGTGACCGTCCTACTGGCCCCCTCTGGCTTCATCCCTGGTCTACACCTTAGATTTTATAAAATGAACATATGAAGTAATCCGATTGATGGCAAGATATAAAGGGTTAACTTGATGGTCAAGACGGGAAATTAGAGGATTGCGGGTTTTAAGGCCTAATTTGGCCTAAAAGTGGTTTTTGGATTATTGGTTTTTTCAATTTGTCTTTATTCAAATTTTTTTTGCATTTGTTAGTTTCGCGTCAAGATTTTTTTTGTCTACACCTTAGATTTTTTTTGCATTTGTTAGTCTCGCCGAGAGGAATCCAGAAACCACAAAATCTTGACGCGAAACTAACAAATGCAAAAAAAATTTGAATAAAGACAAATCGAAAAAACCAATAATCCAAAAATCACTTTTAGGCCAAATTAGAGCCTAAGTTCAGGTACTATGAATTCCAATACAGCTAGTTTATATGGGATTTTGTTCCCCTTTAAATAGGCGGTCAGTCAGTATTGGTCGAAGTCTCCAAAAAAACACTCGGACGCATTGAATCGGAGAAAAAAAAAAAGGATGATGAAATCATGGGCCGTTTTTTGTATTAGGGCTTTGGACACACACAATGCGTGTGCACGTACAATGTTAACAAAAAATGTTGGTGACATTTAAAAGGGCAAGGGGTAATTGTGTGACAGTTAAAAAGATAGCTTGAGAATTCAAAATTGTGAGTCAGCCACAAAAACCAATTTATACCAAATTGTTGCTCTCCTTTTCTAGATTAGAATAGATAATCGGATGTCTAACTAGCATGCATGCACTTCGATTAATTCCGAAGGCTTAAAATTAACGACCGGACAAATACTCAAATTTTGCGTTTTAATTTTTGACTTTTACAATGTTAACTTTAACTTTTAAATCGAATCGAATAAATAAATAGTTTGGATTCCTGGGTAACGCCTATAAATTCCCCACCGGTTCACGCGGTCGAAGTATCACTCACAAACCAAAGCAAATCTAAGGAAACAGAGCGTAGAAAGAGAGAGGGAGGAGAGAGAGAGAATGGGTGGTTGGGCAATAGCAATTCACGGCGGCGCTGGGGTGGACCCAAACCTCCCAGTAGAACGCCAAGAAACCGCCAAACAACTCCTCACTCGATGCCTCAACATCGGCATCTCTGCTCTCCGCTCCTCCCTCCCTTCCATCGACGTCGTCGAACTCGTCGTGCGTCTCTCTCTCTCTCTCTCTTCAATCATACATGCAAACATACGCATATACTGTATCTATTTATATGCATACACATGTAAACCCTTCTCAATTTCTGCTTCGCCATTATCATTTCTCACCCGTTCAAAATTTTTTAAAAAAAAACCATTTCTCTCTGTTTTTTCCGAGAAATTTAAAGATTTAAATACTTTTATCATCGCGTTCAATTCACCGGGTTCAAATTCATCGGCATTTGATTGTTTTGATTTGTGATTTAAAAGACACGTTCTTGATGTTCAGAAGAAAAGAAAAAAACACAAAGTAGGACACGTTTCTAAGTGATTTCATAAGACAGTTTTGATCCCATGGAACTCGGGTGCACAGTAAGATGAACAGGTTCGTTAATTCTTTCTTTGGACTGGAAATTGGGTCTTAACCCTTTGTGGTTTTGTGGTGGATTTTGATTAATAATACAGGTCAGAGAATTGGAGGCCGATCCTTTCTTCAATTCGGGCCGTGGATCTGCACTTACGACCAAAGGAACGGTGGAGATGGAGGCCAGCATCATGGATGGGCCCGGGAGGCGGTGCGGCGCGGTTTCGGGCGTCTCCACCGTGAAAAGCCCCGTCTCCCTGGCTCGCCTTGTCATGGAGAAATCCCCCCATTCGTATCTGGCCTTCTCTGGTGCCGAAGAATTCGCACGCCAACAGGTAGTTTATTTTATTTTATTTTTACCCTATTCCCCCAAAAAAAGGGAAACAAAGAAAGTTGTTGCCTCATTAAGTGAATTAATTATAAAGTTTTCAATATATATTTATTTAAGCATAATCGAAAAACTTGGAGTAAGGAAATAAAATAAATCACTCCATAACGTTTGGATGTACATTAAGTTATAAAAGAAACTCAACATGATTAACATATGATTTATCTTCTAATCCAAGATTATTTTTCAAGAGGAAATTCTATAATTGTATCTTTAATCACCCGACATTCGTAAATATGCCTGACAGGCCGGTACATACAGAATAAACTAAAATAATGATAGTGACACAAACTTTGTGCCACAACCAACCACAATTTTTTGATATGTACATAAATATATACACAATTTTCTTTCTGGCTCAAATAAAAACAAAATATATGTGTCATTAAGGCATTAATTAATGAACCCCACCCCTTCAAAGCTCCAGCAATGCATCGGTGAGGAACGAGGTTGTCCCAAATCATGGTACTAAAAAACGTCCACTGGTCATGCTTATCATCAACATACACAAAAGTACTATAATTTGGTGATTAATGTTCATATTTATTGAAAGACCTTATACTACCAATTAAAGCAATTATATCTTAATCTCGCAAAAGGGTTCTCGATTTTGTTTGAGATTTGGTCCCTTTCCGGGACATCCGATAAAATTGGAACGATACGGGGATTTTTGTATTGAGATTGGGCAAATGGGTTTTGTACAGGGTGTGGAAACTGTGGACAATGAGTATTTCATCACCGAGGACAACGTAGGCATGCTGAAACTGGCAAAGGAAGCAAACACCATATTGGTACGTCACTGATTCACGCATCACCGTTCATTTCTGATCTAATCTACGCGGCCCCACTTGATTAACATCTTGATTTTTTCTTCAAAATGGCGACAGTTCGATTACAGGATCCCAACCCACGGATTAGACACGTGCAGCGCGGCGGTGGACAGCCCGCTGGTGATGAACGGCCTCCCGATCAGCGTGTACGCGCCGGAGACGGTGGGCTGCGTGGTGGTGGACAGCAAGGGGCGGTGCGCGGCCGCGACCTCCACCGGCGGCCTAATGAACAAGATGATGGGGCGAATCGGCGACTCGCCCCTGATAGGTGCCGGGACCTACGCGTGCGATCTCTGTGGGGTGTCGTGCACCGGTGAGGGCGAGGCGATCATACGCGGGACCCTGGCGCGCGAGGTGGCGGCGGTGATGGAGTACAAAGGGTTGGGACTACAGCAGGCGGTGGACTATGTGGTGAAGGAGAGGCTGGACCAGGGGAAAGCCGGGCTGATCGCGGTGTCTAAAGACGGGGAGGTGGCTTTTGGGTATAATTGTGTTGGAATGTTCAGGGGGTGTGCTACTGAAGATGGGTTCATGGAGGTTGGTATTTGGGAGTAGAATTTGAGATGTGTACTCTTTCCATCTTTGTATCTTTGTCTCTTGCTTTGGTGGTTTGTAGTGGTGCTACTTAATAAGTTTTTATGGTACAAATCCTTTCTTTCACAAGTGACTTGTAACTTGTTTCTTGCCTCCTTTGGGTGAACTAGAAATTTTAATTGAACCCTTCTACTGGTACAGACCAAAGTGCACAGATGGGTCTCGGGGACCCATTTTTGGGTCTTACACGAACGATCCGAATCGTTAAATATTTTGAATTAAACGGGGGGTTTTGGATCAACCACTTACTTAAGTCCGATGGAGCTGATTTCTCATAAGGCCCCTCGAAAAAT
The DNA here is from genome assembly GCA_020921065.1 of Vaccinium darrowii. Lineage (NCBI taxonomy): Eukaryota > Viridiplantae > Streptophyta > Magnoliopsida > Ericales > Ericaceae > Vaccinium > Vaccinium darrowii. Next base: position 7,839,726 of record CM037157.1, read on the forward strand.
TATTCTAAGATAATTTAACGGCTCGGATAGTTCGTGTGGGACCTAAAAGTGAGTCCCCGAGACCCATCTGTGCACGGTCTGTGTACTTTGGTTTGTCCCCCATTGATTTACCGTTTTTTAATTTTTTTTTGGGTATGTTTAAGGGTGGTAGAATTACATTCAAAGAATTACAATAATTGGACATTACATAAACCGTGTGAGGTCTGCAATAACTAAATCAAGCCAGAATAAAATGACTCCTCATACTGGGAAGAAAGAAGCTAACAATAAAAGACTCATAATAACATACATGATAACTCAATTTTTTACTTCGGCAAAATTTGACTCATTGGCCTCTTAATGGAGGCTATACGATGGTGGCCAACTAGGAAAGCCCTAATTGGTTTGTGCCGCTTTGTGATCTAGCATTGTTCTTTGGGTCTTGGATGATTCGTTGCTATTCCCGCCGCTCTATCTTTCTCGGCGGATGCTCATACTAGATTTCCGATGTTTGTATGTGACGCACATATCTATGCTCTGTTATTCAATCATTGTTGGCCTGGGTCGCCGGTTTATCTACTTAACAGCGAAGACGGTTTTTTTTTTTTGTTGAGAAAAGACAGCTGCTTAGATACATATACTAGAATAAAAGCAAGCAAAAGGCAAAGCTAAGAGATGTGTGAATCTCTATCTTTGGTCAGATTTGGTTTAAGTTAGAATTTGTTCATGTGTTTCTGTTCTAGTTTGTAATAGTGTTATTGTTGAACTCTTTATCATTTTCTTTACGAAAAAAAAAAAAAAAGTTTGGTAAATTATTCATTATTCTCGGAGCGTCACAGTGATATGTACACATTGAAGGAGGAGATTGGAGAATGGAAAAGAAAGAGGCCATGCAATAGCCACTAGAGATTTGGTGGGCCTACCAAAATTCGGTCATTTCACTTGATTCAATAGCAACATGCTGAGTTAGTGCTACAAAAGTACCAAAACTACTTTTGAAAATATTTACAATTTCACCATAAAATATTTGCTTGATAGTGCTGCAATGAGATGGAGAGAATCTATCTGATCCACAGAGCCGGCTTTGAGTTAGCGGCCGCTTTATACCCTAAATTCTAAAAAACGGATTTGGGGTTGCCCCTGCACAGCACATGCTGTGCATCATCCAAGCCGTCTGTTATTCGGATGGACGGCCCAAATTTCATCTTGCACATACGGCAACAAACGGTTTGGATGCAAAGGTGTCGAGGTGAAATCTGAGCCGTCCATCCAAGCAACAGACGGCTCGGATGGTGCACAACACCTGCTGTGCGGGTGCTGCACAGCAGCAACCCCGTGTCCCTAAAAAACTTGGGAATCATAGGGCCTCTTCAACTTGGGTACCCTATATAATAATCTTTAAAAAAAAAAAAAAAAAAAACTTTATCTTTAAGCTCGGCTGGCTCGGGGGTGTTTGAGAGAAATGCTATTTCATTTTTTACATTTTGTTTTTGGCTTTTTGAATTATGATCATAATGTGTTATTGAATATGTAGAGTGTTCGAAAGATATGTGCAGAATACATTTTGCAACATGACTAGTGTTTGGGAAATGTGTGCATAATACATTCTGTAAATCTTTTGGAGGGTGTTTAGGAGCCTCATTTTTTTTTTTTAACGTGTTTGTCATTTTAGATTATGGTCAGAATGTGTTATAAATTTGTAGAGTGTTTGAGAGATACTATATGCAGAATGTATTTTACAAAAGGATAAGTGTTTGGGGGATATATGCAGAATATGTAGTGTAGGACTTTTTGTTAATCAAAATAAAAAAGTGAAAAATGAGAAGTTAAAAAGCTCTCTCCACCCCTTCTCAGTTCTCACTCTTCTCTAGACACAAAAATAAAAAACTTATTTTCGGAGAATGTTTTATGCATGTGATGTGTCAAACACCCAAATAGTAGAAAATGAGAATGCAATAAGTAACCTCCTAAACACCCACTTCGTTAACCAAAATAGAAAAGGTTGAAAATGAGAAGTCAAAAACTCATCTCGCCTACTTTTATCTTCTCTTCTCTGAAGTCCAAAAACCAAAACTCATTTTCTTGGAATTCATTTTGGGTTCACCTGGCCAAACAACTAGAAGTGAAAAAAATAGAAAAGCAAAAGGGGATAATGAGGTACTCAACCACTCCTATATTCATAGAGAGCTAAATACTAGTACGAGTATTTGCAATAGGAACACAATGATTGGCCACTCTGAATAGCAAGTTTTCCCAAATAACGCGAACGAGGGAGAGTACTGAGTACCTTGGCATCCATTTTTGCTTGAAAAGGTCCAAAGCAGCTACGCTAAATGACTCTCATGTAGGCTGTAGCGGATTCCGGAATCATGTAGTGCGGTACGCTAGTCATTGATCTCGACAATGAATGACTCCGGCTGTGGCTATCCAACCTCGACAAACCTGTCATAAACCAAACTAGTTCTGAGCAAAGTCCCTTTTTATTCTACAAGGAACGAGCTGTAAGTAAGTATTGACCTGCACAAGCTGTGTTCCTAAGTGTATCGATGTTTCTTTCGGCCGGATGTTAATGTAAACCCTACCCGACGACATCAGAGCATGAAATGGAGGAAAAGAAAAGAAACGAGAACTCGAGAGAAACTCATTACTACGTACTTCAACTTGTGCATTGTTGACAATGTAACGTTGGATCACCTCCACATTCCATCTCCGCCGCACCTTTTTCGTTTATCTCTTCAGTTCGCCGGACTTACACCTGTGCGTACAATTAGATTTGGAAAAAAACAAAGGAAAGAAAAATAGATGATATACTTATTTTTTATTCGTGAAAAGAAGGACAAAGTCTTGTTTTTTTTCTGAATTTTTGCCATGCACATGTCTGAGTTCTTCAAATTGGATGCTGGGCAGATACTTACCTTCTTGTCTTGTCAAAATTATATGATTTGCAACAGAAAAATGCTTAGCGATTAGGGATGAAAGTTTTAACCGAAAAGGCGTCGGAAAAACTCCTAGTTACAACGAACGAAAGTTTGAAAAACAAAGAAACAGCCATTTTAATATCAATCAACGCCTTAATAAAAAAAAAATATCAATCAATGCCAGCAAATTCTATATGACGAAACCATAAAATGGAGATGGAGAGTGAAGGAGGACTTGTTACTAATGTTTCGCCTTAAACTTTCACCTCGAACCTGCATTTCACCTAAAAACGCAATACCTTTCAAGCGTATTGCCAAGCTATAGAATGCAATACAAAAGTTATTTGTGAGGCCAAGCGTAATATAAATAAGACTGTGTTCCTGTATCCTTAACATCTTAAAATTTGAGTTTAGAAAACTCTGGCGTTTGCCAACACCTGATACTCGTACCCGAGTCTATGCAAGGATGATTGGACCATTCTATAACTTAAGGAAAACAAATTCCTCAATAGCCTTTATCTCCCCAATTTTCTTCACTGTTTCTATATCAGGCTCCTCATCCACACCTATTGTCATGACTGCTTGTTTCCGCGGCGCAATCCTTCCCACACTCATGAAGTTAACATTAACGTTTCCCTCTCCGAGAATGGTCCCCACCTTTCCAATAATGCCCGGCCGATCTACTTGCTTACAGAGTATGAGACTTCCTTCCAAACTCACATCCACTCCAAATGTCCCCACCATAGTCAAATGTGGTAACCCTTCTTTCACCATTCCTTGCACTTTGATCTCACCTAAATCCGAAAGCGCACCGGCGAATTTCGACTCGACGTTGGCAAGTTGAATTTGGATGAATTCGAGCGGTTTTTCAGGTGAACCATCCAACACTATCCTCTCTTCAGCTAATTTCAGACCTCTTTGTTTGGCCGTAAAGTCAGCATTTACCAAGTTCACGAAAACACTGGAAATAGGCTCAATCAGACCTTTGATAATCATGGCGCGGAGTAACCTAGTGTCAAGATCATCTGGACCCCTAGCAGAAGCGTAAGTTATTTTCACAGATTGCACACCACTTCCACCGGCAACCAGCTGCACAGCTAGCCTGCCAAGCTTTTCTGCTAGCAGAATAAATGGAGCAAGCTCGGACAAAACCTGTCACATTGAAGGAAAAATTACAATCATTCATGTGCAACACAAATGGTCATGTCATATTAGGACCAAATTTCTCCAAACTTAGTAACAAATAAATAGGAGGGTCCGACGCTAACCAGGTATCACCCAACTAAAACTTCTTAATAGCAAAATAAAGTTTCTAAGGGTTACAGAGAGACGGAAGCTGGACTCAAGAAGTTGGGAGCTACAGCTAAACTCGACGGATTATAGCATTTTAGGCTTAGTGTTCTGGGTAGTGCCCAGCATACAAAAGAATCAATTAAAAGGCACTGTCAGTTTCAATCCAGCATGCACAACACATGCAGAGAAAGGCAAATTGTTATGTACGAAAACTGATAAGTCACACGAAAATTGCTTTTAGCACTGGTACATACAAGATACATGATTAATCATGTTTCCCATTACTGAACAACGTATAGGGGAAGATAATTCAGATAATACCTCGGCAGGAACCATTGGTGCATTAACTGCAGTGGCAGCAAGTTCCCCTTTCAAAGCACCCACGACTGCTTCAGCTATTTCAATGGCCACACCTTCCTGGTTACAATCACCCAGAATCACAACATGAGAATCTCAAAATGAGAAATTACTTAAGAGCACCAGCGGCTGGGATATGAAACCCAGTATACCTGAGCTTCAAAGGTGCTGGCACCGAGATGAGGAGTTACAGTAACATTTTCATGTAACACTAACATATTGTCTTTAGGTGGAGGTTCTTCAGTGAATACATCCAATGCGGCCTGCAAAAGAAACACGAAAGAAAAACTTGTGAATTTGGATCTCCTGAATTATGGAATCAAGGGAAACAAAGCCACAAAGGAATAACCTGTGCAACAATCCCAGAATTGAGGGCTCTCAGTAGAGCTTCCTCATCAATCACACCACCACGAGCAACATTGATAATACGAACACCTTTCTTCATTTTAGAGAAGGCATAATCGTTGAGAATCTTGGACGTAGTAGGAGTGAGAGGCATGTGGAGCGAGATAAAATCAGCCGTCGATATGGCTTCATTAAAGGAGACCAACTCCACACCTATTGCACGAGCACGGTCTGCAGGGGCATATGGATCATATGCAATCACTTGCATACCGAGTCCCTTGGCACGCCGTGCAACTTCTGATCCAACCTTTCCAAACCCCATTAAAAGAAGCGTTTTCCCTACGAGTGACACGCCAACATATTTGCTCCTTTGCCATTTCCCTGGAGACATCAAATTATATGTAAACAAATATGAGGACAGAAAAAGAAAAGACAAAAGACCATCACTTTTTCAAAATTATTGACACATTGCGCATCGAATCATTGCCATTGAGTTGAATCATTAAAGCAATTGTTCTAGGAGTATTTGACAACCAAAGTTCAAAAATCATTCTCTTATAAGTGACCACAAAACAAAAGGCTACTCTTTTCTGGAGAAGCAAACGTTTTGCACTACCTTTACTAGGTTGCCCGTGTTTTCTCATTCCTAGCTGGGGCTGCTTAATTAACCGGGTTAGACATGGGATTGAAACCACAATTTTGGCAATTGATTACAACGATTGGTATAGGAATTATGCATATCTTGAACAACCAATCCCAGACAATATGAGAAATACAATACACTATGAAATGCCATCGGACCATATAGTGTAGAAAACTAAAAGCTCTACTGAGTGGAAGGACAAACTGAGTGGTAGAGGAGCCCAAATGACCACCTTATACACGTTTCATATTTATGCTAGACGGATATTAGTTCCTTTAAAAAAGACTTTAGAATTTTATAGTTCTCGCAATCTAACCCCAATCATATAATTTTATTTTATTTTTTAAGAAATTAACAATCACCCTCATAAGGATTTTTAACAAAATAATCCACCCTAACATCTTGTGTTTTCTTTAGCAATACTATTTTAGTTTTAGCAATACCATTTTGTTTTTTTGGAGGGAATATTGATGCACAAAATAATCCACCCTAACATTGTGTTTTCTTCAGCAATACTATTTTACTTTTAGCAATACCATTTTGTTTTTTTGGAGGGAATATTGATGCACAAGATTACATGCAGTTGAAAAATATATGATCATACCTCGCAATTTGTACAGGTTAATGAGAAATACCTATGGATAATCATAGCATTTTTCTAAATTGTTTTGGTATAAATTGATATGGCCTCTCATAAATCACAAATATTCCTTTTCAATATTCACCCATCCAGCATTAAAATCCTATGTTGTAACAAGCCCCTTGGGTAGAACTCACCCCCAAAAGCTAGCTCCAGGGGGAAGGGTGCCCAGGGACTTATTAACCCCCCACCAGGAGCCCATACTCCCGATGTGGGACAAGTCTCATACCTTGCACTGGATCATAACAAACCCGACCCCTTCAGAGCCGACGTCCACGGCGGCAGGTCGCCCTTCCGGCACCTCCGACAACACCCATGGTGGCCTCTTCCAAGGAGGGACCTGCTCTGATACCAATGTAACAAGCCCCTTGGGTAGAACTCACCCCCAAAAGCTAGCTCCAGGGGGAAGGGTGCCCAGGGACTTATTAACCCCCCACCAGGAGCCCATACTCCCGATGTGGGACAAGTCCCATACCTTGCACTGGATCATAACATATGTCCGTCACTAACATGAGCAAAATTATGGAGAATTTCCCACTTTGAACAGTAATCTACTCAACAGTAGCAATAAAACAACAAAGCTCAGCATTTTCACAACCAAGCACACAACCTGTTCACCCAAATGCCCAAACCACAACCAAAACCCCAAACACAAGTAATAAGAAAAAAAAAAAAAAAAAAAAAAAAAACACACCACACATACCAGCTTTAACAGAAGCATCAGCCTGAGCAATATTCCTCGCCATGGCAGTAATCAGAGCGATCCCATGCTCCGCGGCGGCAATCGTATTCGCAGTGGGAGCATTCACCACAAGGCACCCGTGCTCTGTGGCGGCCGCCAAGTCAACGTTATCTATCCCGACCCCGGCACGTCCGACCACCTTGAGTCGGCCGCCGGAGGACTCGAACACCTGGCGGGTGACCTTGGTGGCGCTTCGCACGATTAGGGCGTCGCAGAGGGAGATTTTGGCGCATAGGTCTTCGGTGGTCATATCGTAGGAGCAGTCCACGTTGGCGAAGGTCTTGAGGAGTTGGATTCCGGTTTGGCCGAGCTTTTCGGCCACGAGGATTGTGGGTTTTGCGTTGAGGGAAGAGAATACGATGAGGGTTTTGTGGGGTTTGGCTGTGCGGTGAGGAGTGATGGGGGAGGAGAGAGAGAGGGTCCATGAGAAAGAAGAGGGGGTGGGTTTTGGGAGGGGTGGTGCTACCTTGAATGAAAAGGCCGCCATTAATCTCTCTCCTCTGTGATTCTCTCTCCGTGTTGGAAGGAAGAAACAGAGCGATGGTCAAATGAAGTGGTAGACTAATTCTGCCGTTTCGTCAGAGTTTCGAAATTAAATGGGAGAGGATACTGCGCCGTGATTGGCCAATGGAGGGAAAGGATGCCGGAGACCAATTTCGTAAACACAAGTGTAAATGTGTAATCAGCTGTATAACAGCATCATTACATGGCTTTCCACTTTAACTTTTGAGTTAAAATAGAAAGTCAAACTCTAAAAATAAGTCAAAATCAGGCTTACCAAATGGTTGATCAAATTGGTTAAGCTTTTAACTTTGCTACAGTACCGCACCAAATTTGGTGCGACACTGTTCACTCATCAGGATACTATTCACACATTGTTCATTCACTATTCACGCACTGTTCATTTTTTTTAAATATTACTTTTGGGGAGTAGGAGTAGAAAGAAAGAATATTTTAATACAGTAAAGTTAGAATAGAGAGCCTGATTTTGTGAACTTTTGTAAAAGTGGCTTGCTAAATTGTAAAAGGTGTTTTTGAAGTTAAATTTGGTGTAAAATTTGGTGCTCCTGATAAGGATGCTCTAACCGGAAATAGATTTGCAGCCATTTGATTCCGGGAATTGATATTGGCGCTCCTAGTTTTTCTAGTGGCACTCCCTTGTTTTTTATACTCTATTTGCAACTGCAAGAGTAATTTTTACATAATAATGACAAAAAAAGGACTGTCAATAGAGAAAATGGGAGTGTCAATATCACTTCCCTTGATACGTGCGACCAATTATAGTGTGTGTGATATTTATGTGCATCGGACATTACGAACACACATTCAATATTTTTATAAGTAACCTAAGACTAAAAGGGTGGTGGAGGATCGCGACCAGGCATAGCAACCCTTGGCAACCCTTCTTTGACTGATCGTAGGACTCTAGACTCGCAGCAGGTCTCAAAAGAGACCAAAGAACCATAATAACTACTGCCTAACCAAGGCCAGTGGACCATAGCGAGATTTCTTAGAATGATCAAGTTCGATTTGGTGTCGCTAGCACGACTTGAACTTGTGACTTCCTGGCCACCCAAACCCTGTGGAAGTGAGCCATCTATATTACATTACACAACGCTTTTGAGAAATGACCATCTCACAACTGTCCTCTATGGCAGTTTGGAAGGCTGAGATTGAATTTTAAAGATAAGCTCCAATTGATCTGAGGGCTGTTATTTTGTCATTCAAAATTCAAACACCGTAGGCTGAGGATTTCTTTTTTTTATAGGGCTGAGATTGACACATAGTGAATCCAATGGTTGATATCAATTTTCCCAAATCAATAAAGATCCTTTCCTTTGACGTTTATTCTTCTCCCCATCTCTCTGTCTCTCTCCTCTGGTTTCTCCTCATCTCGGCCGTGCATGCGGTCTCCTCCGGCAAAGAGGCATCTACGGGATAAGCGGTTCCTTTGTTTCTTAGGTATATCGTTGTGCATTGGCTTTGCTTTTTTGGTCTTCGGTGGTCATATCGTAGGAGCAGTCCACGTTGGGGAAGGTCTTGAGGAGTTGGATTCCGGTTTGGCCGAGCTTTTCGGCCACGAGGATTGTGGGTTTTGCGTTGAGGGAAGAGAATACAATGAGGGTTTTGTGGGGTTTGGCTGTGCGGTGAGGAGTGATGGGGGAGGAGAGAGAGAGGGTCCATGAGAAAGAAGAGGGGGTGGGTTTTGGGAGGGGTGGTGCTACCTTGAATGAAAAGGTCGCCATTAATCTCTCTCCCCTGTGTTTCTCTCTCTGTGTTGGAAGGAAGAAACAGAGCGATGGTCAAATGAAGTGGTAGACTAATTCTGCCGTTTCGTCAGAGTTTCGAAATTAAATCGGAGAGGATACTGCGCCGTGATTGGCCAATGGAGGGAAAGGATGCCGCAGACCAATTTGGTTAACACAAGTGTAAGCAGCTGTATAGCCGGAAATAGATTTGCAGCCATCTGATTCCGGGAATTGATATTGGTGCTCTTAGTTTTTCTAGTGGCACTCCATTTTTTTTTATACTTCATTTGCAAAAGAGTAATTTTTACATAATAATGACAAAAAAGGACTGTCAATAGAGAAAATGGGAGTGTCAATATCACTTCCCTTGATGCTTGCAACCAATTATAGGGTGTGATATGTATGTGCATCAGTCAGTTATGAATACACATTCAATATTTTTATAAGTAACCTAAGCCTAAAAGGGTGGTGGAGGGCCCCCGGATCCCCCAAACCCTGTGGAAGTGAGCCAACTATATTATATTACACAACGCTTTTGAGAAATGACCCTCTTGTAACTGTCCTCTATGACAGTTTGGAAGGCTGATGCTTGCGACCTATCGTTGTTGCAGTTAGCGTCGCCCCAAGCGTAGGGCTAGGTTGTCGTAAGCATAGTAACCCGGCAAGACCGGGGTCGATTTCCACAGAGACCAAATGCGACCGGCATGAGATTTACTTGCGATGAGATTTTCGGCGTTAAGACGGCCAACTTTTGTTTTGGTTTGTTTGGTAAAATCTCTCTCTACCTCTAAATAACTAGAAAATGGAAGTTTTGCAAACGTAAACTAAAGGCAAAGTCAAGGGGTTCAAAACACCCATGACTTGAATTACATTGTTCCTCTCAAGATTACACGGTTAAGCCCCGTAGTGAAACATGCTTAACCGGAACATTTAACATTATAGCACATTTGGATTCTAGAAAATGGGTTTGATCAAGAGTAGGGTTCATTGAGGCATTTTTACAAACACTTAGAATGCCATAGCTCAAAGCATCATGTGTGGCAAGTAGTCAAGCCCTTGCCTACACAAGATCAAAGAGATTAACAAGACTAAATTTTGATACATAAAATCGAACCCCAACTCTTAAACAACAACTTTGAATGCTCATTTTGAGAGAAGAACAAAAATAACCCAAGTCATGGGGTGCTAATCACCCCATGACCAAGCCTTGCTACACTACTCACACATACTCAAAGGAGAAATGGAAATACTACGTAGAAATGCCAAGAAAACGTGAAACATAACGAAAATGAAAATAAACTACGGATTTATAAAGCTTAGAGAAGTGCTTACAACATTAATGAAGGAGAAAACCTTGGTTCTTGAAGATTGAAGACTAATTTCTAGAGAGAAGGTGGAGAAAATGAGTGAGGAAGAAGAAGGGAGGTAGAGAGAGAAAGTGAAAATGTAAGATACCCTAATAATCTGATGTTGGTTGGCTTTTATAGCCCCCAAAAATGTGTACAAAAGGTCCAAAATGCCCCCAAGATAGAAGCTTAATCGGGCTCAAAAGTTGCTGAATTTCGCAGTGGCTACCGGTAGCAATATGTTGTATTGCTACTGGTAGCAAACTAAAATCTGAGTTTCTGGACGCCGGCTACTGGTAGCAATATGGTATATTGCTACTGGTAACAACTGGGCAACTTCATGCCTTCTTTCGCGTGATCTTCTCCTGGACTTTTGGTTTCCCGAGCCTCGTTCAATGCTTCGTTCCTTGACTCCCGGGACTCGATGGTGAGGTCCCACATGGCCTTGGGTGCTCGGGCATCCATTGGTTCAAACATAGCGTCAAAACACGTCTTTTTCTCTCGTTTTCCCTAAAAGCAACAAAAACACAACCTCGCGCGAAATCAATCGTATAAAGCCACAAAATGCACGTGTGTGGGCTAAAAATGAACTAGATAAGCCCCACTACTTACAAAATTGAGGGCTTATCAGCTGAGATTGAATTTTAAAGGTAAGCTCCAATTGATTCGAGGGCTGTTATTTTGTCATTCAAAATTCAAACACCGTAGGCTGAGGATTTCTTTTTTTATAGGGCTGAGATTGACACATAGTGAATCCAATGGCTAATATCAATTTTCCCAAGTCAATAGAGATCCTTTCCTTTGACGTTTATTCTTCTCCCCATCTCTCTGTATCTCTCCTCTGGTTTCTCCTCATCTTGGCTTTGCGTGCATGCGCTCTCCTCCGGCAAAGAGGCATCTATGGCATAAATGGTTCCTTTGTTTCTCAGGTATATCGTTGTGCATTGGCTTTGTTTTAGAATCTCCTAATCTCTGCTTCACTGTTATTTAGTTTGCCTATTTTGCTGTTTTTGAATTCTTTATTGGAAAATTCTCCTATCTCAATTCTTTTTTGAAATAGCAACGAAGAAGTGCTCACCACCTGTTTGACAAAAGGCCACAATCAAAGCCATGAAGTAAAAAAATATAGATATTGTGTTTGAATGAGTATTCGACAACATGTTTGAATGAAAAAATTCTGCTATTTTGATTCTTTCAAACCCACCGTTCACTAACTGCCACCCTTACATTTTCCTATAGCTCTTAACTGACCATTCTTTGTATACATTTATAGCTTTGAAAAATATCAGTTATGCAATTCCTTGCATTCACTTCATATTTTATAATTCATACATGAGCTTTTATCTCCAGCATCTTGCCATTGGAAAATCATCTTGATCTATGACCTTGTCAATAGGATTAGTTTTGAGCAAGTTGGTAAAAAAAATAGGGGCCCCCAAACATATATTTGTCTAATGAGTCTGTTTCGGACCTCCAAAATTAATGAGCCGGCACTGACAAAATTGTCTGGTCCAAAGAACAGCCTGACCAAACTAAGTCGGCATTTCATTTTCCTCTTTCTCTCCCTCTTTCCCCACTACTGTAACTTTTGTCTGATTTCCCTCTGATTTTTAGGAGTGTTGATTTGATAGCAAAGTTGTTTGACTCCGCCACAGGAGCCAATCTATATTACTTTAGGGCAAGCACAAGAGACTCCCTATATCTCCTCTTATCTCTATTTTACCCACCCAAACATCAAATTTGAGCTCCAAGAGCCTCCCTAAATAGGTTAACAAAATACATATGTGAATAGTGCCTCCCTATATCACTCCCTTTTTAAGAAGCGACTATTCACTCCCAAACCCTTTTTTAAATCCATTTTTTATTTTTCTCTCTTCTCTTATGTGTGTGTATATATATTATATGTATTAGTTTATATTATTTAATTGGTATAGAGAGAGTAATAGAGAGGATTATTGGAATGTTGAAAAAGATGTGAGTATGTAAAATACTATTCACCAATCTTTTTAGGGAGAATTTGTGTTCTCATTGTTAGGGATGCTCTTATCAATCAAGGTACTCTTTTGAAAATTAGCATCCACTATATTTCTCACTACTGCTTGCAATAGTTGCCTCCTTTAGGTACTGCATGTTATATGAAAATTGAGAAAATTCTATTAACTTTGCAGGTTTAAAATCCATTCCTCCCCTCTCTCAATTTTTTTGAATCTATATCTCAAGCACGAAGGAGCCAACATAAGGCCGCTTCTTAGTTTTCGTAACCATGACCGTGATGAAGTAAGTAAGTTTCCCTTTTTCTTTTCCTTCATTTACCATTGTAAATAAAAAATTAAAAATTTCTGAACCCAACTATTCTGTACCCCCAATTCCTAAAATCCTAAAATCTTATCCCAAAAATCTTAATATTTGATGTTTGTGAGGTGAGCTTTTAAAAATACTAATTTTGATGATTTAAGGTAACACTTTCATTTCTAGGTTGAATAAGCTATGGACATCAAGGGAATCTCAATTATCTTAACTGAAAGAATACAACGTAGGCATGTGCTTTATACTTTTTGGCGTGTCAGGTATCATATTTAAGTTTGCTCGACAGTCTTGCACAGTTCTCAAGAATGGACATCAAGGGGATCTCAAGTATCTTAGCTGAAAGAATACAATGTAGGCATGTGCTATATACTTTTCGGTGTGTCAGGTGTCATATTTAAGGTTGCTCGACAGTCTTGCACATTTCTCAGGATAAATCATATTGTCTGAAACTAATATCTACATGTTAATTACAATAACCAGGTTGTTGTGCGTATTCCAAATAGGTACTTACTATGAAGAAGTTGATACGAAGATGGCAAGGGGGTACAAAGATGTCCTGAATAAGGATGAAGAAATTGAAGCTACTCAATATTATAGGCACCCATATTGTGAGCATAGAGACCAATAGTTTTGCTTTTGCTTAAATGCACTCAATGAAATTACATGGGTTTTGTTTAATTGGTTGGAAACTACTTCATTTTGTTTTGGAATTCATTTTTGCTGAAATTAGTTTGAGGGGCCATGTTTGAGGTTTATTCGAAAAATCTATCTGCAATAAGTATAGTTTATTTGTTAGAATGGGAAATTATACTTAGGTTGTGTTCAATACATTGTGTGTTGTGTCTTTAGGCGGACAATTACAGCAAATGTGCTATTTTTTGAACAATTTTTAATGCCACATTGAATTGATATGTTCTGTACTTGGCAAAACCCATTTATTTGATGAACTCTATATAAAGCTTCTTTAAGAACACTACTTCTAGGAGAAGTCGGCTTGGTTGGTAGGTTAGAGAAGCATAATTCAATTAAATGTGTTCAGAACGCGTTCTTTTGTGCCTTTAGGCACAGACAAACCCTAGTTAGCCAATAGACTACCACACTTATGGAAGTTGTGATTATATTTTTACTCTCTCTGTCCAAAAATGATACTCTCTTTTGGGAATACGTGTCATGTTCAACGGCTTATATCTTTTAATTCATAATATTTTTTATGATTTTATCAACAAGACCGGTAAATACATAATACAGTATTTTTTTAGCGTCACATTAAAAATATAAACCGCTGAAAAATGGCACGCAGTCTCAAACGGGAGATTATCATTTTGATACGGAGGGAGTAATTATTTTCACTTTTTTGGAAGCGTCCTATTAAGTTACATCATATTACCGTTTTAAGAATCTCAAAAAAACAAAAGTAACTTTCATTTTTTCCCCCTAAAATGGCAGTTGGTCCCATTTACGTCACATGAAAGGCTCTCCAGTCTACCCCAGTAGCTAACGTAAAAGAGAATTCAAAGGACGACTTCGTCAAAGTGAATTAAAGAATTTTGTAACCAATTGGTATTTCAGAATTTTCAAGTGGCTGCGGACACAAAATCACATTTGGCTTACGAAAAAGAATATTCTGCGGGCGGCTTGGGGGTAGGGTTAGGGGTAGGTGGGTTGCAAATTTCGGTTTTACTACTACTCTATTAGGGGGTGTTCCACTAACCCAGTTTTTTGAATAAATTGATTTTCACGGTTTTTTATGTGATGTGTTGTGAGGGAATGATATGTCTCGGTGTTTGAAAAAAACAGTTTTTTGTTAGTTATAATCAAATTTTGTAACGAATCTGAGAAAGTGTTTTGATGATGTCTATAGAATGAATTTTCCAAACGTTTCCTGTATGTGCCTATAATCAAAATCCCAAAAAAAAAAAAAAACTCTTCCGGGAGTGATTTTCGATTTTTTCGTTCTCGAGTTCATTTCTAATACCGTATTCTTGACAAAATGGATTCCAAAATGCACGGCCGTAAACTTAAAATGCGTACATGCACGATCCAAAATGCGAAAATGAGGTGATCAAGCAACCATAAACTTCATTAATGGATTACGAAAACAAGTTAGATGATGTAGCTCGTATTGATGCACTTAGAAGTAAAAAGGCCTACCATTTGTGCCAACAAGTTTAATAGAGCTAACCCATGATCAGGCGCGGAGGCATGTGGATACCGCAGTGGTCAATTAACTCAATTTTTCAGAGGGGTATTACTAATACACATTCAAAAATTGCTAATTGACCACTCTTTTTTCTTTCTTTCTTTTTTTTTTTTTGTTTTGCCCCAGCCTACATTGTGTATTTGGTACATAAGTAAAATAAGGGGTGGCAAATAGAATCTTCCTGTTAGAATCTAGTCCTTCGGCTACCCTTATTCAACAACCAAATTCTAGCTCTTTCTCATGCATCGTTTCGGGGTCAACTGTAAATCGAAACTACATTTAGTTATTAATATATGTCTACTTTTTGTTTAACTTGTTAATCTAATTGTTTCTTTCTAGTAAGCCAGAAAAGTGACTCGCAAATAGTTCAAATTTTGACCCCACATCTCTAAAATCCTGACTCCGCCCCTGCCCATGATCTATATGGCTGATTATCAAATTGTGTCTCCATTGTCTAGTCTTGACTTTTGAGAATGCATTATCATAATCTGCCTCCCAAACAGCAAGAACGAGAAATCTCAAAATGCAAAATGCATAAGGAGGCACCCAAACAGGGCCTGCCACGTCTGATCATTTCTCCCCTAATGCAGTAATTCATCATCCTTCTGAATAAAAGCCTTTTGGGCTCCTTTCGGGAGTAAAATTAGTTAGGAAGTTGTGGGCTAGAGCAGGCCTGCTACGTCTCTCCATAATAAGGTGGATGTGTCTAAAAAGGGCTGTGGATGGTCCAGGATGAAGTTTGTCCGAGCCCAACCCAAGCCCACACATTTTCAAAACTCTGGTTGGGCCTAATTTGGCATAGGGTTTATGTACAAAACAAAAATACAGTACATTTTTCTGGGTACATTAAGTGAAAAGTGAGGATATTTCCACTCCACTTTCAACCTTTCATCCTCAAAAAAAATTTTTTTTTGGGCCCGCTTATGAGGCTAATTAAAATGAGATTAAAAGACTATCCAAATGGAAAAAGAAAAGGTCAAGTCATCTTACTTTTTCTCTTACATTATCCTCTCTGATAGTATCATCCGCTCTCAATTCTTGGTCTACGTTTCCATTATTGTAATGCTCCTGAATGGTTTTCACGCATTTGTGGGTTACCAAAGAAAACATGTGGTAACCATATGGTAGAACTGAATTATAGCTTTTGAAGCCGCGTGGTAAGACTAAAGGATTACCATGAAAGAATTAGCAAGCTAGACCGTTCAATCCATTTTCATCGACATCCCTCTACATAAAACAAAGCTTATCATTTTTTAGCAAATTTCTTTATGCATGTTCATAGCAGCCAATTGCGACCCAGGATTGTCCCCATATATAAATTACTAACACGTTTTGCTTGCTTAATTTTTAGTTTTTTGTCTCTTCATTTAAATGGGTTAACCTATCAACCCCAATTATTTATTATTACAGAAAAGAAAACAATATACCCCTAACAAGTTTTATTTGGTAATACAAGCTGTTCCACCCTATGTACACTTACATATGAGATGAGGTACCGTGGCTCCAAGAACTGCTTACAAAGATAATCGAACTTGAGACTTTACAAGAGAACAAAACCCTAAGTCCAATGCCGAGACCTGTTGACCAACCCCTAAATCGTTATATATATAATGTATTGTGGAAGTAAGGAATATAAATTTTTGTTTGTTTTGGACAATAGGGTTCACTTTGATTATAACGTTCCAAGTGATCTTGTTTGACATATAATTAATTAATGCAAGTTGAGAGCCACTTTGTTAGTTGTAACCCACTTGTTAACGTTGTTAAATCACACAAGTTGATGAGAAAAAGTGTTTGAAAATGGGGGAGAAAAAGTGTAGACAATGACAAAAGCAAGCTGGATGAGGAGAGAAAAGCAAGACCCGACAGATCTAGCGGCGGATTCTTCTTCCCCACTGTTAAATATCCGCTTTCTGGAGCCCGAAGAATAGTCTGGTTGGTTTGGTTAAGATTCAATTGTTGAAGTCAGGTCAGAAACGAAAAATTTCTTGTGAATTTTTTAGTCCCAACATGAATGGTTAGCTTTTGACCGAAACGTAAAAGAAAATCAATCGAGATATGTGTAAACTACCCAAAATTATTGACGGTTGAACCAAATTTAAAAATAAAAATAATAGCCGTTTTTGGCATTATAATTGTGTTACTACTAGAGAAGAATAGTCAATTTTTGATGGTCCCATACGGGTAAAGATATTAAGCACGAGAATCTCGACACTAATTTTAGCTCTCTCTCTCTCTCTCTCTCTCTCACTTTCATTTGAGAGTGATATTTATGACAGAGAGTGGGTACATTATTCTGAATTGTATGGACTATTGACCATTTGCTTTAGGTTAGAGGAGAAAAACTTGGTGCAAATAGATATGATATCCGCAATGCCCTATCACAACTGTTCAAAAGTATTTTAAAAGGGTCAGACTTAAAATACACTCTTACTGATTAGAGTATCGGTCTGGATTTAAAATACACTCTTATGGATATCAACTCTTATCGGTAAGATTGTATTTAAAATCCGAACCTCCATAACACTTTTGTTAAACCGAGATGCGTGCTGAGTACCCCTACGTAGTACCCAGCCGGCACCCAAGTTAGAGTTATACTTAAGAGGAAAGAGCCCAACTATGGGTAGAGATCACTTTTTTGTGTACACTCAAAATGGTTTTTGAACTAATTTAAGTCAGAAATTGGGTTATGTCAGTTTTTTGGATTAATGTATTATAAGATATTGACCTGTCTCATAAAGCGCAGGATGTTTGGATATCTGAAAAGGCTTGATCAGTTTATTAAAAAAAAAAAAAATTCTTGTGAGTTCAGAGATAAAAATAGATCAAGTCCACTGATATTCGAATGAGCTAATTTTTTGCAAGGACACTTAAGATTATGATTATGACAAATTTGTTGACTCCAATTATTTGTATATGACCCCGAGATTAGTCTCAAACAACTGTACGGGTAGTTTTTTTTAGTTGGGGAAAAGTAGTGAACGTCGCTTTTGCGAGAAACCCCGAGGAGGTTACCGACGAAATTCACCCTTCTGTTTTACCATTTGTGCCTGGCCTTTTTTTTTTTTGGGGGGGGGCTAAATGAGTTACTTTTGGTTTTTTTTTTTATTATAAAAATTGTATTTGTTAGTTTCACATCAAATTTTTATGAAAAAATGGTTCGTCTCAACTCAGGAAAGGTTCGAACTCAAATGTTGTTGAGTAAAACAAACAAAAAAAAAATCCTACTTTTTTGGCTGATTTGGTTCTTTACCCAAAAAAATTTTAAGTTTGGAACATTATTTTTTTTACTTTACTGATTCCTCTAGTTGAGAAAAATCAAGAATTTACAATACTTTCATGCGAAAGTGAAACTTAAGCAAGAAAAAAATTTGAAAAAAAAAAAAACAAGTATCTTATTTGGTCAAAACACCAATAATTGATAAACAAAGCTACTATGGGTAGAGATCCAATATATGTGCACTCACGTACAGTTCTTCTTTGGATTATTTTGGACTTCACAAAAATAGATGGGACCGTTCATTGTTTAAAACATTTTTTAAAAGTCTGTACAACAAGGGTGTATTCTTCAACAGATTTTTGGGACATAAAATCTCACATTTTATGACACTCCAATCTCAACACATAAAATGTGAAAGTTATTTTATGAGATTTTCATAAATTCTCCTAAAATCTATAGGAAAACCACTACATTTTATCAGTTGGGAAAACAATTTCATTTTATCACCCCTCCATAAAATGTTCATTTTATGAGATTTTCATAAAATGCGCCTAAAATCTACAGGAGAACAAGGCCCAAATTAGGCCAATACAACTTTAACTCAAAATTCAGCAAAATTGAATATTTCGTAAACTCTCTTACCAATATCCTATCGATATTTGATTAAAATAATTTTCTTCAAATACTCTAATAAAATGTTTAGACGGTCTAGATTTATTCCTTCTCTCTCCTCTCTTTTCTCTTTGAAATTCGAGTCACCTAAAAATATTTTGGACCGCCGAGACGCGGGCAAGGTCATGCAGATTGTGCTTGGTTTGAGTTTTGGGTTTTGGTAATAATTAAAGAGAGAAATAGGGATAATAATTAAAAGTAGGGGTTATTGATTAAAAAGAGATAGTGAAAAAATTAAATAATATTTAAAATAAAAATAATAATTAAAAAAATCAAATCTTGAAACTTAAAACGAACAAGACCGCAGTGCCTAGCGGGCACCAAAAAATTGCTCGAAACACACACACACACACACACACACACACCCAAAACAAATGATATGGGCAGGGATGGAGCCAAAGGGGGGCCAGTAGGGGCGGTCGCCCCTGCACGGGGGGAAAAAAAAATCTCTAGTACTACATATAAAAAAAAAATTCCTATGAATTATATAGGCTAGCCCCCAGTGGCGTAGCCAGAAAATTGTTCCAGTGATGGTACAATTTATAAATGCCAGTACTTTTGATGTGAAAAAAAAATCTCTTTTTAAAAAAATCTAACATATCTTGATTTTCATTTGAAATGAGTCTCACTTTGACTTACATTTTATGGAGAGATGCTCTTCCTAGCCTATTTTGTTGTATCGCTTGACTTCCAAGGGGGTATGACGTTCGAGTTGGTGGAGGTTTGGGGTTCTGTAAACACTAAACACGTTATAGTTTCGAAATAAAAATTTCACTTAATTAAGACTTATTTGTGAGTAATTAGTTATACAGTGGTTCTGGGGCATCGCCACATGATGCCCTAACACCATTCTTTATTACTTTTTTTAATTGGCCTTCATCACATATTCAGGTAAAATTCATATATTTAATCTTGAGTTCTACATAAATATATGCAGGAGAATAACATTATAACATCAAATAATGACGCCCCAAGAGCACTAATTAGTTTTTTTTGTATATATAAAAAACGTGATGTATATTTTTCTAAAAAAAAAAAAATCCTTTCAAAAATCCAGTGTCGGCACAGGCCCACACTGGCATGCATGTGGCTCCGCCACTGCTCGCCCTTACAAAATATTTTGAAAAAAAATTCGCCCTTGTCCAGTGAAATTTTTGGATATGGGTATTGATACTCGTGGTCAATGTGATAAGTGGGTTATAGCTGGCAAACCCCGCCAAGAAGCAGTGACGTCCCTCTGATTTTTATCGACAAAGTTGCAGTTAGGTTCTTGACACTTCACCTCCTAACGGACAAAAAGAATTGTGTACGGCGGGCCCATCATAAACCTACCACCCTCTGACGTGGCAAATTGGAGGGCACGACTCATCTGTGGCTGGTGCCTCATCTGGCCCGATATTCGGCAATACGCCTAGTGCCTAAGGCTTCATTCATTTGTAAAAAATGTAACACAAAAAAGTTAATACTACGAGAAAAAGTGAAATAAAGTAAAGTAAATGAAAAGAAAATTTACCTTTTGACAAAGGATTTTTTCAGAAAAATGAAGTATGTTTGTTCATTTGGTAAGAAAGAAAAATAGTAGGAACACTGAGAAAAATAAATTTATAAGCTAAGTTACAGTACGCATAAACGTTCAAATATGTTTTTCTCCCTACGCAAAATTGTCATCGTGGAACTTTGTAATCAGCCACTAAAAAGAGATTTAATAGTAATCAATCACCACATGCACTGCAAAAACTAAATGAATCAGTAAGGTATAAATTTCAAATTCCAATTAGTTATGGTTAATTACTCGACGCATACAAATGAAACTATTGAAACTGGAGCATATACACTCAAGAAATCCTGCCACATAAATAAAAAGAAAAAAAAACAGCAATCAAAGGATCTCTGGAGCATAACTCCAAATCTGGGTTTAGATGTGCTTATGATGCGGGTAGGGATTCTAATTCTACTGTAGCTCCCTCGGTTTGGATTTATAAAAATCATAATGTATGGAATTTGGTTATCCCTGAGCGAATCAAAGTCTCTATTTGGAAGTGCTCAAAATGAATTTTACCAGTTAAGAAGGATCTCTCGATCCGGCTCTGTGGCATTCCCCCATCCTGTCCTTTATGTGATTTCTGAAGAAAAATCTCTGGAGCATCTGTTTTTTTCTTGTAGTCATTCTCTTCGGGCCTGGGATTCTACTGAGTTTCGACATTCTTTTCAAGTAGGCACTTCCTTTAAGGATTGACTTTTAGATTGGATTATTTGGCTTCGTCTGGATAAACAAAAACTATTCCACTTCATAGCTATGCTTTGGGCCATCTGGAAAAATCGAAATTCCCTTGTTTTCTGAAATAATCTTTTTCACTGTGATGTTGTTCTCTCAATGGCAAGGGATAATGCTCGTTGGTTCCAATGGGCGTCCGACTGGTTGAATAAGTCTAAACAACCATCACAACCTTCAAGCCAACCTCTAATCACCAAATTTCCGTCCATTACATTAAAGGATCATTTGGATTCTTTAACTGTCCTGAGAAAATGTGTGCTTCGTGTGGATGGGGCGTGGAAAGAAGGAAAGTCATGGTGCGGGCTAGGTTTCACAGCTAAGGACACAAATGGAAACATCATTGCGCAACACAATATTTCTTCGTATATCAATAGTCTTGTCCAAACGAAAATTCAAGCAATCCATCAAGCAATCAAATGGGCTTTAAACCATGACTTTAATGCTACATATATTCTTTCTAATTGTTTTAATGCCATTATGCAGATAGGGAGGCGGAGTGAGTGTCATTATATGGACACCTTTTTTATTAACAACCTGCATGTGGAGATTGATGATAGGTGCTGAAAAGCACCCATTAATCCTTCCAAATTATGCTTCGTTAGTTCAGTTATGTAGTTAACTAATTAGTGTTAGTTGGTTTGATGTGTTTCAGGCCTTAGAAGCTCAAGAATTTGGAAAACGTGTTTTGGAGTATTTGAAAGCGCCAAGGATGGGAAGATGGGTATAGAAAGGAGCGGAAACTCAAGTTGCAGCATCTCTGGACCGGACCAATACTTTCCTGGATCGGACCAACAATTAACACTGCAAAACCTACCTTGCAGCACCCTTCGTCCGGACGAGGGAAATTCTTGGTTCGAACGAAACATACCGGCGGGTTCGTACAACTCTCAGCTTCTCTGGTCCGGATCACCCATATCTTGGTCCGGTCAAATGAACATGGAAATCAGCGTTTTGGACACGTTTTATGTAACTTTTAGGTCTCTTAGTATAAATAGAACATCAGAACATAATGTTAGGGTTTCGAACTATTTTGGGAGACAACTTTAGAGAGAGAAACTCATTGTTCTTCATGTTCTTCGCGAGTTCTTCAATTTCAAGCGTTTCAACTCTCTCCATGGCCGGCTAAACCCCCTATCTAGGGGGAGGATGAAACTCTACACCAAGTAACCATTCTATTTTGCATAGGTTAGGGTTTTGATCGAATTGAATTATATGTTCAGAATTTGGTTTCATAGATCAATGGAATCGTATTTTTATTCGTTCAAATCTATTGCATATTTGTATGCTGGCTTTCAAATACCAGTTCATATAATTGTTTTCAACGTTGTGTTTGGAGTTCTAAGATAGATTATGCTCGTAAGACGGATCATGCCGCATTGTGAGACGGTCCATGCTACGGGATAGTCTATGCCTTTTAACAAACACAAATTTTCTTGACGATTATCGATGGGGATTGCAAGCCCTAGCGATAATCCATTGTGATTCGATTATCAACCTAATCTATGCGAAAGTTGTGGTTACGAGGGTGGAGTGGATTCTAAACCCTAGATCCCCTCTCCATCAATTTAAATCACTTCTAATTATTGCGCTGTTCAGTTCAACAATTTCTCAACCAATCAAACATCTTTTTGCCTAGTTAAATTAGAAGTTAATTGGAAATAATGCAACTCAGCCAATTTGTCCCCGTAGATCCACACTCGGACTTAACCGCTATTCTCCAGAATAAAAGTTAATTCCTAGTTATTTAATATATATTTTTGACTCGGCAAGACACGATCAATTGCAAAGCTGAGCTTTTGTCATATTTCTAAAGTGGAGCAAAAGGAAGTCCAATGTGCGCACCCCTTGGCCGAGCATGCCCTTGCCACTTTTGTTCATCACCCGGACACCGGTGATGGAGGTGTCACTTAGTTCTTGTTATGTAGCTTCGTGTGTAGTTTTATTTCTACATTGGTTAGTTATTTGTGTTGTTTAATTCTCAGCTTGTAGGTACTCTGATTGTATCAGGTTGCTTTTCTCAATGATATTTCTATCTCTTTAGCTTAAAAAATAATAAAATCAAAGGATAATATAACCAAATAAATCCAAATGACAAGTGTAATTGGCGAGAGGGGGAAAGCGTAATTGGGGAAGTAAACTTTCCCACAACACATAATTCCTACATTTCTGCAGGATGCATTTTAAGGGAAAGTAAGTCCTAGTCGGAAAAATATTTTTATGGGTTCCAGTATTTTCCTTGTAACTGAACCAAACGAAAGATTCGGATGAAACCCAAGCCCCAAAAAATAAAACCCTCAATCGCCACACCCAGGGGTAAAAATTGATGCCTAAGTCTAACCCGAGCTCTAATACCAGTTTGTTGGGCAGCGATACCCTTTAAAACCCAACTGCAACCCAAGGATTGTTGATGATCCTCATAATTGAGAAGTAATAAACCAAACATATGTGAAAATCATGAGGAGAAATCAAAACACAAACAAAACAAATAAGAGAGACCAAGATTTATGTGGTTCAGCTTACGGATGTAAACCTACTCCACGGGGTGCCAGCAAACGATAGATGATTTCACTATGTGACGAGAACAATCCTCCGAAGTGCTACAATGGTGACAAACAAAAGATCTCACAAGGCGACACTCACCAACCAAAAATTACAAGTTATCTTATGAAAACCCAATTGGAATCTCTTACCAAATACACATTCTCTCTCATCAAGTATCATGAAACTAACCCAAGAAAAGGTCGACCGTAAGGTCGGGTAGAGAGGGGTGCCTAACGCCTTCCCTTTTATGTACCTTTGGCTTCCAAATGTTAGAATCTCAATAAAGGTTTCTTAGTTGCCTTCAACCAAGTGGAGATTTTCTCAAACTCATAGAGTTATGCTGCAACGGGTACCTTGACGCTATATAAGAATGCCAAGTTCAATCCATTCTGTGTGGCGATGCCTCGAAAAGGGGGTATTCACAACGGTGCTAGCCCTGGCATTTCATAGTAAGTGTTGAGACAGAGGGTGGTGAGCAATAGCACCAGACAGAGGAGGTAGCCGTTGAGACAGAGCAAGTATGAGTCCTGGAGCCCATACCCCATTTAGAGCTCTGTTGTATTTTAAATGTAATTTCATTTAAAATGTTGTTCTGCGTCCAAGAATCTAACTTAGTATTTTGTTGTTGTAATGGTCAGATTTTACCTTTTACTAATTAATTAAGATATTAATGTTTTCTATCAGATTAATTAATTTGGATATTTCTTAAAAATTACTGTAATTAATTAACGCCACTGAAAATAGGTACTTTACAGTTGTGATTGATGATCTCCATTCTCCATTAGCCCCTTTGTAACTTTGTAACCCGCATTCGGTGGTAATTGCAATGTTTCTCACTATCAAACAAACCCACTTCCTGATTTCGAAAGCTCAGTTTGAAGGTGACTCTCTAAACCTTATTAAGATGATTAAGGGGAAACTGGCTATTCATAAAAATATTGAAGTAATTGCGGAGGATATTAGGAGATTGGCCGTGTGACTTTCAGATGTGTGAGTTTGATTTTTTTGTTAAACGCAGTGGTAATGGCGTGGCTCATTGTTTAGCTAGTAGGGGTTATGGTTGTGTAGGTATCTCCACTTGGGAGGCCTATCCACCGGATTGGCTATCTACGCCTTTGTCTAAGGCTTAGTTTTTCGTTTGATTTTAAAAATCAACCATGATTTTAGCAAACGAGTTTAACAGGTGCTAAAATCATGATTTTGAAATAAAAAAATGAAGTGGTTCTGTGTATCGTTTTTCGATTTTTTTTGCACCAAATTAAAGTACTCATCGTGTACTTTAATTCGGTGTGAAAAAAATCGAAAAATGATAAACAGAACTACTTAATTTTGTGATTTGAAATAGCTATGATTTTAGCACCTGAACTCATTTGCTAAAATCATGGTTGATTTTAGCAATTGAGTTGCTAAAATCAAACGGGAAACTAAGCCTAAGGATGAATATGCCCTTTGATGTTTTTTCTTTGCATCGTTTATCAATGAATCGGTTATCCTGTTGGCCAAAAAAAAAAAAACCCAGTTCCTAGTTTCTCTCTAATCTTCCATGGGTTTCCTCACAATTGATTCTCTCTCTCTTACTCTAATTGCTCTCAAATGTGCAGGTGAACGAATAATAGTTACGAATTTAGGTGAATTAATAGGAGGAAAATGGCTTTTGTGCATGGAGTTGGTTTGCCTAGTGTAGGGTTGAGTATGACAAGCATGTCACAGGTGTATTCATGGTGACTTGGGGAGGGAAGAAAACACGAGAATCATAGCTGTATTCACTAGATTTTCAGTAAATGAGTGAAAGGTTTAGGGGTGTTCCGCTAAGGGTGTTTTTAGTATAATTGGCTTTAGGGGCTATTTCACTAATAAAATTTTTTTTTTCCAAAAACTGAGATAAGTCATTCTCTCACAATATACTACATAAAAAGCTGTGAAAAACCAGTTTATTCTAAAAATACCCTTAGCGGAACACCCCCTAGTCCCATCAAGAAGGAGGGTGGTTTGGAGAGGTCGCCTATATATGGTTTTGGTTTTGCTTTGATGTAGCACATGTTTTCTTCTTATTCTATTAATTAAATGAGCTAATAAATTAACTTACTAGAGTTAGGGTTAGTCACTTTGGGTTAAGTTAGCTCTTGACTATTGTTAACAGGTCAAGTCAAAATTGATTAGTTCTAAGTCAAAATAAGTCAACATTAGATTTTAAGACTAATAAGTTTAATTGGAAGCTTAATAAACTAATTACTAACAATTAAGTTAAGGATTACATATCACTAATTCTTATTTATAACAAATCAGGATATTACAAAATACGTTAAGAAAGATAACATTAGAGCTTTTGATGTTATTTCTATTATTTATGCTTTTAATATTTATGCTTTTAACTACTTGAAAGAGAGCTGAACATAATTCAAGATTCCTCATGTTAGTAGACATGCAAAGTTAAATTACTGGTATTTTTTTTTTGTACTCTGTGCATATGAAAAACATCTTTCTTTACATAATCTTAGCAAAAATGATACATGCAAGGAAGATTTGCAAGGAATCATGCAAGGAAGGCCCTACGGGGCCTAGTACGGATCCCAAATCGCTGATCTGAGCCGCTCAAAAATTGTAGAAACATATTTCGAGTGGGCTTACGAGAAACCAGCTCCATCCGATATATGTGGATGCTTGATCCAAACTTTCATTTTTGAATGGCTCGGATGAAAAAAGAAAAAGTGAAAGTTTGGATCGAGCATCTAAACGTATTGGATGGAGCTGGTTTTTGACGGGCCTACTCAAAATGTGTTTCTAAAATTCTTGAGCGGCTCGGATTAGTCGTTCGGGATCCGTATTGGGTCCCGCAGGACCTTCCCTACGTGATTCCCTGCAAATCTTTTCTTTGCATGTAGCATTTCTGTAATCTTAGCGTGCCCTTTTATATTTTTTTAAAAATCAAATACTCATGTAGTCCATCTTTCCATTTTATTTTTAGTCCTTATTCCACAACAACTGGAAGTTTTTCTTTTTTTATTTTGTATTTTATATAATTGTTTTTCGTTTCTTATTTTTGTGTTAAAATTTTATGAATTATCAATTGACGGAAGAAATCGAAAAAATAAAAAATTACGAGAGAGTTGTGTACAAATTTGTTGAGAAAATGTATTCCTATCTAAAGGCCTAAATAGCTGAAGAGGGGCGGGGGGGTGGACTTTGACTCACGTGAGTGATTTCCTTAAAAACGTGCGGGTACGGGTACGGACACGACAAGAATTAGGTGAAGGGGTGGCACGTGAACAGTATTACCCTTAACTTTTTTTCGTTTTTTTTGGTCTTTTTTAGGAAGAGAGAGAGAGAGAGGGAGAGAGTGGAAAAGTCTAGGTACAGCTGTATCCCGCGTTCCGAGTACATGTACACAGACAGAGAAAGGAATTGATAAGAGAGAGAGAGAGAGAGTCTTTTTTATTCTCTCTCATCTTCGGATGTTTCTGTATAGTTTTGTTTGTTTGTTGGGAAGCTTTTCTTTTTCGGCCACCTTTTTTTCCGTTTTTTCTGTTCCCCAAGTCCCCAAAGATGGATGATAAGACCCCCCCCCCCCCCCCACCCCACGTACTGCCCCTCCGTGCGTGTTTAAGTCAGTCCTATTGTTAATTCTCCCTACAACTCCGGTTGTACCTAAAGCTGCCCCACGTTTTTTTTTTTGAACCATAAACATAAGATATATTTCATAATCAAGTTAATCCATTACAAAGGCGACTACGTGCAAGATTGTGAGCATTTCTCAAAGCTGCCCCACGTTGTTTTAGCGGTAAATCGAGAGCTACCGACGCCCATGGTACCGATGGCGTACCAACAGTGCCGAAGACCCCGTTGTATCGAGCACTTAGGAGCGTCCGATTGAGGTGATTCTCGCGTGGACCCCCTTGGAATTCGATTCTGGAGTGAATGGACGGTTCGGATCGACCGTTTGGGACCCACAACGGGGTCCCTGGTGCCGTCGGTACGCCGTCTGTACTGTTTGGTCGGTACGGCTAGCATTGTTCTTGTTTTAGTACTACTCCTACTTCTTTAGAATTTTTTTTAAAAATTTTTTATATTCCCTCCGTTCCAATTTTATAGTCCATTTTGAGAGTTCGTGCCACTTTTCAAAGTGTTATATCTTATAATTTACAATGTTTTAAGTGATTTTGAACACTTTGTTTATTAGATTAAATCAAGATCTATCAAATAAGATCTATATTGCATATAAAATATATTACCGATTGAAAGATGTAATCGGTTTTTATCCGGTTAGGATAGAACGGGGGACTATAAAATTGGGACGGAGGAAGTACTAATTGGATGTATGGGCCACCTTTTACGCGCACGGCAGAGGCAGGGAGGGGCTATCTTGGGCCGTAGCCCTGGTGAAGTTGCAAAAACCAAAAAATATAAAAATAAATTATCTGTAAAATTTTAGCCAAACTAAATTTAGCCTAGTCACTCAAAGGGCTTTATTCCAGCCGTTCCAAATGGAGTAATTAAATTTAGCCCAACCACTCAAAGTCATGTATCTAGACTGATATATCCACTCTCTTCCTCTTTGGCAACACATTACAGAGTATTTTATTTTTTTCTTTACTTTTGCATTTAATTACAACGAATAAATTAATTCTCAATGTTTAATAACTGGGTATGTGGATAGTTTTGTTCTTGATATAGGCAAATCCGTTTTTAATGCCTCCGAAGAAGACTAGCTTGACAAAGCACTGGCTATTGAACGTTATAACAAATCTATTTTCCGTTCACATGCACATTCAAAAAGTGTATATATAAATATTTATTAAGATTTGAGTTAGCCTAACGTAAATTTAATTCCTGGCTCCACCCTTCGGTGCACCTCAATTAATTCCGGTGCCCTAAGGATAAAAACCGTGCATAACCCCCAATGATCCAAAAACGGTGCACCTCAATCATTCCCTCGTGTTTGTTTTGCACAGGATTATATCATGGGATTACTAATAGCATGTTTGTTTTGCTTAGAATAGGATTGGGTAAAAATAATTTGTTTCCAATTTTACCCTTATTTGGAAACACCATTTTTCATCAGCAACTCAACAACACGTTTTCTTGTCCCCCCCCCCCCCCCCCCCCCCCCCACATTTCAAATGAAAAATACTTAAAACATTTTTTTTTTTCAGATTTCCAATGAAGATTTCTTTGAGCCACATTTTCTAGCCACATTTTCAGATTTTTTTTTTGTTTTAATAAAGATAAAAATAATATAAGTTTTTTTTTTGTCTTTTAAAATGTTAAGCATTAATTGGCGTTGTCAAAAACAGTTGAGAAAAAGTGGATACATTTTGCGTTATATGCATGGAGGCAGATCCATCGCTCACACTATCTTGAAAAGCTTAATCGAATTTTTGACACTCCAGAATTAATTGAATTTCTATAGCACAATTCGACTACTGCAAAAAAATATGCAAAATCTATACTTAAAATAACGTCACTTTGATGTTCCATAATACCAATTTCATAACCATTTTTAGTTACGAACTAACAACACAAAGTTATCAGCAACACTGCAACATAAAATTAAACAATACTCATCAATGATGCCGTGATGCACCTTCATGCACCTTCAATCCCATGGGAGAGGTTTCATAATACCCAACCCCCCTTGGGTTGGCCAATCCCATGAAAATGGGAGATTGCTAGTCCCATAGGACTACTAGTCCGGTCCTCAAATTGCACACCAAACATGAATTTAATGGCCCCACAAGATTAGTAATCCAATCCCATGCTCCATCTCTCTTATCAAACACGGCCTGAGTGTTTGACATGCATTGGGTGTGCTCACGGTTTTGTAATAGCGAGCTCGGGAACTATTTCAAGGAAAATGCTAACCTCAGTCTATAATAGGGTATTAGGGTTTTTCTTTTGTTAATCCGAAATTGTATTTGTAAAAACGTATTTTTTTTGTAAGATTGGGTTAAAAACTTGTTAGATCAATGATGGTTTGTGCTTGTGTGAGTGTGTTCGGAGAGGGGTACGTTGGTAATCCGGCCCCGGATGAGAAGTCGGACTAAACAGAAGCACCCCCATGCTTATGTTTAGTCCGGGGGAAGGGGGATGAGGAGAGGCCGGATGAT
Source organism: Vaccinium darrowii (assembly GCA_020921065.1). NCBI lineage: Eukaryota > Viridiplantae > Streptophyta > Magnoliopsida > Ericales > Ericaceae > Vaccinium > Vaccinium darrowii. The sequence continues at coordinate 7,869,557 of CM037157.1, forward strand.
TTAGTCGGGGAGGGGTTTTGGTGCTCCCAAACAAGGGATGAGGAGGGGGACTGGGATGAGGAGGGGGAGGATTATTTAGTCGGGGTCGAAACCCTCGCCCAAACGGGCTCCAAGACTCTTCAACTTGCCAGGAGGCTTCAAATAAATGAGGCAGAGAAAACGGAGGAATCCGTTTACGTTAGTTTCAGAAAGTGGGGAGCGGCACGCATTAAAAGATTAGGCCGTTGAGGCTGTTGGTAATTTTGCCGTTTCAGGGGCAGGTTTACAGGCTGTACTCACACACCAAACATTGGGTTTGGCCAATTCAAATTTCCAAAAGAGAAATGGGAGAAAATAGTCTCGAATTACCGGTTTCTCGATAACCCCACCAAACAATGGATACACCATAAATTATTGGAGTCATTTAATTTGTTTTAAACATAGTTTTAAGATTTACGGTAAAAATCATCTCATTCAGATATCAGTAAAGATTGATTGATTTTGGTCTCAAAATACATGAGGATAAAAACAGAATGAACCAATCAAGTTTTTATCGATATCTAACAGAGTTGACTTTTTATAAGACCCCACAAAATGATATTTTGAATAAATTAAACTCTTCAATCAATAGTGCGAGATTCTGAAATGAGTCCTGCACAAAACGATAGTTGGGCATCCTACTCACACCAAGTCATGGCAAATCTACATTGATGGTTTCAACCCAACCAATGAACCCTAATACAACTTACAAAAAACAACAAAAAATCGAAGAAAAAAGAGCAAAAATAACGAAGAAAGCAGAAAAAAACAGAAAATACAGGGAGATAGAAGTCGCCGGAGCTCCGCCGGAGTTGTCACGCCGCCACTGTCGCTTGTCGCCGATGATGGGAGTTCGGATCTGGAGAGCCCAGATTCGGACTCTTCAGTCAGGTCGGCCCAACTTGCAATTGAGGGTTTTAATAATGGGAGCTACCCTCGAATTTTCACAAAAAAAACTCAAATTCCAGTTGAGAAATAATTTTTGCACTTTTTATATACTATTTTTTGGTTTTGCTTTTTATTGACGACATTACTAAATTTATATTCACTCCTTAGTTCACTTACACATTGTAATTCCGAAAATGAAAAATGTCAAATTAGTAAATTTTCTTTGTTCAATGAGGCTACACACAACATATTTATCCCACATAAGAGTTATAAATTCCAAATTTTAAGGACCAAAATATCACAATTTAAGTTTGATAATTTGTATTTGATCACGCACTTCAAATCAAACTGATTGAGCAACAATATTTAAAAAAGTACTCTGTTATTGTATTCATGAAATTATCATAATTTATTTGTGTTAAGCTCATAATTAGTTTGGATTTGTAAAAAGCATATAAATGCAAAGGAACATTTCTAAAGTCAAATTGATTAGACAAAAAAGAAACATTCTCGCACAAAAGTTACGATCGAAATTGTTGACCTAACGATCGTTTAACACTACTACTTCAAAATTAATCTTGTCACTCCAACAATTATTGGAGAGTGGATACTTTTTAACCACCAACGGTACGGTGAAATTGGATTTTGTCGATCAAACATATGAAGAAAAGTCGGGCTAGTATATATATATATGAAGTAAAGCCTATAAAAGATATACAAAAATACTACCATCATATATTTGTAATCAAACCTAAATTTCGGGCACTGATCTTTGCGTGCGCTTTTCGTAGCACGATTAATAATTTAGGGAGGGTCAATATCAATTTTTTTTCCTCTTCAGCGCCAGTTCATCGCACGAAACAGTTACTGTGAAAAAAAATCAGTTTCAAAATGGCCTCCAGCCTGGCCTAGTCAAAGTACTCGTCCAACCCCCTAAAAACCGTCCCCACATCCCAACGGTTCTCTTTCGAAATTCTCGCGATAAAAAGCCTTTCTTCGCACAACAATATCTCAACTTCCAAAACGGTCGGTGATATATTTATCCCCCCTTCAAAAACGCTCCATTTTTAATTTTGAACTCCCACGAGATTTTGCCAAATCCCATTTTAGGTGTTACAGTACAACTCACCGTCATTCCGACGCGTGTTTCTTTGACAGCTGTATGCCACTACTCCGTAACGGCCCTTGCCTAGAACCAGCTCCCCCTGTAATTATTGGGTGTTCCTCTAGCATGATCGCCCAATGCTCCAAATTTTTTGGGCAAACATGATTTAGGAACACAATAATCTCGTCAGAACACCGAACACGACCCATCACATAAACGTAGCTTTCATATACATTTATTTACGCAGGACCCATGTATATGTGAGAGGTTGTGTTTGGTATTGTGTCTGGAATTATTGTTTTCCTCGCCTCTCTCTTTCTTGCATGCTAACGATTACTAATTGTAATACCATCTTACTATGTAATGTGCCAGCGCCTTTGTAGTTGAATCTCGATAAGAACAAAGTATGTCACCTATAAGATTCTATTGACAAATCTGAAGCCTAAACTCTTGAGATGATTTGAATAGCCTTTGCCCATGGGAAATCAACGTTTTTTTTTTGATGATATCAAACAGTGGGCAGCTTCTAGGAATTGGAAATTTGTGTGGTGTCGTAGAGAGCAAAACAAAGTTGCCCATTGGCTTGCTGCAACTTGTTTGAGCAAAAATATGTTATTTTATACGGGTTGTATTCTGCCAAGACTCAATGTACTTCTTCACACGGATTTCCCTCCCTGTTTTCTATTTCATACGGATTGTCATTGCTTGAACCGTGTTGTGCAGTCTAGCATATACTCAGTATTATCCATCGCCCTAAGGGCTGCGGTACCAATTTCCAACTTTGTTTGAACTCGAATGAGTGCATGTTGGTTACAGGACGAAGCACTGCTCGTCCAATTCTACCAGCACACAACCGAAAAATCACAACCCAATCAACAACTTCTCACATACATATAGGCCCACATACACAATTATGGTGTGGTGTGTGTGCGCGCCTACATATATGCAAGGGTTGTGGTTTTTCGTTGTGGAGCTACTTTTTGTACCCAATAATATCCCAGCTCCCCAATGCTCGAATAGTAGCCAATAATTTTCCCACGCTCCCCAACGGTTCATTACCGGTCTCCCAACCGGCTCACCCGGTCGTCCCTATCCTCTCCAAGACTCCAACCCTCTTTCTCCCCACCACATATATCTCTTCTCCAGTATAAAAACCCCTTCTCCACTTGTAACCCACCCTCTCCTCAGAGAGCACGGTGAGCCTTCACCTCTCACCCCAAACCCGAAATTTCGATCGAGAAAACCTTGTGTATCATCGATCCATGGCGACGAGGAAGGATTTGGATCGGATCAAGGGTCCATGGAGCCCTGAAGAAGACGAGCTGTTACAGACCCTGGTGAGCAAACACGGGGCGAGGAACTGGTCGCTGATCAGCAAATCGGTGCCGGGTCGATCCGGGAAGTCGTGCCGGCTCAGGTGGTGCAACCAGCTGTCGCCCCAGGTGGAGCACAGGGCGTTCACGGCGGAGGAGGACAGGGCGATCGTCGAGGCCCACGCCAAGTTCGGGAACAAGTGGGCCACCATCGCCCGTCTCCTGTCGGGCCGGACCGACAACGCGATAAAGAACCACTGGAACTCCACCCTCAAGCGCAAGTGCGCCTCCGCTTCCTTGGACGACTTCAATTTCTCCGACGAACCGGCCCTTCCACGGCCGCCGCTCAAGAGATCCGCCAGTGTCGGCCCGGTTATGGATGCATCGGGTCTCTGTCTCAACCCGAGTAGCCCATCCGGATCCGAAATCAGCGATTCGGTCCCTCCTCATGTTTTCAGGCCACTGCCGAGAACCGGTGGGGTGATCGAAACGGCGTCATCCTGCCCCGACCCGCTTACTTCTCTTACCTTATCCTTACCCGGAACCGATTTGGCCGCCGATCCACCAAATCTGGCACTTGGATCCAACCAGGTCAGTAGCCCCATTCCGGTGGCTGCTCCGCCTCTTCCGCCGCCGTGTCCGGTGGGTGGTGGTGTGTCAGCGGTGGAGAAGCAGTTTTTCAGTCAAGAATTTTTGGCTGTGATGCAGGAGATGGTTAGGAAAGAAGTGAGGAGTTACATGACTGGGTTTGGACGCAACGGGATGTGCTTGCAATATGGTGGGTAATCGTCAATAATTACTGGGTTTAGACTGAAACCATGTTTTAGAAAACCGAATTGGGACTGAACGATCTTCGGTTTTGGGAAAATAATTTTGGGTAGTGTACAGAGTAGAGAGAGAGAGAGAGAGATGGGGCTGAAGTTATGTCAGGGAAGTTCAAGTTGGGTGTTGAACAGAAAATGCAGGGAAAAGAAGTGAAAAAAAATAAAAAGGATTTCTCTTGGCTATTTTTGAATTGTTTTTGTTGTTTGGATTGAAGTTGGAACAAAAAATGTGAATGTGGTGAATTTCGAAAAACTACATGGAATATCATCACACATAAATCACATAAATATTACCCAGAATTTACCTAGAAAGTGGGAATGAGGGGCTCAAATTCACTTGAGAGTGCATATGAGCCACTAATTTCAAATTTTTGGGTAATTTCTGAGTAGTATTTCTTGGCACTAAGCATTTCTGAATCAAATAATTCAAGAATTGATTTCTCGTGGGTTCACTCTATTTGGAATTCATTTCAAATACATGGCTCATGAAAGAGATGAAAAATCAAGAAAAAAGAACGAAGAATTTATAAAGAATTGTCATTGTGAAGCAGTGAACCAAGTTCTGGAAAACGATCTAGAACAAGTAAAAAGAGTTTTTGAGTGATATGAGTAATGCCAGAAAACTTGAATTCAAAGAAGAGATGTGTTATTTACCAAAAAAAAAAGAGGGGTGTTGCAGAGGACCTGAAAAAATCCCATCCAAATGAGTGTGTCAAGGACATACTCCCTCTGTTCCTATTTGTTGGTCCTTCTTTCCATTTTGGGATGTTCCAAAATGTTTGTCCAATTTCTAAAAACATCCATCAAAACAGGGTCACTTTACAGTTTTACCCTTAAAAAGTACTTTTTCCATCTCATTTGGCTTGTCCATTATCTTTTACTTTATAACGGTTCTTATAATTTTGAAAACTTTGTATAATAAAACTAATTGATATCTATCAAACAAGATCCATATTGCATATGTTTTGAGTTTCATATAACAAATTAGTCCCACAAAATTTGTCACAGTAATATTGACTGTATTTAGGGGCAAAACAAAAAAAACAATACAAAGTTTTCACACCTCTTAAAAACCCACTTCCCCAAAAGGGACAAACAAATAGGAACGGAGGGAGTACATTATGTTCAATGGATGCACAATTCAATATTATTATGAAATGATGCAAGGACACCTATTTACACCCGTAAACTGGGTATGGTTGTAGCATTGTCCTAGGATGGAAAATAATGTGTAAAAATTTGTTGATAGTCCCGAAAAAAGTGTATTGATATCTGTGGAAGTGTATGGATATTTATGAAATATGTATTGACATCCAAACTTGTTTGTTAAAAATTTAGTACTTTTTACAATCAAAATTTTGACATTTTGACATTCCATGTTTGCTAACCAACATGACAAATCAAAGCCCTTTTGGTTTTCTTGGGCCTGATGCTTATCATCAGTTCTCAAATTCTTGGATCTGGCATCTGAAGGCCCAAGCAGATCTCCCACATTTTAGGATTCCTCCAATTTCCCCTTTTCCCGGGGGTGAAGAAACCCAGAAACCTGTTTCCCAGTTTATTTTTCTTTGGATTATAGGTAAAACTGTGGTTAATCGGTTTCTGGCGCGCTGTATAAGAACTAAGGACACTGTTGTGGTGCCAATCACCTCCCTTTGATGCCTAAGTCAATCAATTTGGGAGGTGGGGAAGAGAATAAACTCAAACAACTGGGTGTCAACAGTTGCATTTCTACTCCTATATAGATGTTTAGGAGGTTAGTCCTTGGATCTCGGGATGTAGATAACGAAGGCACCGGTCGAGTCCAATGACCTTAGCGTTCCAAATCCCCATAGGATTGGAGATTCCCATTGCGTTTGGAAAGATTTCTACTAGATTTTTGTGGTCGGAATTCTATGTTACCAAGGGAACGCTACACCTGTTCCAAAACGGTAAATCTAGCGATCTAAAGTGGTTGACAAAATTTTTTCCAAGAAACTTAGCTTATGAATATAAAAATCTAGAGAGAATGGAATTTTGGTGAGAGAAAATGTAAAATTCTAGTCATAATGTTCCTAGAAACGTGATTTGCATCAAATATTTTTGAAAATAATTCTTAGATTTTCTAGATGTGTTTATCCTTTGGAAGGGTAAGTTTTTTCATATTGGTATCTATAGAAGCGTACCCGTAGTGTTCCGTAATTTAAGAGCCGGCTTATGACATAAGCCATAAGAAGCCGCGGCCTAAAAATTGTTTAAAATAGGGGTCTCCAAATATTTAAGGCCCTTATATATGTTAGGTCCAATTATTTTATTTAAGTCTCTTGCACATGATATTAGACCCAAATATTTAAGACCCTTACATATACCGATTATGACTTATCTTTTCAACGTTAAAATTGACTACGACTTATCTTCGGTCAAAAGCTTGATTATGAAAACTTAATTAGAGTACACTTGCAGCTAATAGTGCGAAAAAATTAATGTTCAAAACGATTTTGAAGTATTACGATGGTTGTTTATTTTTCTATAGCTATACGTCTAAATTTATGTAATGGTAAATATTTTGTACTGGTTTTTATGAAGATTCTGTGTTGATCAACTTTTGTATGCAAAACATAATAGGGGCCCATTTGAGAAGTTACTTTCGGAAGCCCAAAACATTTGAGCCAACACTTCACAATTTAGACATGTGGCGTACCACGTTCCCCTTCGTCGTACCAGTACGATCAGCGTTACAGGTATCATATGGTCGGATTATATAAAAGAGCTTAGTCTCATTCTTAAATGGTTCAAGTTTAACAACTTGAATTCGAATTCAGAATCCTTCGGTCTGAGATTTGTTTCAAAAGATTTGGAATTCCTTTTTAAAAAATATTACTCCCTCCCTTCTTTTAAAAAAAGTAGGGTATTTTATTTTGGGTTGTTTCTAAATAAATGTGATGTTAAAAGGTTAGTACACTTCCTATTTTGCCATTAAAAATAGATTCTTCTGTGAAAAGTTAGGGGAAGTGTTATTGACACTCCCCTTTTCACTATTGACACTACCTTTTTTGTCTTTATAAGGTAAACTTACTCTTACACTTTACATGTAAAGACAAAAACAGGGAGTGCCAATAGAGAAAAGGGGAGTGCCAATATCAATTCCCAAAGTTAGTGGGCAAAGTTTAATGATAATATCTTCATTAAGAGCAATAATGGAAAGTGAATGTAAAAGTTGATGTGAAAAGTGTAATGATGATGCTTTCTTAATAAGTTGAAATTACGAAGCTATACACTTAAAAAGAAACGGAGGAAGTAGTATGAAAAAAACTTTCAGATACAATTCTCGACACAATTATATTCAGAGTCGTTCTATGCATGTGAGCCGATGTTCATCGAAGAGATCTTAATGCAAGTTTTTTTTTTTTTTTGAGAAGTAGAAAGAAGATTCATTGAAACATCAAAGCAAACCACCAAGTCATAGTAGGTCTAGTATAACTAAATAAGAGCAACATAACCAAAAGAACTAGACACGAGCACTTCCGTCACTGGTGTCCGGGTGAGGAACAAAAAGGGCCAGAGCGTGCTTACCAAGAAGGTGAGCTTGCTGGACATCCTAGCACACAACCTTTGAAATTCTACAAAGAGACAACTTCTTGATCTCCGTTGCCAAGTTGCGCAACAAAAAAGTATCATGGTTGTGACACTCAACTCTCCCTGCTATCTGCATTATGGCATTGAGACAATCAGAAAAAATATAAACCACATTATAATTATGAATCAATTCCCATTTAACAACTACATATATTGCTTGGATTTTCGTTTGCAGGTATTTCGAGAGTCAATTTTGTTACTAGCAATGACTTTTATCCAAGCTTTTATCCCGATCCCACGTGGAAAAAGAGGGACATACTTGCTACACTTCCCACTTCGAACAAAATTGAAATTTCAAAACTCATTTCAAAATTCAAACACATACATACAGTAGTACTCTCTCTCCTCTCTTCTTCTGAAAAACCTCTCTAGATCTGAAAACCACGAACTCAGTGCTGCCTCTCGACGCAGCTTCCCCACCGCCATGGACTCACCACCACCACCACCACGACGATATCCTTTCTTCTTCTCCTCCTTCTGAAACCACCGAAGAGCAACCCCTAACCCACCCCTACCACCACCAACGACCGACCCCAAACCCGCCCCTACCACCACCATCTCTTCTCTCTCACTTCCCTCTCCACTAATCTACATTTGATAACATAAAAATTAGTTGTTTTTTTTTGTTTTTTTTTTTCCAGATTTCACAAAACTTTGGGTTTTCGATTCTGATGGTAGTGGTTGTCAATTTGTTGGTTTTCAATCTGGATGTATCTCTGCAAAAAGTTGTGGTGATGTTATACTTCTTTTAGTATCAAATACTACTAATTTTCTAGTTCAATTTCAACATCTAACTCGTTAATAACCTCTTGCAGTTTAATGGGGAAACCACTTACATGGAAGCCGGACTTGAGAAAGAGAGACTTGGTTGGAAAAATGTTGTTGGAAACTTATCTATCCCTCTTCGTTCATCATATACGAGACTGACGAATCTTGTTGGAATGATCTTTGATGGGTGATTTGTGATAAAGAGATTGTCACACCCTCATTTTTAAATAACCAAAATACAAATATAATCCACGTGGGATAAGTCAGAGTCTAACTCAACTCCGTTGAAAAGTCCAAGTCAAATTCACATTTACATATCCAAGTCAAATTCACATTTACATATCCAAGTCCAACAATCTCCAACTAAGGGTACCCATAACCCCATGCATAATATCAAAAATACTAAAGTTATTACATGTCTCATTTATCGCCAAAAGATTGGAGAAAATTCGATTTACAATATCATCTTATAAAACTTCAAACATCCAACCCATGCTCCATGTCGTGTACCTGAAAATGATAGGGTGAGCTCACTAGCTCGTAGGGAACCATTCTACTACCGCTAGGTGTATACAAATGATTCATGCACATGGAGTGAAAATATGCCAAATGGATGTACAAATGTGGGTACAAATAATCAAATCATTAGTGAAAGGACTAGGAAGTATCGAAGTATCCAAATTTATTGCCAAGTGTCCGAAGAAATTTCCAAGTATCCACAAACAACTCAAATGTTTAAAATTCTTTTCTAAGTACTCAAACACCACCCAAGTTTCCATTTTTGTCACCAAATTTCCCAAGTTTTTCACACAAGTCTGAATCCAAGTTCACGTGTCGAGTTTCGACAAAACACAATATATTGTCCAAAATCTCATTTCTCATTTCTTTCATTGAAGGAAACACCATCATTTTCGTTAGGACTAGGGATTTAATCCCTTTGCCGGATTCCAAAGGCTCTGCGTGCCTTTACAAAAATTTCATTAAATGATGGCGTTGATTTAAAACACCTCATTACCACGCACATTTCATTCAATTTTGATAACAAGCCCATTTCCCAATTTCATTTCACCAAAACGCATCTTTCAATAAAAAGGGTCACGCGCACACTCACACACGCTTACTAAAATCCAACAAACGTCCATGTGACATTAAATGACGCATTTACTTATAAATCTACAATCCTCGAGTCAGGACATGGATGAAATGATGTCAAAGGTCGAATATATGAAGACATGAGCAATCGGGGACCAAACGGACGTCAAAGGGTGGCCTAAAACCACCCCAAGGACAGGGGCAGCTACTGGAAATTGTTGGGGCAGCAGCATATAAACAGTAACAATGCAGATTTTCACTTCTAAGGTGTGGAATTTCAACCCAATCACAAATGAGATAATTTAGGCCCAAACTAGAGATGCTAGGCAATAATTAAACATGGAGGGAGGTCAATTTCACTCCCAATTTCACCAATCAACAACCAATTTCATAGATCGAAGAATGAAAGTAGGAAAAACCCACATAAAGAGGGAAAACGTGATTTTCAATGGAATTGAAGCCAAAAACCAATTATGTGCAACAAATCACAAGTATACAACTAGAGAGAGTAGAAATTTGTCTCCTACCTCATGGGTTAAGCTCCAAATGTGAAGAGAAAAGAAAACCCTAGGTTTAGAAACTCCCAAACCGAAATGCTCCCTTCCCACGTGAAACCAACGAACACCGGACTCCATATCACGCGTAGAAGATGAATCTTGAGTTGGATCTTGAAGAGGTTGAGTGAGAGAGTGTATTTGGCAAGTAAAATGAAGAAAACTTGGAGAAGAGAGAGGGAGGAGGGGGTTGGCAGCTAGAGAGAGAAGAGGGAGTAGATTTTTGTTCCAAATCTTCCACCAAACAAATGTATATACATCTCACACATAACACTTACACCCCTCATGTTTCAAATGTGTTTTAAAGACACCCATGTGCAATCACTAAGTCCACATTGGTCCACTTAACATAGTTTTCATTTTCTCACATTTTCTCAATATTATTTCCGGAAAGTTATAAAAATTACGGGTCACACTGTGCCAGCAAGGCATGTTCCAGCACAATACTTATTGTCGTAAACCAAACATAAGTAATTTACTTTAATTTATTTATGAAAATAAGGAAGTACTCCCCATTTGGAAGCAATGGCATTTCCAAAATTTTGAAATTCTAATCACATCAAAATCTCATCCCCCCATTTTTAGCACAAAACTGAAAAACGACACATTTTTCTCCGAAGAAAATGGGTGAAAGATGACTTTACTTTACTAAAAAATAACTTCCGATTATACCGTTGTGATTAGAAAAATCCAAGGAACAATTACCGGGACTTTTTATCAGCCAAATTGAAACTTCTCCAAAAAGTGATTTTTCATTCAGGTTCTTACAGAGATTGTTTTGAAACTATGGATTTTTTTTGATCGGCAGGTTTAGGGATTTGGGGATCTTTTTTTCGCAAAATCATGCTTGTAATTGAGTTTTGTTGAATGAATTTATTTTGTGCTGTTGTTTAAAGCAAAAGGTGCCATTCTCGTGAGTAATATCTGTTGTGCACGCTATAGTGCATATATTTACCTCTAACTTAGATGATGTTAACCTCGTATTATGTTTTATTTGTGCTTATTATGTGTCGTTTTGTATTTTGTAGGTAAATAAAGTATTTTTGAAAAAAAAGAGAAGAAAAGGAGGAGAAAATATGAAATCTGGGCTTTCTACTTTATATGTTAAAATTGGAAGACAAAAGAAATAAAAGTGTTGTAGCACAAGTGGTGGAGTTGCCGTCTTCCAACCCAATGATCCCATCCAACAACGCACCTCACGCAACAGAAGCAGTAAAATCAAGAGAAACACAACACACAAATATACGTGATTCGGCCAAATCCGACCTACATCCACGGGGAGGAAGGTTTCACTATAATCCGGAGAAACTCCGTGTTCTTGTGTTACACACTCACACTCAATCTCACAATAATGAAATCCTCACCAGTTCTCTCGTGTATCTCTCTCTCCGGGAGAGCCACAACCGGCTCCCCCTCTCACACTCTCTGCCTCTCTCTCTACATTGTGCTACCACACTCTACATAACCTAGGCATCACAGAGTATTTATAGAGTTACACATTAAAACCCTAGCCCACTCCCTCTGGGCCTAAGCCCAACTGGCCCACACGGGGTGGAATCCCAACAATCACCCCCTCCAACCCGAGTGGGCAAAGTCGTCTGCAACACCCCCATGTCGCCTCCTCCAATCAGCTAACTCTGGCAAGCGCCTGTGTCACTAACCAGTCGAGCATCCATGCACCACCAAACAGAGTACACAAATCCCGAAAGAGTGTATCCTTGCAAAACCAGACTCCGCAGCTAATCAGAAAATCCTGAGTATCGCATCCCCTAAAAAAGAATGCCTCCACTCGCACACCTCAAACCGGAAGTGTATGCGCTCACCAACAGAAGCGCCCGCGCTCACCAACAGAAGCGCTCGCACCCCTTCATCGAGTGCCTGCAGCTTCATCGCCGCGCTCTGCCACTCTAGCATCCTGTCCTGTCAAGAGAATGCAGCAACCCTCTGCCCATACCAGAGGCTCACTCCTCCAAATGATCTCACACACCATCTGCGACGAGGCTGACTCCTTCTCTGACACTGCATCCCTCACCGAGCACCTCCGCACCCCAAAAACCGGGATACACCTCTCGTGAATCTGGGATGTGAACAAATCCTGCTATATCTCCGTGGCTCAAACTAAGTTCAGGTCTTGATTGTAGCAAATGTCCTAGTGTTTTTGGATAAAATCTGCATGTTCCGCGAAGCATCGAATAATTTCTCCCTTGTTGCACATAGCCGAGATGCATTGGATAATTACTCCTAGTTACACGTGTGCCTGAAGCGTGAGATAATTTCCCACTTGCATATAATTTCCCACCAAATCCAATTTCGGATTGGATTTCATCAAATTAGGAAAAGTCAACATTTGCCTTAATTGTATGCATATCTAGTATTCTGTCGCAAGTGCTTCTTGAAGCTTATAGAAGGAGATGTCCTCCGAAGAGAAAATTCATTCAGTCAATAGAGCAGTGAGCTTATAAAAGAATATACTCCAGTTTCTTCATTTCCATCTTCTGTCTTTCTTCCTTTTCTTCTATTGTATCATTTCCTTCATGTTACTTGAGAGTAGTAACTTTATCCCGTTCAATGGATTCAAGAAGTTTGTCTCATTTACTGCTTTCATTTTATTTACAAATATGTCAGGCTAAATTAGTTGCTAGCTAGGGTTAGGATGAAGTTACATGTTTAAATATCTATCTTTATTTATGTAACTTAACCTCTCCAGAAAAATAGCATATTTTCATTGATAAAATTCTTCTTGTTCATTTGCCTATTTTTCACCGGAACATTAAAATTGGATTTCCATTGTGTTTTATTGGATTCAGTGGATGTTTTAATTTTATACTTTTGTTTGGCAAAAGAAGAATTATTTTTATAAAGCCAAAAAAAAGAGTTGTCCATATCATTTTCCACAATAAAGAGCTTTGCCGCCAATTTATTGTGCAAAGAAATTGAAGAGTTAAGGAGCATAAATAATATAGATGTTGCACATGTAATGGATTCCGATACCCTAGTGTTTTACTTTCGTGTTTAAATCCATCTCTTTTATTTTCAAGCTTGTCTCATCACAATCCCAAAAATTGTTGAGCTAGATTAGGAATTTTATATAAGATTAATTGAGTTATTCAACCAAGTCATTGTAGTCCCTGTGGGTTCGACCTCGCTCTTGCTAAGTTATATTTTGGTACGATTCGTGCACTTGCGAGTAATTAAAATTTTAACAACAATATCCTTGAACATATGAAATTGTTTTGTGCTATTGTTGTTGTCCTTGATCAAGCTCCTTGTTGCTGCTGCTGATTATGAAAGTAATTGTATTTTGGTCCATAACGAACTTGTTCAATTCCTTCTCCTTTTTGCTGCTGCTGTAAATTTTGGTGGGACTCCATTTCACATGGTGGAAATTCTGGTGAGACTCCATACAAATATGGGATATGAACATGACACCACACGTACACACAACACCACACGAATACACGTACACGTATCCAAAAGACATGTTGAAAATGGCAAGAAGAGAGGCATGTTGAAGAAGAGAGACTTCATTTAAGGTTTTCCAAAATATTGAACTAAATCTTAAAACCCACGGCAAACTACAAGTACCAGAAGAAACAACAAAAAACACAAAATGGCTTCTCACATCTTGAAATTCCACCATCTTAGTATTACTCTATGGCCTACTAGACAACCTTTTTCATTGAAAAAAAGGAAACAGAGGAAATAAAAAGACCCTGCCATGATAAGGAAGGACTTTTGGCATACATACATATGGTAGACTCTTGGCATTCAGGCTCCCATTTTCCAGCATAGTCCTTGGATACGGACACGACACGATACGTATGGTAAATTATCTTTTCATTAATCTAACCAAAGAGGATCAGCATTCCTCTTCCATTGCTCAAAACATTAAAGTACTCCAGTCTTCAAAATGATCAAACTAGAACAGACTTATCCAAAATCATGGTTCCACCACCATACTACAACTTCATATTCCAATAAAGTAAAAGTTTGAACATTAATCACGACATTCTGTCCTAACATTACATTAATATATTGTTACTGACATTAAACCACAAATTTAAGCACAATAAACAGAACTGCGGCACCAAATACAGCACCGAGGAAAAAGCAACGGATCTGAACTTCTTGATTCCACCGGCAGGTCGAACGTCTTCAATGCTGTAACCTAGGGGAGCTTCATAAAACAAGGATTTACTACTGCCAGGCTTCTTTTCCCCACCTTTAGACTCCATTAGATCATTCAATCCTTCTGCATAATGCATACAAACGAAAGTCATTACCAACTGCAAGAGTCTATATAATCAAAACAGCATAATATCAGAGGACAGAGGACTATGAATCACACCCACGCAGTTTAAAGAACAGATTACTATGTCGAAATGATGCTTAAAGAGAATGTTCAAACATGTTTTCTAGCATATTGATAAACATACAAGTACTCAACATTTGAGGAGAAAAATATTAGCAAATCCGAATAGATTGCAAGACCGGAAGAAACTCGATCAGCAAACCAATAGTAGGAAACTCCTCAGGTACACATTCTCATTTTAAAAAAGATTTATCTCCATGAAACAACACTTTTTCTCAGCAAACACTTAATGGTTGACATACTTAATTACAATAATTATCAGACAATTTCAATTTCAAAAAACTAATAAGCAAGCTGATGTTGTGTACTCCACCCAAAATGGTAGTAAAAGTTCTAGTTTGAACAAGTTCTAGGGAAATCAATCTGAGACTCTGAGTCAAATCACACCTATATGCTACTGTAGAATTTGTTTCCAATCCACATGTCTCCAACCACAAGAAACGAGTACCATTAGATTCGAAAACCCTAATGTTATTCAATCAACAGATTGGCAACCACTACCATGAGACTCGAAGAACCCTAATTTTTTCAAATCTGACAAAAAAAAAAAACCCATAATTTTTCTGTGTGTGCACATTAGTGAAAAAATCAAATGTAAATTAGTGGAGAGGAAAGTGAGGGAGATACCTATGAGAGAGAAGAGATGGTGGTCGTGCGTCGATGGTGGTAAGGGCGGGTTTGGGGTCCGCCATTGGTGGGTGGGGTGAGTTAGGGGTCGCTCGTCGGTGGTGGTGTCGCTAGAGGAGAGTGTTTGAGATGGAGGAGAGAGAAGAGAGGATATCGTGGTGGCGGGGGAGGCCGTTTCCAGAGAGAAGAGAGGATTCGACTTGTTTGAGAAGAAGAGAGGAGAGAGAGTGACTGACTCTGTTCGGTTTGAGGTTTTAGTTTTGTTGACATATCATTTCCTTCATTTCTCTCTCTATCTCTCTCCACTCATTACACCTGCTTACATCATTAAAACTAAACTAAACTACAAATCAAACACAGCTAGTGTATCTGTGTTTAAATTTTGAAATGAGTTTTGAAATTTCAGTTTTGGTCGAAGTGGAAAGTGAAGCAAGTGGGTCCCTCTTCCACGTGGGATTAGGATGAAAGTCGGGATAAAAGTCAGAAATCATACCTACAAGTCAATTCATACGTAAATGAGTCGAAAGACTCCAAACCCATCACATAGCTGATTCTCATCATCTGGCCAACAATTATCATGTCCATACACATCACTAGAAATTTCAAAGCCAAATCATGTCGCTATATTTCTCCAATTATCTCCCTCAGACGACTTAAATACATTTCAAAGTCTCCCCACATTATAACTCCCTCAAGGCAAAGTTATAAACCAAACATCCCCAATGCCAATACACAAATTCCTCTTTCCAAGTTCTAAATCCCAATCTATAGCTCTAACCTTCTTGTCTCCACACATGGATTTCTCTCTCTGTTTCTTCCTCCTCCTGTCACTGTTCTTTACGCCATCTTCTTCGACACCACCTTCCTCTATATTCGAAGGCTCATCTCTCTCTGTGGATCGACCAAACGACGTTCTAATTTCACTGAACGGCGTTTTCACTTCTGGGTTTCACTCAATCGGAGATAACGCCTTTATCTTCGCCATATGGTTCACCAAATCATTTGGTCCCACTATAGTTTGGACGGCCAACCGAGACCAACCCGTTAATGGAAAAGGCTCAAAGCTTTTGTTACAGAAAGGCGGTAAACTCATATTAACCGACGCTGGTGAAAGTCCCCTATGGACCGCCGCTGCTGCCACCCCCACTTCAACCTCGGCGCAATTAAGTCTTCACGATACAGGTAATCGGTAATGGACCGTTCATCAAAAGTACGGCTTACTAGGTTATCAGATTTCTTACCACACTCTACGTACCATGGCATTTTTGTTTTGTGGATCTTTTTATCTTTGATTTTAGGGTGAGTTTTGCCTAATGTTTTAAGAGATTTTTGGGCAAGGTTTTTTCGGTTATTCGTATATGGTTGTTACCAAGTGGCTTTTCAATTTTTTGGTTTTGCCTTTATTCAATTTTTTTTTCTGCATTTATTAGTTTTGCGTTAAAGTTTTAACATATTTTGATTCGTTTCGACGTGAGTAATCAAAAAAGTAAAAAATTATGAGAATTGCCCATTTTCTTTTTGGAAAATATCCAACCAAAAGCCATCGTAAGTCTATTTAGTTAATTTGGTTGGATATTTCCCAAAAAATTTAGTAATTACTCAATTTTTTTGGAAAATATCCAACCAAAAGCCAGCTTAAGTCAATTTAGGTAATTTGGTTGGATATTTTCCAAAAAATTTTTGGGTAATTCTCATAATTTTCTACCTTTTCGGTTCCTCACGTTGGGACGTATACAAATGTGAAAAGTTTGACACAAAACTAATAAATGCAAAAAAATTAAATAGAGACAAACCCAAAAATACTGAAGGCAGTTGGTAGTGGAACAAGACTGATTAATCATTAATCTTTTATGTCTCGCTACGAGCCATACAGATTGCCTATTTTTTTCCCCCCAAAATTTAGTACCTGGTGGGTGTGTGGGGTTTGTGGGGAGCGATTTGGTGTGACCCTTCCTCCTTATACCTTTCTAAGCTGGTAAGATAAACCACTGGTTGGTGTCTGTAGACACTCTAATTTTGATTATACATTATTCCTAAGATGGATTACGGATGCGCCCCTAATGATGCTGGTGTTAACGAAGCCAAGATAAGTTCTTAAGTTTGGTTAATGCTTAGGTAATTTGAGTTTTTACACTCCAAAAATCCAACCAACCTTTACGAGTCCGGTAAATCATTACTATAAGTCCAATAAACCCTATCCAAACATTGCCAAGCCCAAACTATCCAAACCTTAACCCAGAGAAAGAAGCAAAGAAAGCCCAAACCAACTAGTTCAGCCGATAACAAAAACTATCGATGCTAAGGGCATTTTCAATCCGCCTCCAAACCTCCAAGATAGAGGATGGATGTCACATATTGAGGGGAGATTGTATAATATATCATCTATTTTCTTTTACTTTTTGCACTTTATTGGAGAATATTGGAGGGACCCATCGTACTTTTTCCTCTTCAATATTCTCCAATAAAGTGCAAAAGGTAAAAGAAAATGGAGGATATATTACACAATCTCCCCTCAATACGTGATCCATCCTCCATTTTGGAGGTTTGGAGGTGGATTGAAGAAGCACTAAGAGATAAGTTACCGGCTGCCATGTTCGACTTTTCAGCATGGCAGCCGCCATATTAGAGTTTCGACCACCAATTTTGAACGTTACGGTCATTACTTTTAAGCCCAGAAAATAGACAGGTCCTATAGATGAGACAAGGGCTTGAGATGGATGTTTCAATGAAGGCTAGAAGCTACTCCTATGCCGATAGGGTTCTAAAGCTCTATGTTTACACACCTTAAGATTCCTCATGAAACTTAGCCTAAAAACCCTTTCCCTCAATCTTGTTCTTGTGTTTCTTCTTTTAAGAAAGCCAAAAATCTTTTTTTTGGATCGATTAGCCGAAAAACTCCAAAAATACAAGTCCTAATCCACTTTCCATATTTAGAACCCTACCCAAATCTCTAATCCTAATCTACCTTCTACACTACAAAACTTACCCCAATCCTTGTTCTTAAGACCCAAATTTTTGAAGCGCGCATTGACCAAAGAAAAGCACTTTTCGCAGCGAGGGGAAAATCCGGGTATTGATCAATGAAAAGCACTTTTCGTATTATGAGGAGAACATCCGGGTATTGATCAAAGAAGTTAATCTTCATCCTGTACTATTTTCGGTAGTTATTTTTGTTTTCCAAACTAGCCTCATGCATAGTTAATTTGTTAATATCTTCTTGTCTCTCGCCCCCATACTTGTTAAAAGATATCTTAAAATTCCATATATAACGAGTTGAGACACTGTTCATTTAGTTAGGCGGGATGGGTGTCTAACACCTTCCCATCCCGCAACTTAGCTTCCAAACGAAGATTATATATGGTAATGACGGACCGTTGTCTTGCGGAGGCCACGAGTTCCCACAGTGCCTAACCAGGGTCATTAGCATCCAAAAGGTGCTCAAATGCCTAAAAATTTATTGTGTACCTGTATTTAGAGAGACTTGACTTGGGCTTCAAGTAATTAAGCTTGCGCCAAGCTCGTGTCTTTCATGATATCACAAATAACCGCCTCTCAAGAGTAACGTCATGCATGACACTTCCAAATGGAACATAGGCAGACGGCTCGTGCCGAGCCGTCCTGGTGGTGTTGATGTGGCTACACCCTATCTTACCCTTTACCCTAACTAATTAATGACCCAACACCTTCCCTACTGACAATGAGAGGGGCCAAACTACACATCACGCCGTCCTGGGGCTTGGCCGTTGGTTCCTTTGGCCTTCCCTATCATTGGGATTGTCCAAACGGTCGGGTTTAGGAAACCCGCCCTCAGGGATCACCCCACTACTTGGTTATACACGGTGAATCTCAACCATTAATTTCAAATTCTAGGCTTTAACCTAAAGTATTGGTTGAGCAGTAGCATGACACATGTTAATAAGCAAGAGTTTATTCCCCTAAATTTGCAAGTTGGACTCCCACCATTATCTTTTGGGGCCACTAAAATATGTACTATTAACATTGACTTCAAGCCAAGAGATTAAAGGGTGGGTATGTCTGGGCATTGAGTTATCAGAAAACTAAAAATAAGTGATTTAAAATTCTAGGCAATTGTTAGGAACATGTGTGAAGGAGTCCCACATCAGATAAATAGAAAAAGAGTTGGACCTTAATATACAATTGGAAGGCTCACGCTTACAAGGTTTAGCCTTTTAAGTGGATATGGGTCATTCAATGCATATTGGGCCCATGTGATGTGGGGGACTCTGTGCATACTCCCCAACGGATTGGGCCTATGCGCACATGGGAAGAACGTTAGGCGGATCAGACTCCTAACAAGTGGTATTAGAGCCGATGGCTGACGATCTATGGGCAGACTCTCCTAGAAGCATCGGTGGTTGTGGGCTTGCATGGAGACTCTCGGGGGAGCAGGAAAAATCCATTGTAACTCTCGATGAAGCAAGAAAATTTCTGGTGCGTGCGGTAGGTGGCTCTCGGTGGAGTGGGTACTCTCGATGGAGCATGAAAAATTCCTGGTGCGTGCAACACTTAGCTAGCAAGCAAGGTGGCTCTCGTGGAGTACGGTGGCTCTTGATGGAGTGGGTGCGGTAAATAAGCTCGGGTTCGGATATGATGTTGGAGAGATAGATTAAGAATTAAGGGGGAGTCAAATGGATCAGATCGAGGGGGAGCTAGGCCCAACGCATGGTTCACACATGAGGGGGAGATTGTTAGGAACATGTGTGAAGGAGTCCCACATCAGATAAATAGAAAAAGAGTTGGACCTTAATATACAATTGGATGGCTCACCACTTACAAGGCTTAGCCTTTTAAGTGGATATGGGTCATTCAATGTATATTGGGTCCATGTGATGTGGTGGACTCTGTGCATACTCCCCAACAGATTGGGCCTACGCGCACATGGGAAGAACCTTAGGCTGATCAGACTCCTAACAAGGGTTTACACTATGGCTGAAGACAAAGTCAAGATTGAGAAGTTCAATGGTACGAACTACGCATTCTGGAAGATGCAGATGGAGGATATTTTATATCAGAAGGATCTGTATCTCCCCATCGATGGCAAGAAGCTAGACGAGATGAAGCAAACAGATTGAGATGTTTTGGATCGCAAAGCCCTAGGGACTGTGCGACTATGCCTTGCACCGTCAGTTGCATCGAATATTGCCAAATAATAGACTATAGCAGATTTGTTCAAAGCCCTAGAAAAGATGTACGAAAAGCCTTTTGCGGTGAATAAGGTATTTCTTTTGAAAAAGTTGTTTAACCTAAAGATGCCTAAAAACTCTATTGTTGCTGAACATTTAAATGAATTCAATACGGTCACGAATCAGTTAGAATCCGTGGGTATTAATTTTGATGATGAGATCAGGGCTCTTGTGCTATTATCGAGTCTGCTAGAAAGTTGGAACGGACTTGTTGTGGCAGTGAGTAATTCCTCCGAGTCTGCAAAGATAAAATTGGAGGATGTTGCAGGGTTAATATTGGGAGAAGAGGCTCGGAGAAGAGCATCGGGTGAGGATGTTGATTCGGGTTCAGCATTGAGTACAGAGAAAAGAAACAGGTCTATGAATAGGGGTGGCAACAAAAAGGGCAAGTGAAGATCGACATCCAGGAATAGGGGCCAGAGTAAATCTCGTGGAGGAGATGAGGGTTGTTGGAACTGTGGTCAGAAGGGACACTGGAAGCGATACTGCAAGGCACCGAGAAAGCAGTAGAACGGGAACAATCAAGGAGGTAAAAACAATGTTAATAATGTTTCTGATGAGTCTAATAATGATGCTTTGATTTGTTCGTTGGATTCTTGCAGTGAGTCTTGGATTGTAGACTCTGAAGCTTCATTCCATGCTACTCCACGCATGGATGAGTTACAAAACTATGTGCAGGGAAATTTCGGCAAAGTGTATTTGGGCGATGATGAACCCTGCAATATAGTTGGGAAATGGGATGTTCAGATTCCTCAGACAAATGGGACGGTTCTGAAATTGATGGATGTTAGACATGTGCCTAGTCTAACACGGAATCTTATTTTAGTGGGTCAGTTATCAGAGAGTGAAGTTGTCACATCGTTTAAATCAGACGCTTGGAAGATGAGCAAGGGGGCCTTGATTCTTGCTTGTGGTAAAAAAGAAGGAACCCTATATGTATCTACGGGTACTTACAGTAGCATCGCGGTGAGAACATCAGGGATTGATTGTTCTACGTGGCATCGTAGGCTGGGTCACATGAGCGAAAAGGGGATGAAAGTAATGTTATCGAAGGGAAAATTGTCGAGTTATAGGTCGCTAGATTTGGACTTCTGCGAGGACTGCGTTCTGGGGAAACAGAAGAAGGTCAGCTTTACAAATGTGGCAAGGACCTTGAAAACAGAGAAGCTGGAGCTGGTTCACACCGACGTTAGGGGTCCATCAAAGGTACCTTCTGTGGTGGCTCGCGTTATTTTGTTACTTTCATTGATGACACTACTAGAAAATTATGGGTTTATTTTCTTAAGCATAAATCTGATGTGTTTGATGTTTCAAGAATTGGAAAGCATTAGTTAAGAATGAAACAGGAAAGAAATTCAAGTGCCTGAAATATGATAATGGTGGCGAGTATTGTAGCAGTGAGTTTGAGGCTTACTGTGCTGCGAATGGGATTCGCAGGGTGAAAACGGTCCCAAAGAAGCCAAGGCAGAATGGAGTTGTTGAAAGCATGAATAGGACGATCCGAGAGCGTTCGAGGAGCATGAGGTTACATGCTGGGTTACCTAAGCAATTCTGGGCTGATGCAGTGAATACGGCGGTGTACTTGACCAATAGAGGGCCTTCAGTTTCTTTGAATTGTGGATTGCCGAAAGAGGCTTGGACAGGTAAAGAGATAAATTTATCCCATTTGCGAGTTTTTGGTTGTATTGCCTATATGCATATAGAATTGGAGAATAGGGATAAATTTGATGCTAAGTCTCGTAAGTGCGTGTTCATAGGCTATGATACTAATAGCTATGGGTATAGGTTGTATGATTTTGAAAATCGAAAAACACACTGGAGAATTGATGTGGTATTTAATGAGTCTACTTTGTATATAAACACACTAAGTCAACCCGAGTAGGATCAGACTTTGTAGAATTTGTGGGAATCCTTGACAGTAATGTTTTAAAGCCTTAGGATACTAATATACAATCTACTCCACAGGCAGATCCACATACTCCTCCTCTTAGAAGGTCTGCACGTATTGTAAAACCTCCAATACGTTATTCTCCATCTTTGCACTATTTATTGTTAACTGATAGTGGTGAACCAGAATGTTTTGAGGAAGCATTGCAGGTTGAGACCAAGGAGGAGTGGGAGCATGCGATGGATGATGAGATGGATTCTCTTTCATCTAATCAAACTTGGGAATTGGTTCAACTACCCAAGGGGAAGAGAGCTTTGCACAACAAGTGGGTTTACAGGCTTAAGGAAGAATATGATGGTAGCAAGTGATTCAAGGCAAGATTGGTAGTCAAGGGTTTCAAGCAGAAACAAGGAATCGACTACACTGAATTTTTTTCTCCTGTTGTTAAGATAGCTACTATCAGATGTGTCCTTAATATTGTGGTTGGTGAGAACTTGCACTTAGAGCAGTTAGATGTCAAAACTGCTTTCCTTCATGGGGATTTGGAGGAGGATATTTATATGTATCAGCCAGAGGGTTATGTTGTGAAAGGGAAGGAGAATCAGGTATGCAAGCTAAGGAAGAGTCTGTATGGGTTGAAACAGGCTCCGAGGCAATGATATAAAAAGTTTGATACTTTTATGACTGCTAGGGGGTTTAGTAGATGTCATGGGGATCATTGCTGTTATTTTAAGAAGTTTGGCACATTGTATCTCATACTTTTGTTGTATGTAGATGATATGCTTGTTGTAGGTTCAAGCATGGATGAGATTGTTAATCTCAAGGCACAATTGTCCAAGGAGTTTGCAATGAAGGATTTGGGTTCTGCGAAGAAAATCCTTGGGATGCGAATCAGTAGGGACAGGGCAAACATGAAGTTAAAGTTGTCACAGGAGGAGTATGTTAAGAAGGTGTTGAAAAGGTTCAAAATGGAGAGTGCTAAGCCAGTTAGCACACCCTTGGAAAGTCACTTCAAGCTTTCAAAGGAAAAGTGTGCAGTAACAAATGAAGAGAAGAACTATATGGCAAAGGTTCCATATGCCTCGGCGGTAGGCAGTCTGATGTATGCCATGGTTAACACAAGGCCAGACATTGCTCATGCAGTGGGAGTTGTCAGCAGGTTGATGGCAAATCTGGGCAGGGAGCATTGAGAAACAGTCAAGTGGATTTTGCGTTATCTGAGAGGTACTTCAGGTTCTGCTTTGTATTTTGGGGGTTCTGATATTTGTCTGCAAGGTTTTGTGGATTCAGATTTAGCGGGGGACATTGACAGCAGGAAAAGCACTACAGGGTATGTGTTTAGATCGGGTAGTGCGGCAGTCAGTTGGGTCTCACGGCTACATAAGATAGTGACTATTTCCACGACAGAGGCGTAGTATGTTGCAGCCACGGAGGCCTGCAAGGAGATGGTATGGCTGAGGAGCTTCATGAAAGAGTTGGGTAAGGAGCAAGACAATTCCAAATTGTTCAGCGATAGTCAGAGTTCTATACATCTGGCGAAGAACGCAACCTTTCATTCGAGGACCAAGCATATCGACATAAAATATCACTTTATTCGCTCCTTGTTTGAGGATGGACAGTTCACTTTGGAGAAGATTTGCACAAAGGATAATCCAACAGACATGTTCACAAAGGTGGTTACTGTGGAGAAGCTCAAGTCTTGTTCAGCTTCTGTGGGTCTCTCAGTTTGAGTGGGAGACTAGGTGCTGGTGGTGTTGATTAATGATGGTGATGAGTGATCACCATTGACATTTGGCGGGAGTGTCAAGGAACAGTTTTCAAGTGGGAGAATTGTTGGGATGAAACCTGTTTTGTTAGAAAAATAAAGAGAGAGATTTCTGAAGTTTTGGTTCGGATGGGGTCCCGGGCAGTCCGGATGGAAAGTGCAGAAAGCTGTCTGCAGGTTTTTGGTCCAGTTCTAAAGTTGCAAAAATTTTGGTCCGGACGGTCGGCACGGAAAAAATGCCCGTTTTTGCGTTTTTTTAGGGTTTCTGATGTATTGTGTCGCTTTACTCTATAAAAAGGACACTTAGGGCAGCCCCCATTGTAACTTTGATCATTATTCATCATAGTGAAATACCCTAGCATCCCGCAGAGTAGAATTAAGCAATCAGCTTAAGTCGGAACCACGTAAAATCTCTGTGTCTTGTTCTTTCTTGCTTCTCATTGTTTTCTATTCTTGGTTTGTTCTTCGATTGTGAGTATTTGTGTGTGGGTTTAAGGCGCACGAATCCATAACAAGTGGTATCAGAGCCGATGGCTAACGATTTATGGGCGGACTCTCCTGCCGATGGCTGACGATCTATGGGTAGACTCTCCTAGAAGCATCGGTGGTTGCGGGCTTGCACAAAGACTATCGGAGGAGCAAGAAAATCCATTGTAACTCTCGATGGAGCAAGAAAATTCTTGGTCCGTGCGGCAGGTGGCCGACAGCAAGGTGGCTCTCGGTGGAATGGGTACTCTCGATGGAGCAAGAAAAATTCCTGATGCGTGCGACACCTGGCTGACAAGCAAGGTGGCTCTCGTTGAGTATGGTGGCTTTCGATGGAGTAGATGCAGTAAATAAGCCCGGATTTAGAGAGAGAGATCAAGAATTAAGGGGGAGTCAAGCGGATCAGATTGAGGAGGAGCTAGGCCCACTGCATGGTTCACACATGAGGGGGAGATTGTTGAGAACATGTGTGAAAGATTGGAGTCCCACATTGTATAAACAGAAAAAGTGTAGGACCTTAATATACAATTGGATGAGTCACCACTTACAAGACTTAGCCTTTTAAGTGGATATGGGTCATTCAATATATATTGAGTCCATGTGATGTGGCGGACTCGGTGCATACTCCCCTTCGGATTGGGACTAAGCGCACATGGCAACCTTAGGCGTGTCAGACTCCTAACAGCAATTTCCCTAAAATAGAACTATGGAACCAAAGATTTTCCCCTTCATAACTTCTTGGGATTTCTATTTTATTTTGACAATTGAATAGGCTACTAGAAAATAAACATCGTTTAAAAAATCATGTCTTTGCCACCACGTGCATTCAAAATGCCAATATTTTTTATAATTTGAATTTTGAAGCTGTAGGAACGAGTAGTTTCACTACTTGGCTACATTTTTTGAATATCAAAAATCCTTCTTCCTCTCCTATATATGCAGGCAATCTTATTCTCAGCACCAGTTCAAATACCAGTCACATTCTTTGGCAAAGCTTTGATTCACCCACAAATACTCTCCTCCCTCACCAACTCCTCACCAGATACACAACCCTGATCTCATCAAGAAGCGGAACCAACCATTCATCCGGCTTTTATAAGCTCTTTTTCGACAACAACAACGTCCTGAGCCTTCTTTACACTGGCCCAGAAGTGTCCAGTATTTACTGGCCCGACCCATGGCTCAGGATATGGGATCAAGGTAGAACAAGCTACAATAGTAGTAATACTGCTGTCCTCGATTCATCGGGTCATTTTATTTCGTCGGATAACTTGAAATTCTCGTCAGCTGACTTTGGTTTGGGCCCCCAGAGAAGATTGACCCTCGATATCGATGGTAACCTTCGGTTGTATAGCTTAGATGAGACTACAGGTAATTGGACTGTAACATGGCAAGCTACGTCAGATCCTTGCAAGGTTCATGGAGTTTGTGGACCCAATGGTATTTGTAGTTACGAGTCGGGTGCTGGTACTGGTAGGGGATGCTTTTGTGTTCCAGGGTACAGGATTAAGAATTCGAGTGACTGGTCTTATGGGTGTGAATTAGACCCGAGTTATCTTTCTGGAGATGCTCAGACGACCGATTTTGTCTCGTTGAGTTTTATGGAATTCTATGGGTATGAATATAATGTCACTATGGGTCAAACCTTGGAAAGTTGCAAGAAAATTTGCTTGGAATCAGCAATATGTAAAGGGTTCTTGTTCAAATATGAAGATGGTGCATCTCACTCATGTTATGCCAAGTCACAGTTGCTTAATGGGAAAACTTCCCCAAATTTACGTGCCACACTCTATGTGAAACTAAATGTTTCTCAAAAGGAGAAAAATGGTTTCATCCCCTCTGTTCAACAAATCCAACTGAAATGCTTGAGAAAGAATCCTATCGTCTTAGATCGAATTTACAAAACCAAAAGTGGGAGCAAGTTCTTGGAATATTTAGCTTGGTTTGCCTGCGGAGTAGGACTTCTTGAGATGTGTGTATTTACGCTATGTTTTTTCGTGTTTCGGACACCGAAGGATTCCGGTCCAGAGACGAGGGGGTATTTCCTTGCTGCAACCACATTTAAAAAATTCAGTTATGCTGAACTTAAAAAAGCAACGCGAGGATTCAACAAAGAGATCGGAAGAGGAGGCTATGGAGTTGTTTACAAAGGAACATTACTCGATAATCGAGTTGCAGCAATTAAACGACTGAACGATGCTAAAGAAGGTGAAGCCGAGTTTCTAGCAGAGGTAAGCACCATTGGAAGGCTTAACCACATGAACCTCATTGAGATGTGGGGGTATTGCGTCGAAGGAAAGCATAGGCTTTTGGTGTCCGAGTTCATGGAGCACGGGTCCTTAGCAGATAATCTGAATTCCAATACACTTGACTCCGAAAAGAGGTATAGTATCGCGGTTGGAATTGCAAAAGGCCTGTCTTATTTGCACGAAGAGTGTTTGGAGTGGGTTCTACATTGTGACATAAAGCCTCAGAATATACTCTTAGACGCAAATTACCAGCCAAAGGTAGCAGATTTTGGCTTGTACAAGTTACTAAACAGGGGTGAGGGTAGCAATTTGAGCTTTTCAAAGATGAGGGGAACAAGCGGATACATGGCTCCCGAGTGGGTTTTCAACCACCCTATCACATCTAAAGTCGATGTTTATAGCTACGGGATTGTTGTGTTCGAGATGATAACGGGAAGGAGCCCAGCGGGAGTTCAGCCCACGACTGATGGTGGGGGGCTGGAAACATGGGTGAGGAACAAGAAGCAGGGAGCTCCTAATTCGAACGCATGGATAGAAGAAATTATAGACCCGACTTTGAGGGGCGGATATGAAATGGGTCGGATGGAGACTTTGGTTCGTGTTGCAATGCAGTGTGTGGAGGACGATAAAGATGCTAGACCTACAATGAGAAAGGTGGTAGAGATGCTTTTGTGGAATGAAGATAGGTTAATTTGACAATGCTGATAAGGTAAAAGACTTTGTTCCTATACAGTAATCCTTATTTCCATCTACAGTTCAATTTTTTCGACACAAGTGGAATTCAGTGCGATGTACACAAAATTTAGAAAGGTGATTTTCTATTGTTGTCACAGATTTCAGGCACCTTTGAACGAGGCAGTGGACAGTTCAAAAGGATTGCAAGTGATTCGTGATGCAGCTTCTGTGCCGAAAGCCCACATATGGCGTATAGGTTGTCTGACGATAAGTGTTCTATTACATACGCTCTTTGTTATTATGAATAAAGTCTTTTTTCTAGAGTTCCACCCCTACCTGCGTGCTATCAATTCCTATGTTCAGCTAGTACATAAAAAACTTTGTCCCAATATTAACAGACGGTGGGATTGGTTGCCGAATTAGTCCGTGTATGTTGGTCGAATATTGAGAAATATATTGCTGTAGTTCATTCTTGGTAGTTCACTATGTCCTCCTGTAACTGTTTTGGTAAAGTCGGCTCTTCTGGTTTTTTTCCCACTGCTACCTCTATAAAATGATGTTTCCTAAACATGCATAAAGGAACTCCAATTTTGAAAGAAGATTACATGCGAAATTGCTAATATGACGATTTCATTGAGAATAAAAAAATAGCTTTTTTTTATTGAACTGGAATAAATAGCTATTTTACATGAGCCAAATTACACATATATAGAATTTATTTGGCTTGCAAATTCGGAGGGTGTCACACTAGGAAGAGTTGTAGGTTTGTAAATTTCCAATTTACATAAGTATTGCATGGGGTGTTTTTTGAGACACCTTCTGAGTGCAACGAGTGCGCAACCTAATTAAAATTTCTGAATATATATTTTTTTCAACTATTTTACATTTCAATTACGAAGAATCTATGTCTACTACATATAGTGAGTTAAAGAATTCATTTTGTTTTTTCATTTTTTCCTTTCAATGGCATTGCATAGCACGTATTCATGCTATAGATTTGTATAGCCAGATTATATAAAAGAGAGTCTCATTCTTAAATGGTTCAAGTTTCACAACTTGATTTCTAGAGTCTTTGGTCTGAGATTCATTCCAAAAGGTTTGACACACAATTGTATTCAGAACGTCCCCATATATATGGGGCCAGGTTAATCGAACGGGTTTGAATTTAGCTATGTCCAGAGTTGTCCTTTTCACTTTGTAAACTCAAAAGAGGGTCAAATCACACATACAAGTCGATTCATACATAAATGATCCCTAGAATTTTTAACAAGTCAAAAGACTCCAAACCAAACACAATTCTCATCACGTAACCAACAATTTCCGTGGACGACTTGGGTGTTAGCTGGGTACCACGAGTCGGTACTTAGTGCATGTGCATCTTAACCGGGATTCAATCTGAGTCCTTGAGTCTTAGATGAAAACAAATCTGAACCATTTATTGGAGTCAAATAGTTCTGGACCCTTGGATTTATGTAGGGATTCAAAACCTGAGCTCCCTTATACATACATACATATATATATATATATATATATATATATATATATATATATATATATATATATATATATTTCCGGTGAGTGAACAGGTAGTCCTCCCCTACATCACACAGCCTTACCTTCATTCTTTGCTTCAACCCCTGTCAGCAGGACAAGGAATAAATAGAAGAAATGGGACTAAATTTTAAATTCCCAAATTACCCTTTTAACTACCACACGTTACTCCTTACCCCTTTAACTGCCATCAATATTTTTTTTGGAAGTTCGACGTGCATACGCAACGCATGTGCCCAAAGCCTTAGGGGGTGTTCCACTAAATAGTTTTTTTCAAAAACTAGTTTTTTCCAAAAACCGAGACAGATCATTCTATCACAATGCATCACATAAAAATATGTGAACACAAAAACTAAGGGAGTTTTGTTTTAGTGGAACACCCCCTTATAGTATTGGGAATGGGTGTCCAGGAGGGTAGATTAGGTATGAATCTAATCTTTGACGTTAAATGTACAAAATGATTGTTGCTAGACTCGAACCCATGTCCCAGAGGTAATATGCATCTTCAAAATTCTTCGGGCGACCTAGAAGTAATATGCATCTTCAAAATTCCTCAGGCTTGACACTATCCAAGATTAAGGAGATTGCGGTGGAGATGCATTAGAGTGTTCTAGAATATATGTTTTTCTCACCGGCAATTGTTAGGAATTTGAGTCCCGTGTGTTTTACAAGGAATTAATGTGATTCTCATAATATATTACGGTTTCACTTGGCGATCTAAATTATTCATTTTTTAAGTCTAGATGTGTTTATCATCCATGCAAAAAATCAAGTTGATCGTAGATGGTGAAAGCTTAGTTGAATCGTGTTAATCATAAAGAAATGGGTGGTTCAGTTCTCTTGAGCAATTTTGTTTGATTCAAGTGTACACAAATGCCCGATCAATCTATGTTTTGTTTTTTGTACGAAAGATGAACAACACTTTGATACTTATCGAAATGAACGACTCATATTGTCAAGTGGAGACTATAGCGAGTCTCGTGTTGCATCAATTAAACGAGAGCCAAGTAAAAAGAATCATCGCATGAAAGCATTCACATCATCTCCCACACTGCCACAGCCCACAAGTCGATGATGATTTCAACTATTCTAAATTTCCAACCAACAGTACATATGTTCAGGCCTAGCTTTCAATTCAACAGTACATATGTTCAGGCCTAGCTTTCAATTCAAAACTCTTCAGTCTTCGATCTTGAGACTCATTCCTAAGCTTCTGTTGCACCAAAAAAAAAAAAAAAAAGAGACTCATTCCTACGTACCTAGGAAAGAGACCTCAACCATCCAATTGTACCCTGTTTTTTTTTTTTTTTACCGGCAACAAAATTTTATTAAAAGGCTCGACAAAGGTTACATCAAGCGAGAGAAACAAGATCCAACCAAAGGTTGGAGCACCCAAAGGGCAAAGCCCTAAAACCGGTGGGCCTAAAAGCACTAATAAAACATTGAAAATAAAACCCGAAGGCCTACAAACCCATATATTACATTAAAGCACAAATAAACCTAGCCCAAAAAATTGGACAAGGCCCAACTCCTAGAAAACCCTAAACCTAACCCTAAACCAAGTGCAAAGCATCTTCGGCCACCACCACCAAAGTTCTTGATAGCCACCAATTGTACCCTGTTTGGATCAGATTTTTGCTGTTGGCTTTTAATTTTGCAAGGAGATGTTTCTTATAACCTTGTCCACATAAACTATCTTGTGCTTCTGTTTTTTTTTTTTTTTAACAATTTCTCACACCAGTTTTTCATCTTAAATAAAGGTAGAAGCTAATTAGTGGAAGTTACTATCTGCCGGAAGACAGTGAAGGATTGATCCAAACAGGACATTAGAATGGTCATTAGTCGCCCATAAGTCAAGAGGTCCATTTTTCTATGGAGAAAGGACTTGGGCGGCTATATATTACCTGTACTAGAGGCAATGTCTATCATCTTTCACCATCAGATGGTCATCATAAACCCTATTTTGAGTGTGACCTCAAGAATACTTTTGCCTCTCTTTATTATTATTATTTTTTTCTTGGACGAAAAAATAAAAATATTTTTACAGGCAAAACAATAAGTAACATTTTACCCAAATTTTTGTTGAAATTTGTTCATACTTCCTATTTTGCCATTGAAAGTAGATTGTTCTGTGAAAAGTTAGGGGAAGTGTTATTGACACTCCCCTTTTCTCTATTGACACTATATTTTTTTGTCTTTATTAGGTAAACTTCTTTATGCACTTTACATGTAAAGACAAAAAAAGGGAGTGCCAATAGAGAAAAATGGGAGTACCAATATCAATTCTCAAAGTTAGTGGGTAAAGTTTAATGATAATATCTTCATTAAGAGCAATAATGGGAAGTGAATGTAAAAATTGATGTGAAAAGTGTAATGATGATGCTTTCTTAATAAGTTGAAATTACGAAGCTATACACTTAAAAAGAAACGGAGGAAGAAGTACGAAAAAAACTTTCAAATACAATTCTCGACACAATTATATTCAGAGCCGTTCTATGGATGTGAGCCGATGTTCATTGAAGAGCTCTTAATGCAAGTATTTTTTTTTTGAGAAAGAAGATTCATTGAAACATCAAAGCAAACCACCAAGTCATAGTAGTTCCAGTATAACTAAATAAGAGCAACATAACCAAAAGAACTAGACATGAGCACTTCCGTCACTGGTGTCCGGGTGAGGAACAAAAATGGCCAGAGCGTGCTTAGCAAGAAGGTGAGCTTGCTGGACATCCTAGCGCACAATCTTTGAAATTCTACAAAAAGACAGCTTCTTAATCTCCGCTGCCAGGTTGCGCAACAAAAAAGTGTCATGGTTGTGACACTCAACCCTCCCTGCTATCTGCATTGAGACAATCAGAAAAAATATAAACCACATTATAATTATGAATTAATGCCCCTTTAACACCTTCATACTATATTGTTTGGATTTTCTTTTGCAGGTATTTCTAGAGTTGTATTTTTCACTTTATAAACGCAAAAAGGGTCAAATCACGCCTACAAGTCAATTCATACAGAACGATTTTCAGAAATTTCAAACAAGTTAGGAATAATTCATAGTGTCAAAAGACTCCAAACACCATCACATGGCTGATTGTCATCATCTGCATGTCCAAGAATTATCATGTCCACACACAAATAATCCAGATCATGGATTATTAGCCAAAGCATATCTTAAATGCATTTCAAAGTCTCCCCACATTATAACTCCCTCAAGGCAAAGTTATAAACCAATCATCCACATTGCCAATACACAAATTCCTCTTTCCAAGTTCTAAATCCCAATCTATTGCTCTAACCTTTTTGTCTCCACACATGGATTTCTCTCTCTGTTTCTTCCTCCTTCTGTCACTGTTCTTTACGCCATCTTCTGCGACACCACCTTCCTCTATATTCGAAGGCTCATCTCTCTCTGTGGATCGACCAAACGACGTTCTAATTTCACTGAACGGCGTTTTCACTTCTGGGTTTCACTCAATCGGAGATAACGCCTTTATCTTCGCCATATGGTTCACCAAATCATTTGGTCCCACTGTAGTTTGGACGGCCAACCGAGACCAACCCGTTAATGGAAAAGGCTCAAAGCTTTTGTTACAGAAAGGCGGTAAACTCATATTAACTGACGCCGGTAAAAGTACCCTGTGGACCACCGCTGCTGCCACCAACACTTCAACCTCGGTGCAATTAAGTCTTAACGATTCAGGTAAACGGTAATGGACCGTTCATCAAAGTACGGCTTACTAGGTTATCAGATTTTCTTACCACACACCACATACCATGGCATTTTTGTTTTGTGGATCTTTTTATCTTTGATTTTTGGGTGAGTTTTGCCTAACGTTTTAAGGGATTTTTGGGCAAGGCTTTTTTCGGTTATTCATATATGGTTGTTCCACAACAAGTGGCTTTTCAATTTTTTGGTTTTGCCTTTATTCAAATTTTTTTTTGCATTTGTTAGTTTTGCGTTAAACTTTTTATATATTTTGATTCGTTTTGATGTGAATAATCAAAAAAGTAAAAAATTATGAGAATTACCCATTTTCTTTTTGGAAAATATCCAACCAAAAGCCATCGTAAGTCAATTTAGGTAATTTGGTTGGATATTTCCCAAAAAATTTAGTAATTACCCAAATTTTTTGGAAAATATCCAACCAAAAGCTAGCTTAAGTCAATTTAGGTAATTTGGTTGGATATTTCCCAAATTTTTTTGGGTAATTCACATAATTTTCTACTTTTTCGATTCCTCATGTTGGGACGTATAAAAAAACGTGAAAAGTTTGACACAAAGCTAATAAATGCAAAAAAAATTGAATAGAGACAAACCCAAAAATACTTAAGTCAGTTGGTAGTGGAACAAGACTGATTAATTTTTTTTTTCCCAAAATTTAATACCTGGTGGGTGCGTGGGGTTTGTGGGGAGCGATTCGGTTTTGTTCTTGGATCTCTAGTACTGGTTGGATTTGGTGTGGCCCTTCCTCCTTAAACCTTCCTAAGCCAGTAAGATTAACCACTGGTTGGTGTCTATAAACGCCCTAATTTTGATTATACATTACTCCTAAGATGGATTACGAATGAGCCCCCAATGATGGTGGTGTTAACGAAGCCAATATAGGTTCTTAAATTTGATTAATGCTTAGGTAATTTGAGTTTTTACACTTCAAAAATCCAATCAATCTTTAGGAGTCCAGTAAACCATATATCTAAGTCCAGTAAACCCTATCCAAACATTGCCAAGCCTGAACTATCCAAAGCTTAACCCAGAGAAAGAAGCAAAGGAAGCCCAAACCAACTAGTTCAGCCAAGAACAAAAACTATCGGTGCTAAGAGACAAGTTGCCGGCCGCCATATAGGTTTGACTTTTTCAACATGGCGGCCATCATATTAGAGTTTTTTTTTTATCAAATGATAGGACTAGATTTTATTAATAATACCAAAAAAATGATGACATCAGATTGGGCATCCATCTCCCTGTAGGGAAGATAAAAGCCACAAAGGAGGGCTGAATTCCCAAGTACAACATCTAGCTCCTCTCACCGCTTGTCGGGCAACACTGTGAGTTACTTTATTGCCACTCCTCACAAAATTCACCTTAACTTCCTCCAACCCATCCATGGATTGAAGGACGTCCATCACAATAACACCAACAGTCCGATGCTCCTCCTTGCGCTGCTGCACCATTTGCAATAGCTGTTGACAATCACCCTCCACCACTATTCTTCCTATCCCAAGCTCCAGCGCCAAACTGATACTTTCCCTCAACGCCAAAGCCTCCACCACAAGCGGGTCCGTACTATGCTACCTATGAATAGCTCTTGCCGCAATAAATTTCCCTCTCCAATCTCGAACGACCATTCCAACCCACACCGCTTGCTTTGTCTATCAATACCCCCATCAAAATTAACTTTGAATCATCCAGCACATGGACAATGACAACCACCCGTCTCAGGTTCTTGGTCCGACTATCCCCTTTCAGCCGTCGGTTTCCCATCTTCCTGAGCTTTCAAAAACTCTACGGCATCTCGAATAGCAGCTTGACACACCAGGTCTGGCGTAGTTAGATGGTTATTGAAAACAACATCGTTCCTACACTTCCATAGCCTCCAAATAATATTACCCACCACTGCCCAAAAAGATGCATTGTCATCCTTGTCTTTCCAGCGTTCGAGCAAGCATGTCCACCACTCCACCAAAGACTCACTTGGGATGGATCTCATATGTAACCAGTAAGGAGAAATATACCATACCATTTGAGCAAACCTGCATCTAACTAGTAAATGGTTGCCCGTTTCCTCTTCCACTTTGCACAACGGACACAACATCAGTTTCCATGCGACGTTTAACAAGGGCTTCTTTCATTGGTACAATATCTCTCAAAGCCTTCCATAAAAAAGTCCTAATTCTCCCCTGGACCGGAAGGGACCAAACACTTTTCCAAACCTCCTTCATTTGATCTCGGTTGCTGCATTCCCCAATAGCACGTCCTCCCCAAAACCCATTGCGTCGTAGCATCATGGCAGTTTCATACCCTGACTTCACACTATAATTACCATCCACCGTATGGTGCCAAATAATTTGGCTGTGTTCGGATTGGAACTGAAAAATAATTTTTTGTTCTCAAAAAGAAGTTTGTGATCGGATGCAAACTGTAGCAGCACTAGTACGTGGGTCCCATTCCAGCTGGGTTTTGCACACAGAGAGAGAGAGAGAGAGAGAGAGAGAGAGGCGTTGACAACTGGGTAATTGGTTTTGGACTGGGGCCCACAGCTGGGTTTTGCGCAGAGAGAGAGAGAGAGAGAGAGAGAGAGAGAGAGAGAGGCGTTGACAGCTGGGTAATTGGGTTTTGGACTGGGGCCCACATCTGGGTTTTGCACAGAGAGAGGAGGAAAAGTGGTTGGGTTTTGCAGTCAAACTTGTACGTATAGGATTGGAAGAAAAGTCTTGTTTTGGAAAGTGTTTCAAGGCCCATTTTTGAAAAGCATTCCAAAAGCATTCCGAACACAGCCTTATGTGTTTGGGGAAAACAAGGCTCTGTAGTGCTTTATCATCTAGTGCATGTTTCGGCAACAGCAAAGATAAAATAATTGAAGCCTCCTCTTCATTAAAGCACTCCTTAACTACAGTTTCCTTCCAAACACGCAAATGAGGATCAATCAACCAATTAACTTTCTTCCCTCTCGCCTCCTCCTTCACAAGGCTAGGAATCACCGCTTCTTGTTTTGGTAGCCAAGGATCTTTATCAATAGTCACCTTGTTGCCCAACCCAATCCGCCATCTTATCTCGGCCTCGAGGATTTTCCTGCCTTCCAAAATGCTTCTCCAAGTCCAGGACGGATTCGACCCCAACTTTGCCGAGAGAAGGGAGCCCGTTGGGAAATATTTAGCTTTGAGGATTCGATGAAGAAGGCTGTTGCTGCCCCTTAATAACCTCCACCCTTGCTTGGCTAACATAGCTAGGTTGAAACAAGATAAATCTCGAAATCCAAGACCACCACCACTCTTCTTCTCACAAATTTTGTCCCAAGCGAGCCAATGTATCTTTTTGTCATTTCCTTTGCCCCCCCACCAGGACCTCGCCATCATCCCATTTAACTCTCTACACAGCTTTTCCGGTAGCTTGACACACGACATCACAAAATTAGGTAAAGTCAAGGCCACTGATTTCAAAAGAATTACCTTTCTCACCTGACTCACAAATTGCTCGTTCCATCCCTCATTTGTTCCGCAAACTTTCTTTTAAAAAAGAAAATACCTTGTACCTCGAGTTTCCAATCTCAGTAGGAAGACCAAGATAATTACCCAAATTAGCATCACACCGGATACCCATAATCTGACTCAAACGGCCTCTATCAAGAA
Source organism: Vaccinium darrowii (assembly GCA_020921065.1). Classification (NCBI taxonomy): domain Eukaryota; kingdom Viridiplantae; phylum Streptophyta; class Magnoliopsida; order Ericales; family Ericaceae; genus Vaccinium; species Vaccinium darrowii. Next base: position 7,905,895 of record CM037157.1, read on the forward strand.
CAGGAGTATTTCGACTGAAAAGACATATCGACTTGTGGGCATTCAACAACTGACCTGAAGCTTTGCAAGAAGACTGAAGCACAGCTTGGACATGCCGAACTTCCTCCACGGTCCCCTTATTAAACAGTAGCGTGTTGTCCGCAAAGAAAAGATGGCTCACCACCGGACCACCCCAGCACACTTTCAGGCCATGAATTTTGCCTTTAGATTCTGCATCCTTAAGCATGCCTGAAAGCCCTTCCCCACAAAGTAGAAAGAGATACGGAGAAAGTGGGTCACCTTGCCGAAGCTCCCGAGAAGGTTTCATAAAGCCTTTCGGAACCCCATTTAAAATAACCGAATAAGTCACCGAAAACAAGCATTCCATAATCCATTTGATCCACACCTGATGGAATCCCATTTTTGCCATAATCCTCTCAATAAAAATCCATTCAACCCTATCATACGCTTTGCTCATGTCTAATTTCGTGGCCATTTCATACTATTTGCCATATCTCTTGTTCTTCATATGGTGGAGAACTTCCTGGGCAATCAAAATGTTATCCGTAACTAAACGACCCCCTACAAAAGCCGCTTGATTTTCAGAAATGATAGCAGGTAGAATGGTAGACAATCTGTTAGCTAGAACTTTAGAAAGAATTTTTTACGCCACGTTACACAAGCTGATAGGCCTCAGCTGTGTCATGTTCATAGGAGGCTTCACTTTAGGCACCATCACAATACGGGTATGATTTATTCTTCTCAACAACCTTCCATAATGGAAAAAAACTTTTAATTGCATTTGTAATGTCTGCCTACTATGTGCCAATACTTTTGGAAAAACACGGCTGTCATCCCATCCGGCCCCGGGGACTTATTTGTTGGCATTTGAAACACCACACTTTTCACTTCCGCTGCCGTAACTGGGCGAGTTAAGCTAGCATTTATAGCCGGCGTGACCAGCCGATGCACACAACTCAACACCTCGTCAAAATCCATGGGTTTGCTTGAAGTAAAAATCTGAGAGAAATATATACTCTTTGACAATATGTTCTACTTCAATATCGCCCTCCTTCCATACACCTTCTCCATCTTCCAAACCATAAATTCTATTCTGAGCTCTCGTCTGAACTGTTTTGGCATGGAAAAATGCTGTATTTTTGTCCCCTAGACGAAGCCAGTCCGCTCGAGCTCTATCCCTCCAATATTTCTCTTCTTCCTTACAGGCTTCCTTCAAGCTATTTTCTATGTTTCGATATTCACCAAAATCAAAATCATCAGCTTCATACACCGTTTCTAACTGGTGCTGCAGCTCTTTCACTCGCACAGCAGAGTTAAATGGTTGTGAAGATCTCCACGCCCTGAGTCTCCTACGACATTGCTTCAGTTTCCTTTGAATGCAAAACCACATCGACCCAACCACATTTAAATCCCAGCACTGTTTAACAATAGTCTCGCATTGTTGCTTCGAGGCCCATCGAGAATCAAAGATGAAACGGGTCACTTTGGGGGAAAGAACCCCCTGATGTTGTAACAAAATCGGGCAATGATCAGAACCCCCCGGTCCCAAGTATTTGAGAAAGCCCTCCTCAAAAGCCACCTGCCACATCGGATTCACTAGAGCCCGGTCGAGCCGCTCCTATTAGACCACGTGAACGGGTAGCCCACGTAACCAATGTCAATCAACCCATTGTCATCTATAAACCTCTTAAAATCAGCCATCTCCCACTCAGCCTTGTTACCCCCACCCCATTTCTCCTCATTTGAAAGAATACAATTGAAATCACCCATTAAAATCCACGGTTCTGAAATATTTGTAGCTTTTAGGGATAAAGTGTGCCGTAACAATCTTCTCTCAATGGCATTAGTACTAGCATATATCCCCGTGCAACGGCAGACTTTACCACGAGGGCTAACAACTACTACATCAATGAATTGTTTATTCAGTTCAACTAAATTAACAGAACCATATTAGAGTTTCGACCTCCAATTTTGAACGTTATGGTCGCCACTTTTAAGCCCAGAAAACAGACAGGTCCTATAGATGAGACAAGGGCTTGGGAAGGATGTTTCAATGACGTCCCATCCGATTCTTGTGGGGAATTGAGGCTAGAAGCTACTCCTATGCCTATAGGGTTCTAAAGTTCTATGTTTACACACCTTAAGATCAGGGGCGGACACAAGATTTACTATCAGCGGGGTCAAGAATCTACGGCATATACTCTCTTCGTTTAATTCTGGCGGTCTCCTACGAAAGTAGGTTTCAAAGAAAAAATTAAAGAACTTTCGGACACGATTTTTTCGAGTTTCATACTAAATAAATTAAAGATCTCGATTAGTTCTTTAATTTGGTGAGAAAATTCAAAAATTATGAACTTAATGAAATACCGTCTTCTTTTTTTTGTCTGAAATTGCACGTCTTTTTGTGGGGGACTATCAAATTGGGATGAAGAGAGTACATTAGAATACTAAACCAAAAGAGATTTATTCACTATGTACAAGCAAAAAGTAGTATGATGTGTTACTTGGGGCAATGAAAGAGAGAGAGAGTGAGAGAGAAAGAGTGGAGTTAAAAAATAATGGGAGCAAAAAAAAGAAAAAAAAAATCCTACATGCTCTGCTTTTTTGCATGCGATGGGGAATGTGTTAAAAAATGGTGGCACATAAAAAAGGAAAAGATTAGGGAGATTCGGTGAACCATTTGGACAAGGTAGTGAATAGTTCATGTTACTTGGGGCAAAATCTAGAGAATGCGTATAAGGTATTGGGGCAAAATTACCAAAATGTCTAAAAATATATGTACATCTCTGTAGAAAATTTTAATCGAGAGGGGTCAGGTGACCCCGCTTGCCCATTGGTGTGCCCGCCCCTGCTTAAGATCCATCATGAAACCTAGCCTAAAAACCCTCAGCCCTCAATCTTGTTCCTGTGTTTCTTCTTTCCAAAAAGCAAAAAATCTTTTTTTGGACAGATTAGCGGAAAAACTCCAAAAATACAAGTCCTAATCCACTTTCCATATTCGGAAACCTACCCAAATCTCTAGTCGTAATCCTAATCTACCCTCTACGCTACAAAAGTTACCCAAATCCTTGTTCTTAAGACCCAAATTTTCGAAGCATGCATGTATTGATCAAGAGAAAGCGATTTTCGTATTTTGAGGAGAACATCCGGGTATTGATCAAAGAAGTTAATCTTCATCCTTTTGCTATTTTTGGTAGTTATTTTGGTGTTTCAAACTAGCCTCATGCATAGTTAATTTGTTATATCTTCTTGTTTCTCGCCCCCCTATACTTGTTAAAAGATATTTTAAAATTCCATAAATAATGAGTTGAGAGACTAATCATTTTACTTAGGCGGGATGTGTCTCTAACACCTTTCCATCCCGTAACTTAGCTTAGAAACGAAGATTATGTATGGTAATGACGGACCGTTGTCTCGCAGAGGACACGAGTGTCCACAGTGCCTAACCAGGGCCATAAGCATCCAAAAGGCGCTCGGATGCCTAAAGGTTTATCGATGTACCTGTATTTAGAGAGACTTGACTTGGGCTTTAAGTAATTAAGTTCTCGCCAAGCTCGTGTCTTTCATGATATCACAAATAACTGTCTCTCGAGAGTAACGTCATGCATGACACGTCCGGATGGAACATAGGCAGACGGCTTGTGCCGAGCCGTCCTGGTGGTGCTGATGTAGCTCCACCCTATCTCACAGTTTAGCCGAACTAATCAATGACCCAACACCTTGCTTGCTGACAATGAGACGGGCCAAACTACCCATCACGCCATCCTGGGGCTTGGCGTTGGTTCCTTGGGCCTTCCCTATGATTGGGCTTGTCCTAACCGTTGGGTTCAGGAAACCCGCCATCAACCCACTACTGGGTTATACATGGTGAATCTCAACCATTAATTTCAAATTTTAGGCGTTATACATGGTTGAGCAGCAACATGACACATGACAGTAAGTAAGAGTTTATTCTTCTAAACTCGTAAGTTCGACTCCCGCCATTAACATTATTCTTTGGGGGGCCACTCAGCCAAGAGATTAATCAAAGTGTGGGTAGGTCCGGGCCCTCAGTTATCAGAAAACTAAAAATAATTGATTTTAATTCTATGCAATTTCCCTAAAAAAGAACTATGGAACCAAAGATTTTCCCCTTGATAACATCTTGGGATTTCTATTTTGTTTTGACAATTGAATAGGCCACACTAGAAAATAAAAAATCGTTTAAATCATGTCTTTGCCACCACGTGCATTCAAAATGCCAATATTTTTGATAATTTGAATTTTGAAGCTGTAGGAACGAGTAGTTTCACTACTTGGCTACATTTTTTGAATATCAAAAATCCTTCTTCCTCTCCTATATATGCAGGCAATCTTATTCTCAGCACCAGTTCAAATACCAGTCACATTCTTTGGCAAAGCTTTGATTCACCCACAAATACTCTCCTCCCTCACCAACTCCTCACCAGATACACAACCCTGATCTCATCAAGAAGCGGAACCAACCATTCATCCGGCTTTTATAAGCTCTTTTTCGACAACAACAACGTCCTGAGCCTTCTTTACACTGGCCCAGAAGTGTCCAGTATTTACTGGCCCGACCCGTGGCTCAGGATATCGGATCAAGGTAGAACAAGATACAATAGTAGTAATACTGCTGTCCTCGATTCATCGGGTCATTTTATTTCGTCGGATAACTTGAAATTCTCGTCAGCTGACTTTGGTTTGGGCCCCCAAAGAAGATTGACCCTCGATATCGATGGTAACCTTCGGTTGTATAGCTTAGATGAGACTACAAGTAATTGGACTGTAACATGGCAAGCTACGTCAGATCCTTGCAAGGTTCATGGAATTTGTGGACCCAATGGTATTTGTAGTTACGGGTGGGGTGCTGGTACTGGTAGGGGATGCTTTTGTGTTCCAGGGTACAAGATTAAGAATTCGAGTGACTGGTCTTATGGGTGTGAATTAGACCCGAGTTATCTTTCTGGAGATGCTCAGACGACCGATTTTGTCTCGTTGAGTTTTATGGAATTTTTTGGGTATGAATATAATATCACTATGGGTCAAACCTTTGAAAGTTGCAAGAAAGGATGCTTGGAATCAGCAAAATGTAAAGGGTTCTTGTTCAAATATGCAGATCCAGATGTTGCAAATCACTCATGTTATCCCAAGTCACAGTTGCTTAATGGGAAAACTTCCCCAAATTTACGTGCCACACTCTGTGAAACTAAATGTTTCTCAAAAGGAGAAAAATGGTTTCATCCCCTCTAATCAACAAATCCAATTGAATTGCTCGGGCAAGAATCCTATCGTCTTAGATCGAATTTACAAAACCAAAAGTGGGAGCAAGTTCTTGGAATATTTAGTTTGGTTTGCCTGCGGAGTAGGACTTCTTGAGATGTTGTGTGTATTTACGCTATGGTTTTTCATTTTTCGGACACCCAAGGATTCTGGTCCAGAGACAAATGGGTTTTTCCCTGCTGCAACCACATTTAAAAGATTCAGTTATGCTGAAATTAAAAAAGCAACGCATGGATTCAACAAAGAGATCGGAAGAGGAGGCTATGGAGTTGTTTACAAAGGAACATTACACGATAATCGAGTTGCAGCAATTAAACGACTGAATGATGCTAAAGAAGGTGAAGCCGAGTTTCTAGCAGAGGTAAGCACCATTGGAAGGCTTAACCACATGAACCTCATTGAGATGTGGGGGTATTGTGTCGAGGGAAAGCATAGGCTTTTGGTGTCCGAGTTCATGGAGCACGGGTCCTTAGCAGATAATCTGAATTCCAATACACTTGACTCCGAAAAGCGGTATAGTATCGCGGTTGGAATTGCAAAAGGCCTGTCTTATTTGCACGAAGAGTGTTTGGAGTGGGTTCTCCATTGTGACATAAAGCCTCAGAATATTCTCTTAGACGCAAATTACCAGCCAAAGGTAGCAGATTTTGGCTTGTCCAAGTTACTAAACAGGGGTGAGGGTAGCAATTTGAGCTTTTCAAAGCTGAGGGGAACACGCGGTTACATGGCTCCCGAGTGGGTTCTCAACCTCCCTATCACCTCCAAAGTTGATGTTTATAGCTACGGGATTGTTGTGTTGGAGATGATAACGGGAAGGAGCCCAGCAAGAGTTCAGACCGCGATTGATGGTGGGGGGCTGGTAACATGGGTGAGGAACAAGAAGCAGGGAGCTCCTAATTCGAACGCATGGATAGAAGAAATTTTAGACCCGACTTTGAGGGGCGGATATGAAATGGGTCGGATGGAGACTTTGGTTCGTGTTGCGATGCAGTGTGTGGAGGACGATAAAGATGCTAGACCTACAATGAGAAAGGTGGTAGAGATGCTTTTGTGGAATGAAGAGAGCTTAATTTGACAATGCTGATAAGGTAAAAGACTTTGTTCCTATACAGTAATCCTTATTTCCATCTACGGTTCAATTTTTTCGACACAAGTGGAATTCAGTGCGATGTACACAGAATTTAGAAATGTGATTTTCTATTGTTGTCACAGATTTCAGGCACCTTTGAACGAGGCAGTGGACAGTTCAAAAGGATTGCAAGTGATTCGTGATGCAACTTCTGTGCCGAAAGCCCACGTATGGCCTATAGGGTTGTTCTCTGACGATAAGTGTTTTATTACATACGCTCTTTGTTATTATGATAAAGTCTTTTTTTCTAGAGTTCCACACCTATCTGCGTGCTATCAATTCCTATGTTTAGCCAGTACATAAAAAACTTTGTCACAATATTAACGGACGGTGGGACTGGTCGCCGAATTAGTCCGTATATGTTGGCCGAATATTGAGAAATATTGCTGTAGTTCATTATTACATACGCTCTTCTATAAAATGATGTTTCCTAAACATGCATAAAGGAACTTCAATTTTGAAAGAAGATTAAAATTAATATCATTGACATCTGCTTGCGTTTGATTGTACATCAGGTTTTTTTTTTTTGTAAAGAGTGTTTTGAGTACCGTGGATTGGTCATTTGGTCAAGAGGATGAGATGGCATTTTAGAGTAATATTATCAATACAACATTTTGTGCAACAATGTATGTATCATGCCAAATTGCTATATGACGATTTCATTGAGAATCAAATAAATGGCTTTTTTTTTTTTTAACTGGAATAAATAGCTATTTGACATCAGCCAAATAACGCATATATAGAATTTATTTGGCATGCAAATTCGGAGGGTGTCACGCTAGGAAGAGTTGTTTGTTTCTAAATTTCCAATTTACAAAAGTATTGCATGGGGTGTTTTTTGAGACGCAATTCTGAGTGCAACGAGTGCGCAACCTAATTAAAATTTCTGAATATATATTTTTTCCAACTATTTTACATTTCAATTACAAAAAATCTATGTCTATTACATATATTGCAGTTAAAGAATACGTTCTTGAAATCTTTTGTTTTTTCATTTTTTCCTTTCAATGATAGTGCATAGCACGGATTCATGCTATTGATTTGTATAGCTAGATTATATAAAAGTAGGGGCGACGCCAATGTATAATGAGGGGTGTCAACTGAACCCACTCAGATACAAAGTCCAAAATTTTAAAGAGTCTTAACTTTTCACTTTTGAAAAAACATCTAGTGTGATGGCACCACTAAAAAAAACCTCTTGAACCCATTGGTCATATGTTTAAACTGCATCCTACGGCTGGCATGTGTCCAGCTCAAGAGCTGCTAAAACAAAAAGGCCACATCTCTTCTATGGACAGGAACAGGGGATGATGCTGCGGCAACGGTGTCGCGGCTGGAGCTATTTTGGATGGTTCAGATTTAAAAGAGATGGATTAAATTTGACCCGTCCAAAACAAAGATGGACAACTCGGATTGCTGCAACATCATCCCCGAGTCCCTCTTTTATCTTGACTTTTTATTTGTAGGTGGTAATTCTGTTTTAGAAAAATAAAATAGTTAATATGTATATATCTGGACTTCGTATCCAAACCCTTAAAATCCGGACTTCGTCCACACCTCATAGATCCCGATCAAATTTCGACGATCCGAATAGTCCAATGTGTCTAAAAGGTGTTTTTCAGGATCCTCGCGAGAAATCAGCCAAAAAAAAAAATTACGTGGAAGGGCTTTGATCTGAGCAATTTTTCATAAAAACTGTATATGTTCGTTTTTATGATAACTTCTCATAGGGCTTGATCGGCTCAGATCAAGATATTAGTTCTGTTCATTGAGACATTCTTCATTACCAAAAACAAAAAGATAAGTGATGATATAAATTATGGAATTTGGGGATCTGGGATCCTATAGGGAGCCCATCCGGTCGTCCATTTCGGCACGAACGGGTTGGATTTAATCTGCTTCTAATGGCCAGATGAGGCTCTCTACAAACCTGTTGGGAGAGGGCTCTCTACAAAACCCGTGTCCTAAACTAGGACCCCACTCATTATAAGTACTTCTAGAGTTGCCACCATATAAAAGAGAGTCTCATTCTTAAATGGTTCAAGTTTCACAACTCGATTTCTAGAGTCTTTGCTCTGAGATTCATTCCAAAAGGTTTGACACACAATTGTATTCAGAACGTCCCCATATATATGGGGCCAGGTTAATCGAACGGGTTTGAATTTAGCTATGTCCAGAGTTGTCCTTTTCACTTTGTAAACTCAAAAGAGGGTCAAATCACACATACAAGTCATTCATGCATAAATGATCCCAAGAATTTTTAACAAGTCATTCATGCATAAATGATCCCAAGAATTTTTAACAAGTCAAAAGACTCCAAACCCAACACAATTCTCATCACGTAACCAACAATTTCCATGGACACATTGAGAAAGACTTGGGTGCTAGCTGAGTACCACGAAGCGGTAATTAGTGCTTGTGCATCTTAACCGTTTAAAAATGTTTTGAATGGTCCAGATTTAAGAGTGACAAGAGAGGAAAGAAATAGGGGGGGGGGGGAGAGAGAGAGAGAGAGAGAGAGAGAGAGAGAGAGAGAGAGAGAGAGAGAGAGAGAGGAGATGAAAGGAGAAATTTGGACCGTCCAAAAATGATTGGTGCTCATAACACCACATGTGCCCTACCCTATTTGCACCCCAAATTTTCCCATCAAAATAAATTTCAATACCTAATATCAATAATCTGAAAGTCTCTCCAACTACCTTATCCAGATGCCTATACAATTCAAAGTCTTCCAAAGTCAACTCCCTCAAGTCAAATTTACAAAGTAATAATGCAGATACAACCCACACACAAATCCCTCTTTTTCAAGTTCTAAATCCCACTCTACCCTTCTTGTATCCACACATGGATTTCTCTCTCTGTTTTTTTCCTCATCCTGTCTCTATTATTTGCCCCATCTTCTTCAACACCACCTTCCTTCCTCTATATTTGAAGGCTCCTCTCTCTGAATCGACCAAACGACGTTCTAATTTCAACTAACTGCATTTTCACTTCTGGGTTCACTCAATTGCCGCCCTTGTTTTTGCCTTTATTTAAACTAGAGGGTTGGCACACACCATTTATGCACACATTTTAGGAGGGGTGGGGGGCAGTGGGATGGTTATTGATTATTGTTTTGCCCATAACATATTATTTAATGGCACATTAAAATTAGTAGGAAATACTTAATTTTTGAAGTGACAATTAAGAAAATCACTTTCGTGTCGGGGTTTCAAAAAAGGAAACACCAGTTTGGGTTAGCCCTATATATTATTCAAATATATTGTGTTGACATAATTTCTGAAGATTATATTTTGGGCAATTGACAACGCCATTGAATCATGGCAACGCACCTCTCATCTTCACAGAAAATTGCAGTTCAATTCAAAGAAGGCTTCATGCAAACTGTCACTAACATGATCTTCTTATTCTATCGAGAACACACCACTGAATGAAAACAAAAAGTTTACACAGTGCTAGAGCATACTAAAATAATGCATAGACATACAAAAAGCTAGACTATATGAGAATTGCATAAACTGAAAGTCTGAAACCAAACGCTGAGAACCCAAAACTCAAACCTTTTCTCTTACTTTCAAGCCAAAGTTTTACCCATCTTTTCCTACAAATATTCATTGTTTTCTTTTTTGTTGTGGTAACCGGGTATCCGGGTCATCTTGCGCCCCCCTTGACTAATTCCGGAGCCCTAGAGGTAACAACCGGGCATAACCCTTAGTGGCCCCAAGAGTTTGCTGGCAAGGGGGATCGAATCTGAGACTTTAGTTGGAATATTCATTGTTCTCTTGCGGTAGAAGCCTCTCTATAACCTGTCTCATTGTGGGTCTTGCATTGTTATCTTCCTCTACACATTCCAATGCCACTTGAACCAATATTTCCATCATCCTTAAATCACATTCCCCCTTCATCACAGGATCAATGATCTCTTCAGGCCACAAATTGTTCCCAGCATTCCCATTCCTTTTCTCCCTCACTCACTTAACCAGCCCTCTCTGTTCCATCTCGCCTGTAATCCCGGACACTTGACTGCCTGTTGTCATTGGGCTGTTTCCCGTGACCATCTCCAACACCACCACTCCGTAGCTGTAAACATCAACTTTGGATGTGATCGGGTGGTTGGAAATCCACTCGGGTGCCATGTAGCCTCTTGTCCCCCTCACTCTGGAAAAGCTCGGGTTCTTACCATCACCTCCTCTGTTTACTAGTTTAGAGAGGCCGAAATCAGCAACCTTTGGTTGGAAATTAGAGTCCAATAGTATGTTTTGGGGTTTCACATCCCAATGGAGAACCCACTCCAAACACTCTTCGTGTAGATAAGCTAGGCCTTTTGCAGACCCAACAGCGATACTAAACCTCTTCCCTGAATCAAGGCCACTGGAACTAAGATTTTCTGCTAACGATCCCCGTTCCATATACTCGTAAACCAAAAGTATGTGATTTCCTTCAACACAGTATCCCCAAACCTCTATCAAATTCATGTGGTTAACCCTCCCAATGATGCTTACCTCTGCTAAGAATTCTGCTTCCCCTTGATTAGCCTCGTTGAGTCGCTTGATTGCTGCAACTCTACGATCGGATAATATCCCTTTGTCGCAACTCCACCACCTCCTCTTCCGATTTCTTCAGAAAAATTTCCCGACACTTTCTTCAGCTCATCATAGGTGAATTTTCTAAACCCACTCGCAACTTGAAGGTAACCTTGTGTGTTTTCACTTGAACTTTGTTGGGTTTTGTACAAAAACAACCATACAAGACAAACACAAATGATTTCAACTCCGCCAAATGCAACGGCGAACCAAACCATAAATTGCAAGGTTCTGTTTTGTTTGGGTTTCTTGTAACCTCTATCGAGTGCCAAGTTAGGTGGGCTCGGGGGGAATTGTAATCCTATTTCTCGGTCTTGATTTCCCAGAGAAGGGGTGAAGGACTTGGGCAACCTTACATGGGTGGGATCAGCAAATCCTGGGGATCTGTGTCCATTGAGTAACATTGACTTGGGAAAACAATTATGCTGACCATTTTCAAATTTGTAGTTGAAGCCGTAGCAATTACAACTTTGTAAGCATTCTTTCTCACAGCTTTCCAAGGTGATATTTTGCTGGGGTATGAGATCATAGCGTAGAATTCGACGTGATGAACTTCGATGAAATGAGATTCGGCAGGGTCGCAAGAGAGATTGAACTCAGGTTCACATCCGAGTGACCAATCCGTAATGTTTTTTGCCTTGCACCTGATTGAGAGTTGGCCAATAATTGTAAAAGAGTTATATACAGAACACTATAATAAAAGTGTCAATGGATTTATCAAACACTACTGTAACACCATATGCAAAATTTTAGATTGTTCTCATGTTATAGAATGGATAACGAACCGAAGTACCAAGTGTTTCTAAATTTTCTAAAAGTCCGTGAAAACAGTATGAATCCAGTGAAAGAGAACGAGGGTATCGGCACTCACTAATCAATATGTACACCAAGAATTTTTATGTCCACCACTTACAAGGCTTAGCCTTTTAAGTGGATATGGGTCATTTAATGTATATTGGACCCAACGAATGTGGTGGACTCCGTGGATACTCCCCAGAAGTTTGGGCCTTGTGCATGCCGGCGCAGCGGAAGCGATGGCGGGATCGATGCATCGTAAAAACTCCCAATATAGTCCTTGTCATGCGTTTTTTTCATATTCACAATTATCAAGTCAATTGATATGTCGTTTTTGTACAAAAAATATAATTTATAAAACAAGGAATTAACTATTATTCCGAAGAACAGTGGTTAAGTCCGAGATCGTCCACGGAGAGTAAAAAGCTAAGTCGCTGTACTTTCAATTAATTTCTAATTTAACTCGAAAATGAAATGGAAGTTTGGATTTGAATTGATTAACCTAAAATTAACTAGAAAGTGATTGAAGTTTAAAAATAAGAGAGAGAAAGGACTAGGGCTTCGATTCCACCTTCCCCTTGCAATATAATCGAATAAAATTCAGGGTAATTATTCAACATAGAAAAATAGGATTGTCGCTAGGGCTTGCAATCCCTATCGACAATCGTCAAGAGGATTCACAGGATTCATACACCGTAAAGGCTACCTCAACATAGCGCGGGTCGTCTCACCGGACTTAACGGGCGGCACGACCCGTCTAACGTCGTATAACCCATCTCAGAGACTATCCGGAAACAGTGAAAACTATTGCATGGCAGTGCTCGATATCCGGAATACAAACACAATGATTAATAGGAAAAATATGCTCTTTCATAAAAACAATTATGAATCATCCCAAGTCATACAATTATTGTTGAATAAAAACCCTAAAAATTAGACTATTACATTACTTGGAGAAAGTTTCCTCGTTACCCTAGTCGGAGGATTAGCTGATCATGGATGGTTTCATTGTTCCCAACTGTGGGAACTCTATTGTGCGCAGCCCGTGCGACCTTCTGTTATGCGTGACTTCCGGGAGATCCCCCTCGACGAACTCTACCAATTGCTTATATACTTGTCGCTTCAAATCTAAATGGAAACTTCCCTTTTCAACCAAAACTCCACTGCCTATTCTGTTAATGACCAAATTTTCTCTTAATAAGGAAGTGGATCGATTTTCCTTCAAGATTGCCTATTCCAAAACAGAATCTAATCATCATCAACCAATGTCTAGCTTTGGCCCACGTGCAAACCAATATGGTTATGTGTTGCAAATCTCTATTGCATTGGGACCAATCTGGGGCACCCATTCTTGACTTTGAACTTCCATTTGAATTAATTTAATTGGCCATTCGTTCAAACACCGGGTGGCGATCCGCAAATTTGGATTTTAATACCGATTGTGCGCTTTTGTCTCCAAATAACATCTAATGGCTTTGCAAGTGCTGAAACGAGAAAAATGAGTATCAACGTCCAAGTAATATATTAAATGGGCGTAACAATAATAAATTAGGGGCTGTCAATGGGCACATTTGCGCCGCTATCACAACCCCCAACTTACAATTTGTTGTCCCTAGCAAATAAAAGAATAAAAAAGTTAATCAAAAGCAAACTAAGGATATGTCTTTTAAACCTCCGGGCGGCCCCGGTAGGACTAGTGAAGTCTCGTGAGAGTTTTCAGCGGTGATCACCCACAAAACACTGTGTATCCGTTCATATGTAATTCGGAAACCTGCAAGACGACTCACCAATATCTCAAATAGAGAGTATGAAGCCATTGCAAAGATATAACGGGCATAAACAATTCTAAATGCTTTCAAGTCGTGAAAATAAAGCATGGCACCTAAATTTAGTGTGTGTGTGTGTGTGTGTATAAGCCTCAATCAAAAAGTGAGAAATAATTAAAAGCTCTCTCCAGACCGAGTCTCAACTTCAAATCTCACCGTGTCATGCACTCACAAATAAAATCACTCGAAACAAGGTGCATATTATGTACTCTCAATGTGTGCGGGCGGAGATTGTGTAATAAGAAATCAAAGTACCCCGCACACTCTGACACGAAAATAATGCTTTATAATGTGGACACACGATCCCATGAATGAAATGCCAAGTACCAAAACTAATCTCTATCCACCAATCCACAATCCATTGCCCCTTGGATCAAATAGGACTTTAATTCCGGTTATAGCGTTAGGTAAGGAAAATGTTGCAGGGTTAGGGTAAAACAACCTAGTGTTTGAGAATAAGCAAATCACTAACGTAGGACAGGGCTAATTTAACAATATGTGCCCTCTTTTCATCAATTTCACAACATCTCTCTTTCACCTTACAACACAATTCTACAATGAAATCACTTGTTTCTTTCTTTCAAAAATGAATTGGTGTGTCCCTTTTTTTGTTTTTTTTTTCTTTTCATTTTTTTTTCTCTGCTTTTTTTTTTTTTTTTTTTTATCATTGGGAAAACACCACCAATCAAGCGCACATTTCTCAACTATATTCACTCCATTCTCTTTAAAAAGTAACTCACACTTTTGCCATTCTCAAGACACGATATAGATAGTAGAGCTCAATAAAGAAAAGACATTATGCAAGGGGCTCAACATGGCTTACAAGGGTTAAGCATTTGAGAAAAAGAAACGAACATGCTCAAAATAACAAAAATTGCCTATTATTCTCTCCTAGGGGCAATACAACCATGAATTCATACCAAACCCAAGAGATAAGTAACAAGCAATATGTTTCAATACTTGGCAACAAGAATAATGAGACCAACAAACAACTTGACTATTTTCATGACAAACAAAGAGTTTCTGTGACACCACTCCAAAGAAAGATAAGGCTCTAAAGCTCACTTGGGCATAAGTTTCCGCTAAACTAGCCATTGAGAACAATCGAAATGTAACTCACAAAATGACCAAGGCCCAATGTATGTGAAGTGCAAAAGGTGCTAAAAATAAGTGCCACGATAAATTTCCACAAAAGACTAGTAAAAAGAACCATTATGCCACAAAATATCCAAGCAATAAGCAATACACCTCTACTAAATCTATCAATAGTCAATCTCAATAAATCCCAAATTGCATGCAAAAAGGATCCACTATTTTTTCAAATTTTCCATTTTTTCTTTTGTTTTTAAATAGGAAAGACTCCTAAGACTCAAAATCCGAAAGGATTCCCATCCCCAACTTGAACTAGACAATGCCCTCATTGGCTATCATATAAATAGAATAAGGCAAGTATAGTACAAGAGAGAAGGAAAGAGATCACCTCAAAAGTGGGTACGGCAAGCATAAATAAAATACGAGGGAAGGAGCACCCCCAACTTGAACCAAAGCAACCTGCATATTAGTCCAAAACAAAACAAAAACAAAGGAACACAAAAACAAAGATACGTAAAAAATAATAATAATAATAATAATAATAATAATAATAATAATAATAATAATAATAATAATAATAATAATAATAATAATAATAAAAACAAAACAAAAACAAAGTATACTATATTCACACAAATTTCTAGCTTTTATCACAACATGAAGAGCTACTGCAATGAACATGTCACACCATTCTAAGCTCTGTGTCAAGTATTGAACTCGACCGTTCCACAAAGCAAGATATTTTGAGTATTTTAATTGCATAAGTCGCTTTTGGGACTTCAACTCCACCAAGTGCAAAATCCAAACCAAATCAATTTTTAAACTGTTGACGATATCTACTGAACATGGATGGGAAGCCAAATCAAAACCATCAACACCAAGAAAATCGATTAGTTCTACTCTTTGAAAATCTTATAATGGTGGAGACTTAATAGGAATGTTGACATTATCTACAACCGAGAGTATTTGATTTTCAAGTTCAATTGGACTTTGGACAATTATCGGCAATGATTCTTCAAGTGGTTTTGCATTGATAGGGGTATTAGGTGTATAAATAGAATGCTCTTGAAGAGAACATTGGAAATTAAGCTCATCACTACCTTTAAATTTCAAAACTTTTTCCAATTCTAATTCACCCTCATTATTAACAATTGGCTCTATGTTTTCACCTACCACAGCATAAGAATTGGTCAATTCAAAATCTTCAATTTCAACGCAACATTGGGGCTTTTGAGCCAATTCATCAAAACAGTCCCAACTCTCTTCAGCATCTTTACTATGAAATTCATCATTAGACATGATATCAACTTGCGCGTCTTAGAATTTAAACTTTGGTAAAAAGTATTCATAAGGTGCCCAAGTTTTCACATTGAAAACGCGACCAAGAGAGTAGAAAACATTTAAACTGCCACCAACATTTTGAAAAAGGCTCCTCATCTCGTTGATAAAAATTTGAGACTTTTTGTAATAGCATATGAGTCTCGTACATAGGGTAGTAATCATCGAAAAATTGCTTTTGCATCTCAGCCCATGTACAATTTGATCTTAGACTCAAAGAATAAAACCAATGCTTAGCACTACCTCGCAAAGATAATGGAAATAATTTGAGTAGGTCGACTTCATCACTTAAACAAGGGTCCTCAAGTTTTTCAATATGCTCGCGTGGGTTTTCAGAGTCTAAGCCATGAAAAATAGGAAACGGATAAATAACTTCAGGCTTCAACTTAAGGCTTTGTGCACTAGGTGAAAAACTCTCGTATGATGGAGGATATGGCATTGTTGTTTGCCAATAATTGGGCAAAGGTTCCACCGAACTTTGAATTGGAACTCCAAACTCTCCATAGTAATCTCTCAAATAACTCATTTTTTAAAATATTTTTTTAATGCAAAAAGAAAAAAAAAATCTTTTAATGCAAACTAATCTATTGAAATAGGTAAAAAAAATAAAAAAAATAAAAAAAATAGAAAATAAAAAACTAAACTAAACTCACGATGTTATTGACAAAAATTCCTTAACTGCATTGGACTTCCTCAAACACCACGCAACTGTAACTTCAAATTCGACTTGCATGAAGTTAAGAAACCTGCACCAACAAAACAACTACAAAAAGAAATAAAATAATAAAAAAAATACTACTTATAAAAAAAAAAAATATAAACTAAGAATCAAACTAAAAACAAATTGAAAATACGCAACCGTGTTTTTACTCCCCGGCAATGGCGCCAAAATTTGATATGTCGTTTGTAACACCCGACTTTTAATTTATGTCTATGTGCTCGGTTTTGTGCGTGTTTAATTTAATTGTGCATGTCACTAACGTTAATAGGCGTTATTTAGAAGTATGCGAAACGGAATGTTTTTATTGGCCAGAGCACCCCAACCTTGAGGGGTTGGTAGCATGGGATAAACTTCCCTTATAAACCCATTAGCTTCCACGTTTTCTTTTATTTTGCTTAGTCACAACACATACACCAGGTGTTATGGAGAGAGGAGAGAGGTAACGAGAGAGAGAGAGAAGTCCAGAGGAAGGGGGAAAGAGGAAGAGGAGAAGGGAAAAATTGGAGATAACTAAGAGGGAGCCCTAATTAGTCTTGATTCTTGTAGTTTTTGGTGAGTTTGAGCTTTCTTATGTTCTAATTTCATGATGTAAGTGCTCAATTTCTTCTTTTACATCTTGATTGCAACTGATTGTGTCCATGAGAATGGGTTTTGAATGTTGGTTTTGGGTTTCTATGTGAGAGAAATCGTATCTCTCATGGTTATGTGAACCTGTGCTTGAACAAGTTGTATCTGCCATGATTTTGGTTGAATTTTTAGACATAGTTACTCTACTCGTAATTTTTCAAAATTTTTACTGTAGCTACCCATACCAGTCGTCTATGTGGTGTTAAAGTTTCAGAATTTTAGGTGAAGCACAGAAAATATGAAAATTCGTGAACCAAGCTGTTGTCAGGTTCGTGTCTGGGTAGACTGCACTGTCACATCTTACGGGAATGGCTACAACTTTGTCTAGGAAGCTTGAAATTTCAATCCTCTTGATGCGTTAGAAAGAAGACTTAAAAGGCTTTCAGAATTGGTGGGCCGTGTGGCTTAATTATTTTCCAGTGATAGCAGTTTTTAATTTGAAGTTGCCGTGGCATTTATTCTGCAGAATTTGCTGCAAACTGTTCGTTCGTTTGTTGTCAATTTTAAAATAGTCGCATAGCTCAGAAAAATCTGAGGTTTTAATGTGGTGTTCATGGATGTGTCTAGAGAGTGGTAAAAATATTGGGACATTCAGATGAGTAGATTAATTCTGCTAATTCGCTGACTGCAGGGGTGTTGGATTGTTCAACGCGTGTTTATGCATTTTATTAACATTTGGGCTTGAATGCCTTGCTGTCTTCGGTTTAATTGATTTTTCCCCTTCAGAACATGAATGCTATTGTACTAATTGTGGATACATATTACAGAGACTGAAACGGGCACGTCCGAGGTGCCGAAACCGTAGTCGTGTCTTTCTTTTTGGAGACCGAGGTGAGTGTTTGATTCGCGGATGTTTTTCTTGGAATTGAATTGTGGCTTCGTGCCGACTAGACTTTGTGTCGATTTGTGGCTTCGTGCCGTGTTGGCTTCGTGCCGTTAAGGACAATTGATTCCTAAAAATTCGCTCCGTGCAGTATAGGCTTCGTGCCGGACTGTTACACATTTCTATTGTTAATTGTTCAGTTTATTTGAATTACATCTATGTCTCATTACACTCCTGGAACTTGTTCGAGTTCCAGTTTTGCAGGCTTTGTAGATGTCCACTGCTAGTCTCGCTGGGTGATGTAGCCTTAATCGGGGTTGCTTGTCGGAAATGCCGGACGAGGCTTGGCTAGTTTTTTTTGTAGAAGATGTAAATTGTTTGTTTTTTTTTTTTTTCCTTTTCTTTAGACTTCCGCTGTGACTTGTAAAGACGCTAATTTTGTGTTATCAATAAAAGATAAAACTGTGTTTTATAGCTTTAGACACATTGGAGAATTCATGTTGTCTTGTTGCACTTTGAATCGGATAAATCTCATTGGAGGATTAGTCCGGGGCAGGCTGTGACATCGTTTTTGTACCAAAAATATAATTTATAAAACAAGGAATTAACTATTATTTCGAAGCACAGTAGTTAAGTCTGAGATCGTCCACGGAGAGTAAAAAGCTAAGTTGCGGTACTTTCAATTAATTTCTAATTTAACTCGAAAATAAAATGGAAGTTTGGATTTGAATTGATTAACCTAAAATTAACTAGAAAGTGATTGAAGTTTTAAAAATAAGAGAGAGAAAGGACTAGGGCTTCGATTCCACCTTCCCCTTGCAATATAATCGAATAAAATTCAGGGTAATTATTCAACATAGAAAAATAGGATTGTCGCTAGGGCTTGCAATCCCTATCGACAATCGTCAAGAGGATTCACAGGATTCATACACTGTAAAGGCTACCTCAACATAGCGCGGGTCGTCTCACCGGACTTAACAGGCGGCACGACCCGTCCAACGTCGTATAACCCATCTCAGAGACTATCCGGAAACAGTGAAAACTATAGCATGGCAGTGCTCGATATCTGGAATACAAACACAATGATTAATAGGAAAAATATGCTCTTTCATAAAAACAATTACGAATCATCCCAAGTCATACAATTATTGTTGAATAAAAACCCTAAAAATTAGACTATTACATTACTTGGAGAAAGTTTTCTCGTTACCCCAGTCGGAGGATTAGCTGATCATGGATGGTTTCCTTGTTCCCAACCGTGGGAACTCTATTGTGCGCAGCCCGTGCGAACTTCTGTTATGCGTGACTTCTGGGAGATCCCCCTCGACGAACTCTACCGATTGCTTATATACTTGTCGCTTCAAATCTAAATGGAAACTTCCCTTTTCAACCAAAACTCCACTGCCTATTCTGTTAATGACCAAATTTTCTCTTAATAAGGAAGTGGATCGATTTTCCTTCAAGATTGCCTATTCCAAAACAGAATCTAATCATCATCAACCAATGTCTAGCTTTGGCCCACGTGCAAATCAATATGGTTATGTGTTGCAAATCTCTATTGCATTGGGACCAATCTGGGGCACCCATTCTTGACTTTGAACTTCCATTTGAATTAATTTAATTGGCCATTCGTTCAAACACCGGGTGGCGATCCGCAAATTTGGATTTTAATACCGATTGTGCGCTTTTGTCTCCAAATAACATCTAATGGCTTTGCAAGTGCTGAAACGAGAAAAATGAGTATCAACCTCCAAGTAATATATTAAACGGGCGTAACAATAATAAATTAGGGGCCGTCAATGGGCACATTTGCGCCCCTATCATCAATCTTCCAATTATAAAATACAATAATAAGATAAAAATAAATTGCCTCAGAGACAAAAACGACGAGATATCGAACCTGAACACAGTAGTTTCTTGTATTCACGTGAGCTCCATTCTGAATCAACAAAGCCACGATCTACAATCACCGAACAAAATTACATGGTGTACTTGGTAAGAGATGGCACGCAAAAGATGTAGTCGGTCAAGTGGACGAAGCAAGAGGTTGATTGTACAAGCGTTTTGTAGATAATAAGATTAGGGTTTGGAGCTGTAAGCACCTATAACTACCACCCAAACCACCTTTGAAGTGAACACTAGCTAAACCCTTTCCAATAAAAATGAATGTAAATGTTTGGACTTACTGCTTCCAACTAAGAATAACCGTGTACCCAGGGCTTCTTATTCTGGGTAAAATGATTCTTTTAATTAAAAGAACACATCCAAGACCGAAGGAATATCCTTGAGAACCAAACAAAGGCCTAACCTTTTGAAGAAGGGAGATGTAAACCGTGGAAAAACTTGGTTATCAATCCTAGTTCGAGCATTACTGGAAGAAACAAACAAAACTGATGCATCTAACAAGCACTATGCCTTTTTATTACAAAAAGACAACCAATACATAGCCTTTTGACCTATTTGCATGGGTAGACATAGAATGATCAATGATGGCCTTACGTAACGGAACTCATAAAAGCCACAACCCAAAAAATGTAAACATTCAAGACATTGCTGACTTTTGTGGTTTTAGGGAAAAATGTAGGACAGGTCTATCAATGTAACCGGTCTAATGTTTCGCAAGTATCTTCAATTTATTATAGCATAGATTTTTTTCCTTTTTTTCTTTTTTTTTTTGAACTGCCTATATCATAGAGCCATAGACTATGACACGCATTTTAGCTTGCTTACTTTGGTTTTGTCTGTGAAACTCCCGAAATATAACATGGCATATTTTAGTCTCTATTTTTTTACAAACTTTATTTGAGATTTCAGCCTAAAATTGGAACTTTGTATTTAGAAGTCTGATAGTTGTTGATTCGCCTTTTGTTCGTGTTGATACTTGGATAATGATTTATTAGGTAAAAAAGGTTGTGTTTATTCGCTAACAACTGCCATCGGTGGTATGGAATAAGTGAGTTATTCCGTGCGCGAAGGAGCAGAACGTCCATTGTTTTGGGCGTCCGATTTCTTCGTTTCTAAGGATGGTCACATCTTCCCTATGAGCGAGTTGCTGACGTGATCTTTCAAAAAAGATATGGATGATTGGATTGCAAGATTAATTTTCTACTCTCTTCAAATGACTACTGGCAGTAACCACTAAACCTATTTTTTTAATTTGCGCTTCTAGTCTTGTGTTTTTTCAATTATTTTTAAAAGTATGTAATTAATATTTATTTGATCCATAATGGTAAACCAGAGCAGTAGCAAGATGTTTTTTTTCTTTGATCCTCATAGTAAGATGTACATTCAAACATAAGTGTGGCGTGTAGAACTCCCCAAACAACTCGGCTCCTAAATTTGGATTTTTGATTATCTAAATGCAGCTACAAGGTTGGAAATACTATGTAGTAGTGATAAATAAATGTAGAATAAAAAGGGAAAGTAGTTAAGAACATCTGAATTCATAGTATTGTAATTGAGTTAGGGCAAAATAAAAAATACTCTTCCACATCTCATTCACTATAATTGATGCAGTAGCCATGGAAGAAGAGTATTTTCGGCAATTTAAGCCTAGGGTGGTGAAATCGTAATTATGTTGCTGTGGAATTTTGCGTTGGGCCCACTTGGGTCGGACCCGAAACGGCCCAATGATCAAGACCCATCGCCTGTGGCCATGGCGTACGTAGTTTTTCGGGCTTTCGTCGTTGTTTAGGGCTCCGAATGGCCAAATTTGCCGTTTAAGGAAAGATTTGACTTGCCAATTACTTGGGTAAGGAAAATTCGAATTAAGCTGCGCTTTTGGGAAACATTCTAGAATTTTCTCTAGCTTTTTATTTTGTTATTATTTTTGAATTTTCCATTTTTTGGTAATTTTGCATTTTTTATTGATTTGACTTCCTTTTCGGAGCAAATCAATTAGGGTTTCCGGGTTCCTATATAATAAGTTGTAAGCCTTAAGGGCAAGAGAGTTTTTGAGTATTATTGAATGATAAAAGAGTCTAGAGAGCGTTTTCTCTAAACTTTCTTGTTTGTGTTCGATTGTTGCACGTCTTTTTTGTAGTTCATAAGGCGCCCTGCATCAGTTGGTATCAAAGCATTGAGTTCCAATCCTGACTATGGCCGGAGGACGTGCTGGAGGTCAAGGGGGATGAGGTGATCGTACCTCTAATTTGGAGGACATCTATGAAAGAGATGACGTAGCGCATGAGGCGTGAACGGAGGCGCGATTCCAACAACTAGAACAGAGCTTGACGGCTACAATAGCCGCTTTAGCCGACCAAGTTGCTGCCCTAGCTGTTGGAGGGAATCCACCTCGCCATCAACCGTACAATCGGTGGCCTCAAGAGGAGGACGAAAGTACGGATGGTGAAGCGGTTGAAAACCCTTTTGCTGCAGGAGCATTCGGCGTTGGCAGGGCTGGCGGCGGCGGCTTTCATCAACAAAGGGGCAGAGGCCTGGAGATCATGGTTGATAACTGCAATTTCCATCCATGGGAGTCTGGCCTGAAGATTGACCTGCCTGAGTTCCAGGGGGATTTGTCGCCAGAGGAGTTCCTTGATTGGGTTGCAGCTATGGATGAAGTCTTGGAGTTCAAACAGGTTCCAGAGGATAAACGGGTGTTGCTGGTGGCTACCAGGTTCAGAGGTAGGGCCGCGGCATGGTGGCAGCAACTGAAGCAGACTCGGTTGCGGCAGGGAAAAGATAAGATTAGTTCGTGGGAAAAATTAAAGAAAAAGATGCGAGTGGCTTTTCTACCCCACAACTACTCGCGTTTGATGTATAAGCGGCTGCAGAATCTTCGTCAGAATTCACGTTCTATGGAAGATTACACCACAGAGTTCCATCAATTGGTAGCCCGGAATGATCTTGCAGAAACAGAGGAGCAATTGGTATCGTGGTATGTGGGAGGATTGCGTGAATAGTTCCAGTTTACGTTAAATATGTTCGAGTTATTCTCTATCTTTGATGCCTATCAAAAGGCGTTGCAGATAGAAAACAGGCTAGTTGTCGCCCTTCTTCGACTCCGTGGAGTGCTACGGCTCGACCCACAGTCGGCAATACTTCCACAAAGCCAATTGCTAGCCTGCCCCCCACTAATCCGCCAGCAATTTGGGCAGGTGCTAGTTCTAGTTCTAGTTCGAAGTGTTTTAAATGTGGTGAGCCTGGTCATCGTGCCTTTGAGTGCCGAAAGGGCGAGCGACCAGGAAAAGCTTTATTTTGTGGATTCTGATGGGGTTGTGAACGAGCATTGTGAGTCATACGAGCAAGAGGCAGAATATGATTAGGAGATTGTGGAGGAAGTAGCTAGGGATAACGGTCCGTTATTGGTTGTTCGGCGACTATGCTATGCTCTGCGTGAAGCAGAGGGCGATTCGTGGCTCCGTGGTAATGTGTTTCAGTCTACTTGTACCATTGGGGGGAAGGTGTGTCGATTTGTGATTGATTCCGGGAGTTGCGAGAACGTGGTGGCCGAAGAGGCAGTCCAAAAGCTTGGTCTAAAGACAGAGGCTCATCCCAGCCCCTACAAGCTTTCATGGTTGAAGAAAGGTAACGAAGTTAAAGTATCCAAAAGATGTTTGGTTGCTTTCTCTATTGGTTCCAAGTACAGGGATGAAATCTGGTGTGATGTAGTGGCCATGGATGCTTGCCACCTTCTATTGGGGCGACCATGGCAGTATGATCGTAAGGTGGTTCATGACGGGGGTGCTAATACATATGCTCTATCATTCAATGGTGTGAAGATTGTGTTGCTGCCTTCCAAGGAGGTTGTACCCAAACCACAAAATGGGGAGGGTACCACCCTTCTGACGAGAGTACAGTTTGAAGAGGAGTTGTCAACAAGCAAGGTGGTTTTTGTGTTAGTGGCGAAAGAGGGTTCAAAGGCCTTAGAAGAAGAAGATATTCCAGCAATGGTTCTGTAAGAGGGGAAAAACTCACAAAGTTATTTCCTTACTCTTATGAGATCAAATCCTCTTCGAATGGAGCGACCTCGATCCTGCAATACGAGCAAACAGTCAGAGCACCCCTGCCTCTAGGCGGCAAGGGCCCTCCGATGGCTAAGTTAGTATTGACGAACTGGACGATAACTGAAACGAGTGTATAAGTGCCAGAGTGGGTTTAAGCATACCTCTAGTATTTAGGAGCCATTTTCTTATATAGGCGATTAGTTTGCATTTACATTCCCTGTGGAATTCTTCTCTGTATGGAATCCTTCCAAGCTTAGGATTCTTCCTTTTTGGGCAGCATAGCCTGCATGACTCTGTATCCTTATTCGATAAGGATTCTTGCCAAGATGGCCGCATATTGCTCGTCTGGAGCTTTACCCTACATGGGAGTTTGCTCCTTGTTTAGTAAGTTGACTGGCTTTTCATCTCCGAGTAAGATTGTGCTTATCTTCACAAGCTCAAATGATTCTGGAAATATCCTCGAATATTTCCTTCTTTCCTTATCTTCACAAGGTACGGCTGCCATTAGGGTTTCTCATGTATCGGGCCGTTCCTCCTGCGTTATCCGACGAGCAGGTGGACTTGGGTAATTGCTGAGTTATGGGCTTTGTGGTCGTCGGCGTACTATTTCGCGTCTCTTTCCTCGTGCATGTCACGTGGTAGCTCTGGACGGGCTATTCTGTTCGTCTTCCGTATTTATTGGAAAATACCCCACACAGGTTCAACCTCTTCTGCAAGAATTTCAGGATGTGTTTCCAGCAGATTTACCAGATGGGTTGCCCCCTCTGCGGGATATTCAGCACCAGATTGATTTGGTGCCCAATTCGAGTTTGCCCAATCGGCCTCATTATCGTATGAGTTCGAAAGAGCATGAAGAGCTGCGGAGACAAGTGGAGGAGCTATTGTCTAAGGGCTTTATTCGTGAAAGCCTTAGCCTGTGTGCAGTACCAGCCCTGTTAACTCCAAAAAAGGATGGATCGTGGAGGATGTGCGTTGACAGTAGGGCCATTAACAAGATCACAGTGAAGTATCGCTTTCCAATTCCAAGGTTGGACGATCTGCTAGACCAGTTGGGTAATGCAAGGGTGTTCTCGAAGCTGGACTTGAAGAGTGGGTACCATCAACTTCGAATCAGGCCAGGGGATGAATGGAAAACTGCGTTCAAAATTTGGGAGGGTCTTTATGAGTGGATGGTGATGCCGTTCGGTCTGTCCATTGCGCCTAGCACCTTCATGAGGATGATGAACCAGGCCCTTCGTCCTTTTATCGGTAAATCTGTTGTCGTTTATTTTGATGATATTTTAATATATAGTGCCACGCCTGACCAACACTTGCAGCACTTAAGGGAAGTTCTTACTGTTTTGCGTGCTGAAAAATTATTTGGGGCAATCAAGAAGTGTGTGTTCTTAACCGATACAGTGCTTTTCCTTGGATATGTTGTATCCAAGGATGGGATTTGTATCCAAAGATCATTAAGGAGTTGCATGATGAGGGACATGTGGTGTCACACCCCGCTCCAGCACAATCTAAAATGCACAAAATGGCATAACACTTGTCACCATCATGTACGCCTTTTAGGCTACTCACAAAAATCAGGTACAAAGCTCAACCTTAATCTCGCCACTGAAGCAGTCAAAAGATTAAGTTTCACCAAAACTCCGCTGTCATAAAATAAACCAGGTGTTCACACCTTCTCAACAGCTGTACAGTCAAAAGTATTTAACACGTATTCAACCACCCAACACTCACTGACTAGCGAAAACACAAAACTCAACCTCTATGAACACCTGACTGGCACTCTGGCACTGTAGTGGACCGACGTCTAGCTCAACTGGAATTCTGCAACCAAAAAGGTTACAGGAGAATGTACCTTAGCAACATAATAAATGGAAATGATAAGTGTTTAAATGGTTCGAAGTATAAACAACACACCAACACATTTGCTTAAACAATTTAGATGGATCACAGTTTTAAACATCACACCCACACTTTTATCTCAAAAACACAGCCCACCATATTTATTTCAAAAATGCAGCCCACCGGCTCATCTCAAAACATGGCCCACCGGCCCATCTAAAAAACACAGCCTATCGGCTCATCTCAAAAACACGGCCCACCGGCCCATTTCATCAACACACCTCTGCAAGTTTTGCAAAATATTTCACATTTTCTTTCACAGTATAAAATAATATCAAATCAATTTACCCAATGTGCCAACGAGTCGCCAACCTCACGACCGGGAGTTATGACGGTACCGTTACCTCGCTCACAGGCTCACATATAGTGGCGGTGACGAGGGCCATTCTTTATCACCAATGGTAGGTGCAGCCCACACAGAAAGCAAGAACTAAGCTTGCACTGCTCACATTTGGCACAGCCCACGAATGCAAGTTGCCAACCTTGCAAACTAAAATATTGGCACAGCCCACGCTACAAGATGCCAACCTTGTAACTTTTTGGCTAAAATGCTGGCACACAGCCAGATGGCACAGCCCACGAATGCAAGTTGCCAACCTTGCAAACTAAACATTGGCACAAGAGGCATAAAATATTCTCTTTTCACCCACCAGAAATCATTTGATCCATCACTGAAAATCATTTAATCCGTCCAAACACAATACTTTTAACATATACAAAAATCACAAGGAGAGTTTTCAAAACATCAATAATCACACCACACATTTGAAAACACCACATAAACACTACACATTTCTATTTATTATAGAAGCTGTACATCCTCACCTGTCACAATAGGACCAACTCTGCCAAACACTCAACCTCTGTGCACCGAAGGCGTAACCACAACCATCCTTATAATAACATCACCTATAATAACAATTATATATCACCCATAAGCTCCCTACCAAAAATTCATGCCCAAATGCAAGTGAAATGCATGAAAATGCATACTACGACCCAACAGTGCTGCACTCTGCGAATTTCCAGAATTAATCTACTAATCCACTTCCCACGAAATTTTTACCACAACCTCCAAACTCATACTTAAACATCATATCAAAAATTCAGAATTTTCTGAGCTCTTTAACTATTTTTAATCAACCTCCAAACAGACCCAGAACTTGCTGAAAATTCCCCAAAACAGATTTTTCCCCAACTTCAAATTAAAAACTGCTATTTTCTGGAAGAAATTAAGGCACAACCCATACATCGTTTCGAAGGTATACGAATCTAGTTTCATAATCAAAAGACGGTGTGCCAATCGGATACCCACGCTAGAAGTTATGATCGTTTTCCCAGAACATGACAGTGCTGTCTGCACAAACACGAGCCTGACAGCAGATTGGTTCACGAATTTTCATATTTTCTGTGCTTCGAATTAAACTCTGAAATTTTTACACAACACACACGACATCCATGGGTAGCTACAGTAAAAATCTCATAAATTTCCGACTTCAATAACCCTGTCTTTAAATTCGCCAAAAACCATGGCAGATATGGTTTTTCACAAAACCAGTCAATGAACACCTTTACTCCCTTCCACGAATTTTGTAAAAACAAACCCCAAATCACTCTTATGAAATGCAAAATCAGTGATTAACTTGTATTATGAGCAACATATATCAAGAATTTCGGAAATCAAACTTCAATTCGTACCTTAATTTTGGGTTTTCCCCAAATTTTCCTTCTTTCTTCCTTCTTCTTCTTCTTCTTCTTCTTCTTCTTCTTCTTTCGGTCTTTCTCTCCTTCCAGGCAAAGTCTACCCCTCTCTCCTCTCTGATTACAATCAGCCCAATAAGAAGGAAAAGAAATAAAATATCTGATGCCCAAATTACACTTTGACCCCTCCAACTTACATAGCTATTAGCTTTAAGCCCAACACTTATGAAAATTACCTTTCCCTTCTTTCCCTCTTCCATAATTCGGGTCTCACAAACACCTCAAACCGTACCCCGCGTATATGAGCATATCAATACGTCCACTAGCATCCCATGAAAAGGTATCAAATATTTTTGAAATAACTCGGGGTGTTACATGTGGGCCTGGATAAGACTTATGCATTGGTGTCTGCTTCCTATTTTTGGCCGACCTTGCGGTGTGAGGTTTATAAGTTCGTGGCGGGGTGTCATATTTGCCAAATTTCCAAGGGTACAGCCACTAACGCCGGGTTATACATGCCATTGCCAATTCCTTCCCAGCCATGGGCCGATGTTAGCAAGGATTTTGTAATGGGGTTGCCACGTACACAACGTGGTCATGATTCTGTCTTCGTGGTGGTCGATCGATTTTCAAAGATGGCACACTTTATCGCTTGCAAGAAAACTACAGATGCTGTTAAAGTAGCACAATTATATTTTTCGGAGGTTTATCGCTTACATGGGCTGCCTATGTCCATCATTTCTGATCGGGATACTAGATTTTTGAGTCATTTTTGGCGTTGTTTGTGGAGGCTGGCCAACACTCAATTGGATTTTAGTACGGCTTATCATCCCCAGACCGATGGCCAGACAGAGGTGGTGAACTGTTCTTTGGGCAATTTACTATGTAGTTTGGTGGAGGATCATCTCAAAAGTTGGGATCAAAAGCTGTGTCAAGCAGAGTTTGCTTTCAACCATTCCGTCAATCGGAGAACAAGATTCTCTCCTTTTCAGGTTGTCTATGGGTTTAATCCGCGCACACCAGTCGACCTAGCTCCTGTTCCCAGCTTGAAGCGCTCTAGTGGCAAGGCTGAAGATTTCATGAAGAATTTACAGCAAATACATGCAGAGACCAAGTTGCATTTGGAGAGTAGTACAGCCAAGTACAAGGCAGCGGCAGACAAGAAGCGCCAACTAGTGGAGTTTGAGGTTGGTGATTTCGTTTATGCGGTTCTCACTAAAGACCGTTATACACCTCATGAGTATAACAAACTTGCTGCTTGTAAAATTGGCCCCGTTGAGATTATTGAGAAGATCAATCCAAACGCCTATCGTTTGAAGCTTCCAAGCCATGTTCGTACTGCCGATGTGTTTAATGTCAAACACCTAATTCCATTCCGAGGTGATAGCTCGTCAGATGATGATGCAAATTCGAGGGCGAATTTCTTTTTAGAAGGGGAGGATGATGCAGTAGCCATGGAAGAAGAGTATTTTCGGCAATTTAAGCCTAGGGTGGCGAAATCGTAATTATGTTGCTGTGGAATTTTGCGTTGGGCCCACTTGGGTTGGACCCGAAACGGCCCAACGATCAAGACCCATCACCTGCGGCCATGGCGTACGTCGTTTTTCGGGCTTTCGTCGTTGGTTAGGGCTTCGAATGGCCAAATTTGCCGTTTAAGGAAAGATTTGACTTGCCAATTACTTGGGCAAGGAAAATCCGAATTAAGCTGCGCTTTTGGGAAACATTCTAGAATTTTCTCTAGCTTTTTATTTTGTTATTATTTTCGAATTTTCCATTTTTGGTAATTTTGCGATTTTTATTGATTTGACTTCCTTTTCGGAGCAAATCAATTAGGGTTTCCGGGTTCCTATATAATAAGTTGTAAGCCTTAAGGGCAAGAGAGTTTTTTAGTATTATTGAATGATAAAAGAGTCTAGAGAGCGTTTTCTCTAAACTTTCTTGTTTGTGTTCGATTGTTGCACATCTTTTTTGTAGTTCATAAGGCGCCCTGCATCAATAACTATGTGCAATTAACTGCCCACAAATAATACTGAAATCTAAGCCAAAGAAAGAGGCTTCAAATGGATCATTTCGAGCCAAACAGACAAGCAAAAATAAAGAGTCAGGCTCTAATTCTAGAAATCGAAGATGAAATGAGATGAGAGAGACAAACAAAAACATGTTGGCGAAAATGAGTCATGTTTATTCCAAAGAGTTCCCAATAGTACAGGTGTACAAGTATAAAAATCAAAGAGGACAATACAGGACACAATTAAACAACAAAGAACATTAGAAAATTTTTGAAAAAGGCTCTTCGAGAGTTGGACCTCCCGTTGAATTAGAAAATTCTTTGGATACTCCATTCCTCGTCCATAGGACCCCTTCTACCTCCATCTCCCCTTGGCTCCTCACATTGAGATATTCGTGAGGATAGTAAACTGTGAATTAGTTTGGCCCAAAGATATGTTAGCCGAAGAACCCTTGTTCTATTTGTTGTGTTAATCACAACTCACAAGCTTTGTTAGTTCTTAAAAGATCATTAGTCAACGCGAATGGAAAATACAACCATCATTGCATAAACTAATACAATTAGGGGACAAAACTGCAATAATAGCAAGTTTATGGGACAACTAATTGAGCAAGATACAGAAAAGTGCTTCTACACTTTTGATCATGCACCCGCGTTACTGATGCAAGTGGAAAACTAAAACAGTATTCCATTCCAAAAAATCTCTTTCATAGATAAACATATTGCTCTGGAATCAATGCTAAAGATTCAAAACCAATGTTTACCAATCACACCATTACCAGCCAACACCCAAAACTATCCTCCTAACAAAACATACAATAACAAAAAGCCAGAAAATTCACGGATGATATATGTGCATTAATCAAATGGCATGACTTCGATTAATTGCAGGAATGGCAAGCCAATTTCATCGTACATTGATGCTGTAAAGGTGGATAGATAAAAATTGAAATGTCTTTCCAATGCGTGCAATCTTTGAAAGCCTGAGAATTGACAGTCTCGTGCGTTGATGTAGGGATATATGAAGATTGGTCATTTATAAATAGATGAAAAAAAAAATGGAGGAAAAGAACAAATAAAACTTTGGTGGTTGTTACTCACCAGACCACGCCACAGGAGAAGAATCTGAAACCCCTATGTCTGATTAAAAGTGGAGACGACCAATTAATGATTGAGGCATAAGAAAATCCAGTCATAATGGCTTTGCTATAAAGCATGAACTAATTCTTCATATTTCGGTTGCAATAAAAAATGAACGCTTGTTCGGATTTGGTTTGTTTTTAAAAAATGATACATGTACAACAACTATCTCCAACAAGTCTCCAATACACTCACATGGTGTGTGGAGCCTACACACACTTCATAAGTGTGTGTGGGCTCCACACACCATGTGAATGTGTTGAAGACTTGTTGGAAACTTTTGTTGTTCATGTATCATTGTTGTTTTTTTTTTCAAAACTGGCTCTTGCTTTTGCCGGTGGGGTCCCCACAAGTAGAGTACGGTTTCTCTCTTATTTCAATTTTTTCCAAACACTACTCTAAGTGTATACCTTGTGCGAGATAATGTAGTGCGAAACGGTACCTAATCAAACACACACAAACCACACACACATAAACACAGAGTATTTACGTGATTCCCCAAATTCGGGTACGTCCACGAAGGGGCAGCGGATTCTATTATGTAGGAGGATTACAACAATCACTCAACTCACATACAACCTCACCAAACACTCGTGTATCACTCTCTGCTCTCTGGTTTCTGTTCTCAACAGATACCAACAACACAGCCCTATGAGCTCCTTATATACACAGCGGATGGGAGAGAGCAACCTGCAGTTGGAGGTGAACTAGCACCACTGATATCAGTGCTCCATTTGCTCTCAGTGGGTGAGTAGGATGTACACTGATGTCTCCCACATCAGACATGGATTCCAGCTCCTCAAGTGGATGGAGCCAACTCTCCATTATCAACAATCTCCACCTTGGCGACAATCCACGAATCAACGCTGCCCCGATGCTCCCTTAGGCGCTACCTGTCCGAGAGATATTGATCAAGTCCAAACAGTGCTTGAACTTGATCCCACTGACCACCTTCGTCAACATATCTGCAGGGTTATCTGCAGTCGGAATCTTCTGAAGCAGAACATCCCCTTCTTCTACAATTTCCCTGATGAAATGGAACCGGACATCGATATGCTTGGTGCGAGAATGATGGACCTGGTTCTTTGCCAAACAGATGGCACTTTGACTATCACAAAAAACCTCCACGTTTTCTTGATCGATTCCCAAATCCTCTATCAAACCATGAACCCACATAGCCTCCTTGAAAGCCTCTGTTACTGCCATATACTCCGCCTCTGTAGTAGACAAAGCCACCGTTGACTGTAACATTGACCTCCAACTGATCGGTCCTCCAGCAAGTGTAAACACATAGCCTGTTGTCGACCGTCGCTTATCTAGGTCACCAGCATAATCAGAATCCACATATCCAACTAGATGCTGACTACTTGTCTTGTTTCTCTCGAACTTCAAACCAACATCCACAGTACCGTGCAAGTACCGTAGAATCCATCTCACAGCCTGCCAATGCTCCTTTCCAGGATTGTGCATGTATCGACTAACCATGCTAACCGCGTGTGAAATGTCTGGCCGTGTACAGACCATAGCATACATCAAAGCTCCCACTGCGTTGGCATAGGGAATTTGAGCCATTTGCTTCCGTCCGTTCTCAGTCTGCAGCGACATCAATGCACTGAGCTTGAAATGAGCTGCCAAAGGTGTACTAACAGCTTTCGCTTTCCCGTCAATACCAAACCTCTGCAACACCCTCTTCAGATACTGCGTCTGAGTTAAACAAACTGTGCCTTTTTTCCTGTCCCGCTGAATTTCCATGCCGAGAATCTTCTTAGCCTCCCCGAGATCCTTCATGTCAAACTCCTTGCTGAGCTGAGCTTTTAGTCTGTCAATCTCCACCTTGCTCTTACATGCAATCAGCATGTCATCGACATATAAGAGCAAATAGACAAATGATCCATCCCGGAGTTTGCGGAAGTAAACACAATGATCAAACTGACTCCTTGTGTACTTCTGATTCATCATAAACTGATCAAATCGCTTATACCACTGTCTCGGCGACTGTTTCAATCCGTAAAGCGATTTCTGCAGTTTACAAGCCCAATTCTCCTTTCCTGCAACTTTGTACCCATCTGGTTGAGCCATATAGATCTCCTCATCCAGATCTCCGTGTAAAAAAGCGGTCTTGACATCGAGTTGGGCTAACTCGAGGTCAAACTGAGCTACCAATGCAAGCAAGATCCTGATCGATGAATGTTTGACGACAGGGGAGAACACCTCATTGTAGTCGATCCCCTCCGTCTGAGCGTAACCCTTGGCTACCAATCTTGCTTTGAACCTGACTTTCTCAGATCCTGTACCCTCCTTCTTGGCATAGACCCATTTGCAGCCGATTGCTTTCTTGCCTTTAGGAAGTTGCACCAACTCCCAAGTCTGATTCTTGGAGAGCGAACCCATCTCCTCATCCATCGCCTTCTTCCACTTGTCACTGTCTGTACCCTGCACTGACTCCTTGTAGGTGCACGGAATATCATCGTCTGTAACTGGAAGAGCATACGCCACCACATTGGCATATCGAGCGGGTTTCCGGATATCCCGCCTCGGTCTGTTAACTGCAATGGACTCTGGCTGCTGTAATGCTTCCTGAATTGGAGCCTCTTCTTCGAGAATATCCTGCTCAACAGAATGATCCATAGGACTCTCAACTGGCTGATCAGGCCGTACTGGAACAAGAGACGACTCTACTCTCGCTTGTTCTGAATGCTCCACCTGCTGTTGAACATTCGGCTCCACATTCTCCTTGGAAGGAACCTGCTTTAGCATAGCAGATTCATCGAAGGTAACATCCCTGCTTATTACAATTTTCTTTGACTCGGGACACCAAAGCTTGTATCCCTTCACACCTGGATTAAAGCCCAAGAAAATCGCTTTCTTGGCTCTCGGATCCAACTTTGATTCAGTTACATGGTAGTAAGCAGGACATCCAAAAACATGTAACGAATCGTAGTCTGCAACAGGTTTCCCAGACCATACCTCCATCGGAGTCTTCCCTCCAATTGCTGCTGACGGTAAACGGTTGACAAGATGTGTGGCATATTCGATTGCCTCTCCCCAGAACGCCTTGCTCAACCCGGCATTTGACAACATGCACCGGGTTTTCTCCACCAAAGTGCGATTCATGCGTTCGGCAACTCCATTTTGCTGCGGCGTCCCCGCAACTGTGAAGTGTCTGACTATCCCCTCCTCCTGACAGACTTGGAGAAAAGGATCTGACTTGTACTTTCCACCGTTATCAGACCTCAGCGTCTTGATCTTTCTGCCTGTTTGTGTCTCCATCATTTTCTTCCAAACAAGGAAGATTGGAAGAACTTGATACTTATGATTCATGAGATATACCCAGACTCGCCTGGAATAATCGTCAATGAACGTCACGAACCATCGTTTGCCTCCCAAAGTTGTATTTTTGGTTGGACCCCAAACATCTGAATGAACATAGTCCAGAATCCCTTCGGTGCGGTGAACTCCAGTGCCAAACTTGACTCGAGTCTGTTTGCCCAATACACAATGCTCACAAAAGCCAATTTTCCCTGTCTTGGCTCCTTTCAACAAGCCTTGCCTCACCAAACCCTGTAAGGCCTTCTCGCCAGCATGCCCTAAGCGCATGTGCCATAGCTTGGATGCATCGTCTTCGTCTGAGCTTACAGAAACGGACGCTCTCCCTGTGACTGCACATCCGTCTAGGAAATACACGTTCCCCTTTCGGCTGCCTTTTAGTACCACTAGCGCCCCTCGAACCACCTTCAACACTCCACCCACCATGGTAATCTTGTAGCCCTTTCCATCAAAGGCTCCAAGTGAAATGAGATTCTTCTTCATGTCCGGAATATACCGAACATCTGTGAGCACCCTGATCGTCCCATCATGCAACTTCAAACGGATTGAACCTATCCCTTGTACTCTGCAGGTTGTCTCGTCACCTAACAGGACAACTCCTCCATCGAGATCTTGAAAACTCGAGAACCATTCCCTGTTGGGACATATGTGGTAGGTACTTCCCGAATCTAGTATCCACTCGTCTGAATGGCCTGGCGATGATGAAACACATAGTGCTGACTCTAGATCATCCCTTGCAACATTTGCAACTGGTTGCTTGTTTGGACAGTCATTCTTCCAGTGTCCCTTCTGATGGCAAAGGGCACACTCGTCTTTCGCCAATCTCCTCCGTTCTTTGGATTTGGCACCTCTGGATTTTGAACGAGACCTCCCTCGGCCTCCTCCACCAGACTTCTTGCCCTCGGCGGACTTCCTGGTCTCAGTCCTGCCTCTGGTGGTTAATGCTGATGCTGACGGGTCTTGGTGAATCATCTTGTCCTTCCTCCGTACCTCGTTATTCATCAAAGCATTGGAAACGTCATCATACTTGATTTCATTTTTACCATACAATAAAGTAGTAGTCAAATGATCGTACGTTTCGGGCAAGGAATTTAACAATAGTAAAGCTTTATCTTCATCCTCAATGGAAACGTCAAGATTTTGTAAATCAGACAAAATCTTATTGAAATTGTTTAAGTGTTGTTGCATAGTTATACCTTGTGAGTACTGGAACCGGTAGAGCTTCTTCTTGAGATATAGCCGATTCTCAACACTCTTTGTCATAAACTTCTTCTCCAACTTCTCCCATAGCTCTTTAGCTAACGTTTCCTTCATCACAAAGTACTTTTGATCCTTTGTGAGACATAACCGGATGGTGCCACATGCTTGGCGATTGAGCTTTAACCAATCTTTATCGGAAATATCGTCGGGTCGCTTCTCCAACGTCATATCCAACTCCTGCTGATATAAAATATCCAAAACTTCGCATTGCCACATGCCGAAGTTATTTGTTCCGTCGAATTTCTCCACCTCGAACTTAGCATTGGAAACCGTATTCCTTTGCCCATAATTGTTCGTAGTGGACGAGGACTCTGCGATACCCTGAGGAGTTGATTCGGGAGTGCCTATGGGAATTTCTTCTTCTCCGTTGGCCATAGCAAGACCTTACACTCCACCAAAGTTGATTTTTGATGCCTGAAAACGTCCAAAAACAAGTTTTTCTCACCAAAACTCAACTGATCTTCAACTTCGGGTTCGAATCACGGAAAACAGAGCACGGGGTTGGATCCGAAACGTCGAGAATGTGCGGGAACCGGACTGAACCGGACTTGAACCGGACTGAACCGGGGTGAACCGGATAGAAAACAACTTCTGACCCACTGAACCGGGTTGAACCGGTCTGTATTGGACCGGGATTGAACCGGACCGGATTGACTGAACCGGGTTTGGGCTGAACCGGAACGGTCTGTGAACAGTAACCGCGGGTGAATAGTAACCGCGAGTGAACAGTAACCGCACGATGAACAGTAACCGCACGATGAACAGTAACCGCACGCCTTGACTGTTTGACCACGCGTGAACAGTACGCGTGCGCTGACTCCACGCGTCTTCCTCCTCTGGACAGTGCGTGCACAACACTGTGCAAGTGGATCTCACGCGTTTTACACGCGCCTACTTCTGGGGGCGCGTGAGAGAGCTCTGGACCTCCGATTGAGGTGATTCCGGCGGCGTTGGCTTCGTCTCTTCGCGGGCTTTCACAATCTGGGCTCCAAAAACTTTTTCGAGCTCGTTCCCGGTACTGCAAATTTCGAACAGAAACTCAAAACAGAGAGAAACTGGGTTTGCGATTTCCGGCACCCACTACACAGCTCTGATACCACTTGTAGTGCGAAACGGTACCTAATCAAACACACACAAACCACACACACATAAACACAGAGTATTTACGTGGTTCCCCAAATTCGGGTACGTCCACGGAGGGGCAGCGGATTCTATTATGTAGGAGGATTACAACAATCACTCAACTCACATACAACCTCACCAAACACTCGTGTATCACTCTCTGCTCTCTGGTTTCTGTTCTCAACAGATACCAACAACACAGCCCTATGAGCTCCTTATATACACAGCGGATGGGAGAGAGCAACCGGCAGTTGGAGGTGAACTAGCACCACTGATATCAGTGCTCCATTTGCTCTCAGTGGGTGAGTAGGATGTACACTGATGTCTCCCACATCAGACATGGATTCCAGCTCCTCAAGTGGATGGAGCCAACTCTCCATTATCAACAGATAAGTCCATGGAGTCAATTTCAAAGACTCACACAAATGATCCAAACTGTCCATTAGTTTTGAAATTATTCTCTGAGTCATAAAAAAAAATCAGGTCAATCGTATAACTTTAAGAACTTGATCCAGTTATCTAACTTTCTTTTAAATTTTTGTCAAAATTCAAGATCCTAAATTGTGAATGAATAATTAGAAGACGGATCAACCACTTCTAATTTTTCAAATGAGCTGATTTTTTAGGAGTGACTCAAAAAATTATTTAAAAAATTAATGAACGGCGTGGATCATTTGTGTGGATCTTTAAAGTGGACTCACGGATCTATCTAGCACAAACTATGCACTTATTGGAGTAGTGTTTGGAAAAATTGAAATAAGAGACTCCGCATTGTGGGATCCCATCGGCAAAAGCAAGAGCCGGTTTTGAAAAACCAAATCCGAACAAGGTGGAAATAATTCTTCAACTCATTCTATGTAAGTGTATCCTCTTGTCGTGCAACTTTAAAGCCCTGCAAGGAAAAACATATTATGAGATTAAAAAATTCCACTACCCAACTCCAAGATTGCATCATACAGAACTCCCTCTCCCTCTCCCTCTCACTCTCTTAAAAGGAGACAAGAATAACAAATACCCAATATATAGAAAATAGTTGTCAAATGCTGCACATTTAATAAATTTCGTCGTGGTAAATTAAAAATGCGTGTATTCAAAGATATTACCAGTGAAGAAAGGTCAAAAATCAAAAGGACTCACCAGTGGAGCTTGAACTCGAAAGCCCCTCTGCGCATTCAGCGCCTGTAGAGCGGTATGGGACCGTCTTCCACACGTACGATTTAGTATCTTATGCCCACCAACAAAAGAAAAAAATCAAGGTTAATTTTGCTTTAGAGATCCAGATCGAGACCTCTATAAGCTGCAATCTTCATATCTGATTAGAAAGAAAAAAATTCAGTACCTTAATTATGATTGGAAAGAAATTTGTTGCTACCTCAATTATGCTTAAATTGGAGGAGACAATTACCCCAAGATGACCCTCTTTATCCATACAAACACACACCCAAAAGGGCTCCAAAGTCCAAACAAAGAGTTCATCAACCAAATCGAGAGGCTGTCGATGGGGTTTTGTAGAGCTGCACATTGAACACCACAAAAGCTGATCAGTTTTCGGAGAGTCCCAAACATCTCTATTGCACATATGGACAAACTCCTAACCGGTGACCAAATCTTATGGTTACCCACTAAACCAACCAAGGCATAGGTCAAACCATCCTGAAATTGAGGACCACAAGGGCCTTTCGGCCTTATTTATTTATCTTAGTACATTCACACGCGTGATCTCAACATTTGGTCTCCCACATTACCGTTATCATTTCGTCTTACCTCCTATCTCACAAATTAGGGAACTGAATCCCTAAACGTATCTATGTTACAAAATTAGCCGGAGAGGGACATAAAGAGACGAGGGGGAACTCTAGAATCCAACAGAGTCGTACCAAGAAACAAGAATTAAAAGATCGAAACACTAACAATTGAATAGGAAAGATTTCAACCAATATCAGACAATAAAGACAGGGAAAGAGAGAGGGTTTGAGAGAGGAACCTTGATTATGTTATCAGCACTCCGATTTCGTCTTCCACAGTTCGCTTTATCCCCTCTTGTTCCTCGTCGACTTCTCACATTCTCTCTCATCCATTATCTCTATAAAATGCGTAATCTGAAAAAAAAAAAGACATAGTACATACGAAAAAATCAGGAATAAAAACCTGAAGGCAGATGCAAGTTTTTTAGATAAGATCAACGAAAGCCGGCCAGTCGGAAAATTTATGAACGGCACACCAAGTACCCAAGACCCGATAGGAAAGAAAAAAGGATATTTCTTTTTTGTTTATAATAATCTTAGCATATGCATATAGCCCTGAATTTGACAAATCTCTTTGTTGAATGTGGCTTCAGTTGGGGACTGAACAAGGAATGTCTATACGGATGGGGATGATGGGCTGCCTGGACGTAGAAGTTCCAGAGGTACTGGATATCCCGTCTGAACAGTGGTCAAATTCATCCGGACGGTCAGTATGCGGAAGAGCCTCTTAAATTCGTTCTTTCTAGCTTTAGGGTGTGTAAGCTTGTTTTGGTGATTGAAATCCAGAGAACAAAGAGACAATTTAGAGGAGAACAGAGTACTTGTAGTCCTTATTGTTTATAGTGAATTGATCTGTCACTTCATCCCGTTTGTATCGATCCACAGAATTCGTTTGTTTTTAATGTGATTTCGCGTTTGCTTTGATTGCAATCATCTATTATTATTTGTGTTGGCAAGATAAAAAAAAAAATAGAACAAAAAACAAGACAGATATCGTTTCTCAAGAACAACGTCATCTATTATTATTTGTGTTGGCAAGATAAAAAAAAAAATAGAACAAAAAACAAAACAGATATCGTTTCTCAAGAACAACGAACCTTTCAAAAAACTCGAAACTATATGCAATTTTGATAGATATAAGTGATCCCTAACAATTAATTTCACACACGTACACCACGAAACAAGATCCATAGTGACTAGAAAATTATTTTTGTAAGCACGTTATTTTTTAGTTTAAAAATTACACGTAATTTCGTAGAGACCAAACTTTATGGGACGAAGGGAGTATGTAAATGAGTCAAATGACTCCAAACCCATCACATGGCCGACTCTCATCATCTGCATGTCCAACAATTAGCATGTCCATATACATCACTTTCAAAGCCTAGTCATATCTCTATATTTCTCCAATTATCTCCCTCAGACGACTTAAATGCATTTCAAAGTCTCCCCACATTATAACTCCCTCAAGGCAAAGTTATAAACCAAACATCCACAATGCCAATACACAAATTCCTCTTTCCAAGTTCTAAATCCCAATCTATGGCTCTAACCTTCTTGTCTCCACACATGGATTTCTCTCTCTGTTTCTTCCTCCTCCTGTCACTGTTCTTTACGCCATCTTCTTCGACACCACCTTCCTCTATATTCGAAGGCTCATCTCTCTCTGTGGATCGACCAAACGACGTTCTAATTTCACTGAACGGCGTTTTCACTTCTGGGTTTCACTCAATCGGAGATAACACCTTTATCTTCGCCATATGGTTCACCAAATCATTTGGTCCCACTATAGTTTGGACAGCCAACCGAGACCAACCTGTTAATGGGAAAGGCTCAAAGCTTTTGTTACAGAAAGGCGGTAAACTCATATTAACCGACGCTGGTGAAAGTACCCTATGGACCGC
The DNA here is from genome assembly GCA_020921065.1 of Vaccinium darrowii. Taxonomy (NCBI): domain Eukaryota; kingdom Viridiplantae; phylum Streptophyta; class Magnoliopsida; order Ericales; family Ericaceae; genus Vaccinium; species Vaccinium darrowii. Next base: position 7,946,163 of record CM037157.1, read on the forward strand.
CGCTGCTGCCACCCCCACTTCAACCTCGGCGCAATTAAGTCTTCACGATACAGGTAATCGGTAATGGACCGTTCATCAAAAGTACGGCTTACTAGGTTATCAGATTTTCTCACCACACACTCTACATACCATGGCATTTTTGTTTTGTGGATCTTTTTATCTTTGATTTTAGGGTGAGTTTTGCCTAATGTTTTAAGAGATTTTTGGGCAAGGTTTTTTTCGGTTATTCGTATATGGTTGTTCTACACCAAGTGGCTTTTCAATTTTTTGGTTTTGCCTTTATTCAATTTTTTTTTTCTGCATTTATTAGTTTTGCGTTAAAGTTTTAACATATTTTGATTCGTTTGGACGTGAGTAATCAAAAAAGTAAAAAATTATGAGAATTGCCCATTTTCTTTTTGGAAAATAACCAACCAAAAGCCATCGTAAGTCTATTTAGTTAATTTGGTTGGATATTTCCCAAAAATTTTAGTAATTACCCAATTTTTTTGGAAAATATCCAACCAAAAGCCAGCTTAAGTCAATTTAGGTAATTTGGTTGGATATTTTCCAAAACAAATTTGGGTAATTCTCATAATTTTCTACCTTTTCGGTTCCTCACGTTGGGACGTATAAAAATGTGAAAAGTTTGACACAAAACTAATAAATGCAAAAAAATTAAATAGAGGCAAACCCAAAAATACTGAAGTCAGTTGGTAGTGGAACAAGACTGATTAATCATTAATCTTTTATGTCTCGCTACGAGCCATACAGATTGCCTATTTTTTTTCCTCCAAAATTTAGTACCTGGTGGGTGCGTGGGGTTTGTGGGGAGCGATTTGGTTTTGTTCTTGAATCTCTAGTACGGGTTGGATTTGGTGTGACCCTTCCTCCTTATACCTTTCTAAGCCGGTAAGATTAACCACTAGTTGGTGTCTGTAGACACTCTAATTTTGATAATACATTATTCCTAAGATGGATTACGGATGCGCCCCTAATGATGCTGGTGTTAACGAAGCCAAGATAAGTTCTTAAATTTGGTTAATGCTTAGGTAATTTGAGTTTAGGTAAGCCAAGATAATACGAGTAAGCCAAGATAATACGAGTCCGGTAAATCATAACTATAAGTCCAATAAACCCTAACCTAACATTGCCAAGCCCAAACTATCCAAACCTTAACCCAAAGAAAGAAGCAAAGGAAGCCCAAACCAACTAGTTCAGCCGAGAACAAAAACTATCGGTGCTAAGGGCATTTTCAATCCGCCTCCAAACCTCCAAGATAGAGGATGGATGTCACATATTGAGGGGAGATTGTATAATATATCATCTATTTTCTTTTACTTTTTGCACTTTATTGGAGAATATTGGAGGGACCCATGCGTCGTACTTTTTCCTCTTCAATATTCTCCAATAAACTGCAAAAGGTAAAAGAAAATGGAGGATATATTACACAATCTCCCCTCAATACGTGACATCCATCCTCCATTTTGGAGGTTTGGAGGTGGATTGAAGATGCCCTAAGAGATAAGTTACCGGCCGCCATGTTCGACTTTTTCAGCATGGCAGCCACCATATTAGAGTTTCGACCACCAATTTTGAACATTACGGTCATTACTTTTAAGCCCAGAAAATAGACAGGTCCTATAGATGAGACAAGGGCTTGGGATGGATGTTTCAATGAAGGCTAGAAGCTACTCCTATGCCGATAGGGTTCTAAAGCTCTATGTTTACACACCTTAAGATTCCTCATGAAACCTAGCCTAAAAACCCTTTCCCTCAATCTTGTTCTTGTTCTTGTGTTTCTTCTTTTAAAAAAGCCAAAAATCTTTTTTTATGGATCGATTAGCCGAAAAACTCCAAAAATACAAGTCCTAATCCACTTTCCATATTCGGAACCCTACCCAAAACTCTAATCCTTATCTACCTTCTACACTACAAAACTTACCCCAATCCTTGTTCTTGAGACCCAAATTTTTGAAGCGCGCATTGACCAAAGAAAAGCACTTTTCGCAGCGAGGGGAAAATCCGGGTATTGATCAATGGAAAGCGCTTTTCGTATTTTGAGGAGAACATCCGGGTATTGATCAAAGAAGTTAATCTTCATCCTGTACTATTTTCGGTAGTTATTTTTGTTTTCCAAACTAGCCTCATGCATAGTTAATTTGTTAATATCTTCTTGTTTCTCGCCCCCATACTTGTTAAAAGATATCTTAAAATTCCATATATAATGAGTTGAGACACTGTTCATTTTAGTTAGGCGGGATGGGTGTCTAACACCTTCCCATCCCGTAACTTAGCTTCCAAACGAAGATTATATATGGTAATGACGGACCATTGTCTTGCGGAGGCCACGAGTGCCCGCAGTGCCTAACCAGGGTCATTAGCATCCAAAAGGTGCTCGGATGTCGAAAAATTTATCGTGTACCTGTATTTAGAGAGACTTGACTTGGGCTTCAAGTAATTAAGCTCGCGCCAAGCTCATGTCTTTCATGATATCACAAATAACCGCCTCTCAAGAGTAACGTCATGCATGAGACTTCCAGATGGAACATAGGCAGACGGCTCGTGCCGAACCGTCCTAGTGGTGTTGCTGTGGCTCCACCCTATCTTACCCTTTACCCTAACTAATTAATGACCCAACACCTTGCCTACTGACAATGAGAGGGGCCAAACTACACATCACGCCGTCCTGGGGCTTGGTTGTTGGTTCCTTAGGCCTTCCCTATTATTGGGATTGTCCAAACGGTCGGGTTTAGGAAACCCGCCCTCAGGGATCACCCCACTACTTGGTTATACATGGTGAATCTCAACCATTAATTTCAAATTCTAGGCTTTAACCTAAAGTATTGGTTGAGCAGTAGCATGACACATGTTAATAAGCAAGAGTTTATTCCCCTAAATTTGCAAGTTGGACTCCCGCCATTATCTTTTGGGGCCACTAAAATATGTACTATTAACATTGACTTCAAGCCAAGAGATTGAAGGGTGGGTATGTCTGGGCACTGAGTTATCAGAAAACTAAAAATAAGTGATTTTAAATTCTAGGCAATTGTTAGGAACATGTGTGAAGGAGTCCCACATCAGATAAATAGAAAAAGAGTTGGACCTTAATATACAATTGGAAGGCTCACCGCTTACAAGGCTTAGCCTTTTAAGTGGATATGGGTCATTCAATGCATATTGGGCCCATGTGATGTGGGGGACTCTGTGCATACTCCCCAACGGATTGGGCCTATGTGCACATGGGAAGAACTTTAGGCGGATCAGACTCCTAACAAGTGGTATCAGAGCCGATGGCTAACGATCTATGGGCAGACTCTCCTAGAAGCATCGGTGGTTGTAGGCTTGCATGGAGACTCTCGGAGGAGCAGGAAAAATCCATTGTAACTCTCGATGGAGTAAGAAAATTTCTTGTGTGTGCGGTAGGTGGCTCTTGGTGGAGTGGGTACTCTCGATGGAGCATGAAAAATTCCTGGTGCGTGCAGCACTTAACTAGCAAGCAAGGTGGCTCTCGTGGAGTACGGTGGCTCTTGATAGAGTGGGTGCGGTAAATAAGCTCGGGTTCGGATATGATGTTGCAGAGATAGATTAAGAATTAAGGGGGAGTCAAATGGATCAGATCGAGGGGGAGCTAGGTCCAATGTAGGGTTCACACATGAGGGGGAGATTGTTAGGAACATGTGTGAAGGAGTCCCACATCAGATAAATAGAAAAAGAGTTGGACCTTAATATACAATTGGATGGCTCACCACTTACAAGGCTTAGCCTTTTAAGTGGATATGGGTCATTCAATGTATATTGGGTCCATGTGATGTGGTGAACTCTGTGCATACTCCCCAACGGATTGGGCCTACACGCACATGGGAAGAACCTTAGGCGGATCAGACTCCTAACAAGGGTTTACACTATGGCTGAAGACAAAGTCAAGATCAAGAAGTTCAATGGTACGAACTACGCATTCTGGAAGATGCAGATGGAGGATATTTTATATCAGAAGGATCTGTATCTCCCCATCAATGACAAGAAGCTAGACGAGATGAAGCAAGCAGATTGAGATGTTTTGGATCGCAAAGCCCTAGGGACTGTGCGACTATGCCTTGCACCGTCAGTTGCATCGATTATTGCCAAAGAAAAGACTATAGCAGATTTGTTCAAAGCCCTAGAAAAGATGTACAAAAAGCCTTTTGCGGTGAATAAGGTATATCTTATGAAAAAGTTGTTTAACCTAAAGATGCCTGAAAACTCTATTGTTGCTGAACATTTAAATGAATTCAATACGGTCACGAATTAGTTAGAATCCGTGGGTATTAATTTTGATCATGAGATCAGGGCTTTTGTGCTATTATCGAGTCTGACAAAAAGTTGGAACGGACTTGTTGTGGCAGTGAGTAATTCCTCTGAGTCTGCAAAGATAAAATTGGAGGATGTTGCAGGGTTAATATTAGGAGAAGAGGCTCGGAGAAGAGCATCGGGTGAGGATGTTGCTTCGGGTTCGGCACTGAGTACAGAGGAAAGAAGCAGGTCTATGAATACGGGTGGCAACAAAAAGGACAAGGGAAGATCGACATCCAGGAATAGGGGCCGGAGTAAATCCCGTGGAGGAGATGAGGGTTGTTGGAACTGTGGTCAGAAGGGACACTGGAAGCGATATTGCAAGGCACCGAGAAAACAGCAGAACGAGAACAATCAAGGAGGTAAAAACAATGTTAATAATGTTTCTGATGAGTCTGATAATGATGCTTTGATTTGTTCATTGGATTCTTGCAGTGAGTCTTGGATTGTAGACTCTAGAGCTTCATTCAATGCTACTCCACGCATGGATGCGTTACAAAACTATGTGCAGGGAAATTTCGGCAAAGTGTATTTGGGCGATGATGAACCCTGCAATATAGTTGGGAAAGGGGATGTTCAGATTACTCAGACAGATAGGAGGGTTCTGAAATTGATGGATGCTAGACATGTGCCTAGTCTAACACGGAATCTTATTTCAGTGGGTCAGTTATCAGAGAGTGAAGTTGTCACATCGTTTAAATCAGACGCTTGGAAGATGAGCAAGGGGGCTTTGATTCTTGCTTGTGGTAAAAAAGAAGGAACCCTATATGTATCTACAGGTACTTACAGTAGCATCGCGGTGAGAACATCAGGGATTGATTGTGCTACGTGGTAGGCTGGGTCACATGAGCAAAAAAGGGGATGAAAGTAATGTTGTCGAAGGGAAAATTGTCAAGTTGTAAGTCGCTAGATTTGGACTTCAGCGAGGACTGCATTCTCGGGAAACAGAAGAAGGTCTGCTTTACAAATGTGGCAAGGACCTTGAAAACAGATAAGCTGGAGCTGGTTCACACCGACGTGTGGGGTCCATCAAAGGTACCTTCTGTGGTGGCTCGCATTATTTTGTTACTTTCATTGATGACGTTACTAGAAAAATACGGGTTTATTTTCTTAAGCATAAATCTGATGTGTTTAATGTTTTCAAGAATTGGAAAGCATTAGTTGAGAATGAAACAAGAAAGAAATTGAAGTCCTTGAAATATGATAATGGTGGCGAGTATTGTAGCAGTGAGTTTGAGGCTTACTGTGCTGCGAATGGGATTCGCAGGGTGAAAACGGTCCCAAAGAAGCCAAGGCAGAATGGAGTTGTTGAAAGCATGAATAGGACGATCCTAAAGCGTGCGAGGAGCATGAGGTTACATGCTGGGTTACCTAAGCAATTCTGGGCTGATGCAGTGAATATGGCGGTGTACTTGACCAATAGAGGGCCTTTAGTTTCTTTGAATTGTGGATTGCTAGAAGAGGCTTGGACAGGTAAAGAGATAAATTTATCCCATTTGCGAGTTTTTGGTTGCATTGCCTATATGCATATAGAATTGGAGGATAGGGATAAATTTGATGCTAAGTCTCGTAAGTGTGTGTTCATAGGCTATGATACTAATAGCTATGGGTATAGGTTGTATGATTTTGAAAATCAAAAAACACACAGGAGAATTGATGTGGTATTTAATGAGTCTGCTTTGTATATAAACACACTAAGTCAACCCGAGGAGAATCAGACTTTGTAGAATTTGAGGGAATCCCTGACAGTAATGTTTTAAAGCCTCAGGATACTAATATACAATCTACTCCACAGACAGATCCACATACTCCTCCTCTTAGAAGGTCTACACGTATTGTAAAACCTCCAATACGTTATTCTCCATCTTTGCACTATTTATTGTTAACTTGTGACAGCCCATGACCCACCTGGATGCAACAGAGGTCTATAATATAAGAGAATAGATCAAGCCCTAACTTGCACAAGGCCTTTTAAAGCCGTGCAGGCGTCAAAGCTCAATGATACTTCACAGTTAAGCGTGCTCACCCTGGAGTAATCCAGGGATGGGTGACCTTTTGGGAAGTTCAAGGAGCTTGGGTGACCAAAGCGGACAATATAGTGCAAGGCGGGGGCGGGTCGTTACATAACTGATAATGTCGAACCAGAATGTTTTGAGGAATCATTGCAGGTTGAGACCAAGGAGGAGTGGAAGCATGCGATGAATGATGAGATGGATTCTCTTTCATCTAATCAGACTTGGGAATTGGTTCAACTACCCAAGGGGAAGAGAGCTTTGCACAATAAATGGGTTTACAGGCTTAAGAAAGAATCTGATGGTAGCAAGTGATTCAAGGCAAGATTGGTAGTCAAGGGTTTCGAGCAGAAACAAAGTATCGACTACACTGAATTTTTTTCTCCTATTGTTAAGATAGCTACTATCAGATGTGTCCTTAATATTGTGGCTGTTGAGAACTTGCACTTAGAGCAGTTGGATGTCAAAATTGCTTTCCTTCATGGGGATTTGGAGGAGGATATTTATATGTATCAGCCAGAGGGTTATGTTGTGAAAGGGAAGGAGAATCAGGTATGCAAGCTAAGGAAGAGTCTGTATGGGTTGAAACAGGCTCCGAGGCAATGATATAAAAAGTTTGATACTTTTATGACTGCTAGGGGGTTTCGTAGATGTCATGGGGATCATTGCTGTTATTTTAAGAAGTTTGGCACATTGTATCTCATACTTTTGTTGTATGTAGATGATATGCTTGTTGTAGGTTCAAGCATGGATGAGATTGTTAATCTCAAGGCACAATTGTCCAAGGAGTTTGCAATGAAGGATTTGGGTTCTGCGAAGAAAATCCTTGGGATGCGAATCAGTAGGGACAGGGCAAACATGAAGTTGAAGTTGTCACAGGAGGAGTATGTTAAGAAGGTGCTGAAAAGGTTCAAAATAGAGAGTGCTAAGCCAGTTAGCACACCCTTGGAAAGTCACTTCAAGCTTTCGAAGGAAAAGTGTGTAGTAACAAATGAAGAGAAGAACTATATGGCAAAGGTTCCATATGCCTCGGCGGTAGGTAGTCTGATATATGTCATGGTTAACACAAGGCTAGACATTGCTCATGCAATGGGAGTTGTCAGCAGGTTGATGGCAAATCCGGGCAGAGAGCATTGGGAAGCAGTCAAGTGGATTCTGCGTTATCTGAGAGGTACTTCAAATTCGACTTTGTGTTTTGGGGGTTCTGATATTTGTCTGCAAGGTTCTATAGATTCAGATTTAGCGGGGGACATTGACAGCAGGAAAAGCACTACAGGGTATGTGTTTAGATTGGGCAGTGCGGCAGTCAGTTGGGTCTCACGGCTACAGAAGATAGTGACTATTTCCACGACAGAGGCGTAGTATGTTGCAGCCACGGAGGCCTGTAAGGAGATGGTATGGCTGAGGAGCTTCATGAAAGAGTTGGGTAAGGAGCAAGACAATTCCAAATTGTTCAGCGATAGTCAAGTGCTATACATCTGGCGAAGAACGCAACCTTTCATTCGAGGACCAAGCATATCGACATAAAATATCACTTTATTCGCTCCTTGTTTGAGGATGGACAGTTCACTTTGGAGAAGATTTACACAAAGGATAATCTGGCAGATATGTTCACAAAGGTGGTTACTGTGGAAAAGCTCAAGTCTTGTTCAGCTTTTGTGGGTCTCTCAGCTTGAGTGGGAGACTAGGTGCTAGTGGCGTTGATGAACGATGGTGATGGGTGATCACCATTGACATTTGGCAGGAGTGTCAAAGAACAGTTTTCAAGTGGGAGAATTATTGGGATGAAATCGGTTTTGTCAAAAAAACAAAGAGAGAGATTTCTGAAGTTTTGGTTCGGACGGGGTCCCGGGCAGTCCGGATGGAAAGTGTAGAAAGCTATCTGCAGGTTTTTGGTCCAGTTCTAAAGTTGCAGAAATTTTGGTCCGGATGGTGTTCAAGTTCGTCCGGACGATCGGCACGGAAAAAATGCCCGTTTTTGCGTTTTTTAGGGTTTCTGATGTATTGTGTCGCCTTACTCTATAAAAGGGACACTTAGGGCAGCCTGCATTGTAACTTTGATCATTATTCATCATAGTGAAACACCCTAGCATCCCGTGGAGTACAATTAAGCAATCAGCTTAAGTCGGAACCACGTAAAATCTCTGTGTCTTGTTCTTTCTTGCTTCTCAATGTTTTCTATTCTTGGTTTGTTTGTCGATTGTGTGTGTTTGTCTGTGGGTTTAAGGGGCACGAATCCATAACAAGTGGTATCAGGGCCGATGGCTGACGATCTATGGGCGGACTCTCCTGCCGATGGCTGACGATCTATGGGTAGACTCTCCTGGAAGCATCGATGGCTGCGGGCTTGCACAAAGACTCTCGGAGGAGCAGGAAAAATCCATTGTAACTCTCGGAGCAAGAAAATTCCTGGTCCGTGCGGCAGGTGGCCGACAGTAAGGTGGCTCTCGGTGGAGTGAGTACTCTCGATGGAGTAGGAAAAATTCCTGATGCATGCGGCACCTGGTTGACAAGCAAGGTGGCTCTCGTTGAGTATGGTGACTCTCGATGGAGTAGATGCAGTAAATAAGCCCGGGTTTAGAGAGAAAGATCAAGAATTAAGGGGGAGTCAAGCAGATCAGATTGAGGAGGAGCTAGGCCCAATGCATGGTTCACACATGAGGGGGAGATTGTTGAGAACATGTGTGAAAGATTGGAGTCCCACATTGTACAAACAGAAAAAGAGTATGACCTTAATATACAATTGGATGAGTCACCACTTACAAAACTTAGCCTTTTAAGTGGATATGGGTCATTCAATATATATTAAGTCCATGTGATGTGGCGGACTCGATGCATACTCTCCACCGGATTGGGCCTACGCGCACATGACAACCTTAGGCGGATCAGACTCCTAACAGCAATTTCCCTAAAATGGAACTATGGAACCAAAGATTTTCCCCTTCATAACTTCTTGGGATTTCTATTTTGTTTTGACAATTGAATAGGCTACTAGAAAATAAAAATCGTTTAAAAAATCATGTCTTTGCCACCACGTGCATTCAAAATGCCAATATTTTTGATAATTTGAAGCTCTAGAAACAAATGTTTCACTACTTAGTTACAGTTATGAATATTTAAATCCTGCTTGCTCTCCTATATATGTAGGCAATCTTATTCTCAGCACCAGTTCAAAAACCAGTCACATTCTTTGGCAAATCTTTGATTCACCCACAAATACTCTCCTCCCTCACCAACTCCTCACCAGATACACAACCCTGATCTCATCAAGAAGCGGAACCAACCATTCATCCGGCTTTTATAAGCTCTTTTTCGACGACAACAGCGTCCTGAGCCTTCTTTAAAGTGGCCCAGAAGTGTCCAGTATTTACTGGCCCGACCCATGGCTCATGATATGGGATACATGCAGAACAACCTACAATAGTAGTAAAACTGCTGTCCTCGATTCCTCGGGTCATTTTATTTCATCGGATAACTTGAACATCTCATCAGCTGACTTTGGTTTCGGCCCCCAAAGAAGATTGACCCTTGATATCGATGGTAACCTACGGTTGTATAGCTTAAAAGAGACTACAGGTAATTGGACTGTAACATGGCAAGCTATGTCAAATCCTTGCAGGGTTCATGGACTTTGTGGACCCAATAGTATTTGTAGTTACGGGTCGGGTGCTGGTACTGGTAGGGGATGCTTTTGTGTTCCAGGGTACAGGATTAAGAATTCGAGTGACTGGTCTTATGGGTGCGAATTAGACCCGAGTTATCTTTCTGGAGATGCTCAGACGACCGATTTTGTCTCATTGAGTGATATGGAATTATATGGGTATGAATATGATGTCTTTAAGAATCAAACCTTGGAAAGTTGCAAGGAAAAATGCTTGAAATCAGCAATATGTAAAGGGTTCTTGTTCAAAAATGAAGATGGTGCATATAACTGTTATGCCAAGTCACAGTTGCTTAATGGGAAAACTTCCCCAAATTTACTTGGCACACTCTATGTGAAACTAAATGTTTCTCAAAAGGAAAAAAATGGTTTCATCCCCTCTGTTCAACAAATCCAATTGAATTGCTCGGGAAAGAATCCTATCGTCTTAGATCGAATTTACAAAACAAAAAGTGGGAGCAAGTTCTTGGAATATTTAGCCTGGTTTGCCGGCGGAGTAGGACTTCTAGAGATGTTGTGTGTATTTATGCTATGTTTTCTCGTGTTTCGGACACCCAAGGATTCCGGTCCAGAGACGAGGGGGTATTTCCTTGCTGCAACCACATTTAAAAAATTCAGTTATGCTGAACTTAAAAAAGCAACGCGAGGATTCAACAAAGAGATCGGAAGAGGAGGCTATGGAGTTGTTTACAAAGGAACATTACTCGATAATCGAGTTGCAGCAATTAAACGACTGAACGATGCTAAAGAAGGTGAAGCCGAGTTTCTAGCAGAGGTAAGCACCATTGGAAAGCTTAACCACATGAACCTCATTGAGATGTGGGGGTATTGCGTCGAGGGAAAGCATAGGCTTTTGGTGTCCGAGTTCATGGAGCACGGGTCCTTAGCAGATAATCTGAATTCCAATACACTTGACTGCGAAAAGAGGTATAGTATCGCGGTTGGAATTGCAAAAGGCCTGTCTTATTTGCACGAAGAGTGTTTGGAGTGGGTTCTACATTGTGACATAAAGCCTCAGAATATACTCTTAGACGCAAATTACCAACCAAAGGTAGCAGATTTTGGCTTGTCCAAGTTACTAAACAGGGGTGAGGGTAGCAATTTGAGCTTTTCAAAGATGAGGGGAACACGCGGTTACATGGCTCCCGAGTGGGTTTTCAACCACCTTATCACCTCTAAAGTCGATGTTTATAGCTACGGGATTGTTGTGTTCGAGATGATAACGGGAAGGAGCCCAGCGGGAGTTCAGCCCACGACTGATGGTGGGGGGCTGTTAACATGGGTGAGGAACAAGAAGCAGGGAGCTCCTAATTCGAACGCATGGATAGAAGAAATTATAGACCCGACTTTGAGGGGCGGATATGAAATGGGTCGGATGGAGACTTTGGTTCGTGTTGCGATGCAGTGTGTGGAGGACGACAAAGATGCTAGACCTACAATGAGAAAGGTGGTAGAGATGCTTTTGTGGAATGAAGATAGCTTAATTTGACATTGTTGATAAGGTAAAAGGCTTTGTTCCAACACAGTAATCCTTATTTCCATCTACAGTTCAATTTTTTCAACACAAGTGGAATTCAGTGCGATGTACACAAATTTAGAAAGGTGATTTCCTATTGTTGTCACAGATTTCAGACACCTTTGAACGAGGCAGTGGACAGTTCAAAAGGATTGCAAGTGATTCGTGATGCAACTTCTGTGCCGAAGGCCCACGTATGGCCTATAGGGTTGTTGCCTGACGATAAGTGTTTTATTACATACGCTCTTTGTTATTATGAATAAAGTCTTTTTTCTAGAGTTCCACACCTACCTGCGTGTATGTGTTGCCAAATTAGTATATGTTGGCCGAATATTGACAAACGGTGGGATTGGTTGCCGAATTAGTCCGTATATGTTGGCTGAATATTGATAAATATTGCTGTAGTTCATTATTTGTAGTTCACTATGTCCTCCTGTAACTGTTTTGGTAAATTCGGCTCTTCTGGTTTTTTTCCCACTGCTACCTCTATAAAATGATGTTTCCTAAACATGCATAAAGGGACTCCAATTTTGAAAGAAGATTAAAATTAATATCATTGACATCTGCTTGCGTTTGATTGTACATCAGGTTTTTTTTTTTTGTAAAGAGTGTTTTTGAGTACCGTGGATTGGTCATTTGGTCAAGAGGATGAGATGGCATTTTAGAGTAATATTATCAATACAACATTTTGTGCAACAATGTATGTATCATGCCAAATTGCTATTATGACGATTTCATTGTGAATCAAATAACTAGCTATTTTTTCTTTTTGAACTGGAATAAATCGCTATTTCACATCAGCCAAACAACACATATATATAATTTATTTGGCATGCAAATTCGGAGGGTGTCACACTAGGAAGAGTTGTTGGTTTCTAAATTTCCAATTTACATAAGTATTGCATGGGGTGTTTTTTGAGACGCAATTCTGAGTGCAACAAGTGCACAACCTAATTAAAATTTCTGAATATATATTTTTTCCAACTATTTTACATTTCAATTACAAAGAATCTATGTCTATTACAGATATTGCAGTTAAAGAATACGTTCTTGAAATCTTTTGTTTTTTCATTTTTTCCTTTCAATAGTGCATAGAACGGATTCATGCTATTGATTTGTATCGCCAGATTATATAAAAGCAGGGGCGACGCCAATGTATAATGAGGGGTGTCAACTGAACCCACTCAGCTACAAAGTCCAAAATTTTAAAGAGTCTTGAGAGTACATGCTACTCGATCTATTTTTTTTTCCCTCAAACTCACATCTCCTTCTATAGTCCCATCTAAAAAACAAAAAGGCCACATCTCTTCTATGGACAGGAACAAGGGATGATGCTGCGGCAACGGTGTATAGCTTGATCCAGGAAGGGCTTGATCCGAGCAATTTTTCATAAAAACTGTATAGCTTCGTTTTTATGATAACTTCTCATAGGGCTTGATCGGCTCGGATCAAGATATTAGTTATGTTCATTGAGACATTCTTCATTACCAAAAACAAAAAGACAAGTGATGATATAAATTATGGAATTCGGGGATCTGGGATCCTATAGGGAGCCCATCCGGTCGTCCATTTCAGCACGAACGGCTTGGATTTAATATGCTTCTAACGGCCCAATGAGGCTCTCTACAACCCTGTAGGGAGAGGGCTCTCTACAGAAACCGTGTCCTAAACTGGGACCCCACTCATTATAAGTACTTCTGGAGTCGCTATTGTATAAAAGAGAGTCTCATTCTTAAATGATTCAAGTTTCACAACTCGATTTTTAGAGTCGTTGGTCTGAGATTCATTCCAAAAGGTTTGACACACAATTGTATTCAGGACATCCCCACATATGGGGCCAGGTTAATCGAACGGGTTTGAATTTAGCTATGTCAAGAGTTGTCCTTTTCACTTTGTAAACTCAAAAGAGGGCCAAATCACACATACAAGTCGATTCATGCATAAATGATCCCAAGAATTTTTAACAAGTCAAAAGACTCCAAACCCAACACAATTCTTATCATGTAACCAACAATTTCCATGGACACATAGAGAAAGACTTGGGTAGTAGCTGGGTACCACGAAACGGTACTTAGTGCATGTGTATCTTAACCGTCTAAAAATGTTTTGAATGGTCCAAATTTAAGAGTGGGAAGAGGAAGGAGAAAGAAATAGGGGGGGGGGGGGGGGGGGGGGAGAGAGAGAGAGAGAGAGAGAGAGAGAGAGAGAGAGAGGAGATGAAGGGAGAAATCTGAACCGTCCAAAAATGATTGGTGCTCAGAACACCACATGTAACCTACCCTATTTACACCCCAAATTTTCCCCATCAAAATAAATTTCAATACCTAATATCAATAATTATATCTGAAAGTTTCTCCAACTACCGTATCCAGATGCCTATACAATTCAAAGTCTTCCAAAGTCAACTCCCTCAAGTCAAATTTACGAAGTTATAATGCAGATACAACCCACAAACAAATCCCTCCTTTTCAAGTTCTAAATCCCACTATACCCTTCTTGTATCCACACATGGATTTCTTTCTCTGTTTTTTCCCTCATCCAGTCTCTATTATTTGCCCCATCTTCTTCAACACCACCTTCCTTCCTCTATATTTGAAGGCTCCTCTCTCTCTCTCTCTCTCTCTCTCTCTCTCAGAATCGACCAAACGACGCTCTAATTTCAACAAACGGCGTTTTCACTTCAAAGTTCACTCAATTGCCGCCCTTGTTTTTGCCTTTATTTAAACTAGAGAGTTGGCACACACCATGTATGCACACATTTTAGGAGGGGTGGGGACAGTGGGATGGTGGTTATGATGATTGCTTTCTAATAGATTATTGTTTTGCCCATAACATATTATTTAATGGCGCATTAAAATTAGTAGTAAATACTTAATTTTTGAAGGGACAATTAAGAAAATCACTTTCGTGTCGGGGTTTCAAAAAAGGAAACACCAGTTTGGGTTAGCCCTATATATTATTCAAATATATTGTGTTGACATAATTTCTGAAGATTATATTTTGGGCAATTGACAACGCCATTGAATCATGGCAACGCACCTCTCATCTTCACAGAAAATTGCAGTTCAATTCAAAGAAGGCTTCATGCAAACTGTCACTAACATGATCTTCTTATTCTATCGAGAACACACCACTGAATGAAAACAAAATGTTTACACAGTGCTAGAGCATACTAAAATAATGCATAGACATACAAAAAGCTAGACTATATGAGAATTGCATAAACTGAAAGTCTGAAACCAAACGCTGAGAACCCAAAACTCAAACCTTTTCTCTTACTTTCAAGCCAAAGTTTTACCCATCTTTTCCTGCAAATATTCATTGTTTTCTTTTTTGTTGTGGTAACCGGGTGTCCGGGTCATCTTGTGTGCCCCTTGACTAATTCCGGAGCCCTAGAGGTAACGACCGGGCACAACCCTTAGTGGCCCCAAGAGTTTGCTGGCAAGGGGGATCGAATTTGAGACTTTAGTTGGAATATTCATTGTTCTCTTTCGGTAGAAGCCTCTCTATAACCTGTCTCATAGTGGGTCTTGCATTGTTATCTTCCTCTACACATTCCAATGCCACTTGAACCAATATTTCCATCATCCTTAAATCACATTTCCCCTTCATCACTGGATCAATGATCTCTTCAAGCCACAAATTGTTCCCTGCATTCCCGTTCATTTTCTCCCTCACCCACTTAACCAGCCCTCTCTGTTCCATCTCGCCTGTAATCCCGGACACTTGACTGCCTGTTGTCATCGGGCTCTTTCCCGTGACCATCTCCAACACCACCACTCCGTAGCTGTAAACATCGACTTTGGATGTGATCGGGTGGTTGGAAATCCACTCGGGTGCCATGTAGCCTCTTGTCCCCCTCACTCTGGAAAAGCTCGAGTTCTTACCATCACCTCCTCTGTTTACGAGTTTAGAGAGGCCAAAATCAGCAACCTTTGGTTGGAAATTAGAGTCCAATAGTATGTTTTGAGGTTTCACATCGCAATGGAGAACCCACTCCAAACACTCTTCGTGTAGATAAGCTAGGCCTTTTGCAGACCCAACAGCGATACTAAATCTCTTCTCTGAATCAAGGCCACTGGAACTAAGATTTTCTGCTAACGATCCCCGTTCCATATACTCGTAAACCAAAAGTCTGTGATTTCCTTCAACACAATATCCCCAAATCTCTATCAAATTCATGTGGTTAACCCTCCCAATGATGCTTACCTCTGCTAAGAATTCTGCTTCCCCTTGATTAGCCTCGTTGAGTCGCTTGATTGCTGCAACTCTACGATCGGATAATATCCCTTTGTACACAACTCCCCCACCTCCTCTTCCGATTTCTTCAGTAAAATTTCCTGTCGCTTTCTTCAGCTCATCATAGGTGAATTTTCTAAACCCACTCGCAACTTGAAGGTAACCTTGTGTGTTTTCACTTGAACTTTGTCGGGTTTTGTACAAAAACAACCATACAAAACAAACACAAATGATTTCAACTCCGCCAAATGCAACGGCGAACCAAACCATAAATTGCAAGGTTCCGTTTTGTTTGGGTTTCTTGTAATCTCTATTGAGTGCCAAGTTAGGTGGGCTCGGAGGGCATTGTAATCCGATTTCTCGGTCTTGATTTCCCAGAGAAGGGGTGAAGGACTTGGGCAACCTTACATAGGTGGGATCCGGAAATCCTGGGGATCTGTGTCCATTGAGTAACATTGACTTGGGAAAACAGTTATACTGACCGTTGTCATATCTGTAATTGAAGCCGTAGCAATTACAACTTTGTAAGCATTCTTTCTCACAGTTTTCCAAGGTGATATTTTGCTGGGGTATGAGATCATAGCCGTAGAATTCGACGTGAGGAACTTTGATGAAACGAGATTCGGCAGGGTCGCAAGAGAGATTGAACTCAGGTTCACATCCGAGTGACCAATCCGTAACGTTTTTTGCCTTGTACCTGATTGAGAGTTGGCCAATAATTGTAAGAGTTATATACAAAAATAATAGTGCCAATGGATTTATCAAACACTACTGTAACACAATATGCAAAATTTTAGATTGTCCTCAGGTTATACAATGGGTAACGAACCAAAGTACCAAGTGTTTCTAAATTTTTCTAAAAGTCCGTGAAAACAGTATGAATCCAGTGAAAGAGAACGAGCGTATCGGCACCCACTAATCAATATGTACACCAAGGATTTTCATGACTTTTCATTTCATTTGAGGCATCTATATAATCAGCATCTCATGATTATTCTTTTGCAATTAATTTACTTCAAATTAAAAAATTGATCCAAATTTTATGTAAGATGACATACCAAACCAGGAGCCTATTATTTTTTGCATTTTATATTTTGGATTGTGAATTATAGATATTTGGATTATGGTCAGAATAAATTATACATTTATAAAGTGTTTGAGAGATATGTGCAGAATAAAATTTGCGACAAGGTAGTGTTTGGGAGGATAATAATCAAAATAGATGATGAGTTGATTTTTTTACCATATTGGCATTGGTTATTTGTAATATATTTTATATATTATTACAGAATGACTTTTCGTGCGGAGGATCGTGGAAGCGACAAGTGGCATGAGTTGATTGGTTTGTCGTTTAGGATTTTGAGAGAAGCTTGTGACTTAATTACCTGCATCAAAGATTTGTATGAATCTTATTTAAATTTGAAACCCATATATCTTGCCTTATATAACAAAACAAAGAATCTTTGATTCTATATTCTATTCCAGTCAATAAGTTCTCAACGAGAAAATAAAAAACTAAAATGTAAATTCGCTAATAGAGAGTCTGAATATATCATGACAATTCTTATTTAATTTATTATAGAAGGTAATCAGTGTACATATTGAAATTAAAGTATAGCAATATTAAGAGGAAATTAGTTATCTATGGTTTGGGAAGAAAATAAATTCTTGCAAAATCGGATCAGTTGACAAAATTCAAATTAGCTCAATCTCAATTGCAAAGATAAGGCAAATATCACTTTCGCTATGAAAATATAACTTTCCAAATGAGGCTTATATAAATTTAAAATTTATAATCAGCAAAATTAAATTATTTCTTTTATGTAAATGTAAAATTTAATAATTAGCAAAATATAAACCTTGCCAATGTTTATATCACAATGAATATACACAGGCTCTGAACTCCCACATCAGGGTATCAAGGGCATGATTAGGGAGTGAGGCGAATCACTACCAAATATTCTGACATAATTGAAATCCTAGGGTTACACATAGATTAGGGAGTTAATAAGAAAAAAATTGAAGAAAATGGACAAATGATTTTCAAAATTCAAACGAACATGAAAGAATTGTGAAGCAGATTGTGAGAGAGAGAAAGAGAGAGAGACGTTAAAAAAGAAAATAAGTGGTCGTGATATCTGTTGTGCTTCGGAAATTAATTCTAGCCGTTCCTTAAGCTAATCTTGAAACAAAAATAAACGTCTTAGATTTATAAAAATTCTAAACACTCTCTTGACCATAAGATTAGAAATAAAAATGCTGGGATTTATAAGGGATTGAAAAACCGCTCTTCCTTATTATATAGATAATTTTTCTCTTTTTCCAATTACATGCATCATAAAAAATATATGGCACATTTTCCTTCAAGGGTGTTGACTTTAATTTTTTTTTTTTTTTTGAAAAATCACATATATGGATTATGATTTTATAGCCGATTCAATCACATGCATGGTTTATGTTTTTATAGCAGATTCAATCACCATGGGAAATTAGAATCAAAAGGAGCAAAATAAATAGAATTGTTATACTCTTTTAATTTAAGTGATCGAGTAATTCAATACGCTTTCCAGTTAAAAATACAATTTTTTAGCTCATCACAAAAAGAAAAAACATATCATTTTATTTCATGTCTCCGTGCCGTGCATAGCACGGGTTCATGCTAGCAGTATTGTAATGTATATGAACTAGTGCATGCCCATGCCTAAAGGCACAACTTAAGCAATTGACGCACGTGCACGTACATGTCCCCATTCTTTATGGTCATTATAATTTTTTTTTTTTTTTTTTTTTTTTTTTTGGGGGGGGGGGGGGGGGGGGGTTGTAGTGAGAGAGAATGTTGTTTGAATTTTCGAAAATGGGAGAGAGAAAGAGAGAGAGAGAGGGAGAGAGTTGGCAGAGAGAGGGATAAAATGTAATATGATGACTGCGATAAAAGTATGATTAGGACAAAAGCTGCTCTCTATCATAATATAGATAACCCGTTTTGACATATATTTGTCTAGATATTCTTAATGAATCTATCTTTTGTTTCCCTGCATTTCACCTATGAAGCACCAATATTCCAAAAATGGTATCGTACGAGTATCAAGTACACGTGGGTACGGCAAAAAACATACTAGGTACATTTGAGTATGTTGGGTACAGTATTGGTACTTTGTCGGTACGCTGATAGATACTTTGGTGGGTACATTCGACTAAAATTTAATTCTAGATGTTAAAATTCAGGGTTCCAGAAGAAAGGACATAAAACATGAACTTAAAGTACAATTTTCCTTATCCTTAAAACAAAAAGACCACATAAATTCTAGATATAGGGTTGCCATCAAGGTTGTCGAAATCGTATTTTCTGAATCTTTTTGCAATTTCGGACTCCAAAGTGGGTCGAAACCCGACCAAAAACACTCATCTGTGGACCTCCTTTAAGAAATAAGGCAATGTTTATTTCATAAGGCAATGTTTATTTCTTCCACTAATATTATATTATATTATATCACACCACTTGTTGGATTTATTTACTCTTCCTCTATGACCACTTCAATATTTTATTCATAAGCTTTTCAAACCTAACACGTTAGTCTTTATACAGAAAAAGACTTTTGGACTCATTATTCAATTATTTACTTCCCCACTATAATATTGGTTGGTTTTTTGTGCTAGTGGCTTTATTATTTAGTTTATGCAATGGACCATAATAAAATAAAATAAAATAAAAATTACACCGACCATAGGCGGCTCTACATTCACTTATGGGTGGTCACTTGACCACACCCTAATTTTTATTTTATTTTTTGTTTTAGAATATGTGTAATTTTTTGTAGTTTTATTTGAAGTTTGTCCTTTTTGAACACCCTTCGCGTAAATATTTGAACACCTAACCTAAAAAAATTTGAACCGCTAGCCCTAAAAAATCAGCCTACAAACCAATCCAATATAAATTAAAAGGCATAAAAGGCTTCATAACTTCTCATAGATGGTCAATTGAACGACTTAAACTCTTTTACATCTAATTATATTATATGAAATAATTTTATCTCGGGTGTCCTACATTGTGCTCTGGCTTTTCTCTGCATAACAATCAACTCTATATCTCCAAAACAGAAGAGTACTCGTCAAAAAAAATATAAAAATTGTGTGAATATATTGGCTAGACAATTTTCTACAATAAAAACTAATGTGTTTATCTGCTGATTTAATTTTGCTTTGCCTAAAAATAGAATTCACCGAGGACATGCAATTATGACATATATCTTACGTATTTTCATATTATTTGGTCTCATTATTCAAATTAATATATAAACCGTACCCATACCCTATTCTTTTAGGTTTTTGGCGTATCGCGTACTCGTATCGGTACCGGTATGCATGCTTCATAACAATTCACAAACAAATATGTCCCAAATTTGGAAGCCTCATTTTTTTCCTAAGCAGGAAGTCTCAAATATTACCTTAACAAGTACAAACCATATAGCTTACAAAACAGTTAGACAAACAAATTAACCCTAAAATTTATAACCCTTACAAAACAAATTACAAAATGAGAATGCAAATTGATTCATAAAAGTGAAAGGTAATTCGGTCTTTTCGTGAGTAGAGGTAAAGGACAACGCAGAATGAGAACGCAAAAGCTACTTCAAGGTTGATTCTCCAATTGTGTTTGTATTGCTTGGTCTTGAGAATGCATTCTAGAAATATATAATCAGATCCAAATAGGGCTCATGTTTGAGACGAGTATGAGAGATTTTACTCTCTAAAACCGACCTAAAAGTCTACTTGTTTATTATATGAAAAAAAATCACCTTAAAAGTCATGTTTGGTTGTCTACACAAAACATAAAGTCTGACCAAAACACTAAATAATTAGTCTATCCAAATGACGATGATTGGATGTTTAAAAATTCTTTTTCTTTAGGCTCCGTTTGTTTGGATGTAAAAAAATTTCCCAAAAAATATTTTTCAGTATTTTGGTGTTTAGTTGCACAAACTATGGAGGAAAAAATGTTTTACTTCTAAAACATTTTCCGTCAGAGAGGGGACAATGACTTTTACGTTGAGACTCCCGTAAGTCATTTTCCCAAGTTGGGAACTTGGGATCCTCTGCCTTCTTCATTCATGGGAATATCATGACTTTTCCCAACGTTGAAGCAAAAAGCAAACACGTCTCTCTCTCTCTCTCTCTCTCTCTCTCTCTCTCTCCATATATATATATATATATATATATATATATATATATATATATATATATATGGGGCGGTTCCTTTAACACACGAATAATACAACATTTGACACAAAAAAAACTTATAATAAGGGAACCTGATTTAAGTTTTCATGCGGACCTAGGGGCATTTTCGACTTTCTGGACCAAATTTTAATGATCCAAACCGCTCAAAGATTTAAAATGTGTTTTTAGGGCTTGTGTGTGGAATCTCCACAAAAAAAAAAAAAAAAAACTACCCGAAAAGGCTTGATCCGATCAGTTCGGTAAAAACTGTACATATATAATTTTTATCAAAAACTTATTGGATCAAGTCCTTCCGGATATTTTATTTTGGAGATTTCTTGCGGGGGCCTTTAAAAACACATTTTAAAAACATTGAGTGGTTCAGATCATCAAAATTTGGTCCGAAAGGTTGAAAATAACCTTAGGTCCACATGAAAACTTAAATAAGGGTCCCTTATGGAAGGGACTCCCTATATATATAAAAAAATCGTGACCACAAAAATAGTTTTTAACAGTTTTAGTTTTGGAGAAATTGGAAGAGCCAAGATGTAATTGATGGAGTTATCCAAAACTACCACAATTCAATAATGCAAAAGCAACAATTGAAAATGGAGCTCCCAAATAAGCTCTTTGAGCATCCCATAGATTTCTCTAATGTTTTAAGAAAAAGAAAACTATTTGATTTTTCTAATGTTAAACGAAATTATACCGTTAGAACTTAGAAGCCATTTTTCTACTTAAGCTAAAAGTGGAACATAAATGACTCATTTTATGATTTTCCTTTTCAATTTAGTTTACATGTGATGAATGGGACGTGGATGCTCTTAAATAAACTGATACTTCAATTTAGTTTATCAAAATCGTTCAAATCATGTAAACTTAAATTGGAAATATTACCCGGTTAAACAAGAGCATCGCCGATCTTTACTCAAGCCTGGAAAATTGTAGTTGCAGATAGCATTAGGGCCACAGAGCCCATGGTTCTGACACGGCCGGCGTATGGCTTGCCAAGTAACACTCCAAATCCTCCTCTTCTCGTCCAAACTGTACATTCTCACGTTCCCATCCACGTCCATCTTCAACCTCCTCCAAACCCCCGCCACCTCATAATCCGAAGCCTTAAACCCCAAATTATCACTCGATATGAAGTACCCAGACGAATTAAACGCCGCCCTTCTGCTGCTGTTGTATGAGGTCCGACCCGCATCCCAAATGGTCTTCCAAGGGTCCGGCCAGTAGACGCTGGATATCTCCGGCCCATCGAACAGTAAACGGAGGACGTTGTCGTTGTCGAAGTAGAAGGAGTAGAACCCAGTTGAGATATTGGTTTGGCTTCGAGAGGAGACGAGTTTTGCAGTTCGTGTCATGGGTTGGTTTGGAAGAATGGTATCCGTCGGTGAGTCGAAACTCTGCCAAATAATCGTACCATTTGGGTTTTTTAACACAAGGTTACCAGTGTCTAGGAGTTTTAATTCGAGTGTTGGGATTGAGTTGGTGTTTGTGGACCAGACGGTGAACTCGGCCGCGTCGGTTAGAATGAGGTCGCCGGATTTGAGGAGAGAGAGTTTCGAGAGTTTGCCGTTGACGGGTTGGTTGCGGTTGGCCGTCCAGACGACGGTGAGACTGCCGTCGGAGGTGGGTTCGGTGAACCATATGGAGAAGCAGTAGGCGTTTTGGCCGACGGAGTGGAAGCCGGCCGTGAAGACGCCGTTTGGGGAAGTTAGGACGGTGGTTATAGAGAGGGATGAGGACGTGGGTAAGGTGTCATGTGGTGATGAGATTGAGAACAGAGGAAGTGGTGATAGGAGGAGGAGGGAGATTAGAAAAAGGATTGGAATTGGGGTATCCATTTTAGGAATAATCATGGGTGGTGTTTGTGGATTTGCAGTTGGTTTTGGATTTGGGGACGTAAACATAAATAGAGATCATATAAATTAATGTGAGAAATAGGAGTCACTTTCAATCAGTTACGCCCGGGAAGGCCAGGCTTGGTGAGACCCACGCTAGCGGACTTATTTTGAAGAGTGCTGTTAACCTCCAAGCAATAATTGGCCCAAAATTGACCAAATATGCAATTTGAAAACCCTCTCTTATATGGGCCCTTCGGTTGTGGATATATATATATATATATATATATAGAGAGAGAGAGAGAGAGAGAGAGTTTTATCCACACTTATGCTCGCACCTCATAGTTTTCGATCAAATTTTCATAACCCGAACCGTCTAATGTGTTTTAAAAAGTGTGTTTTTAAGAGTTCCTACAAGAAATTAATGAAAAAAAATACAGAAATGACTTGATCCGAGCACTTTTCGATAGAAACTATATACATTTTTATCGAAAAGTGCTTGGATCAAGCCTTTCCCCGTCTTTTTTTTTTTTTTGTGATTCTAAGCAAAGACTCCTAAAAACATCTTTTAAACATATTGAGCTGTTTGGGTCATAAAAATTAGATTGGGAACCATAAGGTGTGGACGAGGTCCGGACTTGAAGGGAGTGGACTAGAAGTGGCCTGATATATACATAGATATATATATATATATATATATATATATACACCGACAATAATAAACTAGTTTGGTTATCCATGCAAATTTCATGTTTATTAATACACTTTTACAGATATAGTATACTTCTCAAGAATATTTACACACTTTCTTAGTACTCCAGTCTTGTACTGTTTGAGCTGATTTTAGCATTTTCCAAACCATATTAGCACTCAAAGCACGCAAAACTACTCTTGTCATGATTCTAGTGGTCAAAATAGGGTTGATGAAATCTTTCGCTGCACCAATAAAATAATGGGGTTGATGATGACCGTATGGTAGCAGATGAAATACATTGCCTAAGTATCGTGGCAAAATTGACCTCTTCCGTTATGGGCAACCAATGACCATTCTAGTGCCATTTTTGGAACAACTAATCATCATATCCCGCCTTTTTGTAGCTTCAACTAATTAGCTTTGTAGCCTTGTCAGGGCCGGCTCAAGGGTTTCAAGTACCCTAGGTTTAATTTAAAAAATGTGTCTTAAAAGTATACTACTTAAATAATTTTTCCAGCAACAATCACAATATAAGAACGCCAAAGCAATATAAAATTCTACTAATTAATGTAGCATAAAAGTCAAAACACAAAGTCTCCAAATATATATAACGCATGAGTAAGATTAAGCCTAAAGGCCCAATGATCATTACAATTATTTAGGCTTTTTTCTAAGTAAGATTGTGCCTTTTTATTTTTTTGTTAAGTCAAAAAGAGTCATACTCAAGCCTATTATAAAAACATATGGGAGTGCCCCAAAAAATTGGACTTTTTTTAGTGTCCCAGGCCCAAACCTCTTGGGCCATCCTTGAGCATGTGCCCAAGGGTTTTGTCATGTGTTCTTATCCTGAAACTTAGATATTTGCTCATGCCAATACCTAGGTCTTAGGCAGGGCTTATCCTGAGACTTAAAAATTTGCTCATACCTAGGTCTTAGGCCGGCCTGGCTCTACCTAGGTCTTAGGCAGGTCCGTTCAGGCCCTAGGCCTAAGAGACCCGAGCCTAGAGCACTCCAAAAAATCTAAATTTTTGGGTTAATCCCATATTTTTTTCATAGTGGGCTTTTGAGTAAGACGCTCTTTGACCCGACAACAAAAAAGAATTAGGCCCAATCTTATTTATAATTTTTTATAAATAAATTTATAAAGGGGCCTAAACAATTGAGGAAATGACATCGAGTAAATGGAGGTTGGGTCTTTATTTATAACACATAAATGGCATGAGTCACCTAAATGCCCAATGCGGAACTAAGGAAGTAATGGGGTTTTCTCT
This sequence comes from Vaccinium darrowii, assembly GCA_020921065.1. Taxonomy (NCBI): domain Eukaryota; kingdom Viridiplantae; phylum Streptophyta; class Magnoliopsida; order Ericales; family Ericaceae; genus Vaccinium; species Vaccinium darrowii. The sequence continues at coordinate 7,970,931 of CM037157.1, forward strand.
AACTTTTCACTCTTCGGGTGTGAGGCTGGAGTCCCACATCGAAAAAATTGGAGCAAGAAGCATTCCTTCCCCTCTATAAAACTAAGCCAGTGCGGCAACAGTGCTCACCCCATGTGCTACCATTGCCTGAGCTTGCACGTTGCACACGTATAAATGCTAAATATGTATAAATGTATTAAAAAAAACCAGCCATTCTCTCTATTTTTCTATTTTTCTCCAAAATATTTTATGGAGAGATCAGAGGCTAACCAATTACCAAAGGCCCAAAGTGATTACAAAGATAAAAGGGAACTTAAACAAATTTTCTATAATTATATAAAATTAAGGATAATCTGCTATAATTTCTCACTGGAAAAATTGATACACTTAAAAATATTTTGTAGCTGTATTTTTTTTTGTAATTTGAATACTTCTGACAGACAAAAATTTTGGTCACTTTGAGCCAAAAACCAACTTGGACTTTGATCTGCATGTTTTCTTTGTGTGGTTTGAAAATCTTAAGTATATACGCATACAACTCAAACAGCTTTATATTGTTTGGCTTTCACATATTCTAATTGTTATTGGAAATTTTATTTAACTGTTGTACGTTTAGGGCACGAATTTTAGTCTAGGCCTAGGGCAGTAGCGGCTCCAGGAATTCTCTTGAGGGTGTTTAGAAATTCTACTACGGTCCTCTACAAATAATTTTTTATATAACTGGGTGGTCCGGACTATCTTGCGCGCACTCATGTGTAAAGGGGAAGGAATCTAAATTGAGCAATTTTGTTGTGAAAAGACAAAGACTTGAGTTGAGCCATGACCTGTTTGGTTGTTTCCATCCCACCCTCTTCCACTTGCATTTACTGACAGAGAGAGAATAGACTAGGGATTGATCTTTCTAAACCGTATTCCACACACATAAGGAAAGGTATGAGAAAATGGTGTCATTCGATAGGGAAATGCTACTCTCTAGTCCTGATCCATCTAGTCCCATCTAATTTTGGGCCTTCGTGGATCTTTTGTAGGCTTACAACGGTTAATCTAAATCATTCAATTTATGAATCTTGCATTGGATATTATTATTGGCAAAACTGTGTGGTTAGGCACGATAGCTGTGAGAGCATAACACATTTAACACCTTTGAGCAAGAAATTTAAAAAGGATAGAAAAATGATGTTCGTGCGTCCAACTTTTTTTTTTGGTTAAATCAAAACATTGTTGCCACAAACTCATACTACATGGCAGTTGGGAAGAATAGAACTTTTCAACTTGTATTAGTGCTAGATTTGAATTTACAGTAGGAAGTTTGTTTTACATACATCTATACCTTTCAAGTACTTGTGGATACTAAACATGACGTGGATGGAGGAGAAGAGAAGTTTTAACTTGAAGACAGAGACCATAGACATGGCTTTTGGGGTCCTGTATTGTGGTCCTGACCTTTTTTTCTTTGGAAGTTAAGGTTGATTGCTCAAGATGTTACCCTGGAAGGACCGGCATGTCGTTTGTACTTTTCTTTTTTTATCCACGAGTCTTTTGCACTAGTGGCAGTTCCACGAATTCTCTTGAGGATGTTCAGAAATTCGATTACGGTCCTCTAGAAATCATTTTTTATATAACTGGGTGGTTCGGACTATCCTGCGAGCACTCATGTGTAAAGGGGAAGGAATCTAAATTGAGCAATTTTGTTGTCAAAAGACGAAGACGTGAGTTGGGCCATGACCCGTTTGGCTGTTTCCATCCCACCCTCTTCCACTTGCATTTACTGACAGAGAGAGAATAGACTAGGGATTGATCTTTCTAAACCGTATTTCACACACATAAGGAAAGGTATGAGAAAATGGTGCCATTCAACAAGGAAATGCTACTCTCTAGTCCTAATCCATCTAGTCCCATCTAATTTTGGGCCTTCGTGGATCTTTTATAGGCTTACAACGGTTAATCCAAATCATTCAATTTATGAATCTTGCATTGGATATTATTATTGGCAAAACTGTGTGGTTAGGCACGATAGCTGTGAGAGCATAACACATTTAACACCTTTGAGCAAGAAATTTAAAAAGGATGGAAAAATGATGTTCGTGCGTCCAACTTTTTTTTTTGGTTAAATCAAAACATTGTCGCCACTAATCTCAGGGTCTATTTACGCCTTGCCACACACATAAACCGGGCAAAACCAATGTCCTCTAGAAATCATAACTGTACATAAATAAATAAAAATAAAAATTCTACTAATACAACAATGCTACCGAAAAAACAACAATTTCAAGTCAATACGGCTTTGCTTCGACGAGTTTTAGGGGTTGCTATCATCAAAAAAGTTTCAATAGGAAATGACTCTTGCACCATTCTAGATTTTCTTATCACAAACTTGTCCATGGTTCCAATTACCAAACAAAAATTAAAAAAGAATCAAACCTATGAATGGCCTCTGTAATAATCCAAATCTATTGTGTCTATATACCCTCTGTGCATATATATTAAAGTGTTTCACAAAAAAAGATAGCGCGCATATATTAAATTATTGATCTATATTTTATAATGTAATAAGTAATCATTTGGAATAAGTATAAATAGATTAAAGAGAGATAGTTAAAAGTGTTCTTATCTCTTTGAGCTAAATGTGTTGAGACAAAGAAACACTCAAATTCTCAAATATCCAATTTATACTATTCTCTAATGGAGTATTAAATAGTGCATGGTGAATTCCGTCATTAGGATTGGGTGTTTAAAATTTTGGGTAATGTGTTCAAATATTTTGGGTAGAGTGTTCAAATATTTTGGTTAGGGTGTTCAAAATGACAAAAATTAAAAAATAAATAAATTTTTACATGTATTTCTAAAAAAATTATTTTTTTCAGGGTGTTCGAGTGACCACCCTCGGCTCTTCTTAGAGCCGCCTCTGGCCTAGGGCACTCCAAACCCTTGGGCCAACTTGGTCTCAGGTTTTATTATCCTTGCTAACAATTCTTATGATCATCTTAGCCTCATGCGTAAGCATGCAAAACGAATGTAGGAGAAGCTATAGGGATTAGTTGGACGTGCAAGTATGCAGGCCCTGAACACCTTGGAAAAAAAAGAGAGGATATATGTACTTGGTAAGGAACATGTCCTTATATAATTAAAAGGCAATATCTAAAATCAGATCCAAATAGGGTACAATTGGACGGTTGAGGTCTCTTTCCGAAATGCCTAAAACCGTATTCTTTCTTGGTTGGAAGAAATGAGAGGCGTCCTTTGGCTAAAAAAACAAAATTGGTTTTTTTCGTTTGTCCTTATTCAATTTTTTTTTTTTTTGAATTTGTTAGTTTTACATCTATTTTTTGTAGTTTCTTGGCTCGTCTCGACGAGAAGAATTTAAAAAGTATAAAATTATTAAGCAAACTTAAAGTTTTTTTAATAAAGACAAAAAATAATCCAAAAAACCTTGTGATTTCTTGGCTCGTCTCGATTTTTGGATTATTTTTTGTCTTTATTCACAAAACTTTAAGTTTACCTAATAATTTTATACTTTTTAGATTTCTCTCGTCTAGACGAGCTAAGAAACCACAAAAAATTGACCAAAAACTAACAAATGCAAAAAACAATTCAATAAGGACAAAATAAAAAACCATTTTCATTTTTTAGTCGTCGTCGAGAGGGGCTAGTATGGGAAATTACTCTATAAAGTCGACCTAAAAGTCTACTTATTATAAAAAAAAAGGGTAAATTACACTGACCTCCCCTGAGGTTTCTGACTTGTACGCTGACCACCCCTACTTTATCTGAAATAGCACTGACCTCCCCTGAGTTTTATATTTTAGTATCAAAAGCACCCTTCAACAGTACCGACGGCGTCGGGGACTCCCTTGTGGGTCCCCAACGGTCGATCCGAGCCTTCCATTCATTCCAGAATCGAATTCCGAGTGGGTCTACGCGGGAATCACCTCAATCGGACGGTCCTAAGTGCTTGATCCAAATCACCCCATTTCGTTCAAAAATTTTGGATCGAACACTTAGGACCGTTCGATTGAGGTGATTCCCGCGTAGACCCACTTGGAATTCGATTCTGGAATGAATGGACGGCTCGGATCGACCGTTGGGGACCCACAAGGGAGTCCCTGACGCCGTCGGTACTGTTGAAGGGTGCTTTTGATACTAAAATATAAAACTCAGGGGAGGTCAGTGCTATTTCAGATAAAGTAGGGGTGATCAGTGTACAAGTCAGAAACCTCAGGGGAGGTCAGTGTAATTTACCCTAAAAAAAAAATTCACCTTAAAAGTCATGTTTGGTTGTCTACACAAAACATAAAGTCCGACAAAAAAGACATAATTAGTCTATCCAACCGGCGATAATTGGATGTTTGAAAGTTCTTTTCCTTCAATGCTGCATGGAATTGAGTGACCAAAGGAGTACAATTTTGTTTTCTCTTCTTAAAACAAAGTGAACATTATCTTTCATCTTATTAATTGAAATAATGTAGGTTCCACCTCTGCAATACATTTTTCAGTAAGTATGACATCTTTTTGGGTAGGATCTGTTAAGGAAAATATATTTCCACATTGCTTGAGGATAGAATGGATGATCACTTAATAACTTGATGATCACTTCACTCATTGCCAATTGATTTTGAGACGGATATAAAAATTTCACAAAATATCATAGCAGTGCCCATTACAACCCATATTTTAAAAATTTACAATTCACACCCACGAAGACAGACGTTATTGAAATACAAAATTTCATTAAATTAACTAGCCCAAAATAATCATCTTAGGCATAGTTTTTCCAAAAGATTTTAGCAAACCAGTTGCTAAAATCAGCCTGATTTTAGCAAATGAATTCAGCAGGCGCTAAAATCATGGTATTTCAAATCAAATAATTAAGTGTTTCTGTGTATTATTTTTTAAAGTTTTCACACCGAATTAAAGTACACAAGGAGTACTTTAATTTGGTGCGAAAAAAAATTAAAAAACGATACACGGAACCACTTCATTTTTTTATTTCAAAACCATGATTTTAGCACCTGCTGAACTCATTAGCTAAAATCATAGTTGATTTTAGTAACTGGATTGTTAAAATCTTTTGGAAAACTAGTGGTGGTTTCTTTCTTATTTTATTTCTAAAGAATATTAATGGTGCTTCGTTCGCAGCAAATGTGACAGTGTCGATAAATAATGCACTAGAGCAGTTACGTTTCTTTTGGGTAAGATGTACACCTAATCAAACTTGACAATTCAAAATCCAAGGGAGGCAGCAAATGGTTTCTTGTGATGACAAATGTTACTCAGATATGTTGTCATGCTTGAAACTCTCAAATAAGAACAAAGCTAGAATTATTGCGTACGGAAAAAGGGTTACATGTGAAAGAGGGGCGAGAGGCTAAATAATTTGATGATATATATATATATATATATATATATATATATATATATATATACACAAATGCTAACAAGTGCTACATAGCGCTGGTTATACGGATCCCGATGGCTGAATACTGGCCCCCAATTGCAGATTCCCATAAAGCCCAAGAGTGAAATACGTGCAACTGGTGCAAGTCTAGTCTTGTCCCCTCTCACTCTTCCGTCTCCTCTCTCTCTCTCTCTCACACACTTTTTCTCTCTCATCACTGTCTTTCTCTACTCTACTCCCCCTCTCAACCCACTTTTTTCTCACATTTTATTTGTTACAAATTCAAATGTGTATAACTTTTATTTTATATATCCAAAAATAAGAAAGTTATATATTTAAAATCTACTCGACGACATCTATTAAATAAGACCAATATTGAATACTATGCATAGAAAAAATAATCTTTTGGGTATAGGCTCATTTTTCGCGCGTCATCGAGTAAATTTTAAATATATAACTTTCTTATTTTGCTCGAAAAATGAGCCTATACCCAAAAGATTACTCCCTCCGTTCCTTTTTAAGTGATCCACTTGGGAAACGTGTATTTTTGCGGGCTTTTAAAAATATACTTTCGTATATCGTTTTTGAAATTTTTTTGCACCAAATTAAAGTACTCAATGAGCACTTTAATTTGGTATAAAACAAATTAAAAAGATATATAGAGAAATATGTTTTTTAGGGGTTTAAAATTGCTCGTATTCTCATATGAATCATTTAAAAAGGGACGGAGGGAGTATTTTTTCTATTCATAGTATTCAATATTTGTCTTATTTAATAGATGTCACCGAGTAGATTTTAAATATGTAACTTTTTTTATTTTTGGATATACAAAATGAAAGTTATATGCATTTTAATTTGTAACAAATAAAATGTGTGGGATACTAGTAAAAAAGTATGAAGAGAGAGAGAAGTAAGGGAAGAGAGAGAGAGATATTGCAAAGGACAGAAGAGAGAGAGAGATGTCAGGGAGGAGAGAGAGAGAGATGTGGCGTTAGTGGGTGGGAGGGAGAGGAATAAAAGTACAAAAAGTAATAAATAATTGCCCCACTTTCGAGATTAAGGGGTGCTATATGGCACCGGTTAGCCGGATCCATATACATATACAACGTAATAGTAAGATTTTTTTAAATTGTAACAGGGGTAATAGCCCCTACTAGCCACTCCTAGCTCCTAAGGGCGTGGGTTAGGAGCTTTCAAAGTAGGGGGTGAATTCGGTTTTCACTAGCCCACTTTCGAGCGTGGCAAAGTGGGATAATGCTAACTCCTCCTGACGCAGCGGAATTCACGAGAGAATAGTTAACGTACTATTCCAAACAAATGAGATAGGTTCTCGAATCCACGAGATGTTCTTGAATCCACAAGAAAAGAGAGAAAATTCTCAAAGTTGTATTGATTGAATAATAAAAGTTCCATATGCCATAGGCTTACAATGATACTTATAGGGCCAAAGTAACCCTAATCCAACTAGGAATGAAATAACAAATCCTAATCCAACTAGGAATCAAATAACATACCCTAATCCAACTAGGAATAAAAATACTCTAGAACACTTATTTCTAAAATTGGAGACTTTCTAACAAAATTAATAAAATAAAAATAAGGAAACTTAAAACACTACTTGTAATTCTGTTTCAGCCCACCAAGTTTGGGCCTATTCCGGGCTCGTCGATAAATTGCCGAAATTGGCAATTTTCTATTAGAAGTTGCTTGAGCCTCTTAGGCTTCGACTGGTCCAATTGATCATAGAATTGGGCCGCTACTTGTTCTGCATCAATCCCTTCTTCTTCGAAAGAACTCGACCTCAAGTTCAAATCTGGATAGAGCGACTCTTCCTCATGATACTCAAAAATATCCGCAACGTTGAACACATTGGAGATCTGCATGGACTCGGGAAGATCAATCACATAAGCATTGTCCCCGATTTTCTGCAAAATCTTGTACGGACCATACTTCCTTGGCTTTAACTTGTTGTAGGTGCCGGCGGGAAACCTCTTCTTCCTTAGAAAAATCATCACCTCATCGCCTACGTTGAACAGTTTAACACGCCTACCCTTGTCCGCAGCTGCCTTGTTTTTCGCATTTGTCTCAGCCAACTTCTGCCTCACGTAATCAACCACCTCTTGGGACTGCTTAGCCACTGCCTCAGCCGCAACGCTAACTTCAGGACCCCGCGGAAGACGAACTAAATCCACTGCATGCTTTGGAGGCGTCACATAAACCAAGGAAAAATGTGATTTTCCCGTGGCACTGTGAACTGCACTGTTGAAAGCAAACTCAGCTTGTGGTAATGCATTATCCCATTGCCTTGGCTTGTCCCCACATATGCTTCGAATCAGATTACCCAAGCTTCTGTTAGTCACCTCTGTTTGTCCATCAGTTTGTGGATGCGCGGTAGAGCTCCGCCTCAGTGAAGTCCCAAACATCTTCCACAAAGTGACCCAAAAATGGCTAAGGAACTTCTCATCCCTGTCAGAAGTAATAGACTGTGGAACCCCATGCAAGCGTACTACCTCTCGAAAGAACAAACGGGCCACATGAGATGCATCGGATGTCTTTCGACACGCAATAAAATGCACCATCTTGGAAAACCTGTCTACCACCACGAACACAGAATCCATATCACGCTGGGTACGAGGCAGCCCCAACACAAAATCCATAGACAAATCTTCCCAAATATTATTAGGAATAGGTAAAGGAGTATAAAGACCAATATTTTGAGATTGACCCTTAGATACCTGACATGTATAGCACCTCCGCACAAAATTTCCAGCATCCCTCTTCAATTGCGGCCAAAAATACCTCTCCTCCAAACTTGCAACCGTCTTGTCTCTCCCCAAATGACCACTTAATCCTCCACCATGAAGGTCTCGGATTAAGCTCTCCCTCAACGAAGTCCTTGGAATACAAAGACGATTGCCTCGAAACAAATACCCATCAGTAACATGAAAGTCACTAATAGGTCGATTCTGGTTGCACATTTCCCAAATTTCTTTGAAATCCTCATCCTCGGGATACAGCTCCTTCAAGAACTCAAAACCCACAATCGTTTGGGTTAAAGTCACCAACAATGTGGCACGATGACTCAATGCATCAGCCACTCGATTTGTTACCCCAGATTTGTGCCGAATGGTAAAAGGAAATTTCTGAATGAAAGTGGCCCACCGCACATGCATGCTATCCAACTTCTTTTGACTGTTGATGAACTTCAGCGCTTGATGGTCAGTGTACAACACAAATTCCCTTTGGATTAAATAATGCTCCCAATGTTTGAGAGCACGAACCACTGCATAGAACTCTTGGTCATAAGTGCTCCACTTCTGCCTTGCTTCACTTAACTTCTCGCTGAAGAAGGCCACAGGTCGCTTTTCTTGGGAAAGAACAGCCCCAATACCAACTCCACTAGCATCACATTCAACCTCAAAAACCTTCTCGAAGCTAGGTAGAGCTAGAACTGGAGCAGTGCACAACTTCTCCTTAATCACCATGAAGCTGTTGTTCGCTGCTTCTCCCCACAAGAACTTTCCTTTCTTCAAGCACTCGGTGATTGGCGCCACAATAGTGCTAAAATTTCGAATGAATCGCCTGTAGAAAGTGGCCAATCCATGAAAACTTCGCACCTCAGTAACTGTTTTGGAAATTGGCCAATCACGAATGGCGCGAACTTTGTCCTCATCCACGTGTATACCATCAGCACTCACCACATAGCCCAAGAACAATAAGCTGTTCGTCAAGAAACTGCACTTCTTGAGTTATATGTACAGCTTATTTTCTTGCAGCACCATCAATACTTGCCGCACGTGCCCCACATGCTCATCCTCTGTCTTGCTGTAGATAAGTATGTCGTCGAAATAAACGACGACAAACTGTCCCGTGAAAGGTCTCAACACCTGGTTCATCACCCGCATGAAAGTACTTGGAGCGTTAGAAAGGCCGAATGGCATAACCAACCATTCATAGAGGCCATCCTTGGTTTTGAACGCAGTTTTCCACTCATCTCCAGGCCGGATACGAATCTGATGGTACCCACTTCGTAGATCAATCTTTGAGAACCACTTGGACCCATCCAGCATGTCTAGCATATCATCCAGCCTAGGTATTGGAAACCTATACCGAATGGTGATCTTGTTGATGGCGCGACTGTCCACACACATACGCCAACTCCCATCTTTCTTTGGTGTCAGCAATGCCGGAACCCCACAAGGACTCAAGCTCTCTCGTATATGGCCCTTCTGCAATAACTCCTCTACTTTTTCCCACAGAATCTCATTCTCCTTCGGACTCATGCGATAGTGTGGTAAATTGGGCAGACTTGCCCCAGGCACCAAGTCAATCTGATGTTGAATGTCCCTCATTGGCGGAAGCTCGTTTGGCACGTCATCTGTAACCAGTTCCTCAAATTCCTCCAACAAGGGCTGTATCTTCTTAGGTACAGCAACTGCAGCCATGGTCTTATCCTCTAACACCAACGATTTCACCACCATAGCATAAATCTGTTTAGACTCCTTAAAATCTGTCACAAAATCAGCTTCTGAACTGGCAACTGTTAGAAACGATGGTTGCTGCACCTTTGGCTTGACCGACACCTTTTGATTGGAAGGAACCATAACAACCTTACGGGCCTCCCAATTAAAAGAGTAGGTGTTGTCACGACCCTTGAACACCACGTCCACATCAAACTGCCAGGGCCTTCCTAACAGTATGTGGCTAGCATCCATCTCAATAACATCACAAGCAACCTCAGCCTTATAAAATTTTCCAATGGAAAGGGGAATTTTACAAACTTCGGTTACCTTTACTGTTGGGCCCTTCTTGATCCACCCAATGCTGTAAGGTGAAGGATGGGGCTCCGTCGGCAACTTCAGATGGTCCACCAGTCTTTTTGCCACAAAATTCTCGCAACTGCCACTATCTACAATCAGGTCACACACCTTCTGGTTGATTGAGCAGCTTGACCGAAAGATGTTGTGACGCTGAGTGTGATCTTCTGATTTTGGCGCAAACAGTACCCTCTGCACCACGCAGTTGACTCGATCCCCATCTTCCTCTGCATAGTCAACTTCATACTCATCATTCCAGTCACCCACTGCTCCATCAGCATCTTCTTCTTCATCCTCTGCCAAGGCCAACTTTCGTTCTGGACAATTACTAGAACGGTGCCCAGGCTTTTGACACCTGTAGCACTTCTCAGGCATGGGCTTGGCATAAGGATTCGGCGCCTTCGCCGCCGCGTTTCTACTGGAACTGCTTGTCTGACTGCCACCTCCAAATTTCGCTCCATCACCATCTGCAACCTTTGGTTGAAACGTCGACTTCCCTTTAAATTCAGGAGGAATGGACGATTCTGTTGTGTTACGACGGTATCCTGAGTATGTTGGTTTGCGGTCACGCTCCAACCGCTCGGCCTTCAATGCTAGGTTGTAGGCTTCATCCACATCCCACACTGTCTGCAACCCAATCTGATCCCGTATTGACTGCTTCAACCCATTAAGATACCTGGCTACTTTCTGTCCGTCCGACTCGTACAGATTATTACGATCTGCGAGTCGATTAAATTCAGCCGTGTAATCAAACACAGACTTGTTCCCCTGTCTGCAGTTTTGATAGGCATGAAAAAGGTGTTGCTCGTAATCACGGGGTAAAAACCTGTCCATCATGAGTTGTCTCATCCTGCGCCACGTTCGCACAGAATCCTTTCCTTGCCTTCGTCGCTTTGTCTGCAACTGGTCCCACCAAACTGCAGCGCCGCTTTTCAGTTTGTAAGCGACCATCTTGACCCTCCTTGAGTCTGGAATTCCCATCATGTCAAGGAATCGATCAACTTCCGAAAGCCAGTCCAAGAACCCTTCAATTTCGAGATTACCGCTGAACGTGGGAAGGTCCACCTTCACACGATATTCATGGAACAATTGCTGCGGACGTTCTTGTGGATGGTTTTCTATCGCTTCTACTTCTGGTTCTGATTCTTCTTCACTGTCTGCATGATTAGCCGGGCGTCTCCCGACTACAATTCGGTTATCGGGTTGGCGTTGGGCAAATCCCACCGCGTGTGCCCGATCCTGGTTAAGAGGACGGCGTTGGGCAACTCCCACCGCGCGATTCTCTTCAACCTCTGCTGGTCTCTGGTTTTGGAGAAGAGTCAACTGCAGTTGTTGCAGCGTTTCTTGAATTGCCGTTAACTGAGTTTGTTGTTCTTCTACCGTCGCCCTTAGATCAGCAAGCCCCTGAGCAACGTCACGGGTTGTGCCATCAACTTTGTTAGGTGCCATCGAGCCAGAAACGATCTTGCTCTGATACCACTTGACGCAGCGGAATTCACGAGAGAATAGTTAACGTACTATTCCAAACGAGATAGGTTCTCGAATCCACGAGATGTTCTTGAATCCACAAGAAAAGAGAGAAAATTCTCAAAGTTGTATTGATTGAATAATAAAAGTTCCATATGCCATAGGCTTACAATGATACTTATAGGGCCAAAGTAACCCTAATCCAACTAGGAATGAAATAACAAATCCTAATCCAACTAGGAATCAAATAACATACCCTAATCCAACTAGGAATAAAAATACTCTAGAACACTTATTTCTAAAATTGGAGACTTCCTAACAAAATTAATAAAATAAAAATAAGGAAACTTAAAACACTACTTGTAATTCTGCTTCAGCCCACCAAGTTTGGGCCTATTCCGGGCTCGTCGATAAATTGCCGAAATTGGCAATTTTCTATTAGAAGTTGCTTGAGCCTCTTAAGCTTCGACTGGTCCAATTGATCATAGAATTGGGCCGCTACTTGTTCTGCATCACCTCCTCTCTATATGAGGCTGTCAACACACTGTAAAAAAAGAGAATTTCCGGAGAAGAAAAGAAGGGGAGGAGGTAATAGAGAAAAAACACACACACACCATAAAGTCTGAAGAAGAAGGCCGGAAGTACGAAGCAATTTTCAGCGAATTTCAAGTGTGGGTTTCAAACTCCTCTCTCTCTCTCCGAACCAAAGTTTTCTTTGGCAAAATAAAGGCATATTCCCGTAGCAGTATTCTGCTTCCTCCTCATTGGAATTTCACATTCCAAAAGTTACCGGACGGATAAATCCATTACGCACCGTGGGTGCAAGAAAAAATCTATTACGCTCCGAGGGTGCAAGATAAATCAGCTCTGCACTGAGAGTGCAAATTGTAAAAGCTATCACACACCGGGGGTGCGAATTGGAAAATCTATTACGCACCGGGGCTGCAAATTGGAAATTCTCTTGCCCACCGAGGGTGCAAAATGGAAAATCTATTACGCACCGAGTGCAAACTGAAAAATTTAACGCACCCAGAGTGCAAATTGGAAAATCTTTTGTGCACCGAGGGTGCAAATTAGAAAATTATAACACACCGAGAGTGAGAAATGAGAAATCTGTTACACCCTTTTTGTCTTTGACAAAAGACGTTGGGCCAAGGTTGTCAATCTCGTACCGTATTGGCCGGTACCGGCCGGCAGGGGTGGACGCAGGATTTGTCATTAGGGGCTAAAGAATCTATAATATTTAGTCTCTTCGTTTCATTTTGGTGGTTCCCTATGAAGTTACATGCAAATTTTTAGCACATTTGCGGCAAGTAATTTATTTGTGGGGCAAGGAACACAAAGTAAAGACAATAAGATATACTCCTATGGGGCAAAATTACAAAAATAGTCAAAAAAATATGCATATCCCAGGGAGAATTTCCGGCTCAGAGGGGTCAGCTGACCCCCCTTGCGCCTACATGGGGCCGCCCCAGCTGCCGGCCGGTACGTACCGGATTTGCATGAAACCGGTAACGTCACCCTATAATACCATCCCGTCCTCAATTCCGGCCCATACCGGTCGGTTCCGGCCATTCTGGACGGTACGCAGGTATCGACTGTACCAACCGAGATTTTGCAGATGGCAATTTCGTAAATTTTTTGAAAACAAGTTCATACATAAGCCTTCTTTTTATACGTTTCCCCTCTTTTCTTCTGTGAAACCCGAAACCCAAAATTTCACAGATTGCTTAGGACTCAGAGATAAAGAGAGAGAGAGAGAGACGAACTCAGATGTCGTGACACACACACACACACACAGAGAGAGAGAGAGAGAGTACGTACCTGAATCGAACTCCATCACCAATTTCTCATCGCCAAAGCCAGCGATTGGTGCCTGAGCTAGAGGTTTTCCGATCTAATTAAGTTTCGGTAAGTGGAAGATCTGGATATACACTATCGATTTGGCGGCGGAGATATTGGGGTAATATATATATACATATCTTGTTTTAGACCTCTCAAATTTATGGTATTGCACATTTACCCCATAAAGTTTGACAACTAAGACCTGACTCCAGAGCTTTCTTTTGTGAATTTTTATGTTCGGTTTTTTTTTTTTCATTTTTTATATTTGAAACATTTGTTAAATGATACCGCTTGTTAAATGATATTTGGAACATTTATTTGTCGTCTAATTATAGTTCATTGGATGATATAATTTACCCCCCCCCCCCCCCCCAAAAAAAAAAAAAGGGTGATACTAGGAAAAATTTCGATTTTATATATGAAAATACAAGTAGTACCGCTAAATCCGAAACGGTATCGGTACCCGTCCGGTAACAGTACCGTACCATACCAGTAAGAAAACCGGTACCTTGTCCGGTACAAGATTTAGAACCTTGCGTTGGGCTCATTCTAAACAAAATGTGGTTAAGCCTACTGAAATGTGTTAATTTGTTTTACACAATTAAAGGGTAACTGGTGAAGCAATAATATTGGACATGGCTTTTGTTTGCCATTCCCAATAAATCAAAATTTCACACTGCAAATGAATGGCTATAAAATTACACTAGTGGTCCTATTCGGTTTAGAGTTTTATTTTAGTTTTAGTTTTGTTGATATCATCATTTCCCTCATTTCTGTCTCTATCTCTCTCTACTCATTACACCTGCTTACATCATCAAAACTAAACTAAACTACAAGTATATCATGGACCTCTTGCAACTTTTAAGGTCCAAAGTTCAATCCCATAAAAGTACTGTCAAGGCCAAATTCCATTTCAACAGCCCAAGGGGTCTCTCAATTTAGAACCAAATTCTAAATTGACAATCTGTCTTAAAACTATGGACAAAACTAAAGTATGCTTCATTAGAATTGAATTCTAAATTGACAATCTATTTTAAAACTATGGACAAAACTAAAGTATGCTTCATAAGAATTGATTCCTTTCGAGGCCATTTAAAAGGCAACAAATTGGTCTTTCAAGTCAAAAGACTTGTAAATAATGGCACATGCAATTTGGGTATTGGCTTATTAAGCCAAAAGCTCACACAGTTGTCTAAGTTGGCCTAAAAATAAGTGTCAGAAAAATAAGAGAGACTAGTCTTATGAACTTTCACTCCAAAGCTTAAAGTTCATTCCAGAATTACGTTAGACTTGATTCCAAGTCAAACTCGAATACGTAGGCAACCCATTCAAATGGGTACAATCACAAGTACAGTGAACCCCAAAAGTTCACTAAAGCAAATCAAATCTATGTTTGTCAACTATGATAGACTTGATTCCGAGTCGAACTCGGCTACGTAGGCAACCAATTCAAATGGGCATAGTCATAAACTTAGTGTAGACACCCCAATTTGATTATTCATGAATTCTAAGCAGGAGTCCGGATACGTCCCCAATGATGAAAATTGTTAACGACGTCGTAAAATTTATTTTATTTAGTTAATGCTTCGATTAATTAGATTTGTCCATTTTCTCAAGCCTTTAAGCCCACTTGAACATTTCCAAGCCCAATAACTTGTCATAAACCCACATATAAACCAAAGCCCAAGAGAAGCCCAAAATAAGCCCAAGATTCGGCCCAGAATCCAAAAGTGTTGGCCAGCAACTTTATCCTCTTAAAAAGTGTTGGCCAGCAACTTTATCCTTTTTAAAACGTGGTGGCCAGAAACTTTATCTTCTTAAAAAGTGGTGGCCAGCTACTTTGGTTGAGAAAAACATGGTGGCCACCATCTTTTTTCCAGAAAACGACCAACTCCTGCAGATTAGGCATGGGTTGAGTATGGTGCTTTCAATGACTTTTCCCAACCATTTCCTGTTGAAAATTGAAGTGAGGAACCTTCTCTTAGGCCTATAAATAGGACCCTAACTCAAGAAGAAAACACACAACAAGAATTCCCAAGAAATTCTTGCTAGAAAAACCCTTGTTTTCCATTGCCTTGTTCCTCCTAACTCCAAAATTCCCCTTTGAAAATCAGCCACAAAAAAAATCCCAAAAACATTAGTCTTTAGCCTACCTTCCAAAATTATCCAAAGCCTTGCCTTTAATCCAAGTTTTTCGAAGCATTAGTTAAATAAAGTGCTTTTCGCGGCGAACGGAGGTTATACTCGCCGAATTTGTGATTTTGAGGGGAGCATCCGGACGTTGATCAAAAGAAGTTCAGTCTTCGCCCTTTTATTAATTTTGGTAATATTTCATTTCTCTAAATCTAGCCTCATGCATCGTTAATTTTATTTATTTTTCCTTGTTCCCTTTCCCATAATTGTTTAAATCACTTTAAATCTTCTTTTAAAATCTCATAATTATGAGTAGAGACTAATCATTTTGATTAGGCGGGATGGGTGCACTTTTCAAATAAAACTTTCCCATCCCGTAACTTAGCTCCCGAACCAAGATCACTCTGGTTACGATGGACCGGTTGTCTCGAATTTTGTACATTGAATTCGGTTGCTTGGTTAACCTTAAAATCAAGTGGCGACTCTAACGAACGCGTGTTCTAGTATTTTCAAGGTTTCTCGCGGAGTCTCGGGTGCCCACACTTAGTGGACCCTAAATGTTCATCAAAATCAAATATTGTGAACCCCCAGTGTTCAATAGAAATCCACAAATCAAAATGTTTAAGTATTGGCATATGAATGGTAAGGGAGTGGGGGCCAACCTAATTAGGATGTGCTCTTCTTATAGTGACGTCGCATTCCTAATTCTACAGCGAATATCTAAGATCAGCAAATTATCAAGTGAGCTACATAAGCTCACCAAATAAATAAATATTTCGGATTGGCATATAATGTCAGGAATTTTCTCTAGGAATTAGAATAAGACAACATAAGAATAAATATAATATAAACAAAGTAATTAGAGAAAAATAGAAAAGCTGGCCTGAGACATTGTGAGGCATATAGTCAATGTCCTAAAGTCATTGTTGCCTCCTCATGTGAAGGTTTTAGCGGACACCAACGACTCTAGGATCCAACCCAATGCTCGCAGCCATCCTCATCTAGAGTTCACGTCCTTCAGGAGGTAATGAACCGTCCCGGTCGTAGTTGCCCATAAAACCTAAATATAAAAGTATATGAAATGTAAATAATAAAAGGAAGTAGGAAGAGGAAGCTCTCAATACAAATATTTCTCATTTTATCTTATATCATTCTCCTCATTTTCTCTAACTTGAAGAAGACCATATAAGGTCTTTATATGGATGTTGAATATGTAACTCTTCTTCAAATAATTACTACAAGACAATTACCTATCATAAGTACCCACATAAATTAGGTAACGGTCCAATAAAATAAACAATAAAACTAATAATCATTAGGGTACATAATTCCCTATAACCCCCACAATAACTCTATAAGCAAATGAGCAATAAACATATTTTTGTATAATAAGCTTTGGAACTTTTTAAATAATATTCCAACATATAAATGACAAGGGAGTGGGTGCCAACCTAGTTGGGATGTGCTATTTTTATAGTGATGCTACAAAATTCTAATTTATAAATGAATCTCGAAGATTCACCAACCTATCAAATGAGCCGCAAAGGCTCGCTAAAAATAAAATTAAACATGAACTTTGTTTGGCTTGATCCCAAACTATAGGTATGTAGGCAGCCATCCCCTAAAATAAATAAAATCCAATTCCCTTTTTCTCTTTCTCATGAAAAGAGAATGACGATAAAAAAAATAGTCGGAATGAATCCGGTAATTTCAGAAAACCTTATCATGCTTTGGTAATTTTTAGGTTGTACTGCCACTGTTTGGTCATTTGTCCTTTTAACATTGAGCCATAGACGGGAGCAAAATCAGCAGCTTAGGGCATCCTCATCTCACTACTCAATTTAACTTTTAAGTTAAATTGAGTAGCCAAACCCCCAAAAACCCCTCAAAATCAGGCTCTCCATTTCCCCTCACCAAACTGTTTTTGCTACAGTACCGCACCAAATTTGGTGCGGTACTGTTCACGCACCAGTCAGTTTTTTTTTTTTTTTCCGGTTGCTGTTTCGAGCTGGCAGCGTGTCAGAGAGAAAGGGCGGGGAACAATCGACTTTTGGGGGGGTCATATAACACGTGTAGACTGGGTATGGGAGAAGAAGGTTAGTGGCGGGTCCACTTTTATTTGTTTTGCCGAAAATTCTCCCCAGGTGGGGTAGACTACCTTTAGGGATTTTTTTTTTTTTTATGGATTTGAGGGGAGTAGTTTAGTATAGTAAAGTTAAAATAGAGAGTGTGATTTTGTTAGTTTTTGATAAAGTGACTTGATAATTTATAAAATGTGTTTTTGAAGTTAAATTTGGTGAAAATTTTGGTGCCCCAGATAAGGATGCTCTAATACACTTCTGTAAAACACCTTTTGCTACAGTCCTTTGCTAGAATATACCCAACAACGAACACTGGCAATTTTTTGAGTGTTGAAAGAGATGTTAGATAAAATATATTATAGACTTATCATATACTTTGGTCCCTGAAAATGCCACAGGTCCTTATAAAAATTATGATTTTAATTTCATTCTTGAAAAACTTTGACGATTTTAATGTTATCCTTCTGTCCAATGAATAACGGAAAATACTTACGTGGACTAGCCGAAGCTCAGTCACCAATGACATGTACTCATCGAAATGCTAGGCCATGTAGGCAGTGGGGCCAACTACTTTAGTAATTAAAAAAAAACACTAAAGCAGATTATGTTCCTCCCCTCATCTCCGCCTCTTTCCTCCCCCACCACCACTACTCTCTCTCCTCCCCTCAAAAGAGAACAAAAATTTATGTACTCATAATCATCCAAATCAACAGTGTGTACGCAAGGAATCCATTAACATAAAAAGAAAAAAAAAATCTACCATTCAGATCTATGCAACCTTCTAATTGTCCAACACATCGTCTGAGTCAATTCCATGGTGTTGGAGCTCAACGAACTCATTCAAATCGATATGGGTGTCGCCGTCCAAATCGATTTTGTGAATCATCGTCTCGGTTACTCCGGCATGGCAGT